>OZ025259.1:39113786-39746180 GCA_964019135.1 Arenicola marina | reverse complement strand
CCACTCACGGACAGCCCTCCCCACCACTCACGGACAGCCCTCCCCACCACTCACGGACAGCCCTCCCCACCACTCACGGACAGCCCCCCCCCACCCCACCCACCAGTCACAGACAGCCCTCCCCACCACTCACGGACAGCCCTCCCCACCACTCACGGACAACCCTCCCCACCACTCCCGGACAGCCCGCCCCCCCCCCACCCCACCCACCAGTCACAGACAGCCCTCCCCACCACTCACGGACAGCCCTCCCCACCACTCACGGACAGCCCTCCCCACCACTCACGGACAGCCCTCCCCACCACTCACGGACAGCCCTCCCCACCACTCACGGACAGCCCTCCCCACCACTCACGGACAGCCCTCCCCACCACTCACGGACAGCCCTCCCCACCACTCACGGACAACCCTCCCCACCACTCACGGACAGCCCTCCCACCACTCACGGACAGCCCTCCCCACCACTCACGGACAACCCTCCCCACCACTCACGGACAGCCCTCCCCACCACTCACGGACAGCCCTCCCCACCACACACGGACAGCCCTCCCCACCACTCACGGACAGCCCTCCCCACCACTCACGGACAGCCCCCCCCCACCCCACCCACCAGTCACAGACAGCCCTCCCCACCACTCACGGACAGCCCTCCCCACCACTCACGGACAGCCCGCCCCCCCCCACCCACCAGTCACAGACAGCCCTCCCCACCACTCACGGACAGCCCTCCCCACCACTCACGGACAGCCCCCCCCCCCCACCCCACCCACCAGTCACAGACAGCCCTCCCCACCACTCACGGACAGCCCTCCCCACCACTCACGGACAGCCCTCCCACCACTCACGGACAGCCCTCCCCACCACTCACGGACAGCCCTCCCCACCACTCACGGACAGCCCCCCCCCCCCACCCCACCCACCAGTCACAGACAGCCCTCCCCACCACTCACGGACAGCCCTCCCCACCACTCACGGACAACCCTCCCCACCACTCCCGGACAGCCCGCCCCCCCCCCCACCCCACCCACCAGTCACAGACAACCCTCCCCACCACTCACGGACAGCCCTCCCCACCACTCACGGACAGCCCTCCCCACCACTCACGGACAGCCCTCCCCACCACTCACGGACAGCCCTCCCCACCACTCACGGACAGCCCTCCCCACCACTCACGGACAGCCCTCCCCACCACTCACGGACAGCCCTCCCCACCACTCACGGACAACCCTCCCCACCACTCACGGACAGCCCTCCCCACCACTCACGGACAGCCCTCCCCACCACTCACGGACAACCCTCCCCACCACTCACGGACAGCCCTCCCCACCACTCACGGACAGCCCTCCCCACCACTCACGGACAGCCCTCCCCACCACTCACGGACAGCCCTCCCCACCACTCACGGACAGCCCTCCCCACCACTCACGGACAGCCCTCCCCACCACTCCCGGACAGCCCCCCCCCCCACCCACCGCTCACGGACAGCCTTCCCCACCACTCACGGACAGCCCCCCCCCGCACCCCACCCACCAGTCACAGACAGCCCTCCCCACCACTCACGGACAGCCCTCCCCACCACTCACGGACAGCCCTACCCACCACTCACGGACAGCCCTCCCCACCACTCACGGACAGCCCTCCCCACCACTCACGGACAGACCTCCCCACCACTCACGGACAGCCCTCCCCACCACTCACGGACAGCCCTCCCCACCACTCACGAACAACCCTCCCCACCACTCACGGACAGCCCTCTCCACCACTCACGGACAGCCCCCCCCCCCCCCACCGCTCACGGACAGCCTTCCCCACCACTCACGGACAGCCCTCCCCACCACTCACGGATAGCCCTCCCCACCACTCACGGACAGCCCTCCCCACCACTCACGGACAGCCCTCCCCACCACTCACGGACAACCCTCCCCACCACTCACGGACAGCCCTCCCCACCACTCACGGACAGCCCTCCCCACCACTCACGGACAACCCTCCCCACCACTCACGGACAGCCCTCCCCACCACTCACGGACAGCCCTCCCCACCACTCACGAACAACCCTCCCCACCACTCACGGACAGCCCTCTCCACCACTCACGGACAGCCCCCCCCCCCCCCCACCGCTCACGGACAGCCTTCCCCACCACTCACGGACAGCCCTCCCCACCACTCACGGATAGCCCTCCCCACCACTCACGGACAGCCCTCCCCACCACTCACGGACAGCCCTCCCCACCACTCACGGACAGCCCTAACCACCACTCACGGACAACCCTCCCCACCACTCCCGGACAGCCCCCCCCCCCCCACCACCACTCACGGACAACCCTCCCCACCACTCACGGACAGCCCTCCCCACCACTCACGGACAGCCCTCCCCACCACTCACGGACAACCCTCCCCACCACTCACGGACAACCCTCCCCACCACTCACGAACAACCCTCCCCACCACTCACGGACAGCCCTACCCACCACTCACGGACAGCCCTCCCCACCACTCACGGATAGCCCTCCCCACCACTCACGGACAACCCTCCCCACCACTCACGGACAACCCTCCCCACCACTCCCGGACAGCCCCCCCCCCACCACTCACGGACAGCCCTCCCCACCGCTCACGGACAGCCCTCCTCCACAGCGACCACTCCACAGTGACCACTCCACAGCGACCACTCCACAGCGACCACTCCACAGCGACCACTCCACAGCGACCACTCCACAGCGACCACTCCAGAGAGACCACTCCACAGAGACCACTCCACAGTGACCACTCCACAGCGACCACTCCACAGCGACCACTCCACAGAGACCACTCCACAGTGACCACTCCACAGCGACCACTCCACAGCGACCACTCCACAGTGACAACTCCACAGACCACTCCACAGCGACAACTCCACACAGACCACGCCACAGCGACCACTCCACAGTGACAACTCCACAGCGACCACTCCACAGACCACTCCGCAGTGACCACTCCACAGTGACCACTCCACAGTGACCACCCCACAGTGACCACTCCACAGCGACCATTCCACAGCGACGACTCCACAGTGACCACTCCACAGCGACCACTCCACAGTGACAACTCCACAGCGACCACTCCACAGTGACAACCCCACAGCGACCACTCCACAGCGACCACTCCACAGTGACCACTCCACAGCGACCACTCCACAGCGACCACTCCACAGCGACCACTCCACAGCGACCACTCCACAGTGACCACTCCACAGCGACCAGGCCACAGCGACCAGGCCACAGCGACCACGCCACAGCGGCCACTCCACAGCGACCACTCCACAGCGACCACTCCACAGTGACAACTCCACAGCGACCACTCCACAGCGACCACTCCACAGCGACCACTCCACAGTGACAACTCCACAGCGACCACTCCACAGTGACAACTCCACAGCGACCACTCCACAGCGACCACTCCACAGCGACCACTCCACAGTGACAACTCCACAGCGACCACTCCACAGCGACCACTCCACAGCGACCACTCCACAGTGACAACTCCACAGCGACCACTCCACAGCGACCACTCCACAGCGACCACTCCACAGTGACAACTCCACAGCGACCACTCCACAGCGACCACTCCACAGTGACCACTCCGCAGTGACCACTCCACAGCGACCACTCCGCATCGTCCATCGCCACAGCGACCACTCCACAGCGACCACTCCACAGCGACCACTCCACACTGGCCACTCCACAGCAACCACTCCACAGCGACCACTCCACGGCGACCACTCCACATCGTCCATCGCCACAGCGACCACTCCACGGCGACCACTCCACAGCGACCACTCCACAACGACCACTCCACAGCGACCACTCCACAACGACCACTCCACAGCGACCACTCCACAGCGACCACTCCACAGTGACCACTCCACAGTGACCACTCCACAGCGACCATTCCACAGCGACCACTCCACAGTGACAACTCCACAGACCACTCCACAGTGACAACTCCACAGACCACTCCTCACTGACCACCCCACAGCGACCACTCCACAGAGACCACTCCACAGCGACCACTCCACAGCGACCACTCCACAGCGACCACTCCACAGCGACCACTCCACAGCGACCACTCCACAGAGACCACTCCACATCGTCAATCGCCACAGCGACCACTCAAAAGTGACCACTCCACAGAGACCACTCCACAACGAACACTTCACAGCGACCACTCCACACTGGCAACTCCACAGCGACCACTCAACAGCCCACTCCACAGTGACCACTCCACATCGTCCATTGCCCAGAATCAATTTAACAGCGTAGATTGGTCAGCAAGCGTTGCCCGTACTGGGCAGAGAGATGTTTTTTTATCTCGGAGCTGATGACGGGCAAGACGGCGATAGCGTGTCAGAGAATGCGCTATGAAGATGTGGTATCTTATTACGCTGATCACAACTCCCTAATTACAAGTCACTAATTACAACTCCCTAATTACAAGTCACTAATAACCGCTCAGTAAAATGCCATGTGCTGGCGGTGTGTGGGGTGGGGGGGGGGGCAGCCCGGCGGGCTGGCGGGCACTCTGTCTCGGCCGCCCGCCGGCGACTGGACATGCCAGCCATTGTCATACAACCGTGGAAGCGTGTCTTCACAGAAGTAAAATCTTCAACAAATTGCCGTTCATTTAGCACTAACAGAAGCCAGGATGAAGCACTTAGCTACTTGCAAGGCTTCCCGTGCGTGATGGCAGTGGACAGGGATGCGGCAAACCCCAGCCCCAGCCCCAGCCCCAGCCCCAGCCCCAGCTCCAGCCATCAGTCTCAGTCTCAGTCTCAGTCTCAGTCTCAGTCTCAGTCTCAGTCTCAGTCTCAGTCTCAGTCTCAGTCTCAGTCTCAGTCTCAGTCCCAGCCCCAGCCCCAGCCCCAGCCCCAGCCCCAGCCCCAGCCCCAGCCCCAGCCCCAGCCCCAGCCCCAGCCCCAGCCCCAGCCCCAGCCCCAGCCCCAGCCCCAGCCCCAGCCCCAGCCCCAGCCCCAGCCCCAGCCCCAGCCCCAGCCCCAGCCCCAGCCCCAGCCCCAGCCCCAGCCCCAGCCCCAGCCCCAGCCCCAGCCCCAGCCCCAGCCCCAGCCCCAGCTCCAGCCATCAGTCTCAGTCTCAGTCTCAGTCTCAGTCTCAGTCCCAGCCCCAGCCCCAGCCCCAGCCCCAGCCCCAGCCCCAGCCCCAGCCCCAGCCCCAGCCCCAGCCCCAGCCCCAGCCCCAGCCCCAGCCCCAGCCCCAGCCCCAGCCCCAGCCCCAGCCCCAGCCCCAGCCCCAGCCCCAGCCCCAGCCCCAGCCCCAGCCCCAGCCATCAGTCTCAGTCTCAGTCTCAGTCCCAGCCCCAGCCCCAGCCCCAGCCCCAGCCATCATCCCTAGCCCCAGCCCTAGCCCTGGTACATGCCTCTCTGACCACGCCCGTAAACGGAGCTAGGGTGAGAGCCATGCCGCTGACACGGCCGAAAACAAGAAATCGGCAGAAATCGGAGACCGGTGGCTCAAGTTGAAGTTCATAACAGAAAACATATACAGTGGCTACCCGCCAATGTGCGCCACGACGTTCCTAAAGCTTTTTGGACTTTCCTCGCACTTTCATTTCTTTGCTTGGTAACGTATTTTCTTGTAATCCGGGCGATTTATTTCACCTCTCGCTTCGTTTTGAATGTTCCGCCGCTCGCCGGAAGTAAACAAACTTAGCGTGAGCACTCGCTGCCAGGCGGCGTTTGTTGACTTCCGGTGAGCGGCGGAGCATTCAAAACGAAGCGAGAGGTGAAATAAATCGCCCGGATTACAAGAAAATACGTTACCAAGCAAAGAAATGAAAGTGCGAGGAAAGTCCAAAAAGCTTTAGGAACGCACATTGGCGGGTAGGCACTGTATATTTTTTCTGTTATGAACTTCAACTTGAGCCACCGGTCCGCGATTACTGCCGATTTCTTGTTTTCGGCCGTTTCAGCGGCATGGCTCTCACACTAGCTCCGTTTACGGGCGTGGTCAGAGAGGCATGTACCAGGGCTACCCCAGCCCCAGCCCTAGGCCCAGCCATCAGTCCCAGCCCCACACCCAGCCCCGGCCCCAGCCTCAGTCCCCAGTCCCAGTCACCAGACCCACCCCTAGCCCAGTGAACTTGACCCTTCTGACAACAAGCTGATAGGCAGAAGGGTCAAGCAATACACATGGTTAAAAAAGTAGTAATGCATAACCAAGCTCACTTCGATGAATAATTGTCGATTATGACAACGAGCCTACCTCTTTAACTCGCCGCGACCCTCTTCTTTACACATTACTTGGACCCTAGGATGCAATCATTTTAAAGTTTGCTCTCTATTACTTGCACATGAATGATATTTTCATCGGTTGTTAACGGCTCACCTCTCTGACGCTTCAAATTTGACCAGGCAATAAAACAGACATCATCCGCATGGCGGCGCCGCTAGTTGCGTCAAAAACGCAGGCACGACTATAGACACACAACGAGAATTAGTGGCGCCGCCATACGGAAGCTGTCGGGTGTATTACCTGATGTCAACAAACGAGCCGCGGCAACCGCCTAGGAAAATTTGAACCGGCACGGAGGGAAACCGTTAACGACCGACGAAAATATCATTGATGTGCAAGAAGTAGAGAGGAAACTTTAAAATGAATGCATCCTATGGTCCAAGTAATGTCTAAAGAAGAGGGTCGAGCCGATTAGGAGAGGTAGGTTCGTCGTCATAATCGACAATCATTCATCGAAGCGAGCTGGGTGATGCAATGCTACTTTTTTGACCGTGTGTATGGCATGGCCCTTACACCCCCGTTAGGGTTGAGGTCGTGAGGGCCATGCGTCAGGGCTAACCCAGCCCCAGCCCCAGCCCCAGCCCCAGCCCCAGCCCCAGCCCCAGCCCCAGCCCCAGCCCCAGCCCCAGCCCCAGCCCCAGCCCCAGCCCCAGCCCCAGCCCCAGCCCCAGCCCCAGCCCCAGCCCCAGCCCCAGCCCCAGCCCCAGCCCCAGCCCCAGCCCCAGCCCCAGCCCCAGCCCCAGCCCCAGCCCCAGCCCCAGCCCCAGCCCCAGCCCCAGCCCCAGCCCCAGCCCCAGCCCCAGCCCCAGCCCCAGCCCCAGCCCCAGCCCTAGCCCTGATACATGACTCTCATACGCGCTGGTACCCGACGCGCGAGAGAGTCATGAAGTACAACCCGCATGAGACCAGGAATTGGTGGGGGTGCATGTGCATCATGTAGCTATTTGCCCTTATTACTAAATAGTCTACCACCAGAAGTGATGAAAAGTAAGTCCACAAGTGTTAAACTTTTCTTTCGTGGCTTCATATTCAATGTCGGCCTTTTATACATGCACTAAATAGCAAGTTTACGCAAACTCGCTCCGCCACTTTGAGAATCTCGCAACGGAAGATAAGCCAAAATGGCGGAGCGAGTGTCGAGAAAAATGTGTGTTGTTTATTGCAGTAATGACACTTTTTTAAATCCCCCCAGCGAATATAAGACAACGAAAGAAAAGTTCAACAATTGTGGAATTACCTTTTATCGCTTCGGAGGGTAGACGATTTATTGATAAGGGCAAAAGCCTACAAGATGCACAAACACCCCCACCAATTCCTGGCCTCATGTGGGGTGCACTTCATGGCTCTCTCGCGCGTCGGGTACCAGCGCGTATGAGCAGCCATGTATCAGGGCTACCCCAGCCCCAGCCCCAGCCCCAGCCCCAGCCCCACCCATCAGTCTCAGTCCCAGTTCCAACCACCAGTCTCAGTCCCAGTCCCAACCACCAGTCTCAGTCCCAGTCCCAGTCCCAGTCCCAGTCCCAGCCCCAGCCCCAGCCCCAGCCCCAGCCATCAGTCCCAGTCCCAGTCCCAGTCCCAGTCCCAGCCCCAGCCCCAGCCCCATCCCCAGCCATCAGTCCCAGTCCCAGCCCCAGCCCCAGCCCCAGCCATCAGTCCCAGTCCCAGTCCCAGCCCCAGCCCCAGCCCCAGCCCCAGCCATCAGTCCCAGTCCCAGTCCCAGTCCCAGTCCCAGCCCCAGCCCCACCCATCAGTCTCAGCCCCAGTCCCAACCACCAGTCTCAGTCCCAGTCCCAACCACCAGTCTCAGTCCCAGTCCCAACCACCAGTCTCAGTCCCAGTCCCAACCACCAGTCCCAGTCCCAGTCCCAGTCCCAGTCCCAGTCCCAGTCCCAGTCCCAGTCCCAGTCCCAGTCCCAGTCCCAGTCCCAGTCCCAGTTCCAGTTCCAGTTCCAGTCCCAGCCCCAGCCCCAGCCCCAGCCCCAGCCATCAGTCCCAGTCCCAGTCCCAGTCCCAGCCCCAGCCCCAGCCCCAGCCCCAGCCCCAGCCCCAGCCCCAGCCCCAGCCACCAGTCCCAGTCCCAGTCCCAGTCCCAGCCCCAGCCCCAGCCATCAGTCTCAGCCGCATCCGCAGCCTCAGCCCCAGCCCTTTGCAGCCCCAGCCCCAGCCCCAGCCCCAGCCCCAGCCCCAGCCCTAGCCCCAGCCCTAGCCCCAGCCCCAGCCCCAGCCCCAGCCCCAGCCCCAGCCCCAGCCCCAGCCCCAGCTGATCTATTAACAAAGTGGGGCACCGCCGACAGTTTATGGCTGCTGATCTATTAACAAGACGGGGCACCGCCGACAGGTTATGGCTGCTGATCTATTAACAAGGTGGGGCACCGCGGACAGGTTATGGCTGCTGATCTATTTACAAGGTGCGGCACCGCCGACAGGTTATGGCTGCTGATCCATTAACAAGGTGGAGCACCGCTGACAGGTTATGGCTACTGATAAATTAACAAGCTGGGGCACCGCCAACCGCTGATGGCTGCTGATCTATTAACAAGGTGGTGCACCGCCGACAGGTTATGGCTGCTGATCCATTAACAAGGTGGGGCACCGCCGACAGGTTATGGCTGCTGATAAATTAACAAGCATTAACAAGGTGGGGCACCGCCGACAGGTTATGGCTGCTGATAAATTAACAAGCTGGGGCACCGCCAACCGCTGATGGCTGCTGATCTATTAACAAGGTGGTGCACCGCCGACAGGTTATGGCTGCTGATCTATTAACAAGGTGGGGCACCGCCGATAAGTTATGGCTGCTGATCTATTAACTAGGTGGGGCACCGCCGACAGGTTACGGCTGCTGGTCTATTAACAAGGTGGAGCACCGCTGACAGGTTATGGCTACTGATCTATTAACAAAGTGGGGCACCGCCGACAGGTTATGGCTGCTGATCTATTAACAAAGTGGTGCACCGCCGACAGGTTATGGCTGCTGATCTATCAACAAGGTGGGGCACCGCCGACAGGTTATGGCTGCTGATCTATTAACGCAGTGGGGCACCGTCGACAAGTTATGGCTGCTGATCTATTAGCATGGTGGGGCACCGCCGACCGTTGATGGCTGCTAATCTATTAACAAGGTGGGGCACCACCGATAGGTTATGGCTGCTGATCTATTACCAAGGTGGGGCACCGCCGACAGGTTATTGCTGCTGATCTATTAACAAGGTGGGGCACCGCCGACAGGTTATGGCTGCTGATCTATCAACAAGGTGGGGCACCGCCGACAGGTTATGGCTGCTGATCTATTAACAAGGTGGGGCACCGCCGACAGGTTATGGCTGCTGCTCTATTAACAAAGTGGGGCACCGCCGGCAGGTTATGGCTGCTGATCTATTAACGAGGTGTGGCACCGCCGACACTTATGGCTGCTGATCTATTAACAAGGTGGGGCACCGCCGATACTTATGGCTGCTGATCTATTAACAAGGTGGGGCACCGCCGACAGGTTATGGCTGTTGATCTATTAACAAGGTGGGGCACCGCCGACAGGTTATGGCTGCTGATCAATTAAAAAGGTGGGGCACCGCCGACAGGTTATGGCTGCTGATCAATTAACAACATAGGATTTCCGATTTTTTTCCCAACAGTTAATTGGAATATTGCGGGTAGATACAATATCCTAATGTTGGTGTTTTTGATGAGCGGCTGATTGACGGGGAGTGGGGATGTCACGGTTAGCTGAGGTGGCTCCCCCGTGCGGTAGCACACAGTAATAGGCGCTGGCTGGGACGCTTGAGGCCGCATTAGCACCCAGTGAAGGCTCCACACAGACAAAAGCCCAGCGCCAGGGCCGAAAACAAGAGCCTCCCGGAGTCTGGCGGCGAAATATCAGTGGGAGACTGGAATATAAATGTTGGGCATTAAGCGTCAAATAGGGACATTCGGTGACTGACCCGCCAGTCGGGGGTGGGGGGCGGTAGGGCTGAGGACACGCTATCGCATAATTATGGTTCTTCCAGCCCGGCATCTGACTACACCAAAGAGGAGACCCTGGTAACACCATGTTATATCTCACTGTAAAAGACGGGAGACCCTGGTAACATCATGTTATATCTCACTGTAACAGACGGGAGACCCTTGTAACATCAAGTTAGATCTCACTGTAACAGACAGGGGACCCTTGTAACATCATGTTATATCTCACTGTAACAGACGGGAGACCCTTGTAACATCAAGTTAGATCTCACTGTAACAGACAGGGGACCCTTGTAACATCATGTTATATCTCACTGTAACAGACGGGAGACCCTGGTAACATCATGTTATATCTCACTGTAACAGACGGGAGACCCTGGTAACACCATGTTATATCTCACTGTAACAGACGGGAGACCCTGGTAACATCATGTTATATCTCACTGTAACAGACGGGAGACCCTTGTAACATCAAGTTAGATCTCACTGTAACAGACGGGAGACCCTTGTAACATCAAGTTAGATCTCACTGTAACAGACAGGGGACCCTTGTAACATCATGTTATATCTCACTGTAACAGACGGGAGACCCTGGTAACATCATGTTATATCTCACTGTAACAGACGGGAGACCCTGGTAACACCATGTTATATCTCACTGTAACAGACGGGAGACCCTGGTAACATCATGTTATATCTCACTGTAACAGACGGGAGACCCTGGTAACATCATGTTATATCTCACTGTAACAGACGGGAGACCCTTGTAACATCAAGTTAGATCTCACTGTAACAGACAGGGGACCCTTGTAACATCATGTTATATCTCACTGTAACAGGCGGGGGACTCTGGTAACATCATGTTAGATCTCACTGTAACAAACAGGAGACCCTTGTAACATCAAGTTATATCACACTGTAACAGGCGTGAGCCTCTGGTAACATCATGTTAGATCTCACTGTAACATACAGGAGACCCTTGTAACATCATGTTGGATCTCACTATAACATGCAGGAGACTTGCAACGGGGCGATGTTGTGTCTCCGTGTAGTGTAGTAGTGGACCAAGGAAGCCGACGGCACAGGGCGATGTTGTGTCTCCGTGTAGTGTAGTAGCGGACCAAGGAAGCCGACGGCACAGGGCGATGTTGTGTCTCCGTGTAGTGTAGTAGTGGTCCAAGGAAGCCGACGGCACAGGGCGATGTTGTGTCTCCGTGTAGTGTAGTAGTGGACCAAGGAAGCCGACGGCACAGGGCGATGTTGTGTCTCCGTGTAGTGTAGTAGTGGACCAAGGAAGCCGACGGCACAGGGCGATGTTGTGTCTCCGTGTAGTGTAGTAGTGGACCAAGGAAGCCGACGGCACAGGGCAATATTGTGTCTCCGTCGAGTGTAGTAGTGGACCAAGGAAGTCGACGGCACAGGGCGATGTTGTGTCACCGTGTAGTGTAGTAGTGGACCAAGGAAGCCGACGGCACAGGGCGATGTTGTGTCTCCGTGTAGTGTAGTAGTGGACCAAGGAAGCCGACGGCACAGGGCGATGTTGTGTCACCGTGTAGTGTAGTAGTGGACCAAGGAAGCCGACGGCATAGGGCGATGTTGTGTCTCCGTGTAGTGTAGTAGTGGACCAAGGAAGCCGACGGCACAGGGCGATGTTGTGTCTCCGTGTAGTGTAGTAGTGGACCAAGGAAGCCGACGGCACAGGGCGATGTTGTGTCTCCGTGTAGTGTAGTAGTGGACCAAGGAAGCCGACGGCACAGGGCGATGTTGTGTCTCCGTGTAGTGTAGTAGTGGTCCAAGGAAGCCGACGGCACAGGGCGATGTTGTGTCTCCGTGTAGTGTAGTAGTGGACCAAGGAAGCCGACGGCACAGGGCGATGTTGTGTCTCCGTGTAGTGTAGTAGTGGACCAAGGAAGCCGACGGCACAGGGCGATGTTGTGTCTCCGTGTAGTGTAGTAGTGGACCAAGGAAGCCGACGGCACAGGGCGATGTTGTGTCTCCGTGTAGTGTAGTAGTGGACCAAGGAAGCCGACGGCACAGGGCGATGTTGTGTCTCCGTGTAGTGTAGTAGTGGACCAAGGAAGCCGACGGCACAGGGCGATGTTGTGTCTCCGTGGAGTGTAGTAGTGGACCAAGGAAGCCGACGGCACAGGGCGATGTTGTGTCTCCGTGTAGTGTAGTAGTGGACCAAGGAAGCCGACGGCACAGGGCGATGTTGTGTCACCGTGTAGTGTAGTAGTGGACCAAGGAAGCCGACGGCACAGGGCGATGTTGTATCTCCGTGTAGTGTAGTAGTGGTCCAAGGAAGCCGACGGCACAGGGCGATATTGTGTCTCCGTGTAGTGTAGTAGTGGTCCAAGGAAGCCGACGGCACAGGGCGATGTTGTGTCTCCGTGTAGTGTAGTAGTGGACCAAGGAAGCCGACGGCACAGGGCGATGTTGTGTCTCCGTGTAGTGTAGTAGTGGTCCAAGGAAGCCGACGGCTCAGGGCGATGTTGTGTCTCCGTGTAGTGTAGTAGTGGACCAAGGAAGCCGACGGCACAGGGCGATGTTGTGTCTCCGTGTAGTGTAGTAGTGGACCAAGGAAGCCGACGGCACAGGGCGATGTTGTGTCTCCGTGTAGTGTAGTAGTGGTCCAAGGAAGCCGACGGCTCAGGGCGATGTTGTGTCTCCGTGTAGTGTAGTAGTGGTCCAAGGAAGCCGACGGCACAGGGCGATGTTGTGTCTCCGTGGAGTGTAGTAGTGGACCAAGGAAGCCGACGGCACAGGGCGATGTTGTGTCTCCGTGTAGTGTAGTAGTGGACCAAGGAAGCCGACGGCACAGGGCGATGTTGTGTCTCCGTGTAGTGTAGTAGTGGACCAAGGAAGCCGACGGCACAGGGCGATGTTGTGTCTCCGTGTAGTGTAGTAGTGGACCAAGGAAGCCGACGGCACAGGGCGATGTTGTGTCTCCGTGTAGTGTAGTAGTGGTCCAAGGAAGCCGACGGCACAGGGCGATGTTGTGTCTCCGTGTAGTGTAGTAGTGGACCAAGGAAGCCGACGGCACAGGGCGATGTTGTGTCTCCGTGTAGTGTAGTAGTGGTCCAAGGAAGCCGACGGCACAGGGCGATGTTGTGTCTACGTGTAGTGTAGTAGTGGACCAAGGAAGCCGACGGCACAGGGCGATGTTGTGTCTCCGTGTAGTGTAGTAGTGGACCAAGGAAGCCGACGGCACAGGGCGATGTTGTGTCTACGTGTAGTGTAGTAGTGGACCAAGGAAGCCGACGGCACAGGGCGATGTTGTGTCTCCGTGTAGTGTAGTAGTGGACCAAGGAAGCCGACGGCACAGGGCGATGTTGTGTCTCCGTGTAGTGTAGTAGTGGACCAAGGAAGCCGACGGCACAGGGCGATGTTGTGTCTCCGTGTAGTGTAGTAGTGGTCCAAGGAAGCCGACGGCACAGGGCGATGTTGTGTCTACGTGTAGTGTAGTAGTGGACCAAGGAAGCCGACGGCACAGGGCGATGTTGTGTCTCCGTGTAGTGTAGTAGTGGACCAAGGAAGCCGACGGCACAGGGCGATGTTGTGTCTCCGTGTAGTGTAGTAGTGGACCAAGGAAGCCGACGGCACAGGGCGATGTTGTGTCTCCGTGTAGTGTAGTAGTGGTCCAAGGAAGCCGACGGCACAGGGCGATGTTGTGTCTCCGTGGAGTGTAGTAGTGGACCAAGGAAGCCGACGGCACAGGGCGATGTTGTGTCTCCGTGTAGTGTAGTAGTGGACCAAGGAAGCCGACGGCACAGGGCGATGTTGTGTCTCCGTGTAGTGTAGTAGTGGACCAAGGAAGCCGACGGCACAGGGCGATGTTGTGTCTCCGTGTAGTGTAGTAGTGGACCAAGGAAGCCGACGGCACAGGGCGATGTTGTGTCTCCGTGTAGTGTAGTAGTGGACCAAGGAAGCCGACGGCACAGGGCGATGTTGTGTCTCCGTGGAGTGTAGTAGTGGACCAAGGAAGCCGACGGCACAGGGCGATGTTGTGTCTCCGTGTAGTGTAGTAGTGGACCAAGGAAGCCGACGGCACAGGGCGATGTTGTGTCTCCGTGTAGTGTAGTAGTGGTCCAAGGAAGCCGACGGCACAGGGCGATGTTGTGTCTACGTGTAGTGTAGTAGTGGACCAAGGAAGCCGACGGCACAGGGCGATGTTGTGTCTCCGTGGAGTGTAGTAGTGGACCAAGGAAGCAGGGCGATGACATATGTGAAACAATCCCAGGATCGAGATGACTTGTGCGGCGACAACGGTAAGAGCTTGATCTCTTAGATCCCCATCCATCCTGGCTAACTGTCGCCCCATGCCTGCCTCCTACCCCCACCCCCCCCCCCCGGCAGTCGCCACACGCCTGCCCCCCTACCTCCGCTCCCGCTCCCCCCCCCCTGGAAGTCGCCCCATGCCTGCCACCTACCCCCCCCCCCCCCGCCGGCAGTCGCCACATGCCTGCTCCCCTACCTCCGCCCCCGCCCCCCCCCCCGGATGTCGCCCCATGCCTGCCACCTACCCCCCCCCCCCCGCCGGCAGTCGCCACATGCCTGCCCCCCTACCTCCGCCCCAGCCCCCCCCCCTCTGGCTGTCGTCCCATGCCTGCCACCTAGCCCCCCCTCCCCGGCAGTCGCCACATGCCTGCCCCCCTACCTCCGCCCCCGCCCCGCCCCCCCTGGCTGTCGCCCCATGCCTCCCCCCTGCCCTACACACACACGCAACCCTCTCGCGCCCCCTTTCCTCAGCCCCCCTCGCCGCCCCACTCGTTCCCAACCCCTTCCGCACCGACTCCTCTCGCCACCCACTTCCCTCGCACCCCCTCCCCCCAGCCCTCTCGCCGCCCCGTTTCCTCCCCCACCCCCCCCCCCCCATCCCTCTTGCTGCCCACCCACACCTCGGCCCACCCATTTCCTTCCCACCCCTTCCTCCCACCCCTCTCGCCGCCCCCCCACCCCTTCCAGCCTCCCTCACCACGTCCGATGAAGTCCGGCGAGTCTCGCTACGGACACGGGCGACATCTGTGAGCGGCGCCTAGCGGCTTCAATTAGCGGTGGTTTCCTCGGCCGCCCCAGATATGACCTTTATGTGAGTGATCGTCACATGAAGTGAGCGGACAACCCAACATTCCTTCGCGCCAAGCTAATTCTGTACAGAAGCAATTCGCCAGTAAATGTCATACCATTCCATGTTTACGCCGCCGACTTTTGTCGCGAAAGAGTCGACATTTGCCTGCGGGAAGCAGCCGACGTTTGGGGAGGAGATAGCAGAGGAGGTGTCGTTACCGAGGGTGGCGAGGTTAGGGGAGAGGGAAGGGCTGGCCGCGGCCAGCTCAAGTACTGTGCGCCGTCACAGGCGGGACTAGAGAGCAGGGGCGGGAGCCGGGCGGGGGGAAGTACGGTTGGGGTGAGGAGGAGAGGTAAGAGACAGGCGATAGGTAGGGGGGGGGGGCGTAGGGAACCGGTGAGGGGTGGGTTGGGGGGGGGCGGTAGGGGACATGCGAGGGATAGGGGGAGTGTTGGTAGGGGACAGGCGAGGGGTAGGGGGAGTGTTGGTAGGGGACAGGCGAGGGGTAGGGGGGAGTGTTGGTAGGGGACAGGCGAGGGGTAGGGGGGGAGTGTTGGTAGGGGACTGGCGAGGGGTAGGGGGGAGTGTTGGTAGGGGACAGGCGAGGGGTAGGGGGAGTGTTGGTAGGGGACTGGCGAGGGGTAGGGGGGAGTGTTGGTAGGGGACAGGCGAGGGCTAGGGGGGAGTGTTGGTAGGGGACTGGCGAGGGGTAGGGGGGAGTGTTGGTAGGGGACAGGCGAGGGGTAGGGGGAGTGTTGGTAGGGGACTGGCGAGGGGTAGGGGGGAGTGTTGGTAGGGGACAGGCGAGGGGTAGGGGGAGTGTTGGTAGGGGACTGGCGAGGGGTAGGGGGGAGTGTTGGTAGGGGACGGGCGAGGGGTAGGGGGAGTGTTGGTAGGGGACAGGCGAGGGGTAGGAGGGAGTGTTGGTAGGGGACAGGCGAGGGGTAGGGGGAGTGTTGGTAGGGGACAGGCGAGGGGTAGGGGGAGTGTTGGTAGGGGACAGGCGAGGGGTAGGGGGGAGTGTTGGTAGGGGACAGGCGAGGGGTAGGGGGGAGTGTTGGTAGGGGACAGGCGAGGGGTAGGGGGAGTGTTGGTAGGGGACTGGCGAGGGGTAGGGGTGAGTGTTGGTAGGGGACAGGCGAGGGGTAGGGGGAGTGTTGGTAGGGGACAGGCGAGGGGTAGGGGGAAGTGTTGGTAGGGGACAGGCGAGGGGTAGGGGGAGTGTTGGTAGGGGACTGGCGAGGGGTAGGGGGGAGTGTTGGTAGGGGACTGGCGAGGGGTAGGGGGGAGTGTTGGTAGGGGACTGGCGAGGGGTAGGGGGGAGTGTTGGTAGGGGACAGGCGAGGGCTAGGGGGGAGTGTTGGTAGGGGACTGGCGAGGGGTAGGGGGGAGTGTTGGTAGGGGACAGGCGAGGGGTAGGGGGGAGTGTTGGTAGGGGACAGGCGAGGGCTAGGGGGGAGTGTTGGTAGGGGACTGGCGAGGGGTAGGGGGGAGTGTTGGAAAGGGACCGGCGAGGGGTATTGGGGAGTGTTGGTAGGGGACAGGCGAGGGGTAGGGGGAGTGTTGGTAGGGGACTGGCGAGGGGTAGGGGGGAGTGTTGGTAGGGGACAGGCGAGGGGTAGGGGGGAGTGTTGGAAGGGGACAGGCGAGGGGTAGGGGGGAGTGTTGGTAGGGGACAGGCGAGGGGTAGGGGGGAGTGTTGGTAGGGGACTGGCGAAGGGTAAGGGGGAGTGTTGGTAGGGGACAGGCGAGGGGTAGGGGGGAGTGTTGGTAGGGGACAGGCGAGGGGTAGGGGGGAGTGTTGGTAGGGAACTGGCGAGGGGTAGGGGGCAGTGTTGGTAGGGGACTGGCGAGGGGTAGGGGGCAGTGTTGGTAGGGGACTGGCGAGGGGTATGGGGGAGTGTTGGTAGAGGACTGGCGAGGGGTAGGGGGGAGTGTTGGTAGGGGACTGGCGAGGGGTAGGGGGGAGTGTTGGTAGGGGACAGGCGAGGGCTAGGGGGGAGTGTTGGTAGGGGACGGGCGAGGGGTAGGGGGGAGTGTTGGTAGGGGACAGGCGAGGGGTAGGGGGGAGTGTTGGTAGGGGCCAGGCGAGGGCTATGGGGGAGTGTTGGTAGGGGATTGGCGAGGGGTAGGGGGGAGTGTTGGTAGGGGACAGGCGAGGGGTAGGGGGGAGTGTTGGTAGGGGACAGGCGAGGGGTAGGGGGAGTGTTGGTAGGGGACAGGCGAGGGGTAGGGGGGAGTGTTGGTAGGGGACAGGCGAGGGGTAGGGGGCAGTGTTGGTAGGGGACTGGCGAGGGGTAGGGGGGAGTGTTGGTAGGGGACAGGCGAGGGGTAGGGGGGAGTGTTGGTAGGGGACTGGCGAGGGGTAGGGGGCAGTGTTGGTAGGGGACTGGCGAGGGGTAGGGGGCAGTGTTGGTAGGGGACTGGCGAGGGGTAGGGGGGAGTGTTGGTAGGGGACAGGCGAGGGGTAGGGGGGAGTGTTGGTAGGGGACAGGCGAGGGGTAGGGGGGAGTGTTGGTAGGGGACTGGCGAGGGGTAGGGGGCAGTGTTGGTAGGGGACTGGCGAGGGGTAGGGGGGAGTGTTGGTAGGGGACTGGCGAGGGGTAGGGGGCAGTGTTGGTAGGGGACTGGCGAGGGGTAGGGGGGAGTGTTGGTAGGGGACAGGCGAGGGGTAGGGGGGAGTGTTGGTAGGGGACAGGCGAGGGGTAGGGGGGAGTGTTGGTAGGGGACTGGCGAGGGGTAGGGGGCAGTGTTGGTAGGGGACTGGCGAGGGGTAGGGGGGGGTGTTGGTAGGGGACTGGCGAGGGGCGAGAGCTCGGCGGCGCGACTAATACAGGCAGAAGGCCTCACTACTTACCTCGGCGAGAGGGATGCGTCCCTCGGGCCCCAAATGTCACCTCCTATTACGGGGTGGCCACCGACCTGAGGTATGAGCGGCCGGCAGACGTGCAAGCTGTCCGGGCCGGGTGAGGACGGGTGCGGGGTGAGGACGGGTGCGGGGTGAGGACGGGGGCGGGGTGAGGACGGGGGCGGGGTGAAGACGGGGGCGGGGTGTAATGGGCTGTCGTGACTGGCGTGCTGGCGGGGACGGGCTGACGAGGGGGGAGGGCGATGGACAGCTGGCCGACGGGTGGCACGTCATATTTGCCAAGATGTGCATTACCAAACTGAATCGCCATTTTTCCTTGGCCTTTGCTGCCGAGGCGGACAGCGTAATTCGGAGTGGTTCTCTGGGCTCACGGGTAATCGAACGCCCCTGAGACCAATGCCAGCGGTGTCCTGCCCCGCCCCCCCCCCCCCCCCCCACTTAGGGGGGCCATGTCATCATTATCTCTCATCCTCATAAATGGATGGTTAGCGCTAGTGACAAACACCTCAATCCGCTGCTCTCTTGGAGAGAGTTCCTGAAGTATGTACAGGCCGTTAGTACAGGCCATTAGTACAGGCCATTAGTACAGGCCATTAGTACAGGCCGTTAGTACAGGCCGTTAGTACCGGCCATTAGTACAGGCCGTTAGTACAGGCCATTAGTACAGGCCGTTAGTACAGGCCGTTAGTACAGGCCATTAGTACAGGCCATTAGTACAGGCCGTTAGTACAGGCCGTTAGTACAGGCCGTTAGTACAGGCCGTTAGTACAGGCCGTTAGTACATGCCTTTAGTACAGGCCATTAGTACAGGCCATTAGTACAGGCCATTAGTACAGGCCATTAGTACAGGCCATTAGTACAGGCCGTTAGTACAGGCCGTTAGTACAGGCCGTTAGTACAGGCCGTTAGTACAGGCCGTTAGTACAGGCCGTTAGTACAGGCCATTAGTACAGGCCATTAGTACAGGCCATTAGTACAGGCCATTAGTACAGGCCATTAGTACAGGCCATTAGTACAGGCCGTTAGTACAGGCCGTTAGTACAGGCCGTTAGTACAGGCCATTAGTACAGGCCATTAATACAGGCCGTTAGTACAGGCCATTAGTACAGGCCGTTAGTACAGGCCGTTAGTACAGGCCGTTAGTACAGGCCGTTAGTACAGGCCGTTAGTACAGGCCGTTAGTACAGGCCGTTAGTACAGGCCATTAGTACAGGCCATTAGTACAGGCCATTAGTACAGGCCATTAGTACAGGCCGTTAGTACAGGCCGTTAGTACAGGCCGTTAGTACAGGCCATTAGTACAGGCCATTAATACAGGCCGTTAGTACAGGCCATTAGTACAGGCCGTTAGTACAGGCCGTTAGTACAGGCCGTTAGTACAGGCCATTAGTACAGGCCATTAGTACAGGCCATTAGTACAGGCCGTTAGTACAGGCCGTTAGTACAGGCCGTAAGTACAGGCTGTTAGTACAGGCCGTTAGTACAGGCCGTTAGTACAGGCCATTAGTACAGGCCATTAGTACAGGCCATTAGTACAGGCCGTTAGTACAGGCCGTTAGTACCGGCCATTAGTACAGGCCGTTAGTACAGGCCATTAGTACAGGCCGTTAGTACAGGCCGTTAGTACAGGCCATTAGTACAGGCCGTTAGTACAGGCCGTTAGTACAGGCCGTTTGTACAGGCCATTAGTACAGGCCATTAGTACAGGCCATTAGTACAGGCCGTTAGTACAGGCCGTTAGTACAGGCCGTTAGTACAGGCCGTTAGTACAGGCCGTTAGTACAGGCCGTTAGTACAGGCCGTTAGTACAGGCCATTAGTACAGGCCGTTAGTACAGGCCGTTAGTACAGGCCGTTAGTACAGGCCGTTAGTACAGGCCGTTAGTACAGGCCGTTAGTACAGGCCGTTAGTACAGGCCATTAGTACAGGCCATTAGTACAGGCCGTTAGTACAGGCCGTTAGTACAGGCCATTAGTACAGGCCTTTAGTACAGGCCATTAGTACAGGCCATTAGTACAGGCCATTAGTACAGGCCATTAGTACAGGCCATTAGTACAGGCCATTAGTACAGGCCATTAGTACAGGCCATTAGTACAGGCCATTAGTACAGGCCATTAGTACAGGCCATTAGTACAGGCCATTAATACAGGACGCTAGTACAGGCCATTAGTACAGGCCATTAGTGCAGGCCATTAATACAGGACGCTAGTACAGGCCATTAGTACAGGCCATTAGTACAGGCCATTAGTACAGGCCATTAATACAGGACGCTAGTACAGGCCATTAGTACAGGCCGTTAGTAGAGACCATTAGTACAGGCCATTAGTACAGGCCATTAGTACAGGCCGTTAGTACAGGCCGTTAGTACAGGCCATTAGTACAGGCCATTAGTACAGGCCATTAGTACAGGCCGTTAGTACAGGCCGTTAGTACAGGCCGTTAGTACAGGCCGTTAGTACATGCCGTTAGTACATGCCTTTAGTACAGGCCATTAGTACAGGCCATTAGTACAGGCCATTAGTACAGGCCATTAGTACAGGCCATTAGTACAGGCCGTTAGTACAGGCCGTTAGTACAGGCCGTTAGTACAGGCCGTTAGTACAGGCCGTTAGTACAGGCCGTTAGTACAGGCCATTAGTACAGGCCATTAGTACAGGCCATTAGTACAGGCCATTAGTACAGGCCATTAGTACAGGCCGTTAGTACAGGCCGTTAGTACAGGCCGTTAGTACAGGCCATTAGTACAGGCCATTAATACAGGCCGTTAGTACAGGCCATTAGTACAGGCCATTAGTACAGGCCGTTAGTACAGGCCGTTAGTACCGGCCATTAGTACAGGCCGTTAGTACAGGCCATTAGTACAGGCCGTTAGTACAGGTCGTTAGTACAGGCCGTTAGTACAGGCCGTTAGTACAGGCCGTTTGTACAGGCCATTAGTACAGGCCATTAGTACAGGCCATTAGTACAGGCGTTAGTACAGGCCGTTAGTACAGGCCGTTAGTACAGGCCGTTAGTACAGGCCGTTAGTACAGGCCGTTAGTACAGGCCGTTAGTACAGGCCGTTAGTACAGGCCATTAGTACAGGCCATTAATACAGGCCGTTAGTACAGGCCATTAGTACAGGCCATTAGTACAGGCCGTTAGTACAGGCCGTTAGTACCGGCCATTAGTACAGGCCATTAGTACAGGCCATTAGTACAGGCCGTTAGTACAGGCCGTTAGTACAGACCGTTAGTACAGGCCGTTAGTACATGCCTTTAGTACAGGCCATTAGTACATGCCTTTAGTACAGGCTATTAGTACAGGCCATTAGTACAGGCCGTTAGTACAGGCCATTAGTACAGGCCATTAGTACAGGCCATTAGTACAGGCCGTTAGTACAGGCCGTTAGTACAGGCCGTTAGTACAGGCCGTTAGTACAGGCCGTTAGTACAGGCCATTAGTACAGGCCATTAGTACAGGCCATTAGTACAGGCCATTAGTACAGGCCATTAGTACAGGCCATTAGTACAGGCCGTTAGTACAGGCCGTTAGTACAGGCCGTTAGTACAGGCCATTAGTACAGGCCATTAATACAGGCCGTTAGTACAGGCCATTAGTACAGGCCATTAGTACAGGCCGTTAGTACAGGCCGTTAGTACCGGCCATTAGTACAGGCCGTTAGTACAGGCCATTAGTACAGGCCGTTAGTACAGGCCGTTAGTACAGGCCGTTAGCACAGGCCATTAGCACAGGCCGTTAGTACATGCCTTTAGTACAGGCCATTAGTACAGGCCATTAGTACAGGCCATTAGTACAGGCCATTAGTACAGGCCGTTAGTACAGGCCGTTAGTACAGGCCATTAGTACAGGCCATTAATACAGGACGCTAGTACAGGCCATTAGTACAGGCCGTTAGTAAAGACCATTAGTACAGGCCATTAGTACAGGCCGTTAGTACAGGCCATTAGTACAGGCCGTTAGTACAGGCCGTTAGTACAGGCCATTAGTACAGGCCGTTAGTACAGGCCATTAGTACAGGCCATTAGTACTGGCCGTTAGTACAGGCTGTTAGTACAGGCCATTAGTGCAGCCGTTAGTACATGCCGTTAGTACAGGCCGTTAGTGCAGACAGTTAGTACAGGCCATTAGTACAGGCCATTAGTACAGGCCGTTAGTACAGGTCGTTAGTACAGGCCGTTAGTACAGGCCATTAGTACAGGCCGTTAGTACAGGTCGTTAGTACAGGCCGTTAGGACAGGCTGTTAGTACAGGCCATTAGTGCAGGCCGTTAGTACAGGTCGTTAGTACAGGCAATTAGTACAGGCCGTTAGTACAGGCCGTTAGTACAGGCCATTAATACAGGCCATTAGTACAGGCCGTTAATACAGGCCGTTAGTACAGGCCGTTAGTACAGCTCGTTAGTACAGGCCGTTAGTACAGGCCATTAGTACAGGCCGTTAGTACAGGCCATTAGTACAGGCCGTTAGTGCAGACAGTTAGTACAGGCCATTAGTACAGGCCGTTAGTACAGGCCGTTAGTACAGGCCGTTAGTACAGGCCGTTAGTGCAGGCCGTTAGTAAACAGGTGGCCAACGGGGTCCTAGAAACACATCGCCTGACCGGTGGCTAACGGGGTCCTAGAAACGCATCATCCGAGCGGTGGCTAACGGGGTCAGAAACACATCGCCTGAGCGGTGGCTAACGGGGTCCTAGAAACACATCATCCGAGCGGTGGCTAACGGGGTCAGAAACACATCGCCTGACCGGTGGCTAACGGGGTCCTGGAAACACATCATCCGAGCGGTGGCTAACGGGGTCCTAGAAACACATCGCCTGATCAGTGGCTAACGGGGTCCTAGAGACACATCGCCTGAGCGGTGGCTAACGGGGTCCTAGAAACACATCGCCTGACCGGTGTCTAACGGGGTCCTAGAAACACATCGCCTGACCGGTGTCTAACGGGGTCCTAGAAACACATCGCCTGAGCGGTGGCTAACGGGGTCCTAGAAACACATCATCCGAGCGGTGGCTAACGGGGTCCTAGAAACACATCGCCTGACCGGTGTCTAACGGGGTTCTAGAAACACATCATCCGAGCGGTGGCTAACGGGGTCCTAGAAACACATCGCCTGATCAGTGGCTAACGGGGTCCTAGAGACACATCGCCTGAGCGGTGGCTAACGGGGTCCTAGAAACACATCGCCTGACCGGTGTCTAACGGGGTCCTAGAAACACATCGCCTGACCGGTGTCTAACGGGGTCCTAGAAACACATCGCATGAGCGGTGGCTTACGGGGTCCTAGAAACACATCATCCGAGCGGTGGCTAACGGGGTCCTAGAAACACATCGCCTGAGCGGTGGCTAACGGGGTTCTAGAAACACATCATCCGAGCGGTGGCTAACGGGGTCAGAAACACATCGCCTGAGCGGTGGCTAACGGGGTCCTAGAAACACATCATCCGAGCGGTGGCTAACGGGGTCCTAGAAACACATCGCCTGACCGGTGTCTAACGGGGTCCTAGAAACACATCGCCTGATCAGTGGCTAACGGGGTCCTAGAAACACATCGCCTGATCAGTGGCTGGATAACGGGGTCCTAGAAACACATCATCCGAGCGGTGGCTAACGGGGTCCTAGAAACACATCGCCTGACCGGTGTCTAACGGGGTCCTAGAAACACATCATCCGAGCGGTGGCTAACGGGGTCAGAAACACATCGCCTGAGCGGTGGCTAACGGGGTCCTAGAAACACATCATCCGAGCGGTGGCTAACGGGGTCCTAGAAACACATCGCCTGACCGGTGTCTAACGGGGTCCTAGAAACACATCGCCTGACCGGTGTCTAACGGGGTCCTAGAAACACATCGCCTGAGCGGTGGCTAACGGGGTCCTAGAAACACATCATCCGAGCGGTGGCTAACGGGGTCAGAAACACATCGCCTGAGCGGTGGCTAACGGGGTCCTAGAAACACATCATCCGAGCGGTGGCTAACGGGGTCCTAGAAACACATCGCCTGACCGGTGTCTAACGGGGTCCTAGAAACACATCGCCTGATCAGTGGCTAACGGGGTCCTAGAAACACATCGCCTGATCAGTGGCTGGCTAACGGGGTCCTAGAGACACATCGCCTGAGCGGTGGCTAACGGGGTCCTAGAAACACATCGCCTGACCGGTGTCTAACGGGGTCCTAGAAACACACCGCCTGACCGGTGTCTAACGGGGTCCTAGAAACACATCGCCTGACCGGTGTCTAACGGGGTCCTAGAGACACATCGCCTGAGCGGTGGCTAACGGGGTCCTAGAAACACATCATCCGAGCGGTGGCTAACGGGGTCCTAGAAACACATCGCCTGACCGGTGTCTAACGGGGTCCTAGAAACACATCATCCGAGCGGTGGCTAACTGGGTCAGAAACACATCGCCTGAGCGGTAGCTAACGGGGTCCTAGAAACACATCGCCTGACCGGTGTCTAACGGGGTCCTAGAAACACATCATCCGAGCGGTGGCTAACGGGGTCAGAAACACATCGCCTGAGCGGTGGCTAGCGGGGTCCTAGAAACATATCGCCTGACCGGTGTCTAACGGAGTCCTAGAAACACATCGCCTGATCAGTGGCTAACGGGGTCCTAGAAACACATCGCCTGATCAGTGGCTGGCTAACGGGGTCCTAGAGACACATCTCCTGAGCGGTGGCTAACGGGGTCCTAGAAACACATCGCCTGACCGGTGTCTAACGGGGTCCTAGAAACACATCGCCTGACCGGTGTCTAACGGGGTCCTGGAGACACATCGCCTGAGCGGTGGCTAACGGGGTCCTAGAAACACATCATCCGAGCGGTGGCTAACGGGGTCCTAGAAACACATCGCCTGACCGGTGTCTAACGGGGTCCTAGAAACACATCATCCGAGCGGTGGCTAACGGGGTCAGAAACACATCGCCTGAGCGGTAGCTAACGGGGTCCTAGAAACACATCATCCGAGCGGTGGCTAACGGGGTCAGAAACACATCGCCTGAGCGGTGGCTAACGGGGTCCTAGAAACACATCGCCTGACCGGTGTCTAACGGGGTCCTAGAAACACATCGTCCGAGCGGTGGCTAACGGGGTCAGAAACACATCGCCTGAGCGGTAGCTAACGGGGTCCTAGAAACACATCGCCTGACCGGTGGCTAACGGGGTCCTAGAAACACATCATCCGAGCGGTGGCTAACGGGGTCCTAGAGACACATCATCCGAGCGGTGGCTAACGGGGTCCTAGAAACACATCGCCTGATCAGTGGCTGGCTAACGGGGTCCTAGAGACACATCGCCTGAGCGATGGCCAACGGGGTCCTAGAAACACATCATCCGAGCGGTGGCTAACGGGGTCAGAAACACATCGCCTGAGCGGTGGCTAACGGGGTCCTAGAAACACATCGCCTGACCGGTGGCTAACGGGGTCCTAGAAACACATCATCCGAGCGGTGGCTAACGGGGTCAGAAACACATCGCCTGAGCGGTGGCTAACGGGGTCCTAGAAACACATCGCCTGACCGGTGTCTAACGGGGTCCTAGAAACACATCGCCTGATCAGTGGCTAACGGGGTCCTAGAAACACATCGCCTGATCAGTGGCTGGCTAACGGGGTCCTAGAGACACATCGTCTGAGCGGTGGCTAACGGGGTCCTAGAAACACATCGCCTGACCGGTGTCTAACGGGGTCCTAGAAACACATCGCCTGATCAGTGGCTAACGGGGTCCTAGAGACACATCGCCTGAGCGGTGGCTAACGGGGTCCTAGAAACACATCGCCTGACCGGTGTCTAACGGGGTCCTAGAAACACATCGCCTGACCGGTGTCTAACGGGATCCTAGAAACACATCGTCTGATCAGTGGCTGGCTAACGGGGTCCTAGAGACACATCGCCTGAGCGGTGGCTAACGGGGTCCTAGAAACACATCGCCTGAGCGGTGTCTAACGGGTTCCTAGAAACACATCGCCTGAGCGGTGGCCAACGGGGTCCTAGAAACACATCGCCTGAGCGGTGGCTAACGGGGTCCTAGAAACACATCGCCTGAACGGTGGCAAACGGGGTCCTAGAAACACATCGCCTGAGCGGTGGCTAACGGGGTCCTAGAAACACATCGCCTGACCGGTGTCTAACGGGGTCCTAGAATCACATCGTCCGAGCGGTGGCTAACGGGGTCAGAAACACATCGCCTGAGCGGTAGCTAACGGGGTCCTAGAAACACATCGCCTGACCGGTGGCTAACGGGGTCCTAGAAACACATCAACCGAGCGGTGGCTAACGGGGTCCTAGAGACACATCATCCGAGCGGTGGCTAACGGGGTCCTAGAAACACATCGCCTGATCAGTGGCTGGCTAACGGGGTCCTAGAGACACATCGCCTGAGCGATGGCCAACGGGGTCCTAGAAACACATCATCCGAGCGGTGGCTAACGGGGTCAGAAACACATCGCCTGAGCGGTGGCTAACGGGGTCCTAGAAACACATCGCCTGACCGGTGGCTAACGGGGTCCTAGAAACACATCATCCGAGCGGTGGCTAACGGGGTCAGAAACACATCGCCTGAGCGGTGGCTAACGGGGTCCTAGAAACACATCGCCTGACCGGTGTCTAACGGGGTCCTAGAAACACATCGCCTGATCAGTGGGTAACGGGGTCCTAGAAACACATCGCCTGATCAGTGGCTGGCTAACGGGGTCCTAGAGACACATCGTCTGAGCGGTGGCTAACGGGGTCCTAGAAACACATCGCCTGACCGGTATCTAACGGGGTCCTAGAAACACATCGCCTGATCAGTGGCTAACGGGGTCCTAGAGACACATCGCCTGAGCGGTGGCTAACGGGGTCCTAGAAACACATCGCCTGACCGGTGTCTAACGGGGTCCTAGAAACACATCGCCTGACCGGTGTCTAACGGGGTCCTAGAAACACATCGTCTGATCAGTGGCTGGCTAACGGGGTCCTAGAGACACATCGCCTGAGCGGTGGCTAACGGGGTCCTAGAAACACATCGCCTGAGCGGTGTCTAACGGGTTCCTAGAAACACATCGCCTGAGCGGTGGCCAACGGGGTCCTAGAAACACATCGCCTGAACGGTGGCAAACGGGGTCCTAGAAACACATCGCCTGAGCGGTGGCTAACGGGGTCCTAGAAACACATCGCCTGAACGGTGGCTGACGGATGGAGGCCGAGCTGGAAATCCTCAGTTAGCAGACCACAACGGGCTGAAGGCGTCAAGAATATGTCCCAAAATAAGGGGCGTCGCAACAGGTCCCCGAGATGTGCCATCTGCTGCAGAATTAAGGATTTTTGATACAGAAAATGTATTTGCGATCAGTACAATCATCTGCTATATTCAACGTTCGTTTCATCAGCAAACAACATATTGGATGTATAGGAACAAACTGACGTCACTGAGACTGACGTCACTGAGACCGATGTCACTTAGACCGACGTCACTGAGACTGACGTCACTGAGACTGACGTCAGTGAGACCGACATCACTGAGACTGACGTCACTGAGACCGACATCACTGAGACTGACGTCACTGAGACCGACATCACTGAGACTGACGTCACTGAGACTGATGTCACTGAGACTGGCGTCACTGAGACTGACGTCACTGAGACTGACGTCACTGAGACTGACGTCAGTGAGACCGACATCACTGAGACTGACGTCACTGAGACCGACATCACTGAGACTGACGTCACTGAGACTGATGTCACTTAGACCGACGTCACTGAGACTGACGTCACTGAGACTGACGTCACTGAGACCGACATCACTGAGACTGACGTCACTGAGACCGACATCACTGAGACTGACGTCACTGAGACTGATGTCACTTAGACCGACGTCGCTGAGACTGACGTCACTGAGACTGACGTCAGTGAGACCGACGTCACTGAGACTGACGTCACTGAGACTGACGTCAGTGAGACCGACATCACTGAGACTGACGTCACTGAGACTGGCGTCACTGGGACTGACGTCAGTGAAACTGACGTCACTGAGACCGATGTCACTTAGACCGACGTCACTGAGACTGACGTCGCTGAGACTGACGTCAGTGAGACCGACATCACTGAGACTGACGTCACTGAGACTGGCGTCACTGGGACTGACGTCAGTGAAACTGACGTCACTGAGACCGATGTCACTTAGACCGACGTCACCGAGACTGGCGTCACTGGGACTGACGTCACTGAGACCGACATCACTGAGACTGACGTCACTGAGACTGACGTCCCTGAGACTGACGTCACTATAACTGACGCCGCTCGAGTGGACGCCGCTGGGACTGACGTCACTATAACGGACGCCGCTCGAGTTGACGTCACTGAGGTTCCGTGGCGTTGTCAGGTGTGATGGAACCGCACTCGGAGCGGTGTCGGCGTCCGCCCGCCAACCCCGACCAGGCTCGCTTCCACGGAATGCCCAGTGTGCGTGTTCCCGGTTACATAATCACCACAGGAAGGTGATGTAATCTGTGCTCATTACAGTGTCGGCGCGGTGTGGAGGGCGGCGCCACGCCTGATCCGCCCCGCACACAGCGCCCCCTGCGGCCTACGTGACATTCTCCGTCCATTCCTAAAGTGATTTCCTCTCACAAAACATGGTATCTGAGTACTGTTGCCGCCAGCGACACCCTACAACCGCCAGGTCTCGGGTCCGCCATTTGGTGTCGCTGAGTACTGTTGCCGCCAGCGACACCCCTACAACCGCCAGGTCTCGGGGCCGCCATTTGGTGTCTCTGAGTACTGTTGCCGCCAGCGACACCCCTACAACCGCCAGGTCTCGGGGCCGCCATTTGGTGTCTCTGAGTACTGTTGCCGCCAGCGACACCCGTACAACCGCCAGGTCTCGGGTCCGCCATTTGGTGTCTCTGAGTACTGTTGCCGCCAGCGACACCCCTACAACCGCCAGGTCTCGGGTCCGCCATTCGGTGTCTCTGAGTACTGTTGCCGCCAGCGACACCCCTACAACCGCCAGGTCTCGGGTCCGCCATTCGGTGTCTCTGAGTACTGTTGCCGCCAGCGACACCCCTACAACCGCCAGGTCTCGGGTCCGCCATTCGGTGTCTCTGAGTACTGTTGCCGCCAGCGACACCCCTACAACCGCCAGGTCTCGGGTCCGCCATTCGGTGTCTCTGAGTACTGTTGCCGCCAGCGACACCCCTACAACCGCCAGGTCTCGGGTCCGCCATTCGGTGTCTCTGAGTACTGTTGCCGCCAGCGACACCCCTACAACCGCTAGGTCTCGGGTCCGCCATTCGGTGTCTCTGGGATTCTATGAATCAGCTTTACTGGACGCCACGAAGCGCGACAGCAGTGACGTCATTCTATCACATCGGCCCAGGAGCACACAACCATGAGTACTCTGGTCACATGGACGCCACAGCGCCACCTGGCGCATCTGCTTTCGGATCTACGTATAACTTCATTTTGCAGGACTTTCAGATTAGGTACCGCATTCCTGTCACCACAACACAGGCCAGTAACTGGGCCCTACAACCCTCACACAATGACAGTCTTACAACCCCCACACAATGACAGCCTTACAACCCCCACACAATGACAGCCCTACAACCCTCACACAATGACAGCCCTACAACCCTCACACAATGACAGCCCTACAACCCCCACACAATGACAGCCCTACAACCCCCACACAATGACAGCCCTACAACCCCCACACAATGACAGCCCTACAAACCCCACACAATGACAGCCTTACAACCCCCACACAATGACAGCCCTACAACCCTCACACAATGAGAGCCTTACAACCCCCACACAATGACAGCCCTACAACCCTCACACAATGACAGCCTTACAACCCCCACACAATGACAGCCCTACAACCCCCAGACAATGACAGCCCTACAACCCTCACACAATGACAGCCCTACAACCCCCACACAATGACAGCCCTACAACCCCCACACAATGACAGCCTTACAACCCCCACACAATGACAGCCCTACAACCCTCACACAATGACAGCCCTACAACCCTCACACAATGACAGCCCTACAACCCTCACACAATGACAGCCCTACAACCCCCACACAATGACAGTCCTACAACCCCCACGCAATGACAGCCCTACAACCCTCACACAATGACAGCCCTCCACCTCCCCACACAATGACAGCCCTACAAACCTCACACAATGACAGCCCTACAACCCTCACACAATGACAGCCCTACAACCCCCACACAATGACAGCCCTACAACCCTCACACAATGACAGCCCTACAACCCCCACACAATAACAGCCCTACAACCCCCACACAATGACAGCCTTACAACCCTCACACAATGACAGCCCTACAACCCTCACACAATGACAGCCCTACAACCCTCACACAATGACAGCCCTACAACCCCCACACAATGACAGCCCTACAACCCCCACACAATGACAGCCCTACAACCCCCACACAATGACAGCCCTACAACCCTCACACAATGACAGCCCTACAACCCTCACACAATGACAGCCCTACAACCCTCACACAATGACAGCCCTACAACCCCCACACAATGACAGCCCTACAACCCCCACGCAATGACAGCCCTACAACCCTCACACAATGACAGCCCTACAACCCCCACACAATGCCAGCCCTACAACCCTCACACAATGACAGCTCTACAACCCCCACGCAATGACAGCCCTACAACCCCCACACAATGACAGCCCTACAACCCCCACACAATGACAGCCCTACAACCCCCACACAATGACAGCCCTACAACCCCCACACAATGACAGCCCTACAACCCTCACACAATGACAGCACTACAACCCCCACGCAATGACAGCCCTACAACCCCCACACAATGACAGCCCTACAACCCCCACGCAATGACAGCCCTACAACCCCCACACAATGACAGCCTTACAATCCCCACACAATGACAGCCCTACAACCCCCACACAATGACAGCCCTACAACCCCCACACAATGACAGCCCTACAACCCCCACACAATGACAGCCCTACAACCCCCACGCAATGACAGCCCTACAACCCTTACACAATGACAGCCTTACAACCCCCACACAATGACAGCCCTACAACCCCCACACAATGACAGCCCTACAACCCCCACACAATGACAGCCCTACAACCCTTACACAATGACAGCCTTACAACCCCCACATAAAGACTGAGCCCCCCACACCGGGCTTACTGCCCTTTAGCAGTGACACTGACACCCGGTGTTCCTGCACCAGCTTACATTGTCTTCAGCCAATTCATGCGAAGACTTTTAAAGACGTTGGCAATGCTTGGACAGTCGTATAAAACAGCGCCGGATCGGTTTAGTGCTCACTGGGGACCCGAACCTGGCGTCGCGCCGGCGGGGGGCGGCGGGGTGAGGGGGGGGACGGGGGCGACACCAGCCTGTTCGGGCAGGCGGCTGGTTGGGGTAAGGTGAGGCGGGAGGGGGCGGGGTCGACAGGCGGGGTGATTCATGGGTCTGGACCCCAGCAAACAAAGGAATCGGAGCCCGGGGCAACAGGCCCAGTGACCGGTGCTTATGGTCATCCCTGGCGGAGGGCCGGTGAGGCCGGGGAGGGCCGGGGAGGGCCGGGATGAGGGTGAGGCCGCGTATATCAGTGTCGACCAGCGCGCAGGTCTGTGGCAGTCGACGGGACGTGTGGCGGGCGGGGCGGGGGAGGGAGGGGTAGCGGGTGGAGGGCGGGACGGGTGGGGCTGAAGTGGCCGTCCCACGAACGAGGCCGCAGGGACACGCTGATTGGCTAATGGTCCAACAAGCCGGACGGGCGCGGGTGCAAATTGATCCACTGGTCATGTGGTGGTCATGGAGTCTGCAGCCGCTTAATAGTATAATGGGTGAACAGCCCGCCCGAGGTCGGCCTCCTCCAGTCAGGATGCCAAGGTGACCGCCAACACAACTGGTAGTCCCTAGTGACGCCTTAGTGACCACTAACACACATGACCATCCCTGGTGATGCCATAGTGGCCACTAACACACCCGGCCATCCCTACTGATGTCAAAGTGACCACTAACACACCTGGCCATCCCTAGTTATGCCATAGTGACCACTAACACACCCGGCCATCCCTAGTGACGCCATAGTGACCACTAACACACCCAGCCATCCCTGGTGACGCCATAGTGACCACTAACACACCCGGCCATCCCTGGTGACGCCATAGTGACCACTAACACACCTGGCCATCCTTAGTGACGCCATAGTGACCACTAACACACCTGGCCATCCCTAGTCATGCCATAGTGACCACTAACACACCTGGCCATCCCTGGTGATGCCATAGTGACCACTAACACATCTGGCCATCCCTAGTGATGCCATAGTGACCACTAACATACCTGGCCATCCCTAGTGATGCCATAGTGACCACTAACACACCTGGCCATCCCTACTGATGCCATAGTGACCACTAACACACCTGGCCATCTCTAGTGATGCCATAGTGCCCACTAACACACCCGGCCATCCCTAGTGACGCCATAGTGACCACTAACACACCTGGCCATCCCTAGTGATGCCATAGTGACCACTAACACACATGGCCATCCCTAGTGACGCCATAGTGACCACTAACACACCCGGCCATCCCTAGTGATGCCATAGTGACCACTAACACACCCGGCCATCCCTACTGATGCCATAGTGACCACTAACACACATGGCCATCCCTAGTGACGCCATAGTGCCCACTAACACACCCGGCCATCCCTAGTGACGCCATAGTGACCACTAACACACCTGGCCATCCCTAGTGATGCCATAGTGACCATTAACACACCCGGCCATCCCTAGTGATGCCATAGTGACCACTAACATACCTGGCCATCCCTAGTGATGCCATAGTGACCACTAACACACCTGGCCATCCCTACTGATGCCATAGTGACCACTAACACACCTGACCATCCCTAGTGATGCCATAGTGCCCACTAACACACCCGGCCATCCCTAGTGACGCCATAATGACCACCAACACACCTGGCCATCTCAAGTGATGCCATAGTGACCACTAACACACCCGGCCATCCCTAGTGATGCCATAGTGACCACTAACACACATGGCCATCCCTAGTGACGCCATAGTGCCCACTAACACACCCGGCCATCCCTAGTGACGCCATAGTGACCACTAACACACCTGGCCATCCCTAGTGATGCCATAGTGACCACTAACACACCCGGCCATCCCTAGTGATGCCATAGTGACCACTAACACACCTGGCCATCCCTAGTGATGCAATAGTGCCCACTAACACACCCAGCCATCCCTAGTGACGCCATAGTGACCACCAACACACCTGGCTATCCCTAGTGATGCCATAGTGACCACTAACACACCCGGCCATCCCTAGTGATGCCATAGTGACCACTAATACACCTGGCCATCCCTAGTGATGCCATAGTGACCACTAACACACCCGGCCATCCCTAGTGATGCCATAGTGACCACTAACACACCTGGCCATCCCTAGTGATGCCATAGTGACCACTAACACACCCGGCCATCCCTAGTGACGCCATAGTGACCACTAACACACCCGGCCATCCCTAGTGATGCCATAGTGACCACTAACACACCTGGCCATCCCTAGTGATGCCATAGTGACCCCTAACACACCTGGCCATCCCTAGTGATGTCATAGTGACCACTAACACACCCGGCCATCCCTAGTGACGCCATAGTGACCACTAACACACCTGGCCATCCCTAGTGATGCCATAGTGACCACTAACACACCTGGCCATCCCTAGTGACGCCATAGTGACCACTAACACACTTGGCCATCCCTAGTGATGCCATAGTGACCACTAACACACCCGGCCATCCCTAGTGATGCCATAGCGACCACTAACACACCTGGCCATCCCTAGTGATGCAATTGTGCCCACTAACACACCCAGCCATCCCTAGTGACGCCGTAGTGACCACCAACACACCTGGCTATCCCTAGTGATGCCATAGTGACCACTAACACACCCGGCCATCCCTAGTGATGCCATAGTGACCACTAATACACCTGGCCATCCCTAGTGATGCCATAGTGACCACTAACACACCCGGCCATCCCTAGTGATGCCATAGTGACCACTAACACACCTGGCCATCCCTAGTGATGCCATAGTGACCACTAACACACCCGGCCATCCCTAGTGATGCCATAGTGACCACTAACACACCCGGCCATCCCTAGTGATGCCATAGTGACCACTAACACACCTGGCCATCCCTAGTGATGCCATAGTGACCACTAACACACCTGGCCATCCCTAGTGATGCCATAGTGACCACTAACACACCCGGCCATCCCTAGTGACGCCATAGTGACCACTAACACACCTGGCCATCCCTAGTGATGCCATAGTGAGCACTAACACACCTGGCCATCCCTAGTGATGCCATAGTGACCACTAACACACCCGGCCATTCCTAGTGATGCCATAGTGACCACTAACACACCCGGCCATCCCTAGTGGTGCCATAGTGAGCACTAACACACCTGGCCATCCCTAGTGATGCCATAGTGACCACTAACACACCCGGCCATTCCTAGTGATGCCATAGCGACCACTAACACACCTGGCCATCCCTAGTGATGCCATACCGACCACTAACACACCCGGCCATCCCTAGTGACGCCATAGTGACCACTAACACACCCGGCCATCCCTAGTGATGCCATACCGACCACTAACACACCCGGCCATCCCTAGTGACGCCATAGTGACCACTAACACACCCGGCCATCCCTAGTGGTGCCATAGTGAGCACTAACACACCCGGCCATCCCTAGTGATGCCATAGTGACCACTAACACACCTGGCTATCCCTAGTGATGCCATAGTGACCACTAACACACCCGGCCATCCCTAGTGATGCCATAGTGACCACTAACACACCTGGCCATCCCTAGTGATGCCATACCGACCACTAACACACCCGGCCATCCCTAGTGGTGCCATAGTGAGCACTAACACACCTGGCCATCCCTAGTGATGCCATAGTGACCACTAACACACCCGGCCATCCCTAGTGGTGCCATAGTGAGCACTAAGACACCTGGCCATCCCTAGTGATGCCATAGTGACCACTAACACACCCGGCCATCCCTAGTGATGCCATAGTGACCACTAACACACCTGGCCATCCCTAGTGATGCCATAGTGACCACTAACACACCCGGTCATTCCTAGTGATGCCATAGTGACCACTAACACACCTGGCCATCCCTTGTGATGCCATGCCGACCACTAACACACCCGGCCATCCCTAGTGATCCCATAGTGACCACTAACACACCCGGCCATCCCTAGTGATGCCATAGTGACCACTAACACACCCGGCCATTACTAGTGATGCCATAGTGACCACTAACACACCTGGCCATCCCTTGTGATGCCATGCCGACCACTAACACACCTGGCCATCCCTAGTGATGCCATAGTGACCACTAACACACCCGGCCATTCCTAGTGATGCCATAGTGACCACTAACACACCTGGCCATCCCTTGTGATGCCATGCCGACCACTAACACACCTGGCCATCCCTAGTGATGCCATAGTGACCACTAACACACCCGGCCATCCCTAGTGGTGCCATAGTGAGCACTAACACACCTGGCCATCCCTAGTGATGCCATAGTGACCACTAACACATCCGGCCATTCCTAGTGATGCCATAGTGACCACTAACACACCCGGCCATCCCTAGTGATGCCATAGTGACCACTAATACACCTGGCCATCCCTAGTGATGCCATAGTGACCACTAACACACCCGGCCATCCCTAGTGATGCCATAGTGACCACTAACACACCCGGCCATCCCTAGTGATGCCATAGTGACCACTAACACACCCGGCCATCCCTAGTGGTGCCATAGTGACCACTAACACACCCGGCCATCCCTAGTGATGCCATAGTGACCACTAACACACCCGGCCATCCCTAGTGATGCCATAGTGACCACTAATACACCTGGCCATCCCTAGTGATGCCATAGTGACCACTAACACACCCGGCCATCCCTAGTGATGCCATAGTGACCACTAACACACCCGGCCATCCCTAGTGATGCCATAGTGACCACTAACCTGGCCATCCCTAGTGATGCCATAGTGACCACTAACACACCCGGCCATCCCTAGTGATGCCATAGTGACCACTAACACAACTGGCCATCCCTTGTGATGCCATGCCGACCACTAACACACCCGGCCATCCCTAGTGACGCCATAGTGACCACTAACACACCTGGCCATCCCTAGTGACCCCATAGTGACCACTAACACACCCGGCCATCCCTAGTGATGCCATAGTGAGCACTAACACACCCGGCCATCCCTAGTGATGCCATAGTGACCACTAACACACCTGGCTATCCCTAGTGATGTCATAGTGACCACTAACACACCCGGCCATCCCTAGTGATGCCATAGTGACCACTAACACACCCGGCCATCCCTAGTGATGCCATAGTGACCACTAACACACCCGGCCATCCCTAGTGATGCCATGCCGACCACTAACACAACTGGTCATCCCTAGTGATGCCATACCGACCACTAACACACCCGGCCATCCCTAGTGACGCCATAGTGACCACTAACACACCCGGCCATCCCTAGTGATGCCATATCCAGGCGGGTGCTCGGCCTTCCCCCCGTGAAAGCATGGGTGGGTGGGAGGCGCCCTGCGACCCCTGCCGCTAGACTATTTGAGGAGAGGGTGCGCCTGTTGCCCCCGCAGTGGCTGTCTTGGCGAGGGAGCGGGGTGCCCACCCTAACCGCTGGGAGTCCTATCCTAATGGCCAGGAAGACTTGAGGTCGTCGCGTTCTCACTGGAGGCTCACAATCCACCCGCCCCCCCCCCCCCCCCGCCCCCCGAGTCCCTTCCGGACAACCACGGGACGTCGCCGCTCAACAGCTACACCCGCAAATTGCCTTAAAACAAAATTTCCTTCCTTTACCGCGATGTCCTTGTTTACAAGCCTGGCCGCCCCTCTCCGCCATTTAATTACCCGACAGTGGCATTAACACGGCTTATAGATGCCTAAGTAACCCTCTCAGGCCGGTAGGGGGCTGTGACTGCACAGAATAAAAGCACGGCTGTCGTCAGGTAGCTCTCTTAAGGACAGAATAACACGGTTGTCGTCAGGTAGCCCTCTTAAAAACAGAATAACACGGTTGGCGTCAGGTAGCCCTATTTAGGACAGAATAACACGGTTGACGCCAGGTAACCCTCTTCAGGACAGAATAACACGGTTGGCGTCAGGTAGCCCTCCTATGGACAGAATAACACGGTTGGCGTCATGTAACCCTCTTCAGGACAGAATAACACGGTTGGCGTCAGGTAGCCCTCCTATGGACAGAATAATACGGTTGGCGTCATGTAACCCTCTTCAGGACAGAATAACACGGTTGGCGTCAAGTAGCCTCCCTAAGGACAGAATAATACGGTTGGCGTCATGTAACCTTCTTCAGGACAGAATTACGCGGTTTGCGTCATGTAACCCTCTTAAGGACAGAATAACACGGTTGGCGTCATCTAGCCCTCCTATGGACAGAATAATACGGTTGGCGTCAGGCAGCCCTCATAAGGACAGAATAATACGGTTGGCGTCAGGCAGCCCTCATAAGGACAGAATAATACGGTTGGCGTCAGGCAGCCCTCATAAGGACAGAATAGTACGGTTGGCGTCAGGCAGCCCTCATAAGGACAGAATAACACGGTTGGCGTCAGGCAGCCCTCCTAAGGACAATAATAACATGGTTGTCGTCAGATAGTCTTCTTAAGAACAAAACTTTCTCATTAACCCGCTGGATTTAATGTAGATACGTGCACACCGCACCTGAGCACCCAGGGCAGGCGGCTCGACACGGACATTTACTCTACCAATGCATTGCTAGATTTCCTGATGTCTCAAACATAATGAAGTGACGCAGAAAGCGGATATTACAGGTGTCGTGTGGCAGAGATCCCTATATTGGCCAGCGAGACAGATCTACATTGAACAGCCACACCACGCGGTGCACGCCGGGAAGATTGGCAGGACTGGGCGAGACTATCCCCGCGCCACCTACCGGCCTTACAGAGCTGTCTGGGTGTCGCACCAGATACTCAATCACCAGGACACTGTGTTTTTGTGTAAACAATATTGATTGACTATTGGCAAACATGACATAATACTATGTTAATGCGTCTAGGTCACTGTGTGGGACAAGGCAGACACCAATCACTAGGTCACTTTGTGGTACAAGGCAGACACCAATCACCAGGTCACTTTGTGGTACAAGGCAGTCTTCAATCACAAGGTCACTGTGTGGTACAAGGCAGACACCAATCACCAGGTCACTGCGTGGTACAAGGCAGACACCAATCACTAGGTCACTGCGTGGTACAAGGCAGTCTTCAATCACAAGGTCACTGTGTGGTACAAGGCAGTCTTCAATCACCAGGTCACTGTGTGGTACAAGGCAGACATCAATCACTAGGTCACTTTGTGGTACAAGGCATACACCAATCACCAGGTCACTGCGTGGTACAAGGCAGTCTTCAATCGCCAGGTCACTGTGTGGTACAAGGCAGACACCAATCACTAGGTCACTTTGTGGTACAAAGCATACACCAATCACCAGGTCACTGCGTGGTACAAGGCAGTCTTCAATCGCCAGGTCACTGTGTGGTACAAGGCAGACACCAATCACTAGGTCACTTTGTGGTACAAGGCATACACCAATCACCATGTCACTATGTGGTACAAGGCATACACCAATCGCCAGGTCACTATGTGGTACAAGGCATACACCAATCGCCAGGTCACTGTGTGGTACAAGGCAGACACCAATCACTAGGTCACTTTGTGGTACAAGGCATACACCAATCACCATGTCACTATGTGGTACAAGGCATACACCAATCGCCAGGTCACTATGTGGTACAAGGCATACACCAATCGCCAGGTCACTGTGTGGTACAAGGCAGACACCAATCACTAGGTCACTTTGTGGTACAAGGCATACACCAATCGCCAGGTCACTATGTGGTACAAGGCATACGCCAATCGGCAGGTCACTGTGTGGTACAAGGCAGACACCAATCACTAGGTCACTTTGTGGTACAAGGCAGACACCAATCACCAGGTCACTATGTGGTACAAGGCATACACCAATCGCCAGGTCACTATGTGGTACAAGGCATACACCAATCGCCAGGTCACTATGTGGTACAAGGCATACACCAATCGCCAGGTCACTGTGTGGTACAAGGCAGACACCAATCACTAGGTCACTTTGTGGTACAAGGCATACACCAATCACCAGGTCACTATGTGGTACAAGGCATACACCAATCGCCAGGTCACTGCGTGGTACGCTGGCAGAGATACGTCAATGCCAGTGTTCCATAGCCTTAGGGTTCATGACGCAAGGAGATAAACTAGCTTATTTCTGGACAGAGAATTGTCTGATAAATCTATTTCTTAGCGGATCTGTTACTCCGCACTGCACTCGTATTTCAGTTTTTTATTGTTGCTCTTTTACTGATCTTCTGTCCGTCGCCAGAGTTCTTTGTAATTTTGTTATATACATTCTCAGAAATGCCGGCAAAGTTGGAATGGATCAATAGAAGCCTGGATGTCCAGACTATGTTGACGTCAAAAGGAATATTACCAAACCCATCTAATGGAGGCATCACGTTCCGTATGATGCTGCGCTGCCCGCCCGGAGCGGCCCTCTGGCTTCGTGCGTCCTGGCGCAGGACGTAAAAACGTCACTGCATCGATGGACGTCATCCAATTAGCCGCAGCTGATGTAATTACATGAATAATTAAGGGGCTCACACGTGGAGCGAGGCGCCTCTTACAACAGACTTGTACAAGGACCTCGACGTGGGGCTGGGCAGGGGGGCGGGCCAGGGGGTGGGTCCAGGGTGTGGAGCGGGCAAGGGGGTGGGTCCAGGGTGTGGAGCGGGCAAGGGGGTGGGTCCAGGGTGTGGAGCAAGGGGGTGGAGCGGGCAAGGGGGTGGGTCCAGGGTGTGGAGCGGGCAAGGGGGTGGGTCCAGGGTGTGGAGCGGGCAAGGGGGTGGGTCCAGGGTGTGGAGCGGGCAAGGGGGTGGGTCCAGGGTGTGGAGCGGGCAAGGGGGTGGGTCCAGGGTGTGGAGCAAGGGGGTGGAGCGGGCAAGGGGGTGGGTCCAGGGTGTGGAGCGGGCAAGGGGGTGGGTCCAGGGTGTGGAGCGGGCAAGGGGGTGGGTCCAGGGTGTGGAGCGGGCAAGGGGGTGGGTCCAGGGTGTGGAGCGGGCAAGGGGGTGGGTCCAGGGTGTGGAGCGGGCAAGGGGGTGGGTCCAGGGTGTGGAGCGGGCAAGGGGGTGGGTCCAGGGTGTGGAGCGGGCAAGGGGGTGGGTCCAGGGTGTGGAGCAAGGGGGTGGAGCGGGCAAGGGGGTGGGTCCAGGGTGTGGAGCGGGCAAGGGGGTGGGTCCAGGGTGTGGAGCGGGCAAGGGGGTGGGTCCAGGGTGTGGAGCGGGCAAGGGGGTGGGTCCAGGGTGTGGAGCGGGCAAGGGGGTGGGTCCAGGGTGTGGAGCGGGCAAGGGGGTGGGTCCAGGGTGTGGAGCGGGCAAGGGGGTGGGTCCAGGGTGAGGAGCGGGCAAGGGGGTGGGTCCAGGGTGTGGAGCGGGCAAGGGGGTGGGTCCAGGGTGTGGAGCGGGCAAGGGGGTGGGTCCAGGGTGTGGAGCGGGCAAGGGGGTGGGTCCAGGGTGTGGAGCGGGCAAGGGGGTGGGTCCAAGGTGTGGAGCGGGCAAGGGGGTGGGTCCAGGGTGTGGAGCGGCAAGGGGGTGGGTCCAGGGTGTGGAGCGGGCAAGGGGGTGGGTCCAGGGTGTGGAGCATGCAAGGGGGTGGGTCCAGGGTGTGGAGTGGGCAAGGGGGTGGGTCCAGGGTGTGGAGCGGGCAAGGGGGTGGGTCCAGGGTGTGGAGCGGGCAAGGGGGTGGGTCCAGGGTGTGGAGTGGGCAAGGGGGTGGGTCCAGGGTGTGGAGTGGGCAAGGGGGTGGGTCCAGGGTGTGGAGCGGGCAAGGGGGTGGGTCCAGGGTGTGGAGTGGACAAGGGGGTGGGTCCAGGGTGTGGAGCGGGCAAGGGGGTGGGTCCAGGGTGTGGAGTGGGCAAGGGTGTGGGCCCAGGGTGTGGAGCGGGCAAGGGGGTGGGTTCAAGGTGAAGAGTGGGCAAGGGGGTGGGTCCAGGGTGTGGAGCGGGCAAGGGGGTGGGTTCAAGGTGTGGAGCATGCAAGGGTGTGGGCCCAGGGTGTGGAGTGGGCAAGGGGGTGGGTTCAAGGTGAAGAGTGGGCAAGGGGGTGGGTCCAGGGTGTGGAGCGGGCAAGGGGGTGGGTCCAGGGTGTGGAGCGGGCAAGGGGGTGGGTCCAGAGTGTGGAGTGGGCAAAGGGGTTGGGTCCAGGGTGTGGAGCGGGCAAGGGGGTGGGTCCAGGGTGTGGAGCGGGCAAGGGGGTGGGTCCAGGGTGTGGAGCGAGCAAGGGGGTGGGTCCAGGGTGTGGAGCGGGCAAGGGGGTGGGTCCAGGGTGTGGAGCGGGCAAGGGGGTGGGTCCAGGGTGTGGAGCGGGCAAGGGGGTGGGTCCAGGGTGAGAAGCGGGCAAGGGGGTGGGTCCAGGGTGTGGAGCGGGCAAGGGGGTGGGTCCAGGATGTGGAGCGGGCAAGGGGGTGGGTCCAGGGTGTGGAGCGGGCAAGGGGGTGGGTCCAGGGTGTGGAGCGGGCAAGGGGGTGGGTCCAAGGTGTGGAGCGGGCAAGGGGGTGGGTCCAGGGTGTGGAGCGGGCAAGGGGGTGGGTCCAGGGTGTGGAGCGGGCAAGGGGGTGGGTCCAGGGTGTGGAGCATGCAAGGGGGTGGGTCCAGGGTGTGGAGTGGGCAAGGGGGTGGGTCCAGGGTGTGGAGCGGGCAAGGGGGTGGGTCCAGAGTGTGGAGCGGGCAAGGGGGTGGGTCCAGGGTGTGGAGTGGGCAAGGGAGTGGGTCCAGGGTGTGGAGTGGGCAAGGGGGTGGGTCCAGGGTGTGGAGTGGGCAAGGGTGTGGGCCCAGGGTGTGGAGCGGGCAAGGGGGTGGGTTCAAGGTGAAGAGTGGGCAAGGGTGTGGGTCCAGGGTGTGGAGCGGGCAAGGGGGTGGGTTCAAGGTGTGGAGCGGGCATGGGGGTGGGTCCAGGGTGTGGAGTGGGCAAGGGGGTGGGTCCAGGGTGTGGAGTGGGCAAGGGGGTGGGTCCAGGGTGTGGAGTGGGCAAGGGTGTGGGCCCAGGGTGTGGAGCGGGCAAGGGGGTGGGTTCAAGGTGAAGAGTGGGCAAGGGGGTGGGTCCAGGGTGTGGAGTGGGCAAGGGGGTGGGTCCAGGGTGTGGAGTGGGCAAGGGTGTGGGCCCAGGGTGTGGAGCGGGCAAGGGGGTGGGTTCAAGGTGAAGAGTGGGCAAGGGGGTGGGCCCAGGGTGTGGAGTGGGCAAGGGGGTGGGTTCAAGGTGAAGAGTGGGCAAGGGGGTGGGTCCAGGGTGTGGAGCGGGCAAGGGGGTGGGTCCAGGGTGTGGAGCGGGCAAGGGGGTGGGTCCAGGGTGTGGAGTGGGCAAAGGGGTTGGGTTCAGGGTGTGGAGCGGTCCGGAAGGTCACAGAGGAGGAAGTCCTTAACATCCGGAATTGAACTATGGATTGGACTCATCAATGATTCATAAAGTGTTCGACCCGGTCTGTATCTGAGGCCACCACGCCATCCGTCCGCCAGCAGCCTGCCAGCCGAGCAGTGTCACTCACTAGTCCTATGTGCCGCTCATGCCCCCCTCCACCCCCCCCCCCTCCGCCAACTCTTCCGAACCCAAACCGCCCAACCGCCCCCACCCCAACCCCCAGCCGGCCTATGAAACACGTGTTCCGCCTTCAGTAACCAATTGCCCAGATCACCCTGAACCACTAGGACACCTGTAAAGTGACCATCAGGGTGACGATGGATCCCCACCCTATCCAGCGCCCCACCCACAAGGACCGCTGTCAGGGTGACGAGGGACCGTCTGTCCCCTCCAGCGCCAGACCCACAAGGACCGCTGTCAGGGTGACGAGGGAGCGTCTGCCCCCTCCAGCGCCCCACCCATAAGACCCGCTGTCAGGGTGACGAGGGACCGTCTGCCCCCTCCAGCGCCCCACCCACAAGGACCGCTGTCAGGGTGACGAGGGAGCGTTTGTCCCCTCCAGCGCCCCGCTGTCAGGGTGACGAGGGAGTGTCTGTCCCCTCCAGCGCCCCACCCACAAGGACCGCTGTCAGGGTGACGAGGGAGCGTTTGTCCCCTCCAGCGCCCCGCTGCCAGGGTGACGAGGGAGTGTCTGTCCCCTCCAGCGCCCCACCCACAAGGACCGCTGTCAGGGTGACGAGGGACCGTCTGCCCCCTCCAGCGCCCCACCCACAAGGACCGCTGTCAGGGTGACGAGGGAGCGTTTGTCCCCTCCAGCGCCCCGCTGTCAGGGTGACGAGGGAGTGTCTGTCTCCTCCAGCGCCCCACCCACAAGGACCGCTGTCAGGGTGACGAGGGAGCGTTTGTCCCCTCCAGCGCCCCGCTGCCAGGGTGACGAGGGAGTGTCTGTCCCCTCCAGCGCCCCACCCACAAGGACCGCTGTCAGGGTGACGAGGGACCGTCTGCCCCCTCCAGCGCCCCACCCACAATGACCGCTGTCAGGGTGACGAGGGACCGTCTGCCCCCTCCAGCGCCCCACTCACAATGACCGCTGTCAGGGTGACGAGGGACCGTCTGTCCTCTCCAGCGCCCCACCCACAATGACCGCTGTCAGGGTGACGAGGGACCGTCTGCCCCCTCCAGCGCCCCACCCATAAGACCCGCTGTTAGGGTGACGAGGGACCGTCTGTCCCTTCCAGCGCCCCACCCACAATGACCGCTGTCAGGGTGACGAGGGACCGTCTGCCCCCTCCAGCGCCCCACCCACAAGGACCGCTGTCAGGGTGACGAGGGACCGTCTGCCCCCTTCAGCGCCCCACCCATAAGACCCGCTGTCAGGGTGACGAGGGACCGTCTGCCCCCTTCAGCGCCACACCCACAAGGACCGCTGTCAGGGTGACGAGGGAGCGTCTGTCCCCTCCAGCGCCCCACCCACAATGACCGCTGTCAGGGTGACGAGGGACCGTCTGCCCCCTCCAGCGCCCCACCCACAAGGACCGCTGTCAGGGTGACGAGGGACCGTCTGTCCCCTCCAGCGCCCCACCCACAAGGACCGCTGTCAGGGTGACGAGGGAGCGTTTGTCCCCTCCAGCGCCCCGCTGTCAGGGTGACGAGGGACCGTCTGTCCCCTCCAGCGCCCCACCCACAAGGACCGCTGTCACGGTGACGAGAGACCGTCTGCCCCCTCCAGCGCCCCACCCACAATGACCGCTGTCAGGGTGACGAGGGACCGTCTGCCCCCTCCAGCGCCCCACCCACAATGACCGCTGTCAGGGTGACGAGGGACCGTCTGTCCCCTCCAGCGCCCCACCCACAAGGACCGCTGTCAGGGTGACGAGGGACCGTCTGCCCCCTCGAGCGCCCCACCCACAAGGACACATTGTTGACTGTAGCGTGCCGTCTTACGTTTTTGAGCATTCACCATGTACACCGACTGCAATGAGCGGGTCTGCCGCACCGGTCGTCAATATACGAAGGTACACACGAAAACAACTATACCAGAATATATTTCAGCGCCCCCGTACATACCCCCCGCCCCCCCCCCCCCCCCCCCCCCACCCGCCCCAACCAACACACTGGTGAAACATCAGGTAAAGGACATTCATGGAAAGAGCTCCAAAGTGACGCTCATGCACAGGCGAAGTATCCTCAGGTACACCGAGCCTCTATATGCCATCCCAGCGGACTCCAGGGCATGGCTGTCAGCTCTCCGACCACCAACTGGTAAAAACGACGCACACAAGTAACAATTACGCTTCGGGCTGACGTCTCTTCTTGCCGTGCGTTTGGAGCCCTGCAAGGCCCGTAAGTTCGAAACGGCCGGGGCAAAATATTTCGCCCTCGAATAGGACATTAGCATGGAGCAGGGCGAAATATTTGGCCCCCAACGTTCTAACTTAAGGGCCCTGGTCTCGTGATTGAAGCCCGGGGCGCGGGGGATATCGGACAGCGAACTGCAGCCGGCACCATGGCTACAGCTATAGAGGTGGGGCACTATACCACTAGCCACTGTTAGTGCGCTAACCACTACACCAGGGAGGCCCCCATGACCTACTGATCTGCGATCTAGTGCGCTAACCACTACACCAGGAAGGCCCCCAGGACCTATTGACCTGAGGTCTAGTGCGCTAACCACTACACCAGGGAGGTCCCCAGGACCTACTGATCTGCTGTCTAGTGCGCTAACCACCACACCAGGGAGGCCCCCAAGACCTATTGACCTGCAGTCTAGTAGGGAGGCCCCCGGGACCTATTGATCTGTGGTCTAGTGCGCTAACCACTACACCAGGGAGGCCCCCATGACCTGTTGATCTGCTGTCTGGTGCGCTAACCACTACACCAAGGAGGCCCCCATGACCTACTGATCTGCGGTCTAGTGCGCTAACCACTACACCAGGGAGGCCCCCAGGACCTGTTGATCTGCGGTCTAGTGCGCTAACCATTACACCAGGGAAGCCCTCAGGACCTATTGATCTGGGGTCTGCTGCGCTAACCACTAAACCAGGGAGACCCCCAGGACCCATTGATCCGCTGTCTAGTGCGCTAACCCCTACACCAGGGAGGCCCCCAGAACCTACTGATCTGCTGTCTAGTGCGCTAACCACTACACCAGGGAGGCCCCCAAGACCTACTGATCTGCTGTCTGGTGTGATAACGGCTACACCAAGGAGACTCCCGATATATCTTGATAATTACGCAGACAAAATATCTTGCGTCATTCGATGCCGGAGAAAGCCAAATAGCCCTCATGATAGAACATTGAGTGATTGTCCTTTGGTTGTTGAAGGACATTGCCCCCATGAGACATGCCAGACATGAGACCATGCCATATAATAGGCATACAGCCAATGGCAGATTGATTCAGGGTCGATCCCATGGGACACAAGAGAGCATATATAGCCTACATTGCCCGAACTTAGAATGGCAGAAATCAACCAGAAATCGCTAACATTGTACCATTCGCTTTTTAAGTTGCTCACACAGCGATGTGTGAAACGTACAACATATTGTGACGGGAAATCAAGTGAGTAGGTTATAAGTGTAATCATTACACTGAGGGCGTGATCGATTCGCCTCTTCCAACGTCTACCTTTTCCGGAAGAGTGCATGCAGTGCGATCGTTTTGCCTCTTCTGTTCCGAAAAGACCTCTTCTGCTCTTCCGCCCAGGTAGGTGGAAGAGAGAAGAGGTAGAGGCTATTCCAAGATGGGGGAAGCTAACTATGCAATATTCGCTCAGTGTCATCAAATAGGTTTAAGGGGGAAATACATGAATGAAACAACGAATAAAATTATGTCAAACCTAAGTAAGACCTTATCTTGTTATTTGAAACGCATTATATATATATATGATGACATATCTACTTCGTAAAGTTGACATTCTCGCACCCAGGTAATTTGTCCAGGACATTTCCCTAAAGGATTATTGACCAATCATAATGCAGGTTAAACCATTGCCGCATGAGCAGCTTCCAATAAAGGAATCTCCGATCACGGCCATCTTCCCCGTTATCCTGAATGGCCTTGGTTTCTTGATGGCAAGTTTTGATGGTCCATGCTGGGAAATGGTAGGCGTGAGTCGAACGTGAGCTATTTTTGAAACTGGTGCGCAGTAATATGGAAGAACGACCATTTGGATATGACCCGGCCAGCCAGCCCGCCTTGGCTCTCTGGATTACATCGTCACAGTTACCCGATTCGAGTGAGTCGATCTAGGAGTAAGAACCATACATGCCTCTTGCTGCAGGCACACACAGGCCCGAACGTTGTCATACTTGCCTCTTGCTGCAGGCACACACAGGCCCGAACGTTATCATACTTGCCTCTTGCTGCAGGCACACACAGGCCCGAACGTTATCATACTTGCCTCTTGCTGCAGGCACACACAGGCCCGAACGTTATCATACTTGCCTCTTGCTGCAGGCACACACAGGCCCGAACGTTATCATACTTGCCTCTTGCTGCAGGCACACACAGGCCCGAACGTTATCATACTTGCCTCTTGCTGCAGGCACACACAGGCCCGAACGTTATCATACTTGCCTCTTGCTGCAGGCACACACAGGCCCGAACGTTATCATACTTGCCTCTTGCTGCAGGCACACACAGGCCCGAACGTTATCATACTTGCCTCTTGCTGCAGGCACACACAGGCCCGAACGTTATCATACTTGCCTCTTGCTGCAGGCACACACAGGCCCGAACGTTATCATACTTGCCTCTTGCTGCAGGCACACACAGGCCCGAACGTTATCATACTTGCCTCCTGCTGCAGGCACACACAGGCCCGAACGTTATCATACTTGCCTCTTGCTGCAGGCACACACAGGCCCGAACGTTATCATACTTGCCTCTTGCTGCAGGCACACACAGGCCCGAACGTTATCATACTTGCCTCTTGCTGCAGGCACACACAGGCCCGAACGTTATCATACTTGCCTCTTGCTGCAGGCACACACAGGCCCGAACGTTATCATACTTGCCTCTTGCTGCAGGCACACACAGGCCCGAACGTTATCATACTTGCACATTGCGCGTACAAAATAATTATTGTATGACGTCGAACCTCGCCGACAGATTTAGATTTGACAACTACATGATGTTCTCTGCTTCCCGTCGCCGTGATACTCGTCCACTGAAAGCACTGACATAACGACCTTCACCTGTCGACTTCTGTGAAGCGGCTGTCAAAACCTGTCTCGTCTGGAGACGGCTACCCTGTAGCCCCGTCATTAATCAACGTACACTGGAGACGGCTATCCTGTAGCCCCGTCATTAATCAACGTACACTGGAGACGGCTATCCTGTAGCCCCGTCATTAATCAACGTACACTGGAGACGGCTATCCTGTAGCCCCGTCATTAATCAACGTACACTGGAGACGGCTACCCTGTAGCCCCGTCATTAATCAGCGTACACTGGAGACGGCTATCCTGTAGCCCAGTCATTAATCAACGTACACTGGAGACGGCTATCCTGTAGCCCCGTCATTAATCAACGTACACTGGAGACGGCTATCCTGTAGCCCCGTCATTAATCAACGTACACTGGAGACGGCTACCCTGTAGCCCCGTCATTAATCAGCGTACACTGGAGACGGCTATCCTGTAGCCCAGTCATTAATCAACGTACACTGGAGACGGCTATCCTGTAGCCCCGTCATTAATCAGCGTACACTGGAGACGGCTATCCTGTAGCCCCGTCATTAATCAACGTACACTGGAGACGGCTATCCTGTAGCCCCGTCATTAATCAGCGTACATTGGAGACGGCTATCCTGTAGCCCCGTCATTAATCAGCGTACACTGGAGACGGCTATCCTGTAGCCCCGTCATTAATCAACGTACACTGGAGACGGCTATCCTGTAGCCCCGTCATTAATCAACGTACACTGGAGACGGCTATCCTGTAGCCCCGTCATTAATCAGCGTACACTGGAGACGGCTATCCTGTAGCCCAGTCATTAATCAGCGTACACTGGAGACGGCTATCCTGTAGCCCCGTCATTAATCAACGTACACTGGAGACGGCTATCCTGTAGCCCCGTCATTAATCAGCGTACATTGGAGACGGCTATCCTGTAGCCCCGTCATTAATCAACGTACACTGGAGACGGCTACCCTGTAGCCCCGTCATTAATCAGCGTACACTGGAGACGGCTATCCTGTAGCCCCGTCATTAATCAGCGTACACTGGAGACGGCTACCCTGTAGCCCCGTCATTAATCAACGTACACTGGAGACGGCTACCCTGTAGCCCCGTCATTAATCAACGTACACTGGAGACGGCTATCCTGTAGCCCAGTCATTAATCAGCGTACACTGGAGACGGCTATCCTGTAGCCCAGTCATTAATCAGCGTACACTGGAGACGGCTATCCTGTAGCCCCGTCATTAATCAACGTACACTGGAGACGGCTATCCTGTAGCCCCGTCATTAATCAGCGTACACTGGAGACGGTTATCCTGTAGCCCAGTCATTAATCAACGTACACTGGAGACGGCTATCCTGTAGCCCCGTCATTAATCAACGTACACTGGAGACGGCTATCCTGTAGCCCCGTCATTAATCAGCGTACACTGGAGACGGTTATCCTGTAGCCCCGTCATTAATCAGCGTACACTGGAGACGGCTATCCTGTAGCCCCGTCATTAATCAGCGTACACTGGAGACGGCTATCCTGTAGCCCCGTCATTAATCAACGTACACTGGAGACGGCTATCCTGTAGCCCCGTCATTAATCAGCGTACACTGGAGACGGCTATCCTGTAGCCCAGTCATTAATCAGCGTACACTGGAGACGGCTATCCTGTAGCCCCGTCATTAATCAACGTACACTGGAGACGGCTATCCTGTAGCCCCGTCATTAATCAGCGTACACTGGAGACGGTTATCCTGTAGCCCAGTCATTAATCAACGTACACTGGAGACGGCTATCCTGTAGCCCCGTCATTAATCAGCGTACACTGGAGACGGTTATCCTGTAGCCCAGTCATTAATCAACGTACACTGGAGACGGCTATCCTGTAGCCCCGTCATTAATCAACGTACACTGGAGACGGCTATCCTGTAGCCCCGTCATTAATCAGCGTACACTGGAGACGGCTATCCTGTAGCCCCGTCATTAATCAGCGTACACTGGAGACGGCTATCCTGTAGCCCCGTCATTAATCAGCGTACACTGGAGACGGCTATCCTGTAGCCCCGTCATTAATCAACGTACACTGGAGACGGCTATCCTGTAGCCCCGTCATTAATCAGCGTACACTGGAGACGGTTATCCTGTAGCCCCGTCATTAATCAGCGTACACTGGAGACGGCTATCCTGTAGCCCCGTCATTAATCAGCGTACACTGGAGACGGCTATCCTGTAGCCCCGTCATTAATCAGCGTACACTGGAGACGGCTATCCTGTAGCCCCGTCATTAATCAACGTACACTGGAGACGGCTATCCTGTAGCCCCGTCATTAATCAGCGTACACTGGAGACGGCTATCCTGTAGCCCCGTCATTAATCAGCGTACACTTGTGAGTGAGTTGAAATAGCGTGGGACCCAGTGGAGTAGATACATAACACGTGGCTACAAAAGGAGCGCAGGGAAACTGGGCAGATCAGAGCCTGGGACCTCCTGAGAGTCATAGATCAGAGCCTGGGACCTCCTGAGAGTCCTAGATCAGAGCCTGGGACCTCCTGAGAGTCCTAGATCAGAGCCTGGGACCTCCTGAGAGTCCTAGATGAGAGCCTGGGACCTCCTGAGAGTCCTAGATCAGAGCCAGGGACCTCCTGAGAGTCCTAGATCAGAGCCTGGGACCTCCTGAGAGTCCTAGATCAGAGCCTGGGACCTCCTGAGAGTCCTAGATGAGAGCCTGGGACCTCCTGAGAGTCCTGGATCAGAGCCTGGGACCTCCTGAGAGTCCTAGATCAGAGCCTGGGACCTACTGGGTGTCGTAGATTAGAACATGTGACCTCCTGATAGTCATAGATCAGAGCCTGGGACCTCCTGAGAGTCATAGATCAGAGCCTGGGACCTTCTGAGAGTCATAGATCAGAGCCTGGGACCTCCTGAGAGTCATAGATCAGAGCCTGGGACCTCCTGAGAGTCATAGATCAGAGCCTGGGACCTACTGGGTGTCGTATCTTATAACATGTGACCTGAGAGTCATAGATCAGAGCCTGGGACGTCCTGAGAGTCATAGATTAGAGCCTGGGACCTCCTGAGAGTCATAGATCAGAGCATGGGACCTCTTGAGAGTCATAGATCAGAGCCTGGGACCTCCTGAGAGTCATAGATCAGAGCCTGGGACCTCCTGAGAGTCATAGATCAGAGCCTGGGACCTACTGGGTGTCGTAGATTAGAACATGTGACCTCCGGAGAGTCATAGATCAGAGCCTGGGACCTCCTGAGAGTCATAGATCAGAGCCTGGGACCTACTGAGAGTCATAGATCAGAGCCTGGGACCTCCTGAGAGTTATAGATCAAAGCCTATGACCTCCTGAGAGTCATAGATCAGAGCCTGGGACCTACTGATAGTCATAGATCAGAGCCTGGGACCTCCTGAGAGTCATAGATCAGAGCCTGGGACCTACTGAGAGTCATAGATCAGAGCCTGGGACCTCCTGAGAGTCATAGATCAAAGCCTATGACCTCCTGAGAGTCATAGATCAGAGCCTGGGACCTACTGATAGTCATAGATCAGAGCCTGGGACCTACTGATAGTCATAGATCAGAGCCTGGGACCTACTGGGGGTCGTTGTTCAAAACCTAATATGAGCCTAGGACCTGCTAAGTTGTTGCGTGTGAAAAGTAGACCCTCCCCGGTATGAGTGCCGTAGACTTCCCTAGGTAGGCGTGCCAGGGACTCTCATACGTAGGAGAGCCAGGTACTCTCATGGTGTGAGAGCCAGGGACTCATGGTGTGAGGGCCAGGGACTCTCATGGGTGTGAGAGTCAGGGACTCTCTTGGAGTGAGAGCCAGGGACTCGCATGGTGTGAGGGTCAGGGACACTCATAGTGTGAGAGTCAGGGACTCTCATGGGTATGAGAACCAGGGACTGTCTTAGGGTAAGAGCCAGGGACTCTCATGGGTGTGAGAGCCAGGGACTGTTATGGGTGTGAGAGCCAGGGACTCTCATAGTGTGAGAGTCAGGGACTCTCATAGTGTGAGAGTCAGGGACTCTCTTGGAGTGAGAGCCAGGGACTCTCCTAGGTGTGAGAGCCAGGGACTCTCATAGTGTGAGAGTCAGGGACTCTCTTGGAGTGTGAGTCAGGGACTCTCCTGGAGTGAGAGCCAGGGACTCTCATGGAGTGAGAGCCAGGGACTCTCATGGAGTGAGAGCCAGGGACTCTCCTGGGTGTGAGAGTCAGGGACTCTCCTGGGTGTGAGAGTCAGGGACTCTCATGGAGTGAGAGTCAGGGACTCTCCTGGGTGTGCGAGTCAGGGACTCTCATGGAGTGAGAGTCAGGGACTCTCCTGGGTGTGAGAGTCAGGGACTCTCCTGGGTGTGAGAGTCAGGGACTCTCCTGGGTGTGAGAGTCAGGGACTCTCTTGGAGTGTGAGTCAGGGACTCTCTTGGAGTGAAAGCCAGGGACTCTCTTGGAGTGAGAGCCAGGGATTATAATGGGTGTGAGAGTCAGGGACTCTCTTGGAGTGAGAGCCAGGGACTCTGATAGTGTGAGTCAGGGACTCTCTTGGAGTGAGAGCCAGGGACTCTCTTGGAGTGAGAGCCAGGAACTCTCATGGAGTGAGAGCCAGGGACTCTCCTGGGTGTGAGAGCTAGGGACTCTCTTGGAGTGTGAGTCAGGGACTCTAATGGGTGTGAGAGTCAGGGACTCTCTTGGATTGAGAGCCAGGGACTCTCTTGGAGTGAGAGCCAGGGACCCTCATGGAATGAGAGCCAGGGACTCTTCTGGGTGTGAGAGTCAAGGACTCTCCTGGGTGTGAGAGTCAGGGACTCTCATGGAGTGAGTGTCCAGGACTCTCCTGGGTGTGAGAGTCAGGGACTCTCATGGAGTGAGAGTCAGGGACTCTCCTGGGTGTGAGAGTCAGGGACTCTCTCGGAGTGTGAGTCAGGGACTCTCCTGGAGTGAAAGCCAGGGACTCTCTTGGAGTGAGAGCCAGGGATTCTAATGGGAGTGAGGGTCAGGGACTCTCTTGGAGTGAGAGCCAGGGACTCTGATAGTGTGAGTCAGAGACTCTCTTGGAGTGAGAGCCAGGGACTCTCATGGAGTGAGAGCCAGCGACTCTCATGGAGTGAGAGCCAGGGACTCTCCTGGGTGTGAGAGTGCATGGCCCGCGCCCCCACCCCGGCTGCCGCCGAGGGGCTTTTTCGACACGGCGACACGGCGATTTTTAAAATCGACAACGCGACATTGGGGTTGTCTTAGAATCGGCATGCGACATAAGACTTAGCGACACGCGACATAGACCTTTTCTTAAAATCGACACGCGACATGGACCTTTTTCTTAAAATCGACACGCGATATGGCTACCCCCCCTCAGGGGCCCTACCTAGGTGTATGATGGTGTACCATCAGCGATGCGAGCGACACCTATCGACTGGCGGGGGAGACATCCGTGCCCTCCGTAATGAGTCAGTCGGAGTGAGACGCGTAAACCTTAGATTTGCTCCCCTTGAGAGAGACACGTCGCCTCGTGAAGACAAATTAATGTCAATCAAACAGAAAGAATGGCGAACACTCGCGAGACACGTGGTTGGCGAGACTGACACGTGGTTGGCATCACGAAGTGAAGCATGAGTCCCGGAGGGGCAAGACGATGCGCCCACCCCCCCCCCCCCAATCTGTTGGCGGTAGCCGGGGTGGGGGCGCGGGCCATGCGCCCATCTCCTCATATCTGTGGGCGATGTTCGGGGTGGGGCCCCCATGTCTGTGGGCGTTACCCGGGGTGGGGGCCCCCCATGTCTGTGGGCGTTACCCAGGGAGGGGGCTCCCCATGTCTGTGGGCCTTACCCAGGGACGGGTGCCCCCCCCCCCCCGATGTCTGTGGACCACCAGGGACTCGGGTACCCGGGGTGGTGGGAAGGCGCTGTGCCCCCCCCCTCCGCGCTATGCCTGTGGGTCGGCCAGGGAGGGAGGCGAAGTTGACGCGGCAGGCGACCGTTCCCGGTGGACGTCAGGCATCGTGCGCAACCCTCCTAATTACCATGGTATCGCTAGCTGGCCGGCTTCACGCTTAAATCTCCATGGAACCTCGTAATAGTGCCTTCATTGTGCGGACACGGACCTGTCCATGTGACGTGGCCATTGAGAGCCCTCCGTGGTGGTCGGCGTCACCCCTCAGCCGGTCTCCCTCTGGTAGAGGTCGCCCCTCAGCCCTGGGTCCACGTGACATCCCTCTACGGCACAACGGGGGTGGCAGCGTCACGGCGGGGGGCGGGTGGGGCGGAGGGTGTTAGGGGCACGGTGGGGGGCGGGGTGGGGACGGTGGTGTCAGAGGCACGTGGGGGGCAGGGTGGGGGCGGGTGGTGTCAGAGGCACGTGGGGGGCGGGTGGTGTCAGGGGCACGATGGAAGAGTGGCCTGCTCCCTTCTAACGGTGCGTTAAGTGATGTGTTAATGTAACACCCCCTGTGTTAAGGTAACACCCTTGTGTTAAGATAACACCCCTGTGTTAAGGTAACACCCCTGTGTGGAGGTAACACCCCTGTGTGAAGGTAACACTCTTGTGTTAAGATAATACCCCTGTGTTAAGGTAACACCCCTGTGTGAAGGTAACGCCCTTGTGTGAAGGTAACACCCCTGTGTGAAGGTAACACCCTTGTGTTAAGATAATACCCCTGTGTTAAGGTAACACCCCTGTGTGAAGGTAACGCCCTTGTGTGAAGGTAACACCCCTGTGTGAAGGTAACACCCTTGTGTTAAGATAATACCCCTGTGTTAAGGTAACACCCCTGTGTGAAGGTAACGCCCTTGTGTTAAGGTAACACCCCTGTGTGGAGGTAACACCCCTGTGTGAAGGTAACATCCTTGTGTTGGGATAATACCCCTGTGTTAAGGTAACACCCCTGTGTGAAGGTAACGTCCTTGTGTTAAGGTAAGACCCTTGTGTGAAGGTAACACCCCTGTGTGAAGGTAACGCCCTTGTGTGAAGGTAACACCCCTGTGTTAAGGAAACGCCCCTGCGTTAAGGTAAGACCCTTGTGTGAAGGTAACACCCCTGTGTGGAGGTAACACCCCTGTGTGAAGGTAACATCCTTGTGTTAGGATAATACCCCTGTGTTAAGGTAACACCCCTGTGTGAAGGTAACATCCTTGTGTTAGGATAATACCCCTGTGTGAAGGTAACACCCCTGTGTTAAGGAAACGCCCCTGTGTTAAGGTAACACCCCTGTGTGGAGGTAACACCCCTGTGTTAAGGTAACACCCCTGTGTGAAGGTAACACCCCTGTGTTAAGGTAAGACCCTTGTGTGAAGGTAAGACCCTTGTGTGAAGGTAAGACCCTTGTGTTAAGGTAACGCCCTTGTGTGAAGGTAACACCCCTGTGTGAAGGTAACACCCTTGTGTGAAGGTAACACCCCTGTGTTAAGGTAAGACCCTTGTGTGAAGGTAAGACCCTTGTGTGAAGGTAAGACCCTTGTGTTAAGGTAACACCCTTGTGTGAAGGTAACGCCCTTGTGTGAAGGTAACACCCCTGTGTGAAGGTAACATCCTTGTGTGAAGGTAACACCCCTGTGTGGAGGTAACACCCCTGTGTGGAGGTAACACCCCTGTGTTAAGGTAAGACCCTTGTGTGAAGGTAAGACCCTTGTGTGAAGGTAACACCCCTGTGTGAAGGTAACACCCCTGTGTTCAGGAAACGCCCCTGTGGTAAGGTAAGACCCTTGTGATAAGGTAATGCCCCTGTGTTTAACACCCCTTGTGTTACGCTAACACCCCTGTGCGGAGGTAATAGAGCTCTCTCAGACCTGGCTACCAATACAGCTCTCTCAGACCTGGCTACCAATAGAGCTCTCCCAGACCTGGCTACCAATAGAGCTCTCCCAGACCTGGTTACCAATAGAGCTCTCCCAGACCTGGCTACCAATAGAGCTCTCCCAGACCTGGCTACCAATAAAGCTCTCCCAGACTTGGCTACCAATAGAGCTCTCCCAGAGCTGGCTACCAATAGAGCTCTCCCAGACCTGGCCACCAATAGAGCTCTCCCAGCGCTGGCTACCATTAGAGCTCTCCCAGACCTGGACCACCAGAGACCCCCTGGCGAGGCCGGGAGCCCCAGAGACCCCCTAGCGAGACCGCGACCCCCAGAGACCCCCTAGCGATGCCGGGACCCCCAGAAACCCCCTAGCGAGGCCGGGACCCCCCAAAAAAACCTAGCGAGGCCGGGACCCCCAGAAACCTCCTAGCGAGGCCGGGACCCCCAGAGACCTCCTAGCGAGGCCGGGACCCCCAGAAACCTCCTAGCGAGGCCGGGACCCCCAGAAACCCCCTAGCGAGGCCGGGACCCCCAGAGACCTCCTAGCGAGGCCGGGACCCCCAGAAACCTCCTAGCGAGGCCGGGACCCCCAGAACGCCTTGGCAATGCCGGGACTTCCAGAGACCTCCTGGTGAGGCCGGGACCCCTAGAAACCCCCCAGCGAGGCCGGGACTTCCAGAGACCTCCTGGTGAGGCCGGGACCCCCAGAAACCTCCTAGCGAGACCGGGACTCCCAGAGACCTCCTAGCGAGGCCGGGACCCCCAGAACGCCTTGGCAATGCCGGGACTTCTAGAGACCTTCTGGTGAGGCCGGGACCCCTAGAAACCCCCCAGCGAGGCCGGGACTTCCAGAGACCTCCCAGCGATGCCGAGACCCCCAGAAACCCCCCAGCGAGGCCGGGACTTCCAGAGACCTCCTAGCGATGCCGGGACCCCCAGAAACCCCCCAGCGAGGTCGGGACTTCCAGAGACCTCCTGGTGAGGCCGGGACCCCCAGAAACCTCCTAGCGAGACCGGGACTCCCAGAGACCTCCTAGCGAGGCCGGGACCCCCAGAACGCCTTGGCAATGCCGGGACTTCCAGAGACCTCCTGGTGAGGCCGGGACCCCTAGAAACCCCCCAGCGAGGCCGGGACTTCCAGAGACCTCCTAGCGATGCCGGGACCCCCAGAAACCCCCCAGCGAGGCCGGGACTTCCAGAGACCTCCTGGTGAGGCCGAGACCCCCAGAAACCTCCTAGCGAGACCGGGACTTCCAGAGACCTCCTAGCGAGGCCGGGACCCCCAGAAACCCCCTAGCGAGGTCGGGACCCCCAGAAACCTCCTAGCGAGGCCGGGACTTCCAGAGACCTCCTAGCGCAGCCGGGACCCCCAGAAACCCCCCAGCGAGGCCGGGACTTCCAGAGACCTCCTGGGGAGGCCGGGACCCCCAGAAAACCCCTAGCGATGCCGGGACCCCCAGAAACCTTCTAGCGAGACCGGGACTTCCAGAGACCTCCTAGCGAGGCCGGGACCCCCAGAAACCTCCTAGCGAGGCCGGGACTTCCAGAGACCTCCTAGCGCAGCCGGGACCCCCAGAAACCCCCCAGCGAGGCCGGGACTTCCAGAGACCTCCTAGCGATGCCGGGACCCCCAGAAACCCCCCAGCGCGGCCGGGACTTCCAGAGACCTCCTGGTGAGGCCGGGACCCCTAGAAACCCCCTAGCGAGGCCGGGACGCCCAGAAACCTCCTAGCGAGGCCGGGACTTCCAGAGACCTCCTAGCGAGGCCGGGACCCCCAGAAACCCCCCAGCGAGGCCGGGACTTCCAGAGACCTCCTAGCGAGGCCGGGACCCCCAGAAACCCCCCAGCGAGGCCGGGACTTCCAGAGACCTCCTGGTTAGGCCGGGACCCCTAGAAACCCCCTAGCGAGGCCGGGACTTCCAGAGACCTCCTGGTGAGGCCGGGACCCCCAGAAACCCCCTAGCGAGGCCGGGACCCCCAGAAACCTCCTAGCGAGACCGGGACTTCCAGAGACCTCCTAGCGAGGCCGGGACCCCCAGAGACCCCCTAGCGAGGCCGGGACCCCCAGAAACCTCCTAGCGAGGCCGGGACTTCCAGAGACCTCCTAGCGCAGCCGGGACCCCAAGAAACCCCCCAGCGAGGCCGGGACTCCCAGAGACCTCCTAGCGATGCCGGGACCCCCAGAAACCCCCCAGCGAGGCCGGGACTTCCAGAGACCTCCTGGTGAGGCCGGGACCCCTAGAAACCCCCTAGCGAGGCCGGGACGCCCAGAAACCTCCTAGCGAGGCCGGGACTTCCAGAGACCTCCTAGCGAGGCCGGGACCCCCAGAAACCCCCCAGCGAGGCCGGGACTTCCAGAGACCTCCTAGCGAGGCCGGGACCCCCAGAAACCCCCCAGCGAGGCCGGGACTTCCAGAGACCTCCTAGCGAGGCCGGGACCCCCAGAAACCCCCCAGCGAGGCCGGGACTTCCAGAGACCTCCTGGTTAGGCCGGGACCCCTAGAAACCCCCTAGCGAGGCCGGGACTTCCAGAGACCTCCTGGTGAGGCCGGGACCCCCAGAAACCCCCTAGCGAGGCCGGGACCCCCAGAAACCTCCTAGCGAGACCGGGACTTCCAGAGACCTCCTAGCGAGGCCGGGACCCCCAGAGACCCCCTAGCGAGGCCGGGACCCCCAGAAACCTCCTAGTGAGGCCGGGACTTCCAGAGACCTCCTAGCGCAGCCGGGACCCCCAGAAACCTCCTAGTGAGGCCGGGACTTCCAGAGACCTCCTAGCGCAGCCGGGACCCCAAGAAACCCCCCAGCGAGGCCGGGACTCCCAGAGACCTCCTAGCGATGCCGGGACCCCCAGAAACCTCCTAGCGAGACCGGGACTTCCAGAGACCTCCTAGCGAGGCCGGGACCCCCAGAGACCCCCTAGCGAGGCCGGGACCCCCAGAAACCTCCTAGTGAGGCCGGGACTTCCAGAGACCTCCTAGCGCAGCCGGGACCCCCAGAAACCTCCTAGTGAGGCCGGGACTTCCAGAGACCTCCTAGCGCAGCCGGGACCCCAAGAAACCCCCCAGCGAGGCCGGGACTCCCAGAGACCTCCTAGCGATGCCGGGACCCCCAGAAACCCCCCAGCGAGGCCGGGACTTCCAGAGACCGCCTGGTGAGGCCGGGACCCCTAGAAACCCCCTAGCGAGGCCGGGATGCCCAGAAACCTCCTAGCGAGGCCGGGACTTCCAGAGACCTCCTAGCGAGGCCGGGACCCCCAGAAACCCCCCAGCGAGGCCGGGACTTCCAGATACCTCCTAGCGAGGCCGGGACCCCCAGAAACCCCCCAGCGAGGCCGGGACTTCCAGAGACCTCCTAGCGAGGCCGGGACCCCCAGAAACCCCCCAGCGAGGCCGGGACTTCCAGAGACCTCCTGGTTAGGCCGGGACCCCTAGAAACCCCCTAGCGAGGCCGGGACTTCCAGAGACCTCCTGGTGAGGCCGGGACCCCCAGAAACCCCCTAGCGAGGCCGGGACCCCCAGAAACCTCCTAGCGAGACCGGGACTTCCAGAGACCTCCTAGCGAGGCCGGGACCCCCAGAGACCCCCTAGCGAGGCCGGGACCCCCAGAAACCTCCTAGCGAGGCCGGGACTTCCAGAGACCTCCTAGCGCAGCCGGGACCCCAAGAAACCCCCCAGCGAGGCCGGGACTCCCAGAGACCTCCTGGCGATGCCGGGACCCCCAGAAACCCCCCAGCGAGGCCGGGACTTCCAGAGACCTCCTGGTGAGGCCGGGACCCCTAGAAACCCCCTAGCGAGGCCGGGACGCCCAGAAACCTCCTAGCGAGGCCGGGACTTCCAGAGACCTCCTAGCGAGGCCGGGACCCCCAGAAACCCCCCAGCGAGGCCGGGACTTCCAGAGACCTCCTAGCGAGGCCGGGACCCCCAGAAACCCCCCAGCGAGGCCGGGACTTCCAGAGACCTCCTAGCGAGGCCGGGACCCCCAGAAACCACCCAGCGAGGCCGGGACTTCCAGAGACCTCCTGGTTAGGCCGGGACCCCTAGAAACCCCCTAGCGAGGCCGGGACTTCCAGAGACCTCCTGGTGAGGCCGGGACCCCCAGAAACCCCCTAGCGAGGCCGGGACCCCCAAAAACCTCCTAGCGAGACCGGGACTTCCAGAGACCTCCTAGCGAGGCCGGGACCCCCAGAGACCCCCTAGCGAGGCCGGGACCCCCAGAAACCTCCTAGTGAGGCCGGGACTTCCAGAGACCTCCTAGCGCAGCCGGGACCCCAAGAAACCCCCCAGCGAGGCCGGGACTCCCAGAGACCTCCTAGCGATGCCGGGACCCCCAGAAACCCCCCAACGAGGCCGGGACTTCCAGAGACCTCCTGGTGAGGCCGGGACCCCTAGAAACCCCCTAGCGAGGCCGGGATGCCCAGAAACCTCCTAGCGAGGCCGGGACTTCCAGAGACCTCCTAGCGAGGCCGGGACCCCCAGAAACCCCCCAGCGAGGCCGGGACTTCCAGAGACCTCCTAGCGAGGCCGGGACCCCCAGAAACCCCCCAGCGAGGCCGGGACCCCCAGAGACCCCCTAGCGAGGCCGGGACCCCCAGAAACCCCCCAGCGAGGCCGGGACTTCCAGAGACCTCCTAGCGAGGCCGGGACCCCCAGAAACCCCCCAGCGAGGCCGGGACTTCCAGAGACCTCCTAGCGAGGCCGGGACCCCCAGAAACCCCCTAGCGAGGCCGGGACTTCCAGAGACCTCCTGGTGAGGCCGGGACCCCTAGAAACCCCCTAGCCAGGCCGGGACTTCCAGAGACCTCCTAGCGAGGCCGGGACCCCCAGAAACCCCCTAGCGAGGCCGGGACTTCCAGAGACCTCCTGGTGAGGCCGGGACCCCCAGAAACCCCCTAGCCAGGCCGGGACTTCCAGAGACCCCCTAGCGAGGCCGGGACTTCCAGAGACCCCCTAGCGAGGCCGGGACTTCCAGAGACTTTCCAGCGAGGCCGGGACTCATAGAAATCCCCTAGCGAGGCCGGAACCCCCAGCCCTGCTAAAGCTGGATGAAATTATTTGTAGTGATGAAATATTATGTTGAGACTGCCATTTCTCTAAATGAGTTTTCTTTGACATTAAACCCCTTTGAGCGACGTCTTTGAGGCATGGAGTAAATTCTTGGGAACACAAAATGAAAGTATCAATGTTTTAGAAAACCCACTTTGGAATACCTATTTTATAAAAAACCCAAATCTGAATCGCAGAAAAGACGAAATGATCACATAGGGGGTTGTCTTTATTAATGATATAGTTGATGAACATGGCGTCCTGTTAGAATGGGAAGAATTTAGAGAGAAACATAAAATAAATATAACTTCGTTGTTTTCTAGTTACCATTGCAATGTACTGTTGAGGAAAAGAAACAGAAACTTTCATTTCCTGTTGCTGAATTTAGCATTGGTCACAAACCAGTTTTTGCATAAATGTAAAATAATAGACTCAGATAAATGTTCTTTTTGTGGGACTGAGACTGAAACTATTCAGTATTTACGTGTTGATTGTATTTATGTAAGGAGTTTATGGTTCAGGGTATTTGATTGGTTAAATGACATATTCTTGACATCTCGTCGACGACTCCAACGCGTCAATCCTGTTTATTAGGTTTAAGCCACTCTTCGCATGAGCGACTTATTAATTATATTTGTTTAATTACTAAGAGATATGTGTATAGATGTAAATGGCTTAATGAAATCCCTAATCTTCAGGGGGTCCAGAACAATATTTTGTATTATTTTAAGATAGAACAGTGCGTCAGCGATATTGAAAACATGCTCTATATATCTAAGTGGCACCCATTTATATGACTAGCCGCCCCGCTCGCTCCGCTCGCGGGACGTCTAGCGTTCGTAGTAATAAGCGAAAGAAATAACAGTATGACAGTATTTGGTTTTATACGTCAAATAGTAGCAGGCAGAAGGTAGACATTGGGCAGAAATAATATCGATAATCATATTGACATAAATTGAGACCGAGAGCTACGGAATAACGGGGCATATATGTTAAGGATATTTAAACCCTGTGCAATTATTGTGCATCCAGTACAGAATACTCAAATTGCGGCTAAAGCACGATAATAAACGAATATCAGTCCAGTAAAACTAAGGCCCAAGCTCATACATTGAGTAAAAAAAAAGGGTTGATTGAGTTAAAGAAGGGGCTGTTTCCCGTCCGTTGTTCGTCATTTAACGTATTACTACTACCTTCAGTGGATAAAATCTGCCTGACGTCCTGGTTGGTCTATAGAATTGACGTGTAGACCGCTTAACTATACTGTAAAATTGGATCAAAGATCAAAAAGATCAAATCAATTCAAATAGGCAAGGTTCCCCGGGCAGAGTTCTTTCTCTTGCTACTGATGGGAAGTTGTGGGCGCGAGACAGTAAGGGATTTGTTTGCTTTGATGACGGTTCGGGCGATAAGGCGTTGAGAAAAATATTATTACTGTTGGCACCAAGCAAGGTAGCCCGCCGCAGACCTGGTCACCATGCGGGATAATCACCCGAAAGCGATATTATGCGCGGGATAAGGTGATAAGCACCGGGCGGTAGTGTTGACACATGCGATAGCGTTGACATCTAAGAGCGACAATGTTGATACATCCAAGGCGGACCATTCAGTGCATACAGTGGTTCGGTTGGATATAGGTTCAAGGCGGCTGCTGCTGCCAATGTGCTCTTGCATGCTGCGGCATAGTGGGACAGACAGCTTCATTTTATTAGTATAGATGGTTTCTTTTGATGTGTGAATTTGTTATGGCGAAATAAAAAATAAATGAAAAAAGCTGGATTGAAACTAGCGAGCTCACGTTGGTGGTTTGCCTGGCTTGCCTGCAGCGGCCAGCGCACGATCTCCAGGCAGGGCGGCTTCCCGAACCCACTTGGCCGGCTTACAGGCACCGGCCGGGCGACAACTAATGCCTACTTCAGCCCAGCACGCTAGCCGGCTGGTGCTGGCACCTGGAGGGCGATGCCAGCTCGGGGGCCTTGTCATGGGTAATCTGGCCCTATCCAAGATGCCATATTAATGCAGTCACCATGGTCTGGGTAACCTGGCCCCCTTCCAAGGTGCCATATCAATGCAGTCACCATGGTCTGGGTAATCTGGCCCCATCCAAGATGCCATATTAATGCAGTCACCATGGTCTGGGTAATCTGGCCCCCTTCCAAGGTGCCATATCAATGCAGTCACCATGGTCTGGGTAATCTGGCCCCATCCAAGATGCCATATTAATGCAGTCACCATGGTCTGGGTAACCTGGCCCCCTTCCAAGGTGCCATATCAATGCAGTCACCATGGTCTGGGTAATCTGGCCCCATCCCAGATGCCATATTAATGCAGTCATCGTGGTCTGGGTAATCTGGCCCCCTTCCAAGGTGCCATATCAATGCAGTCACCATGGTCTGGGTAATCTGGCCCCATCCAAGATGCCATATTAATGCAGTCATCGTGGTCTGGGTAATCTGGCCCTATCCAAGATGCCATATTAATGCAGTCACCATGGTCTGGGTAATCTGGCCTCATCCAAGATGCCATATTAATGCAGTCACCATGGTCTGGGTAATCTGGCCTCATCCAAGATGCCATATTAATGCAGTCATCGTGGTCTGGGTAATCTGGCCTCATCCAAGATGCCATATTAATGCAGTCACCATGGTCTGGGTAACCTGGCCTCCTTCCAAGGTGCCATATCAATGCAGTCACCATGGTCTGGGTAATCTGGCCCCATCCAAGATGCCATATTAATGCAGTCATCGTGGTCTGGGTAATCTGGCCCCATCTCGGCCGTCGCCGTCACTGTCGCTGTCTCGGCCGTCGCCATCACTGTCGCTGTCCCTGTCTCGGCCGTCGCCGTCACTGTCGCTGTCGCTGTCCCTGTCTCGGCCGTCGCCGTCGCTGTCGCTGTCGCTGTCCCTGTCTCGGCCGTCGCCATCACTGTCGCTGTTCCTGTCTCGGCCGTCGCCATCACTGTCGCTGTCCCTGTCTCGGCCGTCGCCGTCACTGTCGCTGTCCCTGTCTCGGCCGTCAACATCACTGTCGCTGTTCCTGTCTCGGCCGTCGCCATCACTGTCGCTGTCCCTGTCCCGGCCGTCGCCGTCACTGTCGCTGTCCCTGTCTCGGCCGTCGCCATCACTGTCGCTGTCCCTGTCTCGGCCGTCGCCATCACTGTCGCTGTCCCTGTCTCGGCCGTCGCCGTCGCCGTCGCCGTCGCTGTCCCTGTCTCGGCCGTCGCCGTCACTGTCGCTGTCCCTGTCTCGGCCGTCGCCGTGGCCGTCACTGTCCCTGTCTCGGCCGTCGCCGTCGCCATCACTGTCGCCGTCCCTGTCTCGGCCGTCGCCGTCGCCGTCGCTGTCCCTGTCTTGGCCGTCGCCGTCGCCATCACCGTCGCTGTCCCTGTCTCGGCCGTCAACATCACTGTCGCTGTTCCTGTCTCGGCCGTCGCCATCACTGTCGCTGTCCCTGTCCCGGCCGTCGCCGTCACTGTCGCTGTCCCTGTCTCGGCCGTCGCCGTCACTGTCGCTGTCCCTGTCTCGGCCGTCGCCATCACTGTCGCTGTCCCTGTCTCGGCCGTCGCCATCACTGTCGCTGTCCCTGTCTCGGCCGTCGCCGTCGCCGTCGCTGTCCCTGTCTCGGCCGTCGCCGTCACTGTCGCTGTCCCTGTCTCGGCCGTCGCCATCACTGTCGCTGTCCCTGTCTCGGCCGTCGCCGTCACCGTCGCTGTCCCTGTCTCGGCCGTCGCCGTCACTGTCGCTGTCCCTGTCGCGGCCGTCGCCATCGCTGTCGCTGTTCCTGTCTCGGCCGTCGCCGTCGCTGTCGCTGTCCCTGTCGCGGCCGTCGCTGTCGCTGTCCCTGTCGCGGCCGTCGCCGTCGCTGTCGCTGTCCCTGTCTCGGCCGTCGCCGTCGCTGTTGCTGTCCCTGTCTCGGCCGTCGCCGTCGCCGTCGCCGTCGCTGTCCCTGTCTCGGCCGTCGCCGTCACTGTTGCTGTCCCTGTCTCGGCCGTCGCCGTCACTGTCGCTGTCCCTGTCTCGGCCGTCGCCATCACTGTCGCTGTCCCTGTCTCGGCCGTCGCCATCACTGTCGCTGTCCCTGTCTCGGCCGTCGCCATCACTGTCGCTGTCCCTGTCTCGGCCGTCGCCGTCGCCGTCGCTGTCCCTGTCTTGGCCGTCGCCGTCGCCATCACCGTCGCTGTCCCTGTCTCGGCCGTCGCCGTCGCCGTCGCTGTCCCTGTCTTGGCCGTCGCCGTCGTCATCACTGTCGCTGTCCCTGTCTCGGCCGTCGCCATCACTGTCGCTGTCCCTGTCTCGGCCGTCGCCGTGGCCGTCACTGTCCCTGTCTCGGCCGTCGCCGTCGCCATCACTGTCGCCGTCCCTGTCTCGGCCGTCGCCGTGGCCGTCACTGTCCCTGTCTCGGCCGTCGCCGTCGCCATCACTGTCGCCGTCCCTGTCTCGGCCGTCGCCGTCGCCGTCGCTGTCCCTGTCTTGGCCGTCGCCGTCGTCATCACTGTCGTTGTCCCTGTCTCGGCCGTCGCCATCACTGTCGCTGTCGCTGTCTCGACCGTCATCATCACTGTCGCTTTCCCTGTCTCGGCCGTCGCCGTCGCTATCACTGTCGCTGTCCCTGTCTCGGCCGTCGCCGTCACTGTCCCTGTCTCGGTCGTCGCCGTCACTGTCGCTGTCCCTGTCTCGGCCGTCGCCGTCGCTATCACTGTCGTTGTCCCTGTCTCGGCCGTCGACATCACTGTCGCTGTCCCTGTCCTGGTCGCCCCCTCACTGTCGCTGTCCCTGTCTCGGCCGTCGTTGTCGCTGTCCCTGTCTCGGCCGTCGTTGTCGCTGTCCCTGTCTCGGCCGTCGTCGTCACTGTCGCTGTAGGTACATGTCACATGAGCGTCACTGCCCAATTATCGCCGACGTCCCACGCTTGACACCGGAAAGATCTGTTTAGCACCCGCTACGTCGATTCTGCACGTCAACTCCCTTAAAATCACCGCTTCCTTTAACCCGCGGTGCTGCGTGTTCGCTCCACCCCGAGGCTACGTCTCCACCCGTAAAACGGCACCCGGGGAGCAAGACAGAGGTAATTAATGCAATGCCCCTTAAAGCAGCGGCTTGTAATCGCATGAAAACGGTGGCCTAACAAGAGTGGGAGGCATAGTTCTAGGCCTACCACCAGCGGGAGACATAGTCCTAGGCCTACCACCAGCGGGAGACATAGTCCTAGGCCTACCACCAACGGGAGACATAGTCCTAGGCCTACCACCAGCGGGAGACATAGTCCTAGGCCTACCACCAGCGGGAGACATAGTCCTAGGCCTACCACCAACGGGAGGCATAGTCCTAGGCCTACCACCAGCGGGAGACATAGTCCTAGGCCTACCACCAGCGGGAGACATAGTCCTAGACCTACCACCAGCGGGAGACATAGTCCTACGCCTACCACCAGCGGGAGACATAGTCCTAGGCCTACCACCAGCGGGAGACATAGTCCTAGGCCTACCACCAACGGGAGACATAGTCCTAGGCCTACCACCAACGGGAGGCATAGTCCTAGGCCTACCACCAGCGGGAGACATAGTCCTAGGCCTACCACCAGCGGGAGACATAGTCCTAGGCCTACCACCAGCGGGAGACATAGTCCTACGCCTACCACCAACGGGAGACATAGTCCTAGGCCTACCACCAGCGGGAGACATAGTCCTACGCCTACCACCAGCGAGAGACATAGTGGCCTACCACCAGCGGGAGACATAGTCCTAGGCCTACCACCAGCGGGAGACATAGTCCTACGCCTACCACCAACGGGAGACATAGTCCTAGGCCTACCACCAGCGGGAGACATAGTCCTAGGCCTACCACCAGCGGGAGACATAGTCCTACGCCTACCACCAACGGGAGACATAGTCCTAGGCCTACCACCAGCGGGAGACATAGTCCTAGGCCTACCACCAGCGGGAGACATAGTCCTAGGCCTACCACCAGCGGGAGACATAGTCCTAGGCCTACCACCAGCGGGAGACATAGTCCTAGGCCTACCACCAGCGGGAGACATAGTCCTAGGCTTACCACCAGCGGGAGACATAGTCCTAGGCCTACCACCAGCGGGAGACATAGTCCTACGCCTACCACCAGCGAGAGACATAGTGGCCTACCACCAGCGGGAGACATAGTCCTACGCCTACCACCAGCGGGAGACATAGTCCTACGCCTACCACCAGCGGGAGACATAGTGGCCTACCACCAGCGGGAGACATAGTCCTAGGCCTACCACCAGCGGGAGACATAGTCCTAGGCCTACCACCAACGGGAGACATAGTCCTACGCCTACCACCAGCGGGAGACATAGTCCTAGGCCTACCACCAGCGGGAGACATAGTCCTACGCCTACCACCAACGGGAGACATAGTCCTAGGCCTACCACCAGCGGGAGACATAGTCCTAGGCCTACCACCAGCGGGAGACATAGTCCTAGGCCTACCACCAACGGGAGACATAGTCCTACGCCTACCACCAGCGGGAGACATAGTCCTAGGCTTACCACCAGCGGGAGACATAGTCCTACGCCTACCACCAACGGGAGACATAGTCCTAGGCCTACCACCAGCGGGAGACATAGTCCTACGCCTACCACCAGCGGGAGACATAGTCCTACGCCTACCACCAGCGGGAGACATAGTCCTAGGCCTACCACCAGCGGAAGACATAGTCCTAGGCCTACCACCAGCGGGAGACATAGTCCTACGCCTACCACCAGCGGGAGACATAGTCCTAGGCCTACCACCAGTGGGAGACAGTGTGGTTCAATCCACCCTTCCCAGCCCCTTAAACCGCTGACTGTGTGATTCACTCCACCCTTCCCAACCCCTTAAACCACTGACAGTGTGGTTAACTCCACCCTTCCCAGCCTCTTAAAGCGCTGACAGTGTGGTTCACTTCACCCTTTTCAGCCCCTTAAACCGCTGACAGTGTGGTTCACCCCACCCTTCCCAACCCCTTAAACCGCTGTTATTGTGGTTCACTTTCACCCGTCTCAGCCCCTTAAACCGCTGACAGTGTGGTTCACTCTACCCTTCCCAGCCTCTTAAAGCGCTGACAGTGTGGTTCACTCTACCCTTCCCAGCCCCTGAAAGCGCTGACAGTGTGTTTCACTCCACCTTTCCCAACACCCTAATCCACTGACAGTGTAGTTCACCATCACCCTTCCCAACACCTTAAACCGCTGACAGTGTAGTTCACCCTCACCCTTCCCAACCCCTTTAAACCGCTGACAGTGCGGTTCACCCTCACCCGTCCCAACCGCTTAAACCGCTGACAGTGTGGTTTACCCTCACCAGTCCCAACCCCTTAAACCGCTGCCCGTGTGGTTCACCCTCACCCGTCCCAACCCCTTAAACCGCTGACAGTGTGGTTTACCCTCATCCGCCCCAACCACTTAAACCGATGACAGTGTCGTTTACCCTCACCCTTCCTAACACCTTAAACCGCTGACAGTGTGGTTCACTCCACCCTTCCCAGCCCCTTAAACCGCTGAGAGTGTGGTTCACTGTACCCTTCCCAACCCCTTAAACAACTGACAGTGTGGTTCACTCCACCCTTCCCAGTCTCTTAAAGCGCTGACAGTGTGGTTCACTCCACCCGTCTCAACCCCTTAAACTGCTGACAGTGTGGTTCACCCTCACCCTTTCCAACCTCTTAAACCGCTGACAGTGTGGTTCACTCCACCCTTCCTAACCCCTTAAACCGCTGCAGTGTGGTTCACTCCACCCTTCCCAACCTCCTAAACCGCTGACAGTGTGGTTCACTCCACCCTTCCCAACACCCTAATCCACTGACAGTGTAGTTCACCATCACCCTTCCCAACACCTTAAACCGCTGACAGTGTAGTTCACCCTCACCCTTCCCAACCCCTTTAAACCGCTGACAGTGCGGTTCACCCTCACCCGTCCCAACCCCTTAAACCGCTGACAGTGTGGTTTACCCTCACCAGTCCCAACCCCTTAAACCGCTGCCCGTGTGGTTCACCCTCACCCGTCCCAACCCCTCAAACCGCTGACAGTGTGGTTTACCCTCATCCGTCCCAACCACTTAAACCGCTGACAGTGTCGTTTACCCTCACCCTTCCTAACACCTTAAACCGCTGACAGTGTGGTTCACTCCACCCTTCCCAGCCCCTTAAACCGCTGAGAGTGTGGTTCACTGTACCCTTCCCAACCCCTTAAACAACTGACAGTGTGGTTCACTCCACCCTTCCCAGTCTCTTAAAGCGCTGACAGTGTGGTTCACTCCACCCGTCTCAACCCCTTAAACTGCTGACAGTGTGGTTCACCCTCACCCTTTCCAACCTCTTAAACCGCTGACAGTGTGGTTCACTCCACCCTTCCTAACCCCTTAAACCGCTGACAGTGTGGTTCACTCCACCCTTCCCAACCTCCTAAACCGCTGACAGTGTGGTTCACTCCACCCTTCCCAGCCCCTTAAACCGCTGACAGTGTGGTTCACTCCACCCTTCCCAGCCCCTTAAACCGCTGACAGTGTGATTCACTCCACCCTTCCCATCCCCTTAAACCGTTAACAGTGTGGTTCACTCCACCCTTCCCAACCCCTTAAACCGCTGACAGTGTGGTTTACCCTCACCCGTCCCAACCCCTTTAAACTGCTGACAGTGCGGTTCACCCTCACCCGTCCCAGCCCCCTAAATCGTTGACAGTGTGGTTTACCCTCACCCATCCCAACCCCTTAAACCGCTGACAGTGTGGTTCACCTTCACCCGTCCCAACCCCTTAAACCGCTGACAGTGTGGTTTACCCTCACCCGTCCCAACCCCTTAAACCGTTGAGAGTTTGGTTTACACTCACCCGTCCCAACCCTTTAAACCGCTGACAGTGTGGTTCACTGCACCCTTTTCTCAGCCCCTTAAACCGCTGACAGTGCGGTTCACTCCACCCTTCCCAGCCTCTTACAGCGCTGACAGTGTGGTTCACTCCACCCTTCCCAGCCCCTTAAACCGCTGACAGTGTGGTTCACTCCACCCTTCCCAACCTCCTAAACCGCTGACAGTGTGGTTCACTCCACCCTTCCCAGCCCCTTAAACCGCTGACAGTGTGGTTCACTCCACCCTTCCCAGCCCCTTAAACCGCTGACAGTGTGATTCACTCCACCCTTCCCATCCCCTTAAACAGTTAACAGTGTGGTTCACTCCACCCTTCCCAACCCCTTAAACCGCTGACAGTGTGGTTTACCCTCACCCGTCCCAACCCCTTTAAACTGCTGACAGTGCGGTTCACCCTCACCCGTCCCAGCCCCCTAAATCGTTGACAGTGTGGTTTACCCTCACCCATCCCAACCCCTTAAACCGCTGACAGTGTGGTTCACCTTCACCCGTCCCAACCCCTTAAACCGCTGACAGTGTGGTTTACCCTCACCCGTCCCAACCCCTTAAACCGTTGAGAGTTTGGTTTACACTCACCCGTCCCAACCCTTTAAACCGCTGACAGTGTGGTTCACTGCACCCTTTTCTCAGCCCCTTAAACCGCTGACAGTGCGGTTCACTCCACCCTTCCCAGCCTCTTACAGCGCTGACAGTGTGGTTCACTCCACCCTTCCCAGCCCCTTAAACCGCTGACAGTGTGGTTCACTCCACCCTTCCCAGCCCCTTAAACCGTTAACAGTGTGGTTTACCCTCACCCGTCCCAACCCCTTAAACCGCTGACAGTCTGGTTCACGCTCACTCGTCCCAACCCCTTAAACAAGTGTGGTTCCTTGTGTTGAATGCTGTAGAATATTGCAGGCCTATTAACAAACTACGGATTCAACAGACGTTAGAGTGGGTCGCTCACCTGTAGCACAATGTGCATCAGTACCACCAGCCGCCGGCCGCGCCCTGCTGTCGCCATGGTGATGATCGCCCTGCCCTGTGGGGAACAAGGGTGTCCAGATATCCTGGTCACGGGCGTCTCACTGAGTCCGGGAGCCCTTGGTCGCGACGGAGATGGGTGTGTCACTGTGAACACGTGGTCTGTGAGGCGGGGTGTGTCACTGTGAACACGTGGTCTGTGAGGCGGGGTGTGTCACTGTGAACCCGTGGTCTGTGAGGCGGGGTGTGTCACTGTGAACACGTGGTCTGTGAGGCGGGGTGTGTCACTGTGAACACGTGGTCTGTGAGGCGGGGTGTGTCACTGTGAACACGTGGTCTGTGAGGCGGGGTGTGTCACTGTGAACCCGGAGGCCGGGGGCTGGCCCGCCGCCCGCAGCCCGCGATGTATACTGGAGGACGTTCTGTGGAAGGGGAGAAGTGAGAGAGGCGCCTGGCGGTAGTTGGGCACCAGCCCTGTTGCCGCTAACCTAGGCCTCTAAAGCGAAATGTAACGCAAGGCGTAACGGCGGAGATTACGTGACAAAGAAGCGGTCACCGTGCCGCGCTTGTGTCCAGTCTGTCCAGAGAGTTCGGCCGCTCGCAGCGCCACCATCGGCACGCCAAGGGGATCCGGATCTCAATGGCTAACCAACAACAGGTGCTGGAGATTGATTTAATGTAACGGCGACAACATTATCCGGTATTGGATTGCGGCGCACGCGCTTGGCCTGCCTGACTGCTGCCTGTGGCGCTGTACCCGTGGTGTGGGCCCGGTGAGGTTCCCTGGGTGCTGGGGGCACGGCACCGCTGGTCGTCAGCGACGACTCCCGACAGACCCACGGAGGCTGCGGCCTCCTCCAGCCCGTGTGATCCAAGCCGCCCAGGGACGGGAGTGAGCACCGTCGCCTAGGCCGCCGCCCGGGCCCCGGGCCCTGGCCGTCCGCGGGGGGCACGCCGCCCTCCCCACGGCCACCCGCTCGCGCCGCCCTCTCGCGCCGCCCGCCCAATCAGCGGACGACAATTGTGCGGGGAGACTGCCATTGCGGATGTCCTGGCGCTGGGGCTGCGTGTGTCAGCGGAGGGGGTGGCCTTACCGGGGCACCCGCGCGGGGCTGTAAGTGGATAACCCTCCACATCATCAAGCGCACGACACTCATAAACACTCAAGGTCAATCACTCATTGTCTGTAGCCGGCGCCCGACGCCTCGCGACACGCTACGGACCGAGGCGCCGCCTAGTGAGCGCGGCGGGTATATGGAGGTGCTCACGTCCTCTAGTTTGTTATCGCCTTGGTGCCTCTGAAAACTCTCTTGTCTCACAGGTATTCGCTCGTCGACTGCCAGTCCACCGGGAGGGCCTCAGCAGCAGCCCGGCAGCCCGTGGCGGGGTGGGGAGATCTCTCGGCGGCCGGGGTGTTCTGCCACCTACACCTGTGTGATAAACACCACTGATTACGTTAGGCATAATTGTTTTGTGACTGCAAAGACAAACGTTTCCAGAAGAATAAAAGCAACATGTAGCCGGTAAATATAGCTCCAGGTTAACGGTCGCATGGAGTCCGGAGCGTACACCCACCGTCCCTGTCCCGGCCTCATGGAGCGTACACCCACCGTCCCTGTCCCGGCCTCATGGAGCGTACACCCACCGTCCCTGTCCCGGCCTCATGGAGCGTACACCCACCGTCCCTGTCCCGGCCTCATGGAGCGTACACCCACCGTCCCTGTCCCGGCCTCATGGAGCGTACACCCACCGTCCCTGTCCCGGCCTCATGGAGCGTACACCCACCGTCCCTGTCCCGGCCTCATGGAGCGTACACCCACCGTCCCTGTCCCGGCCTCATGGAGCGTACACCCACCGTCCCTGTCCCGGCCTCATGGAGCGTACACCCACCGTCCCCGTTGCGGCCACATGGAGCGTACACCCACCATCCTCGTCACGGCCACATGGAGCTTACACCCACCGTCCCCGTCACGGCCTCATGGAGCGTACACCCACCATCCTCGTCACGGCCTCATGGAGTCGGGAGCGTACACCCACCGTCCCTGTCCCGGCCTCATGGAGCGTACACCCATCGTCCCCGTCACGGTCACATAGACCGTACACCCACCGTCCCCGTCACGGTCACATAGACCGTACACCCACCGTCCCCGTCACGCCCACATGGAGCGTACACCCACCATCCTCGTCACGTCCATATAGAGCGTACACCCACTGTCTTCGTCACGTCCATATAGAGCGTACACCCACTGTCCCCGTCACGGCCACATAGAGCGTAAACCCACCGTCCCCGTCATGGCCACATGGAGAGTACACCCACCGTCCCCGTCACGCCCACATGGAGCGTACACCCACCATCCTCGTCACGTCCATATAGAGCGTACACCCACTGTCTTCGTCACGTCCATATAGAGCGTACACCCACTGTCCCCGTCACGGCCACATAGAGCGTAAACCCACCGTCCCCGTCATGGCCACATGGAGAGTACACCCACCGTCCCCGTCACGGCCACATGGAGCTTACACCTACCGTCCCCGTCCGGGCCACATGGAGCGTACACCCACCATCCCCGTCGCGTCTACATGAAGCGCACACCCACCGACCTCATCACGGCCACATAGAGCGTACACCCACCGTCCTCGTCCCGGCCACATGGAGCGTACATCCACCATCGCCGTCACGGCAACATGAAGCGTACACCTACCGTCCCCTGTCACGGCCACATGGAGCCCGCAGCTTACACCCACCGTCCCCGTCGCGTCTACATGGAGCGTACACCCACCGTCCCCGTCGCGTCTACATGGAGCGTACACCCACCGACCCCGTCACGGCCACATAGAGCGTACACCCACCGTCCCCGTCCCGGCCACATGGAGCGTACATCCACCATCGCCGTCACGGCAACATGAAGCGTACACCTACCGTCCCCTGTCACGGCCACATGGAGCCCGCAGCTTACACCCACCGTCCCCGTCGCGTCTACATGGAGCCTACACCCACCGTCCCCGTCAAGGCCACATGGAGCCCGGAGCGTACACCCACCGTCCCCGTCACGGCCACATGGAGCCCGGTGCGTACACCCACCGTCCCCGTCACGGCCACATAGAGCGTACACCCACCGTCCCCGTCACGCCCACATTGAGCGTACACCCACAGTCCTCGTCACGTCCATATAGAACGTACACCCACCGTCCCCGTCACGCCCACATAGAGCGTACACCCACCGTCCTCGTCACGTCCATATAGAGCGTGCATCCACAGTCCCCGTGACGGCGACATAGAGCGTACACCCACCGTCTCCATCACGGCCTCATGGAGTCCGGAGCGTACACCCACCGTCCCCGTCACGGCCACATAGAGCGTACACCCACCGTCCTCGTCGCGGCCACATGGAGTCCGGAGCGTACACCCACCGTCCCCGTCACGGGCCACATGGAGAGTACACCCACTGTCCCCGTCATGGCCACATATATCGTACACCTACCGTTCCCGTCGGGGCCACATGGAGCGTACACCCACCGTCCCCGTCGCGTCTACATGGAGCCTACACCCACCGTCCCCGTCAAGGCCACATGGAGCCCGGAGCGTACACCCACCGTCCCCGTCACGGCCACATGGAGCCCGCAGCTTACACCCAACGTCCCCGTCACGGTCACATAGAGCGTACACCCACCGTCCCTGTCACGCCCACATGAAGCGTACACCCACCATCTCCCTCACGGCCTCATGGAGTCCGGAGCGTACACCAACCGTCCCCGTCACGGCCACATGGAGTCCGGTGCGTACACCCACCGTCCCCGTCACGGCCACATAGAGCGTACACCCACCGTCCTCGTCACGTCCATATAGAGCGTGCATCCACAGTCCTCGTCACGTCCATATAGAACGTACACCCACCGTCCTCGTCACGTCCATATAGAACGTACACCCACCGTCCCCGTCACGCCCACATAGAGCGTACACCCACCGTCCTCGTCACGTCCATATAGAGCGTGCATCCACAGTCCCCGTGACGGCGACATAGAGCGTACACCCACCGTCTCCATCACGGCCTCATGGAGTCCGGAGCGTACACCCACCGTCCCCGTCACGGCCACATAGAGCGTACACCCACCGTCCTCGTCGCGGCCACATGGAGTCCGGAGCGTACACCCACCGTCCCCGTCACGGGCCACATGGAGAGTACACCCACTGTCCCCGTCATGGCCACATATATCGTACACCTACCGTCCCCGTCGGGGCCACATGGAGCGTACACCCACCGTCCCCGTCGCGTCTACATGGAGCGTACACCCACCGACCCCGTCACGGCCGCATAGAGTGTACACCCACCGTCCCCGTCACAGCCACATGGAGCCCGGAGCGTACACCCACCGTCCTCGTCACAACCACATGGAGCTCGGAACGTACACCCATCGTCCCCGTCGCGGCCACATGGAGTGTACACCCACCAACCCCGTCGCGGCCGCATGGAGTCCGGAGCGTACACCCACCGTCCCTGTCACCGCCACATAAAACGTACACCCACCGTCCCCGTCGCGTCTACATGGAGCCTACACCCACCGTCCCCGTCAAGGCCACATGGAGCCCGGAGCGTACACCCACCGTCCCCGTCACGGCCACATGGAGCCCGGTGCGTACACCCACCGTCCCCGTCACGGCCACATAGAGCGTACACCCACCGTCTCCGTCACGCCCACATTGAGCGTACACCCACAGTCCTCGTCACGTCCATATAGAACGTACACCCACCGTCCCCGTCACGGCCACATGGAGCCCGGTGCGTACACCCACCGTCCCCGTCACGGGCCACATGGAGAGTACACCCACTGTCCCCGTCACGTCCATATAGAACGTACACCCACCGTCCCCGTCACGGCCACATAGAGCGTACACCCACCGTCCCCGTCACGCCCACATTGAGCGTACACCCACAGTCCTCGTCACGTCCATATAGAACGTACACCCACCGTCCCCGTCACGCCCACATAGAGCGTACACCCACCGTCCTCGTCACGTCCATATAGAGCGTGCATCCACAGTCCCCGTGACGGCGACATAGAGCGTACACCCACCGTCTCCATCACGGCCTCATGGAGTCCGGAGCGTACACCCACCGTCCCCGTCACGGCCACATAGAGCGTACACCCACCGTCCTCGTCGCGGCCACATGGAGTCCGGAGCGTACACCCACCGTCCCCGTCACGGGCCACATGGAGAGTACACCCACTGTCCCCGTCATGGCCACATATATCGTACACCTACCGTCCCCGTCGGGGCCACATGGAGCGTACACCCACCGTCCCCGTCGCGTCTACATGGAGCCTACACCCACCGTCCCCGTCAAGGCCACATGGAGCCCGGAGCGTACACCCACCGTCCCCGTCACGGCCTCATGGAGTCGTGAGCGTACACCCACCGTCTCCGTCACAGCAACATGGAGCGTACACCCAACGTCCCCGTCACGGTCACATAGAGCGTACACCCACCGTCCCCGTCACGGGCCACATGGAGAGTACACCCACCGTCCCCGTTATGGCCACATGGAGCGTACACCCACCGACCCCGTCACGGCTGCATATATTGTACACCCACCGACCCCGTCGCGGCCACATGGAGCGTACACCCACCGTCCCCGTCGCGGCCACATTGAGTCCGGAGCGTACACCCACCGTCCCCGTCGCGGCCACGTGAAGCGTACACCCACCGTCCCCGTCACGGTCGCATGGAGCGTACACCCACCGTCCCCGTCGCGGCCACATGGAGTCCGGAGCGTACACCCACCGTCCCCGTCGTGGCCACATGAAGCGTACACCCACCGTCCCCGTCGCGGCCACATTCAGTCCGGAGCGTACACCCACCGTCCCCGTCGCGGCCGCATGGAGCGTACACCCACCGTCCCCGTCACGGCCACATGAAGCGTACACCCACAGTCCTCGTCACGGCCACATGGAGCGCACACCCACCGTCCCCGTCACGGCCACATGGAGCGCACACCCACCGTCCCCGTCACGGCCACATGGAGCGCACACCCACCGTCCCCGTCGCGGCCACATTCAGTCCGGAGCGTACACCCACCGTCCCCGTCGCGGCCGCATGGAGCGTACACCCACCGTCCCCGTCACGGCCACATGAAGCGTACACCCACAGTCCTCGTCACGGCCACATGGAGCGCACACCCACCGACCCCGTCACGGCTGCATATAGTGTACACCCACCGTCCCCGTCACGGCCACATGGAGCGTACACCCACCGTCCCCGTCACGGCCACATGAAGCGTACACCCACCGTCCCCGTCGCGGCCACATTGAGTCCGGAGCGTACACCCACCGTCCCCGTCGCGGCCGCATGGAGCGTACACCCACCGTCCCCGTCGGGGCCACATGGAGCGTGCACCCACCGTCCCCGTCGCGGCCACATTGAGGCCGGAGCGTACACCCACCGTCCCCGTCGGGGCCACATAGAGTGTACACCCACCGTCCCCGTCGGGGCCGCATAGAGTGTACACAACAAAGTCGAGCATTGACCTGGGTGGCAACTGAACACGCATATCAGTCACGCATTAGTTATATATTGCTCACATATCGTTCATTCATATCTCGCTGTTTCGATATTTCTGTCATCCACGTTGTAGTGAGCGGTGTGTGTAAGTGCATATCGGGAAACCTCACACTGGGGAGCAGGGTGGTGGGTGGAGGGCGGGGGTGTATATAGGGGAGCAGGGTGGTGCGTGGAGGGCGGGGGTGTATATAGGGGAGCAGGGTGGTGGGTGGAGGGTGGTGGGTGGAGGGCGGGGGTGTATATAGGGGAGCAGGGTGGTGGGTGGAGGGCGGGGGTGTATATAGGGGAGCAGGGTGGTGGGTGGAGGGCGGGGGTGTATATAGGGGAGCAGGGTGGTGGGTGGAGGGCGGGGGTGTATATAGGGGAGCAGGGTGGTGGGTGGAGGGCGGGGGTGTATATAGGGGAGCAGGATGGTGGGTGGAGGGTGGTGGGTGGAGGGCAGGGGTGTATATAGGGGAGCAGGGTGGTGGGTGGAGGGCCGGGGTGTATATAGGGGAGCAGGGTGGTGGGTGGAGGGTGGTGGGTGGAGGGCGGGGGTGTATATAGGGGAGCAGGGTGGTGGGTGGAGGGCGGGGGTGTATATAGGGGAGCAGGGTGGTGGGTGGAGGGCGGGGGTGTATATAGGGGAGCAGGGTGGTGGGTGGAGGGCGGGGGTGTATATAGGGGAGCAGGGTGGTGGGTGGAGGGTGGTGGGTGGAGGGCGGGGGTGTATATAGGGGAGCAGGGTGGTGGGTGGAGGGCGGGGGTGTATATAGGGGAGCAGGGTGGTGGGTGGAGGGTGGTGGGTGGAGGGCGGGGGTGTATATAGGGGAGCAGGGTGGTGGGTGGAGGGCGGGGGTGTATATAGGGGAGCAGGGTGGTGGGTGGAGGGCGGGGGTGTATATAGGGGAGCAGGGTGGTGGGTGGAGGGCGGGGGTGTATATAGGGGAGCAGGATGGTGGGTGGAGGGTGGTGGGTGGAGGGCAGGGGTGTATATAGGGGAGCAGGGTGGTGGGTGGAGGGCCGGGGTGTATATAGGGGAGCAGGGTGGTGGGTGGAGGGTGGGGGTGTATATAGGGGAGCAGGGTGGTGGGTGGAGGGCGGGGGTGTATATAGGGGAGCAGGGTGGTGGGTGGAGGGCGGGGGTGTATATAGGGGAGCAGGGTGGTGGGTGGAGGGTGGTGGGTGGAGGGCGGGGGTGTATATAGGGGAGCAGGGTGGTGGGTGGAGGGCGGGGGTGTATATAGGGGAGCAGGGTGGTGGGTGGAGGGCGGGGGTGTATATAGGGGAGCAGGGTGGTGGGTGGAGGGCGGGGGTGTATATAGGGGAGCAGGGTGGTGGGTGGAGAGCGGGGGGTATATAGGGGAGCAGGGTGGTGGGTGGAGAGCGGGGGGGTATATAGGGGAGCAGGGTGGTGGGTGGAGAGCGGGGGGGTATATAGCCGGAATCCTGTCGAACGCTCTCAGCGTCTCTGCACGATGACGGAATCCGTACTATCCCACATAGTTCTGGTTCACCCGTACTACCCCCCCCCCCCCTACCACACACGGCATTGGCTCACTCGAACTGCAACCCCCCGGGCCCACACCACACACGGCCCTGGTTCACCTGTACTACCCCACCCTCCCCGCCCGAGCAGTGACCTGGGTGACGCCTGGTGTACCTCACACACCCAGCGTGTGGCGGGAGTCGAGCAGTGACCTGGGTGACGTCTGGTGTACCTCACACACCCAGCGTGTGGCGGGAGTCGACCAGTGACCTGGGTGACGTCTGGTGTACCTCACACACCCAGCGTGTGGCGGGAGTCGAGCAGTGATCTGGGTGACGTCTCGTGTACCTCACACACCTAGCGTTTGGCGGGAGTCGAGCAGTGACCTGGGTGACGTCTGGTGTACCTCACACACCCAGCGTGTGGCGGGAGTCGAGCAGTGACCTGGTTGACGTCTGGTGTACCTCACACACCCAGCGTGTGGCGGGAGTCGAGCAGTGACCTGGGTGACGTCTGGTGTACCTCACACACCCAGCGTGTGGCGGGAGTCGAGCAGTGATCTGGGTGACGTCTCGTGTACCTCACACACCCAGCGTGTGGCGGGAGTCGAGCAGTGACCTGGGTGACGTCTGGTGTACCTCACACACCCAGCGTGTGGCGGGAGTCGAGCAGTGATCTGGGTGACGTCTCGTGTACCTCACACACCTAGCGTTTGGCGGGAGTCGAGCAGTGACCTGGGTGACGTCTGGTGTACCTCACACACCCAGCGTGTGGCGGGAGTCGAGCAGTGACCTGGTTGACGTCTGGTGTACCTCACACACCCAGCGTGTGGCGGGAGTCGAGCAGTGACCTGGGTGACGTCTGGTGTACCTCACACACCCAGCGTGTGGCGGGAGTCGAGCAGTGATCTGGGTGACGTCTCGTGTACCTCACACACCCAGCGTGTGGCGGGAGTCGAGCAGTGACCTGGGTGACGTCTGGTGTACCTCACACACCCAGCGTGTGGCGGGAGTCGAGCAGTGACCTGGGTGACGTCTGGTGTACCTCACACACCCAGCGTGTGGCGGGAGTCGAGCAGTGACCTGGGTGACGTCTGGTGTACCTCACACACCCAGCGTGTGGCGGGAGTCGAGCAGTGATCTGGGTGACGTCTCGTGTACCTCACACACCCAGCGTGTGGCGGGAGTCGAGCAGTGACCTGGGTGACGTCCCGTGTACCTCACACACCCAGCGTGTGGCGGGAGTCGACCAGTGACCTGGGTGACGTCTGGTGTACCTCACACACCCAGCGTGTGGCGGGAGTCGAGCAGTGACCTGGGTGACGTCTGGTGTACCTCACACACCCAGCGGTTGGCGGGAGTCGAGCAGTGACCTGGGTGACGTCTGGTGTACCTCACACACCCAGCGTGTGGCGGGAGTCGAGCAGTGACCTGGGTGACGTCTGGTGTACCTCACACACCCAGCGTGTGGCGGGAGTCGAGCAGTGACCTGGGTGACGTCTGGTGTACCTCACACACCCAGCGTGTGGCGGGAGTCGAGCAGTGACCTGGGTGACGTCTGGTGTACCTCACACACACAGCGTGTGGCGGGATTCGAGCAGTGACCTCGGTGACGTCCCGTGTACCTCACACACCCAGCGTGTGGCGGGAGTCGACCAGTGACCTGGGTGACGTCTGGTGTACCTCACACACCCAGCGTGTGGCGGGAGTCGACCAGTGACCTGGGTAACGTCTGGTGTACCTCACACACCCAGCGGTTGGCGGGAGTCGAGCAGTGACCTGGGTGACGTCTGGTGTACCTTACACACCCAGCGTGTGGCGGGAGTCGAGCAGTGACCTGGGTGACGTCCCGTGTACCTCACACACCCAGCGTGTGGCGGGAGTCGAGCAGTGACCTGCATGACGTCTGGTGTACCTCACACACCCAGCGTGTGGCGGGAGTCGAGCAGTGACCTGGGTGACGTCTGGTGTACCTCACACACCCAGCGTGTGGCGGGAGTCGAGCAGTGACCTGCATGACGTCTGGTGTACCTCACACACCCAGCGTGTGGCGGGAGTCGAGCAGTGACCTGGGTGACGTCTGGTGTACCTCACACACCCAGCGTGTGGCGGGAGTCGAGCAGTGACCTGGGTGACGTCCCGTGTACCTCACACACCCAGCGTGTAGCGGGCGTCGATCAGTGACCTGGGTGAAGTTTCGTGTACCTCACACACCCAGCGTTTGGCGGGAGTCGAGCACTGACCTGGGTGACGTCTGGTTTACCTCACACACCCAGCGTGTGGCGGGAGTCGACCAGTGACCTGGGTGATGTCCCGTGTACCTCACACACCCAGCGTGTGGCGGGAGTCGAGCAGTGACCTGGGTGACGTCTCGTGTACCTCACACACCCAGCGTGTGGCGGGAGTCGAGCAGTGACCTGGGTGACGTCTGCTTAACCATCACGCACCCAGCGTGTGGCGGGAGTCGAGCAGTGACCTGGCTGACGTCCCGTGTACCTCACACACCCAGCGTGTGGCGGGAGTCGAGCAGTGACCTGGGTGACGTATGGTGTACCTCACACACCCAGCGTGTGGCGGGAGTCGAGCAGTGACCTGGGTGACGTCTGGTGTACCTCACACACCCAGGGTGTGGCGGGAGTCGAGCAGTGACCTGGGTGACGTCTGGTGTACCTCACACACCCAGCGTGTGGCGGGAGTCGACCAGTGACCTGGGTGACGTATGGTGTACCTCACACACCCAGCGTGTTGCGGGAGTCGATCAGTGACCTGGGTGACGTCTGGTGTACCTCACACACCCAGCGTGTGGCGGGAGTCGAGCAGTGACCTCGGTGACGTCCCGTGTACCTCACACACCCAGCGTTTGGCGGGAGTCGAGCAGTGACCTGGGTGACGCCTGGTGTACCTCACACACCCAGCGTGTGGCGGGAGTCGACCAGTGACCTGGGTGACGTCTGGTGTACCTCACACACCCAGCGTGTGCCGGGAGTCGGGCAGTGACCTGGGCGACGTCTGGTGTACCTTACACACCCAGCGTGTGGCGGGAGTCGCGCAGTGACCTGGGTGACGTCTGGTGTACCTCACACACCCAGCGTGTGGCGGGAGTCGAGCAGTGACCTGGGTGACGTCTGGTGTACCTCACACACCCAGCGTGTGGCGGGAGTCGAGCAGTGACTTGGGTGACGTCTGGTGTACCTCACACACCCAGCGTGTGGCGGGAGTCGAGCGGTGACCTGGGTGACGTCTGGTGTACCTCACACACCCAGCGTGTGGCGGGAGTCGAGCAGTGACCTGGGTGACGTCCCGTGTACCTCACACACCCAGCGTGTGGCGGGCGTCGAGCAGTGACCTGGGTGACGTCTCGTGTACCTCACACACCCAGCGTTTGGCGGGAGTCGAGCAGTGACCTGGGTGACGTCTGGTGTACCTCACACACCCAGCGTGTGGCGGGAGTCGACCAGTGACCTGGGTGACGTCTGGTGTACCTCACACACCCAGCGTGTGGCGGGAGTCGAGCAGTGACCTGGGTGACGTCTCGTGTACCTCACACACCCAGCGTTTGGCGGGAGTCGAGCAGTGACCTGGGTGACGTCTGCTTAACCCTCACACACCCAGCGTGTGGCGGGAGTCGAGCAGTGACCTGGGTGACGTCCCGTGTACCTCACACACCCAGCGTGTGGCGGGAGTCGAGCAGTGACCTGGGTGACGTCTGGTGTACCTCACACACCCAGCGTGTGGCGGGAGTCGAGCAGTGACCTGGGTGACGTCTGGTGTACCTCACACACCCAGCGTGTGGCGGGAGTCGAGCAGTGACCTGGGTGACGTCTGGTGTACCTCACACACCCAGCGTGTGGCGGGAGTCGACCAGTGACCTGGGTGACGTATGGTGTACCTCACACACCCAGCGTGTGGCGGGAGTCGAGCAGTGACCTGGTGACGTCTGGTGTACCTGACACACCCAGCGTGTGTCGGGAGTCGACCAGTGACCTGGGTGACGTCTGGTGTACCTCACACAACCAGCGTGTGGCGGGAGTCGAGCAGTGACCTCGGTGACGTCCCGTGTACCTCACACACCCAGCGTGTGGCGGGAGTCGACCAGTGACCTGGGTGACGTCTGGTGTACCTCACACACCCAGCGTGTGGCGGGAGTCGAGCCGTGACCTAGGTGACGTCCCGTGTACCTCACACACCCAGCGTGTGGCGGGAGTCGACCAGTGACCTGGGTGACGTCTGGTGTACCTCACACACCCAGCGGTTGGCGGGAGTCGAGCAGTGACCTAGGTGACGTCTGGTGTACCTCACACACCCAGCGTGTGGCGGGAGTCGAGCAGTGACCTGGGTGACGTCTGGTGTACCTCACACAACCAGCGTGTGGCGGGAGTCGAGCAGTGACCTCGGTGACGTCCCGTGTACCTCACACACCCAGCGTGTGGCGGGAGTCGACCAGTGACCTGGGTGACGTCTGGTGTACCTCACACAACCAGCGTGTGGCGGGAGTCGAGCAGTGACCTCGGTGACGTCCCGTGTACCTCACACACCCAGCGTGTGGCGGGAGTCGACCAGTGACCTGGGTGACGTCTGGTGTACCTCACACACCCAGCGTGTGGCGGGAGTCGAGCAGTGACCTGGGTGACGTCTGGTGTACCTCACACACCCAGCGGTTGGCGGGAGTCGAGCAGTGACCTGGGTGACGTCTGGTGTACGTTACACACCCAGCGTGTGGCGGGAGTCGAGCAGTGACCTGGGTGACGTCCCGTGTACCTCACACACCCAGCGTGTGGCGGGAGTCGAGCAGTGACCTGCATGACGTCTGCTGTACCTCACACACCCAGCGTGTGGCGGGAGTCGAGCAGTGACCTGGGTGACGTCTGGTGTACCTCACACACCCAGCGTGTGGCGGGAGTCGAGCAGTGACCTGCATGACGTCTGGTGTACCTCACACACCCAGCGTGTGGCGGGAGTCGAGCAGTGACCTGGGTGACGTCTGGTGTACCTCACACACCCAGCGTGTGGCGGGAGTCGAGCAGTGACCTGGGTGACGTCCCGTGTACCTCACACACCCAGCGTGTGGCGGGCGTCGAGCAGTGACCTGGGTGACGTTTCGTGTACCTCACACACCCGCGTTTGGCGGGAGTCGAGCAGTGAACTGGGTGACGTCTGGTGTACCTCATATACCCAGCGTGTGGCGGGAGTCGACCAGTGACCTGGGTGACGTCTGGTGTACCTCACACACCCAGCGTGTGGCGGGAGTCGAGCAGTGACCTGGGTGACGTCTGGTGTACCTCACACACCCAGCGTGTGGCGGGAGTCGACCAGTGACCTGGGTGACGCATGGTGTAACTCACACACCCAGCGTGTGGCGGGAGTCGAGCAGTGACCTGGGTGACGTCCCGTGTACCTCACACACCCAGCGTGTGGCGGGCGTCGAGCAGTGACCTGGGTGACGTCTCGTGTACCTCACACACCCAGCGTTTGGCGGGAGTCGAGCAGTGACCTGGGTGACGCCTGGTGTACCTCATACACCCAGCGTGTGGCGGGAGTCGACCAGTGACCTGGGTGACGTCTGGTGTACCTCACACACCCAGCGTGTGGCGGGAGTCGAGCAGTGACCTGGGTGACGTCTCGTGTACCTCACACACCCAGCGTTTGGCGGGAGTCGAGCAGTGATCTGGGTGACGTCTGCTTAACCCTCACACACCCAGCGTGTGGCGGGAGTCGAGCAGTGACCTGGGTGACGTCCCGTGTACCTCACACACCCAGCGTGTGGCGGGAGTCGAGCAGTGACCTGGGTGACGTATGGTGTACTTCATACACCCAGCGTGTGGCGGGAGTCGACCAGTGACCTGGGTGACGTCTGGTGTACCTCACACACCCAGCGTGTGGCGGGAGTCGAGCAGTGACCTGGGTGACGTCTGGTGTATCTCACACACCCAGCGTGTGGCGGGAGTCGACCAGTGACCTGGGTGACGTATGGTGTACTTCATACACCCAGCGTGTGGCGGGAGTCGACCAGTGACCTGGGTGACGTCTGGTGTACCTCACACACCCAGCGTGTGGCGGGAGTCGAGCAGTGACCTGGGTGACGTCTGGTGTATCTCACACACCCAGCGTGTGGCGGGAGTCGACCAGTGACCTGGGTGACGTCTGGTGTACCTCACACACCCAGCGTGTGGCGGTAGTCGAGCAGTGACCTGGGTGACGTCTGGTGTACCTCACACACCCAGCGTGTGGCGGGAGTCGAACAGTGACCTGGGTGAAGTCTGGTGTACCTCACACACCCAGCGTGTGGCGGGAGTCGATCAGTGACCTGGGTGACGTCTGGTGTACCTCACACACCCAGCGTGTGGCGGGCGTCGAGCAGTGACCTGGGTGACGTCTCGTGTACCTCACACACCCAGCGTTTGGCGGGAGTCGAGCAGTGACCTGGGTGACGTCTGGTGTACCTCACACACCCAGCGTGTGCCGGGAGTCGACCAGTGACCTGGGTGACGTCTGGTGTACCTCACACACCCAGCGTGTGGCGGGAGTCGAGCAGTGACCTGGGTGACGTCTGGTGTACCTCACACATTCAGTGTGTGGCGGGAGTCGAGCAGTGACCTGGGTGACGTCTGGTGTACCTCACACACCCAGCGTGTGGCGGGAGTCGAGCAGTGACCTGGGTGACGTCTGGTGTACCTCACACACCCAGCGTGTGGCGGGAGTCGAGCAGTGACCTGGGTGACGTCTGGTGTACCTTACACACCCAGCGTGTGGCGGGAGTCGAGTAGTGACCTGGGTGACGTATGGTGTACCTCACACACCCAGCGTGTGGCGGGAGTCGAGCAGTGATCTGGGTGACGTCTCGTGTACCTCACACACCCAGCGTGTGGCGGGAGTCGAGCAGTGATCTGGGTGACGTCCCGTGTACCTCACACACCCAGCGTGTGGCGGGAGTCGACCAGTGACCTGGGTGACGTCTGGTGTACCTCACACACCCAGCGTGTGGCGGGAGTCGAGCAGTGACCTGGGTGACGTCTGGTGTACCTCACACACCCAGCGTGTGGCGGGAGCCGACCAGTGACCTGGGTGACGTCCCGTGTACCTTACACACCCAGCGTGTGGCGGGGACGTACCTCACACACCCAGCGTGTGGCGGGAATCGAGCAGTGACCTGGGTGACGTCTGGTGTACCTCACACACCCAGCGGTTGGCGGGAGTCGACCAGTGACCTGGGTGACGTCTGGTATACCTCACACACCCAGCGTGTGGCGGGAGTCGAGCAGTGACCTGGGTGACGTCTGGTGTACCTCACACACCCAGCGTGTGGCGGGAGTCGAGCAGTGACCTGGGTGACGTCTGGTGTACCTTACACACCCAGCGTGTGGCGGGAGTCGAGTAGTGACCTGGGTGACGTCTGGTGTACCTCACACACCCAGCGTGTGGCGGGAGTCGACCAGTGACCTCGGTGACGTCCCGTGTACCTCACACACCCAGCGTGTGGCGGGAGTCGAGCAGTGACCTGGGTGACGTCTGGTGTACCTCACACACCCAGCGTGTGGCGGGAGTCGACCAGTGACCTGGGTGACGTATGGTGTACCTCACACACCCAGCGTGTGGCGGGAGTCGAGCAGTGACCTGGGTGACGTCTGGTGTACCTCACACACCCAGCGGGTGGCGGGAGTCGAGCAGTGACCTGGGTGACGTCTGGTGTACCTCACACACCCAGCGTGTCCGGGAGTCGAGCAGTGACCTGGGTGACGTCTGGTGTACCTCACACACCTAGCGTTTGGCGGGAGTCGAGCAGTGACCTGGGTGACGTCTGGTGTACCTCACACACCCAGCGTGTGGCGGGAGTCGAGCAGTGACCTGGGTGACGCCTGGTGTACCTCACACACCCAGCGTGTGGCGGGAGTCGAGCAGTGACCTGGGTGACGTCTGGTGTACCTCACACACCCAGCGTGTGGCGGGAGTCGACCAGTGACCTGGGTGACGTCTGGTGTACCTCACACACCCAGCGTGTGGCGGGAGTCGAGCAGTGACCTGGGTGACGTCTGGTGTACCTCACACACCCAGCGTGTGGCGGGAGTCGAGCAGTGACCTGGGTGACGTCTCGTGTACCTCACACACCCAGCGTGTGGCGGGAGTCGAGCAGTGACCTGGGTGACGTCTCGTGTACCTCAAACACCCAGCGTGTGGCGGGAGTCGAGCAGTGACCTGGGTGACGTCTGGTGTACCTCACACACCCAGCGTGTGGCGGGAGTCGAGCAGTGACCTGGGTGACGTCTGGTGTACCTCACACACCCAGCGTGTGCCGGGAGTCGGGCAGTGACCTGGGTGACGTCTGGTGTACCTCACACACCCAGCGTGTGGCGGGAGTCGAGCAGTGACCTGGGTGACGTATGGTGTACCTCACACACCCAGCGTGTGGCGGGAGTCGAGCAGTGATCTGGGTGACGTCTCGTGTACCTCACACACCCAGCGTGTGGCGGGAGTCGAGCAGTGACCTGGGTGACGTCTGGTGTACCTCACACACCCAGCGTGTCCGGGAGTCGAGCAGTGACCTGGGTGACGTCTGGTGTACCTCACACACCCAGCGTGTTGCGGGAGTCGAGCAGTGACCTGGGTGACGTATGGTGTACCTCACACACCCAGCGTGTGGCGGGAGTCGAGCAGTGACCTGGGTGACGTATGGTGTACCTCACACACCCAGCGTGTGGCGGGAGTCGAGCAGTGACCTGGGTGACGTCTGGTGTACCTCACACACCCAGGGTGTGGCGGGAGTCGAGCAGTGACCTGGGTGACGTCTGGTGTACCTCACACACCCAGCGTGTGGCGGGAGTCGAGCAGTGACCTGGGTGACGTCTGGTGTACCTCACACACCCAGCGTGTCCGGGAGTCGAGCAGTGACCTGGGTGACGTCTGGTGTACCTCACACACCCAGCGTGTGGCGGGAGTCGACCAGTGACCTGGGTGTACCTCTCACACCCTCACACTGTGAACTGTAAGCCTTGTTACCCAGCCTAAAATTAAAGCAATACTCACGCTGTTTTCCGCTGAGGTGTACTATTGTATCAGACTATCCGCATGTAAAGTGACGAGTGTAAAGTCGTGGAGGCCGCGCAGGTTACCACACCTGTCGGCCTGTATAGTGGAGGCTGTCTGTCGCTGGTTCGGGTGCCGTGCTCACATGCGATCAAGGTATAGGTCGAAACGCCCCCAAATTATGGCTATTTTTTCAGCCCAATTTGCTGGCGAATTGCCAATAATATAAACCATTACTATATCTGTACTTGATAGGTCTGCCCTGTGCTTGGGCCTCATTGTATGATAGTGTTCCGATCACCAGTCGGGACACTCGAGCTATACGCGGCTATTTGCACTTGGCTCTTGAGGCTGGCCGCCGGGTCGCGCGCCGACCCCCGCGTGTCGGCCCAGCACCCCACATACACCGGGCTGGCCGCCGGGTCGCCACCCACCCCCGCGTGTCGGCCCAGCACCCCACATACACCGGGCTGGCCGCCGAGTCGCCGCCCACCCCCGCGTGTCGGCCCAGCACCCCACATACACCGGGCTGGCCGCCGGGTCGCCGCCCACCCCCGCGTGTCGGCCCAGCACCCCACATACACCGGGCTGGCCGCCGGGTCGCCGCCCACCCCCGCGTGTCGGCCCAGCACCCCACATACACCGGGCTGGCTGCCGGGTCGCCGCCCACCCCCGCGTGTCGGCCCAGCACACCACATACACCGGGCTGGCCGCCGGGTCGCCGCCCACCCCCGCGTGTCGACCCAGCACCCCACATACACCGGGCTGGCCGCCGGGTCGCCGCCCACCCCCGCGTGTCGGCCCAGCACCCCACATACACCGGGCTGGCCGCCGGGTTGCCGCCCACCCCCGTGTGTCGGCCCAGCACCCCACATACACCGGGCTGACCGCCGGGTTGCCGCCCACTCCCGCGTGTCGACCCAGCACCCCACATACACCGGGCTGGCCGCCGGGTCGCCGCCGACCCCCGCGTGTCGACCCAGAACCCCACATACACCGGGCTGGCCGCCGGGTCGCCGCCCACCCCCGTGTGTCGGCCCAGAACCCCACATACACCGGGCTGGCCGCCGGGTCGCCGCCGACCCCCGCGTGTCGACCCAGCACCCCACATACACCGGGCTGGCCGCCGGGTCGCCGCCCACCCCCGTGTGTCGGCCCAGCACCCCACATACACCGGGCTGACCGCCGGGTTGCCGCCCACCCCCGCGTGTCGACCCAGCACCCCACATACACCGGGCTGGCCGCCGGGTCGCCGCCCACCCCCGCGTGTCGGCCCAGCACCCATCATACACCGGGCTGGCCGCCGGGTCGCCGCCCACCCCCGTGTGTCGGCCCAGCACCCCACATACACCGGGCTGGCCGCCGGGTCGCCGCCGACCCCCGCGTGTCGACCCAGCACCCCACATACACCGGGCTGGCCGCCGGGTCGCCGCCCACCCCCGTGTGTCGGCCCAGCACCCCACATACACCGGGCTGGCCGCCGGGTCGCCGCCCACCCCCGCGTGTCCGCCCAGCACCCCACATACACCGGGCTGGCCGCCGGGTCGCCGCCCACCCTCGTGTGTCGGCCCAGCACCCCACATACACCGGGCTGACCGCCGGGTTGCCGCCCACTCCCGCGTGTCGACCCAGCACCCCACATACACCGGGCTGGCCGCCGGGTCGCCGCCCACCCTCGCGTGTCGGCCCAGCACCCCACATACACCGGGCTGGCCTCCGGGTCGCCGCCCACCCCCGTGTGTCGGCCCAGCACCCCACATACACCGGGCTGGCCGCCGGGTCGCCGCCGACCCCCGCGTGTCGACCCAGCACCCCACATACACCGGGCTGGCCGCCGGGTCGCCGCCCACCCCCGTGTGTCGGCCCAGCACCCCACATACACCGGGCTGGCCGCCGGGTCGCCGCCCACCCCCGTGTGTCGGCCCAGCACCCCACATACACCGGGCTGGCCGCCGGGTTGCCGCCCACCCCCGTGTGTCGGCCCAGCACCCCACATACACCGGGCTGACCGCCGGGTTGCCGCCCACTCCCGCGTGTCGACCCAGCACCCCACATACACCGGGCTGGCCGCCGGGTCGCCGCCCACCCTCGCGTGTCGGCCCAGCACCCCACATACACCGGGCTGGCCTCCGGGTCGCCGCCCACCCCCGTGTGTCGGCCCAGCACCCCACATACACCGGGCTGGCCGCCGGGTCGCCGCCGACCCCCGCGTGTCGGCCCAGCACACCACATACACCGGGCTGGCCGCCGGGTCGCCGCCCATCCCCGCGTATCGCCGCCCACCCCCGCGTGTCGGTCCAGCACGCCACATACACCGGGCTGGCCGCCGGGTCGCCGCCCACCCCCGCGTGTCGGCCCAGCACCCCACATACACCGGGCTGGCCGCCGGGTCGCCGCCCAGCCCCGCGTGTCCGCCCAGCACCCTACATACACCGGCGCAATATCTCGCTCTTCACTACTGCTAGCAAAACTAGCGATTTGAGTTTTTTATTGGTTTATTTTTGGATCCGGGTCGCATTGCTGGACGACGGCTTGACGAGGCGCCTGTTGCACGGGGCTATATGGTCCAGGGACAGGGGAGTGGTACCCGTGGGTCCCTGGTAGGCACGGCCAGAACTGTAACAGTTTGACGAGGCGCCTGTTGCACGGGGCTATATGGTCCAGGGACAAGGGAGTGGTACCCGTGGGTCCCTGGTAGGCACGGCCAGAACTGTAACAGTTTGACGAGGCGCCTGTTGCACGGGGCTATATGGTCCAGGGACAGGGGAGTGGTACCCGTGGGTCCCTGGTAGGCACGGCCAGCACTGTAACAGTTTGACGAGGCGCCTGTTGCACGATGCTGTATGATCCAGGGACAGGGGAGTGGTACCCGTGGGTCCCTGGTAGGCACGGCCAGCACTGTAACAGTTTGACGAGGCGCCTGTTGCACGGGGCTATATGGTCCAGGGACAGGGGAGTGGTACCCGTGGGTCCCTGGTAGGCACGGCCAGCACTGTAACAGTTTGACGAGGCGCCTGTTGCACGGGGCTATATGGTCCAGGGACAGGGGAGTGGTACCCGTGGGTCCCTGGTAGGCACGGCCAGCACTGTAACAGTTTGACGAGGCGCCTGTTGCACGGGGCTATATGGTCCTGGGACAGGGGAGTGGTACCCGTGGGTCCCTGGTAGACACGGCCAGCACTGTAACAGTTTGACGAGGCGCCTGTTGCACGGGGCTATATGGTCCAGGGACAGGGGAGTGGTACCCGTGGGTCCCTGGTAGGCACGGTCAGCACTGTAACAGTTTGACGAGGCGCCTGTTGCACGGGGCTATATGGTCCAGGGACAGGGGAGTGGTACCCGTGGGTCCCTGGTAGGCACGGCCAGCACTGTAACAGTTTGACGAGGCGCCTGTTGCACGGGGCTATATGGTCCAGGGACAGGGGAGTGGTACCCGTGGGTCCCTGGTAGGCACGGCCAGCACTGTAACAGTTTGACGAGGCGCCTGTTGCACGGGGCTATATGGTCCAGGGACAGGGGAGTGGTACCCGTGGGTCCCTGGTAGGCACGGCCAGCAGTGTAACAGTTTGACGAGGCGCCTGTTGCACGGGGCTATATGGTCCAGGGACAGGGGAGTGGTACCCGTGGGTCCCTGGTAGGCACGGCCAGCACTGTAACAGTTTGACGAGGCGCCTGTTGCACGGGGCTATATGGTCCAGGGACAGGGGAGTGGTACCCGTGGGTCCCTGGTAGGCACGGCCAGCACTGTAACAGTTTGACGAGGCGCCTGTTGCACGGGGCTATATGGTCCAGGGACAGGGGAGTGGTACCCGTGGGTCCCTGGTAGGCACGGCCACCACTGTAACAGTTTGACGAGGCGCCTGTTGCACGGGGCTATATGGTCCAGGGACAGGGGAGTGGTACCCGTGGGTCCCTGGTAGGCACGGCCAGCACTGTAACAGTTTGACGAGGCGCCTGTTGCACGGGGCTATATGGTCCAGGGACAGAGGAGTGGTACCCGTGGGTCCCTGGTAGGCACGGCCAGCACTGTAACAGTTTGACGAGGCGCCTGTTGCACGGGGCTATATGGTCCAGGGACAGGGGAGTGGTACCCGTGGGTCCCTGGTAGGCACGGCCAGCACTGTAACAGTTTGACGAGGCGCCTGTTGCACGGGGCTATATGGTCCAGGGACAGGGGAGTGGTACCCGTGGGTCCCTGGTAGGCACGGCCAGCACTGTAGCAGTTTGACGAGGCGCCTGTTGCACGGGGCTATATGGCCCAGGGACAGGGGAGTGGTACCCGTGGGTCCCTGGTAGGCACGGCCAGCACTGTAACAGTTTGACGAGGCGCCTGTTGCACGGGGCTATATGGTCCAGGGACAGGGGAGTGGTACCCGTGTGTCCCTGGTAGGCATGGCCAGCACTGTAACAGTTTGACGAGGCGCCTGTTGCACGGGGCTATATGGTCCAGGGACAAGGGAGTGGTACCCGTGGGTCCCTGGTAGGCACGGCCAGCACTGTAACAGTTTGACGAGGCGCCTGTTGCACGGGGCTATATGGTCCAGGGACAAGGGAGTGGTACCCGTGGGTCCCTGGTAGACACGGCCAGCACTGTAACAGTTTGACGAGGCGCCTGTTGCACCAGGCTATATGGTCCAGGGACATGGGAGTGGTACCCGTGGGTCCCTGGTAGGCACGGCCAGCACTGTAACAGTTTGACGAGGCGCCTGTTGCACCAGGCTATATGGTCCAGGGACAAGGGAGTGGTACCCGTGGGTCCCTGGTAGGCACGGCCAGCACTGTAACAGTTTGACGAGGCGCCTGTTGCACGGGGCTATATGGTCCAGGGACAGGGGAGTGGTACCCGTGGGTCCCTGGTAGACACGGCCAGCACTGTAACAGTTTGACGAGGCGCCTGTTGCACCAGGCTATATGGTCCAGGGACAGGGGAGTGGTACCCGTGGGTCCCTGGTAGGCACGGCCAGCACTGTAACAGTTTGACGAGGCGCCTGTTGCACGGGGCTATATGGTCCAGGGACAAGGGAGTGGTACCCGTGGGTCCCTGGTAGGCACGGCCAGCACTGTAGCAGTTTGACGAGGCGCCTGTTGCACGGGGCTATATGGTCCAGGGACAGGGGAGTGGTACCCGTGGGTCCCTGGTAGGCACGGCCAGCACTGTAACAGTTTGACGAGGCGCCTGTTGCACGGGGCTATATGGTCCAGGGACAGGGGAGTGGTACCGGTGGGTCCCTGGTAGGCATGGCCAGCACTGTAACAGTTTGACGAGGCGCCTGTTGCACGGGGCTATATGGTCCAGGGACAGGGGAGTGGTACCCGTGGGTCCCTGGTAGGCACGGCCAGCACTGTAACAGTTTGACGAGGCGCCTGTTGCACGGGGCTATATGGTTCAGGGACAGGGGAGTGGTACCCGTGGGTCCCTGGTAGGCATGGCCAGCACTGTAACAGTTTGACGAGGCGCCTGTTGCACGGGGCTATATGGTCAGGGACAGGGGAGTGGTACCCGTGGGTCCCTGGTAGGCACGGCCAGCACTGTAACAGTTTGACGAGGCTCCTGTTGCGCGGGGCTATATGGTCCAGGGCGAGGGGAGTGGTACCCATGGGTCCCTGGTAGGCACGACCAGCACGGTAACAGCTTGACGAGGCGCCTGTTGCACGGGGCTATATGACCCAGGGACAGGGGAGTGGTACCCGTGGGTCCCTGGTAGGCACGGCCAGCACTGTAACAGTTTGACGAGGCGCCTGTTGCACGGGGCTATATGGTCCAGGGACAGGGGAGTGGTACCCGTGGGTCCCTGGTAGGCACGGCCAGCACTGTAACAGTTTGACGAGGCGCCTGTTGCACGGGGCTATATGGTCAGGGACAGGGGAGTGGTACCCGTGGGTCCCTGGTAGGCACGGCCAGCACTGTAACAGTTTGACGAGGCGCCTGTTGCACGGGGCTATATGGTCCAGGGACAAGGGAGTGGTACCCGTGGGTCCCTGGTAGGCATGGCCAGCACTGTAACAGTTTGACGAGGCGCCTGTTGCACGGGGCTATATGGTCCAGGGACAAGGGAGTGGTACCCGTGGGTCCCTGGTAGGCACGGCCAGCACTGTAACAGTTTGACGAGGCGCCTGTTGCACGGGGCTATATGGTCCAGGGACAGGGGAGTGGTACCCGTGGGTCCCTGGTAGGCACGGCCAGAACTGTAACAGTTTGACGAGGCGCCTGTTGCACGGGGCTATATGGTCCAGGGACAGGGGAGTGGTACCCGTGTGTCCCTGGTAGGCATGGCCAGCACTGCAGCAGTTTGACGAGGCGCCTGTTGCACGGGGCTATATGGTCCAGGGACAAGGGAGTGGTACCCGTGGGTCCCTGGTAGGCACGGCCAGCACTGTAACAGTTTGACGAGGCGCCTGTTGCACGGGGCTATATGGTCCAGGGACAGGGGAGTGGTACCCGTGGGTCCCTGGTAGGCACGGCCACCACTGTAACAGTTTGACGAGGCGCCTGTTGCACGGGGCTATATGGTCCTGGGACAGGGGAGTGGTACCCGTGGGTCCCTGGTAGGCATGGCCAGCACTGTAACAGTTTGACGAGGCGCCTGTTGCACGGGGCTATATGGTCCAGGGACAAGGGAGTGGTACCCGTGGGTCCCTGGTAGGCACGGCCAGCACTGTAACAGTTTAACGAGGCGCCTGTTGCACGGGGCTATATGGTCCAGGGACAAGGGAGTGGTACCCGTGGGTCCCTGGTAGACACGGCCAGCACTGTAACAGTTTGACGAGGCGCCTGTTGCACCAGGCTATATGGTCCAGGGACAGGGGAGTGGTACCCGTGGGTCCCTGGTAGGCACGGCCAGCACTGTAACAGTTTGACGAGGCGCCTGTTGCACGGGGCTATATGGTCCAGGGACAAGGGAGTGGTACCCGTGGGTCCCTGGTAGGCACGGCCAGCACTGTAACAGTTTGACGAGGCGCCTGTTGCACGGGGCTATATGGTCCAGGGACAGGGGAGTGGTACCCGTGGGTCCCTGGTAGGCACGGCCAGCACTGTAACAGTTTGACGAGGCGCCTGTTGCACGGGGCTATATGGTCCAGGGACAGGGGAGTGGTACCCGTGGGTCCCTGGTAGGCACGGCCAGCACTGTAACAGTTTGACGAGGCGCCTGTTGCACGGGGCTATATGGTCCAGGGACAGGGGAGTGGTACCGGTGGGTCCCTGGTAGGCATGGCCAGCACTGTAACAGTTTGACGAGGCGCCTGTTGCACGGGGCTATATGGTCCAGGGACAGGGGAGTGGTACCCGTGGGTCCCTGGTAGGCACGGCCAGCACTGTAACAGTTTGACGAGGCGCCTGTTGCACGGGGCTATATGGTTCAGGGACAGGGGAGTGGTACCCGTGGGTCCCTGGTAGGCATGGCCAGCACTGTAACAGTTTGACGAGGCGCCTGTTGCACGGGGCTATATGGTCAGGGACAGGGGAGTGGTACCCGTGGGTCCCTGGTAGGCACGGCCAGCACTGTAACAGTTTGACGAGGCTCCTGTTGCACGGGGCTATATGGTCCAGGGACAGGGGAGTGGTACCCGTGGGTCCCTGGTAGGCACGGCCAGCACTGTAACAGTTTGACGAGGCGCCTGTTGCACGGGGCTATATGGTCCAGGGACAGGGGAGTGGTACCGGTGGGTCCCTGGTAGGCATGGCCAGCACTGTAACAGTTTGACGAGGCGCCTGTTGCACGGGGCTATATGGTCCAGGGACAGGGGAGTGGTACCCGTGGGTCCCTGGTAGGCACGGCCAGCACTGTAACAGTTTGACGAGGCGCCTGTTGCACGGGGCTATATGGTTCAGGGACAGGGGAGTGGTACCCGTGGGTCTCTGGTAGGCATGGCCAGCACTGTAACAGTTTGACGAGGCGCCTGTTGCACGGGGCTATATGGTCAGGGACAGGGGAGTGGTACCAGTGGGTCCCTGGTAGGCACGGCCAGCACTGTAACAGTTTGACGAGGCTCCTGTTGCACGGGGCTATATGGTCCAGGGCCAGGGGAGTGGTACCTGTGGGTCCCTGGTAGGCACGGCCAGCACTGTAGCAGTTTGACGAGGCGCCTGTTGCACGGGGCTATATGGCCCAGGGACAGGGGAGTGGTACCCGTGGGTCCCTGGTAGGCACGGCCAGCACTGTAACAGTTTGACGAGGCGCCTGTTGCACGGGGCTATATGGTCCAGGGCGAGGGGAGTGGTACCCAAGGGTCTATGGTAGGCACGACCAGCACGGTAACAGCTTGACGAGGCGCCTGTTGCACGGGGCTATATGGTCCAGGGACAGGGGAGTGGTACCCGTGGGTCCCTGGTAGGCACGGCCAGCACTGTAACAGTTTGACGAGGCGCCTGTTGCACGGGGCTATATGGTCCAGGGACAGGGGAGTGGTACCTGTGGGTCCCTGGTAGGCACGGCCAGCACTGTAACAGTTTGACGAGGCGCCTGTTGCACGGGGCTATATGGTCCAGGGACAGGGGAGTGGTACCCGTGGGTCCCTGGTAGGCACGGCCAGCACTGTAGCAGTTTGACGAGGCGCCTGTTGCACGGGGCTATATGGCCCAGGGACAGGGGAGTGGTACCCGTGTGTCCCTGGTAGGCACGGCCAGCACTGTAACAGTTTGACGAGGCGCCTGTTGCACGGGGCTATATGGTCCAGGGACAGGGGAGTGGTACCCGTGGGTCCCTGGTAGGCATGGCCAGCACTGTAGCAGTTTGACGAGGCGCCTGTTGCACGGGGCTATATGGTCCAGGGACAAGGGAGTGGTACCCGTGGGTCCCTGGTAGGCACGGCCACCACTGTAACAGTTTGACGAGGCGCCTGTTGCACGGGGCTATATGGTCCTGGGACAGGGGAGTGGAACCCGTGGGTCCCTGGTACTCATGGCAAGCACTGTAACAGTTTGACGAGGCGCCTGTTGCACGGGGCTATATGGTCCAGGGACAAGGGAGTGGTACCCGTGGGACCCTGGTAGGCACGGCCAGCACTGTAACAGTTTGACGAGGCGCCTGTTGCACGGGGCTATATGGTCCAGGGACAGGGGAGTGGTACCCGTGGGTCCCTGGTAGGCATGGCCAGCACTGTAACAGTTTGACGAGGCGCCTGTTGCACGGAGCTATATGGTCCAGGGACAGGGGAGTGGTACCCGTGGGTCCCTGGTAGGCACGGCCAGCACTGTAACAGTTTGACGAGGCGCCTGTTGCACGGGGCTATATGGTTCAGGGACAGGGGAGTGGTACCCGTGGGTCCCTGGTAGGCATGGCCAGCACTGTAACAGTTTGACGAGGCGCCTGTTGCACGGGGCAATATGGTCAGGGACAGGGGAGTGGTACCCGTGGGTCCCTGGTAGGCACGGCCAGCACTGTAACAGTTTGACGAGGCGCCTGTTGCACGGGGCTATATGGTCCAGGGACAGGGGAGTGGTACCCGTGGGTCCCTGGTAGGCACGGCCAGCACTGTAACAGTTTGACGAGGCGCCTGTTGCACGGGGCTATATGGTCCAGGGACAGGGGAGTGGTACCCGTGGGTCCCTGGTAGGCACGGCCAGCAATGTAACAGTTTGACGAGGCGCCTGTTGCACGGGGCTATATGGTCCAAGGACAAGGGAGTGGTACCCGTGGGTCCCTGGTAGGCACGGCCAGCACTGTAACAGTTTGACGAGGCTCCTGTTGCACGGGGCTATATGGTCCAGGGACAAGGGAGTGGTACCCGTGGGTCCCTGGTAGGCACGGCCAGCACTGTAACAGTTTGACGAGGCGCCTGTTGCACGGGGCTATATGGTCCAGGGACAGGGGAGTGGTACCCGTGGGTCCCTGGTAGGCATGGCCAGCACTGTAACCGTTTGACGAGGCGCCTGTTGCACGGGGCTATATGGTCCAGGGACAGGGGAGTGGTACCCGTGGGTCCCTGGTAGGCACGGCCAGCACTGTAACAGTTTGACGAGGCGCCTGTTGCACGGGGCTATATGGTCCAAGGCCAGGGCAGTGGTACCCGTGGGTCCCTGGTAGGCACGGCCAGCACTGTAACAGTTTGACGAGGCGCCTGTTGCACGGGGCTATATGGTCCAGGGACAAGGGAGTGGTACCCGTGGGTCCCTGGTAGGCACGGCCAGCACTGTAACAGTTTGACGAGGCGCCTGTTGCACGGGGCTATATGGTCCAGGGACAGGGGAGTGGTACTCGTGGGTCCCTGGTAGGCACGGCCAGCACTGCAACAGTTTGACGAGGCGCCTGTTGCACGGGGCTATATGGTCAGTGAAGGGGAAGGGTACCCGTGGGTCCTGGTAGGCACGGCCAGCACTGTAACAGTTTGACGAGGCGCCTGTTGCACGGGGCTATATGGTCAGGGACAGGGGAGTGGTACCCGTGGGTCCCTGGTAGGCCCGGCCAGCACTGTAACAGTTTGACGAGGCGCCTGTTGCACGGGGCTATATGGTCTAGGGACAGGGGAGTGGTACCCGTGGGTCCCTGGTAGGCACGGCCAGCACTGTAACAGTTTGACGAGGCGCCTGTTGCACGGGGCTATATGGTCCAGGGACAGGGGAGTGGTACCCGTGGGTCCCTGGTAGGCACGGCCAGCACTGTAACAGTTTGACGAGGCGCCTGTTGCACGGGGCTATATGGTCCAGGGACAGGGGAGTGGTACCCGTGGGTCCCTGGTAGGCACGGCCAGCACTGTAACAGTTTGACGAGGCGCCTGTTGCACGATGCTGTATGATCCAGGGACAGGGGAGTGGTACCCGTGGGTCCCTGGTAGGCACGGCCAGCAATGTAACAGTTTGACGAGGCGCCTGTTGCACGGGGCTATATGGTCCAGGGACAGGGGAGTGGTACTCGTGGGTCCCTGGTAGGCACGGCCAGCACTGTAACAGTTTGACGAGGCGCCTGTTGCACGGGGCTATATGGTCCAGGGACAGGGGAGTGGTACCCGTGGGTCCCTGGTAGGCACGGCCAGCACTGTAACAGTTTGACGAGGCGCCTGTTGCACGGGGCTATATGGTCCAGGGACAGGGGAGTGGTACCCGTGGGTCCCTGGTAGGCACGGCCAGCACTGTAACAGTTTGACGAGGCGCCTGTTGCACGGGGCTATATGGTCCAGGGACAGGGGAGTGGTACCCGTGGGTCCCTGGTAGGCATGGCCAGCACTGTAACAGTTTGACGAGGCGCCTGTTGCACGGGGCTATATGGTCCAGGGACAGGGGAGTGGTACCCGTGGGTCCCTGGTAGGCACGGCCAGCACTGTAACAGTTTGACGAGGCGCCTGTTGCACGGGGCTATATGGTCCAGGGACAGGGGAGTGGTACCCGTGGGTCCCTGGTAGGCATGGCCAGCACTGTAACAGTTTGACGAGGCGCCTGTTGCACGGGGCTATATGGTCCAGGGACAGGGGAGTGGTACCCGTGGGTCCCTGGTAGGCACGGCCAGCACTGTAACAGTTTGACGAGGCGCCTGTTGCACGGGGCTATATGGTCCAGGGACAGGGGAGTGGTACCCGTGGGTCCCTGGTAGGCACGGCCAGCACTGTAACAGTTTGACGAGGCGCCTGTTGCACGGGGCTATATGGTCCAGGGACAGGGGAGTGGTACCCGTGGGTCCCTGGTAGGCATGGCCAGCACTGTAACAGTTTGACGAGGCGCCTGTTGCACGGAGCTATATGGTCCAGGGACAGGGGAGTGGTACCCGTGGGTCCCTGGTAGGCACGGCCAGCACTGTAACAGTTTGACGAGGCGCCTGTTGCACGGGGCTATATGGTTCAGGGACAGGGGAGTGGTACCCGTGGGTCCCTGGTAGGCATGGCCAGCACTGTAACAGTTTGACGAGGCGCCTGTTGCACGGGGCAATATGGTCAGGGACAGGGGAGTGGTACCCGTGGGTCCCTGGTAGGCACGGCCAGCACTGTAACAGTTTGACGAGGCGCCTGTTGCACGGGGCTATATGGTCCAGGGACAGGGGAGTGGTACCCGTGGGTCCCTGGTAGGCACGGCCAGCACTGTAACAGTTTGACGAGGCGCCTGTTGCACGGGGCTATATGGTCCAGGGACAAGGGAGTGGTACCCGTGGGTCCCTGGTAGGCACGGCCAGCAATGTAACAGTTTGACGAGGCGCCTGTTGCACGGGGCTATGTGGTCCAGGGACAAGGGAGTGGTACCCGTGGGTCCCTGGTAGGCACGGCCAGCACTGTAACAGTTTGACGAGGCTCCTGTTGCACGGGGCTATATGGTCCAGGGACAAGGGAGTGGTACCCGTGGGTCCCTGGTAGGCACGGCCAGCACTGTAACAGTTTGACGAGGCGCCTGTTGCACGGGGCTATATGGTCCAGGGACAAGGGAGTGGTACCCGTGGGTCCCTGGTAGGCATGGCCAGCACTGTAACCGTTTGACGAGGCGCCTGTTGCACGGGGCTATATGGTCCAGGTACAGGGGAGTGGTACCCGTGGGTCCCTGGTAGGCACGGCCAGCACTGTAACAGTTTGACGAGGCGCCTGTTGCACGGGGCTATATGGTCCAAGGCCAGGGGAGTGGTACCCGTGGGTCCCTGGTAGGCACGGCCAGCACTGTAACAGTTTGACGAGGCGCCTGTTGCGCGGGGCTATATGGTCCAGGGACAGGGGAGTGGTACCCGTGGGTCCCTGGTAGGCACGGCCAGCACTGTAACAGTTTGACGAGGCGCCTGTTGCACGGGGCTATATGGTCCAGGGACAGGGGAGTGGTACTCGTGGGTCCCTGGTAGGCATGGCCAGCACTGTAACAGTTTGACGAGGCGCCTGTTGCACGGGGCTATATGGTCAGGGACAGGGGAGTGGTACCCGTGGGTCCCTGGTAGGCACGGCCAGCACTGTAACAGTTTGACGAGGCTCCTGTTGCACGGGGCTATATGGTCCAGGGACAGGGGAGTGGTACCCGTGGGTCCCTGGTAGGCACGGCCAGCACTGTAACAGTTTGACGAGGCGCCTGTTGCACGGGGCTATATGGTCCAGGGACAGGGGAGTGGTACCGGTGGGTCCCTGGTAGGCATGGCCAGCACTGTAACAGTTTGACGAGGCGCCTGTTGCACGGGGCTATATGGTCCAGGGACAGGGGAGTGGTACCCGTGGGTCCCTGGTAGGCACGGCCAGCACTGTAACAGTTTGACGAGGCGCCTGTTGCACGGGGCTATATGGTTCAGGGACAGGGGAGTGGTACCCGTGGGTCTCTGGTAGGCATGGCCAGCACTGTAACAGTTTGACGAGGCGCCTGTTGCACGGGGCTATATGGTCAGGGACAGGGGAGTGGTACCCGTGGGTCCCTGGTAGGCACGGCCAGCACTGTAACAGTTTGACGAGGCTCCTGTTGCACGGGGCTATATGGTCCAGGGCCAGGGGAGTGGTACCTGTGGGTCCCTGGTAGGCACGGCCAGCACTGTAGCAGTTTGACGAGGCGCCTGTTGCACGGGGCTATATGGCCCAGGGACAGGGGAGTGGTACCCGTGGGTCCCTGGTAAGCACGGCCAGCACTGTAACAGTTTGACGAGGCGCCTGTTGCACGGGGCTATATGGTCCAGGGCGAGGGGAGTGGTACCCATGGGTCTATGGTAGGCACGACCAGCACGGTAACAGCTTGACGAGGCGCCTGTTGCACGGGGCTATATGGTCCAGGGACAGGGGAGTGGTACCCGTGGGTCCCTGGTAGGCACGGCCAGCACTGTAACAGTTTGACGAGGCGCCTGTTGCACGGGGCTATATGGTCCAGGGACAGGGGAGTGGTACCTGTGGGTCCCTGGTAGGCACGGCCAGCACTGTAACAGTTTGACGAGGCGCCTGTTGCACGGGGCTATATGGTCCAGGGACAGGGGAGTGGTACCCGTGGGTCCCTGGTAGGCACGGCCAGCACTGTAGCAGTTTGACGAGGCGCCTGTTGCACGGGGCTATATGGCCCAGGGACAGGGGAGTGGTACCCGTGTGTCCCTGGTAGGCACGGCCAGCACTGTAACAGTTTGACGAGGCGCCTGTTGCACGGGGCTATATGGTCCAGGGACAGGGGAGTGGTACCCGTGGGTCCCTGGTAGGCATGGCCAGCACTGTAGCAGTTTGACGAGGCGCCTGTTGCACGGGGCTATATGGTCCAGGGACAAGGGAGTGGTACCCGTGGGTCCCTGGTAGGCACGGCCACCACTGTAACAGTTTGACGAGGCGCCTGTTGCATGGAGCTATATGGTCCAGGGACAGGGGAGTGGTACCCGTGGGTCCCTGGTAGGCACGGCCAGCACTGTAACAGTTTGACGAGGCGCCTGTTGCACGGGGCTATATGGTTCAGGGACAGGGGAGTGGTACCCGTGGGTCCCTGGTAGGCATGGCCAGCACTGTAACAGTTTGACGAGGCGCCTGTTGCACGGGGCAATATGGTCAGGGACAGGGGAGTGGTACCCGTGGGTCCCTGGTAGGCACGGCCAGCACTGTAACAGTTTGACGAGGCGCCTGTTGCACGGGGCTATATGGTCCAGGGACAGGGGAGTGGTACCCGTGGGTCCCTGGTAGGCACGGCCAGCACTGTAACAGTTTGACGAGGCGCCTGTTGCACGGGGCTATATGGTCCAGGGACAGGGGAGTGGTACCCGTGGGTCCCTGGTAGGCACGGCCAGCAATGTAACAGTTTGACGAGGCGCCTGTTGCACGGGGCTATATGGTCCAGGGACAAGGGAGTGGTACCCGTGGGTCCCTGGTAGGCACGGCCAGCACTGTAACAGTTTGACGAGGCTCCTGTTGCACGGGGCTATATGGTCCAGGGACAAGGGAGTGGTACCCGTGGGTCCCTGGTAGGCACGGCCAGCACTGTAACCGTTTGACGAGGCGCCTGTTGCACGGGGCTATATGGTCCAAGGCCAGGGGAGTGGTACCCGTGGGTCCCTGGTAGGCACGGCCAGCACTGTAACAGTTTGACGAGGCGCCTGTTGCACGGGGCTATATGGTCCAGGGACAGGGGAGTGGTACCCGTGGGTCCCTGGTAGGCACGGCCAGCACTGTAACAGTTTGACGAGGCGCCTGTTGCACGGGGCTATATGGTCCAGGGACAGGGGAGTGGTACCCGTGGGTCCCTGGTAGGCACGGCCAGCACTGTAACAGTTTGACGAGGCGCCTGTTGCACGGGGCTATATGGTCCAGGGACAGGGGAGTGGTACCCGTGGGTCCCTGGTAGGCGCGGCCAGCAATGTAACAGTTTGACGAGGCGCCTGTTGCACGGGGCTATATGGTCCAGGGACAAGGGAGTGGTACCCGTGGGTCCCTGGTAGGCACGGCCAGCACTGTAACAGTTTGACGAGGCTCCTGTTGCACGGGGCTATATGGTCCAGGGACAAGGGAGTGGTACCCGTGGGTCCCTGGTAGGCACGGCCAGCACTGTAACCGTTTGACGAGGCGCCTGTTGCACGGGGCTATATGGTCCAAGGCCAGGGGAGTGGTACCCGTGGGTCCCTGGTAGGCACGGCCAGCACTGTAACAGTTTGACGAGGCGCCTGTTGCACGGGGCTATATGGTCCAGGGACAGGGGAGTGGTACCCGTGGGTCCCTGGTAGGCACGGCCAGCACTGTAACAGTTTGACGAGGCGCCTGTTGCACGGGGCTATATGGTCCAGGGACAGGGGAGTGGTACTCGTGGGTCCCTGGTAGGCACGGCCAGCACTGCAACAGTTTGACGAGGCGCCTGTTGCACGGGGCTATATGGTCAGTGAAGGGGAAGGGTACCCGTGGGTCCTGGTAGGCACGGCCAGCACTGTAACAGTTTGACGAGGCGCCTGTTGCACGGGGCTATATGGTCAGGGACAGGGGAGTGGTACCCGTGGGTCCTTGGTAGGCACGGCCAGCACTGTAACAGTTTGACGAGGCGCCTGTTGCACGGGGCTATATGGTCCAGGGACAGGGGAGTGGTACCCGTGGGTCCCTGGTAGGCACGGCCAGCACTGTAACAGTTTGACGAGGCGCCTGTTGCACGGGGCTATATGGTCCAGGGACAGGGGAGTGGTACCCGTGGGTCCCTGGTAGGCACGGCCAGCACTGTAACAGTTTGACGAGGCGCCTGTTGCACGGGGCTATATGGTCCAGGGACAGGGGAGTGGTACCCGTGGGTCCCTGGTAGGCACGGCCAGCACTGTAACAGTTTGACGAGGCGCCTGTTGCACGATGCTGTATGATCCAGGGACAGGGGAGTGGTACCCGTGGGTCCCTGGTAGGCACGGCCAGCAATGTAACAGTTTGACGAGGCGCCTGTTGCACGGGGCTATATGGTCCAGGGACAGGGGAGTGGTACTCGTGGGTCCCTGGTAGGCACGGCCAGCACTGTAACAGTTTGACGAGGCGCCTGTTGCACGGGGCTATATGGTCCAGGGACAGGGGAGTGGTACCCGTGGGTCCCTGGTAGGCACGGCCAGCACTGTAACAGTTTGACGAGGCGCCTGTTGCACGGGGCTATATGGTCCAGGGACAGGGGAGTGGTACCCGTGGGTCCCTGGTAGGCACGGCCAGCACTGTAACAGTTTGACGAGGCGCCTGTTGCACGGGGCTATATGGTCCAGGGACAGGGGAGTGGTACCCGTGGGTCCCTGGTAGGCATGGCCAGCACTGTAACAGTTTGACGAGGCGCCTGTTGCACGGGGCTATATGGTCCAGGGACAGGGGAGTGGTACCCGTGGGTCCCTGGTAGGCACGGCCAGCACTGTAACAGTTTGACGAGGCGCCTGTTGCACGGGGCTATATGGTCCAGGGACAGGGGAGTGGTACCCGTGGGTCCCTGGTAGGCATGGCCAGCACTGTAACAGTTTGACGAGGCGCCTGTTGCACGGGGCTATATGGTCCAGGGACAGGGGAGTGGTACCCGTGGGTCCCTGGTAGGCACGGCCAGCACTGTAACAGTTTGACGAGGCGCCTGTTGCACGGGGCTATATGGTCCAGGGACAGGGGAGTGGTACCCGTGGGTCCCTGGTAGGCACGGCCAGCACTGTAACAGTTTGACGAGGCGCCTGTTGCACGGGGCTATATGGTCCAGGGACAGGGGAGTGGTACCCGTGGGTCCCTGGTAGGCATGGCCAGCACTGTAACAGTTTGACGAGGCGCCTGTTGCACGGAGCTATATGGTCCAGGGACAGGGGAGTGGTACCCGTGGGTCCCTGGTAGGCACGGCCAGCACTGTAACAGTTTGACGAGGCGCCTGTTGCACGGGGCTATATGGTTCAGGGACAGGGGAGTGGTACCCGTGGGTCCCTGGTAGGCATGGCCAGCACTGTAACAGTTTGACGAGGCGCCTGTTGCACGGGGCAATATGGTCAGGGACAGAGGAGTGGTACCCGTGGGTCCCTGGTAGGCACGGCCAGCACTGTAACAGTTTGACGAGGCGCCTGTTGCACGGGGCTATATGGTCCAGGGACAGGGGAGTGGTACCCGTGGGTCCCTGGTAGGCACGGCCAGCACTGTAACAGTTTGACGAGGCGCCTGTTGCACGGGGCTATATGGTCCAGGGACAGGGGAGTGGTACCCGTGGGTCCCTGGTAGGCACGGCCAGCACTGTAACAGTTTGACGAGGCGCCTGTTGCACGGGGCTATATGGTCAGTGAAGGGGAAGGGTACCCGTGGGTCCTGGTAGGCACGGCCAGCACTGTAACAGTTTGACGAGGCGCCTGTTGCACGGGGCTATATGGTCAGGGACAGGGGAGTGGTACCCGTGGGTCCCTGGTAGGCACGGCCAGCACTGAAACAGTTTGACGAGGCGCCTGTTGCACGGGGCTATATGGTCCAGGGACATGGGAGTGGTACCCGTGGGTCCCTGGTAGGCACGGCCAGCACTGTAACAGTTTGACGAGGCGCCTGTTGCACGGGGCTATATGGTCCAGGGACAGGGGAGTGGTACCCGTGGGTCCCTGGTAGGCACGGCCAGCACTGTAACAGTTTGACGAGGCGCCTGTTGCACGGGGCTATATGGTCCAGGGACAGGGGAGTGGTACCCGTGGGTCCCTGGTAGGCACGGCCAGCACTGTAACAGTTTGACGAGGCGCCTGTTGCACGATGCTGTATGAGCCAGGGACAGGGGAGTGGTACCCGTGGGTCCCTGGTAGGCACGGCCAGCAATGTAACAGTTTGACGAGGCGCCTGTTGCACGGGGCTATATGGTCCAGGGACAGGGGAGTGGTACTCGTGGGTCCCTGGTAGGCACGGCCAGCACTGTAACAGTTTGACGAGGCGCCTGTTGCACGGGGCTATATGGTCCAGGGACAGGGGAGTGGTACCCGTGGGTCCGTGGTAGGCACGGCCAGCACTGTAACAGTTTGCCGAGGCGCCTGTTGCACGGGGCTATATGGTCCAGGGACAGGGGAGTGGTACCCGTGGGTCCGTGGTAGGCACGGCCAGCACTGTAACAGTTTGACGAGGCGCCTGTTGCACGGGGCTATATGGTCCAGGGACAGGGGAGTGGTACCCGTGGGTCCCTGGTAGGCACGGCCAGCACTGTAACAGTTTGACGAGGCGCCTGTTGCACGGGGCTATATGGTCCAGGGACAAGGGAGTGGTACCCGTGGGTCCCTGGTAGGCACGGCCAGCACTGTAACAGTTTGACGATGCGCCTGTTGCACGGGGCTATATGGTCCAGGGACAGGGGAGTGGTACCCGTGGGTCCGTGGTAGGCACGGCCAGCACTGTAACAGTTTGACGAGGCGCCTGTTGCACGGGGCTATATGGTCCAGGGACAGGGGAGTGGTACCCGTGGGTCCCTGGTAGGCACGGCCAGCACTGTAACAGTTTGACGAGGCGCCTGTTGCACGGGGCTATATGGTCCAGGGACAGGGGAGTGGTACCCGTGGGTCCGTGGTAGGCACGGCCAGAACTGTAACAGTTTGACGAGGCGCATGTTGCACGGGGCTATATGGTCCAGGGACAGGGGAGTGGTACCCGTGGGTCCCTGGTAGGCACGGCCAGCACTGTAACAGTTTGACGAGGCGCCTGTTGCACGGGGCTATATGGTCCAGGGACAGGGGAGTGGTACCCGTGGGTCCGTGGTAGGCACGGCCAGCACTGTAACAGTTTGACGAGGCGCCTGTTGCACGGGGCTATATGGTCCAGGGACAGGGGAGTGGTACCCGTGGGTCCCTGGTAGGCACGGCCAGCACTGTAACAGTTTGACGAGGCGCCTGTTGCACGGGGCTATATGGTCCAGGGACAAGGGAGTGGTACCCGTGGGTCCCTGGTAGGCACGGCCAGCACTGTAACAGTTTGACGAGGCTCCTGTTGCACGGGGCTATATGGTCCAGGGACAAGGGAGTGGTACCCGTGGGTCCCTGGTAGGCACGGCCAGCCCTGTAACAGTTTGACGAGGCGCGTGTTGCACGGGGCTATATGGTCCAGGGACAGGGGAGTGGTACCCGTGGGTCCCTGGTAGGCATGGCCAGCACTGTAACAGTTTGACGAGGCGCCTGTTGCACGGGGCTATATGGTCCAGGGACAGGGGAGTGGTACCCGTGGGTCCCTGGTAGGCACGGCCAGCACTGTAACAGTTTGACGAGGCGCCTGTTGCACGGGGCTATATGGTCCAGGGACAGGGGAGTGGTACCCGTGGGTCCCTGGTAGGCTCGGCCAGCACTGTAACAGTTTGACGAGGCGCCTGTTGCACGGGGCTATATGGTCAGGGACAGGGGAGTGGTACCCGTGGGTCCCTGGTAGGCACGGCCAGCACTGTAACAGTTTGACGAGGCGCCTGTTGCACGGGGCTATATGGTCCAGGGACAGGGGAGTGGTACCCGTGGGTCCCTGGTAGGCACGGCCAGCACTGTAACAGTTTGACGAGGCGCCTGTTGCACGGGGCTATATGGTCCAGGGACAGGGGAGTGGTACCCGTGGGTCCCTGGTAGGCACGGCCAGCACTGTAACAGTTTGACGAGGCGCCTGTTGCACGGGGCTATATGGTCCAGGGACAGGGGAGTGGTACCCGTGGGTCCCTGGTAGGCACGGCCAGCACTGTAACAGTTTGACGAGGCGCCTGTTGCACGGGGCTATATGGTCCAGGGACAGGGGAGTGGTACCCGTGGGTCCCTGGTAGGCACGGCCAGCACTGTAACAGTTTGACGAGGCGCCTGTTGCACGGGGCTATATGGTCAGGGACAGGGGAGTGGTACCCGTGGGTCCCTGGTAGGCACGGCCAGCACTGTAACAATTTGACGAGGCGCCTGTTGCACGGGGCTATATGGTCAGGGACAGGGGAGTGGTACCCGTGGGTCCCTGGTAGGCACGGCCAGCACTGTAACAGTTTGACGAGGCGCCTGTTGCACGGGGCTATATGGTCCAGGGACAGGGGAGTGGTACCCGTGGGTCCCTGGTAGGCACGGCCAGCACTGTAGCAGTTTGACGAGGTGCCTGTTGCACGGGGCTATATGGCCCAGGGACAGGGAGTGGTACCCGTGGGTCCCTGGTAGGCATGTCCAGCACTGTAACAGTTTGACGAGGCGCCTGTTGCAGGGGGCTATATGGTCCAGGGACAGGGGAGTGGTACCCGTGGGTCCCTGGTAGGCACGGCCAGCACTGTAACAGTTTGACGAGGCGCCTGTTGCACGGGGCTATATGGTCCAGGGACAGGGGAGTGGTACTCGTGGGTCCCTGGTAGGCACGGCCAGCACTGTAACAGTTTGACGAGGCGCCTGTTGCACGATGCTGTATGATCCAGGGACAGGGGAGTGGTACCCGTGGGTCCCTGGTAGGCACGGCCAGCACTGTAACAGTTTGACGAGGCGCCTGTTGCACGGGGCTATATGGTCAGGGACAGGGGAGTGGTACCCGTGGGTCCCTGTTAGGCACGGCCAGCACTGTAACAGTTTGACGAGGCGCCTGTTGCACGGGGCTATATGGTCAGGGACAGGGGAGTGGTACCCGTGGGTCCCTGGTAGGCACGGCCAGCACTGTAACAGTTTGACGAGGCGCCTGTTGCACGGGGCTATATGGTCCAGGGACAGGGGAGTGGTACCCGTGGGTCCCTGGTAGGCACGGCCAGCACTGTAACAGTTTGACGAGGCGCCTGTTGCACGGGGCTATATGGTCCAGGGAGAGGGGAGTGGTACCCGTGGGTCCCTGGTAGGCTCGGCCAGCACTGTAACAGTTTGACGAGGCGCCTGTTGCACGGGGCTATATGGTCCAGGGACAGGGGAGTGGTACTCGTGGGTCCCTGGTAGGCACGGCCAGCACTGTAACAGTTTGACGAGGCGCCTGTTGCACGATGCTGTTTGATCCAGGGACAGGGGAGTGGTACCCGTGGGTCCCTGGTAGGCACGGCCAGCACTGTAACAGTTTGACGAGGCGCCTGTTGCACGGGGCTATATGGTCAGGGACAGGGGAGTGGTACCCGTGGGTCCCTGGTAGGCACGGCCAGCACTGTAACAGTTTGACGAGGCGCCTGTTGCACGGGGCTATATGGTCAGGGACAGGGGAGTGGTACCCGTGGGTCCCTGGTAGGCACGGCCAGCACTGTAACAGTTTGACGAGGCGCCTGTTGCACGGGGCTATATGGTCCAGGGACAGGGGAGTGGTACCCGTGGGTCCCTGGTAAGCACGGCCAGAACTGTAACAGTTTGACGAGGCGCCTGTTGCACGGGGCTATATGGTCCAGGGACAGGGGAGTGGTACCCGTGGGTCCCTGGTAGGCACGGCCAGCACTGTAACAGTTTGACGAGGCGCCTGTTGCACGGGGCTATATGGTCCAGGGACAGGGGAGTGGTACCCGTGGGTCCCTGGTAGGCTCGGCCAGCAATGTAACAGTTTGACGAGGCGCCTGTTGCACGGGGCTATATGGTCCAGGGACAGGGGAGTGGTACCCGTGGGTCCCTGGTAGGCACGGCCAGCACTGTAACAGTTTGACGAGGCGCCTGTTGCACGGGGCTATATGGTCCAGGGACAGGGGAGTGGTACCCGTGGGTCCCTGGTAGGCACGGCCAGCACTGTAACAGTTTGACGAGGCGCCTGTTGCACGGGGCTATATGGTCCAGGGACAGGGGAGTGGTACCCGTGGGTCCCTGGTAGGCACGGCCAGCACTGTAACAGTTTGACGAGGCGCCTGTTGCACGGGGCTATATGGTCCAGGGACAGGGGAGTGGTACCCGTGGGTCCCTGGTAGGCTCGGCCAGCACTGTAACAGTTTGACGAGGCGCCTGTTGCACGGGGCTATATGGTCCAGGGACAGGGGAGTGGTACTCGTGGGTCCCTGGTAGGCACGGCCAGCACTGTAACAGTTTGACGAGGCGCCTGTTGCACGATGCTGTATGATCCAGGGACAGGGGAGTGGTACCCGTGGGTCCCTGGTAGGCACGGCCAGCACTGTAACAGTTTGACGAGGCGCCTGTTGCACGGGGCTATATGGTCAGGGACAGGGGAGTGGTACCCGTGGGTCCCTGGTAGGCACGGCCAGCACTGTCACAGTTTGACGAGGCGCCTGTTGCACGGGGCTATATGGTCAGGGACAGGGAAGTGGTACCCGTGGGTCCCTGGTAGGCACGGCCAGCACTGTAACAGTTTGACGAGGCGCCTGTTGCACGGGGCTATATGGTCCAGGGACAGGGGAGTGGTACCCGTGGGTCCCTGGTAAGCACGGCCAGAACTGTAACAGTTTGACGAGGCGCCTGTTGCACGGGGCTATATGGTCCAGGGACAGGGGAGTGGTACCCGTGGGTCCCTGGTAGGCACGGCCAGCACTGTAACAGTTTGACGAGGCGCCTGTTGCACGGGGCTATATGGTCCAGGGACAGGGGAGTGGTACCCGTGGGTCCCTGGTAGGCTCGGCCAGCAATGTAACAGTTTGACGAGGCGCCTGTTGCACGGGGCTATATGGTCCAGGGACAGGGGAGTGGTACCCGTGGGTCCCTGGTAGGCACGGCCAGCACTGTAACAGTTTGACGAAGCGCCTGTTGCACGGGGCTATATGGTCCAGGGACAGGGGAGTGGTACCCGTGGGTCCCTGGTAGGCACGGCCAGCACTGTAACAGTTTGACGAGGCGCCTGTTGCACGGGGCTATATGGTCCAGGGACAGGGGAGTGGTACCCGTGGGTCCCTGGTAGGCACGGCCAGCACTGTAACAGTTTGACGAGGCGCCTGTTGCACGGGGCTATATGGTCCAGGGACAAGGGAGTGGTACCCGTGGGTCCCTGGTAGGCACGGCCAGCACTGTAACAGTTTGACGAGGCTCCTGTTGCACGGGGCTATATGGTCCAGGGACAAGGGAGTGGTACCCGTGGGTCCCTGGTAGGCACGGCCAGCACTGTAACGGTTTGACGAGGCGCCTGTTGCACGGGGCTATATGGTCAGGGACAGGGGAGTGGTACCCGTGGGTCCCTGGTAGGCACGGCCAGCACTGTAACAGTTTGACGAGGCTCCTGTTGCACGGGGCTATATGGTCCAGGGACAAGGGAGTGGTACCCGTGGGTCCCTGGTAGGCACGGCCAGCACTGTAACGGTTTGACGAGGCGCCTGTTGCACGGGGCTATATGGTCAGGGACAGGGGAGTGGTACCCGTGGGTCCCTGGTAGGCACGGCCAGCACTGTAACAGTTTGACGAGGCGCCTGTTGCACGGGGCTATATGGTCCAGGGACAGGGGAGTGGTACCCGTGGGTCCCTGGTAGGCACGGCCAGCACTGTAACAGTTTGACGAGGCGCCTGTTGCACGGGGCTATATGGTCCAGGGACAGGGGAGTGGTACCCGTGGGTCCCTGGTAGGCACGGCCAGCACTGTAACAGTTTGACGAGGCGCCTGTTGCACGGGGCTATATGGTCCAGGGACAGGGGAGTGGTACCCGTGGGTCCCTGGTAGGCACGGCCAGCACTGTAACAGTTTGACGAGGCTCCTGTTGCACGGGGCTATATGGTCCAGGGACAAGGGAGTGGTACCCGTGGGTCCCTGGTAGGCACGGCCAGCACTGTAACAGTTTGACGAGGCTCCTGTTGCACGGGGCTATATGGTCCAGGGACAAGGGAGTGGTACCCGTGGGTCCCTGGTAGGCACGGCCAGCACTGTAACGGTTTGACGAGGCGCCTGTTGCACGGGGCTATATGGTCAGGGACAGGGGAGTGGTACCCGTGGGTCCCTGGTAGGCACGGCCAGCACTGTAACAATTTGACGAGGCGCCTGTTGCACGGGGCTATATGGTCAGGGACAGGGGAGTGGTACCCGTGGGTCCCTGGTAGGCACGGCCAGCACTGTAACAGTTTGACGAGGCGCCTGATGCACGGGGCTATATGGTCCAGGGACAGGGGAGTGGTACCCGTGGGTCCCTGGTAGGCACGGCCAGCACTGTAACAGTTTGACGAGGCGCCTGTTGCACGGGGCTATATGGCCCAGGGACAGGGAGTGGTACCCGTGGGTCCCTGGTAGGCATGTCCAGCACTGTAACAGTTTGACGAGGCGCCTGTTGCACGGGGCTATATGGTCCAGGGACAGGGGAGTGGTACCCGTGGGTCCCTGGTAGGCACGGCCAGCACTGTAACAGTTTGACGAGGCGCTTGTTGCACGGGGCTATATGGCCCAGGGACAGGGAGTGGTACCCGCGGGTCCCTGGTAGGCACGGCCAGCACTGTAACAGTTTGCAACTTGTTGTTACGTTTCCACAAGAAACAGCGGGCGGCAGGCAGGTGGGGGGTAGGGAGTCGGATGGGTGGGATCCACGGCGCCGTTGGGACAGTTGGGAGATCTCTTCAGGAAGATTTGGTCATCAATGTGCCACAATGTGACGGGCAGCACGATGTGACGGGCAGCACGGTTTGACGGGCAGCATGATGTGACGGGCAGCACGGTGTGACGGGCAGCACGATGTGACGGGCAGCACGATGAGACGGGCAGCACGATGTGACGGGCTGCACGATGTGACGGGCAGCACGATGTGACGGGCAGCACGATGTGACGGGCAGCACGGTGTGACGGGCAACACGATGTGACGGGCAGCACGGTGTGCCGGGCAGCACGGTGTGACGGGCAGCACGATGTGACGGGCAGCACGGTGTGCCGGGCAGCACGATGTGACGGGCAGCACGATGTGACGGGCAGCACGATGTGACGGGCAGCACGGTGTGACGGGCAGCACGATGTGACGGGCAGCACGATTAGACAAGCAGCACGATGTGACGGGCAGCACGATGTGACGGGCAGCACGGTGTGACGGGCAGCACGATGTGACAGGCAGCACGGTGTGACGGGCAGCATGATGTGACGGGCAGCACGGTGTGACGGGCAGCACGATGTGACGGGCAGCACGATGAGACGGGCAGCACGATGTGACGGGCTGCACGATGTGACGGGCAGCACGATGTGACGGGGAGCACGATGTGACGGGCAGCACGGTGTGACGGGCAACACGATGTGACGGGCAGCACGGTGTGCCGCGCAGCACGATGTGACGGGCAGCACGATGTGACGGGCAGCACGATGTGACGGGCAGCACGGTGTGACGGGCAGCACGATGTGACGGGCAGCACGATGTGACGGGCAGCACGGTGTGACGGGCAGCACGATGTGACGGGCAGCACGATGTGACGGGCAGCACGATGTGACGGGCAGCACGGTGTGACGGGCAGCACGATGTGACGGGCAGCACGATAGGGCGGGCAGCACGATGTGACGGGCAGCACGGTGTGACGGGCAGCACGGTGTGCCGGGCAGCACGATGTGACAGGCAGCACGATTAGACAGGCAGCACGATGTGACGGGCAGCACGATGTGACAGGCAGCACGGTGTGACGGACAGCACGATGTGACGGGCAGCACGATGTGACGGGCAGCACGATGTGACGGGCAGCAAGGTGTGACGGGCAGCACGGTGTGACGGGCAGCACGATGTGACGGGCAGCACGATGTGACGGGCAGCACGATGTGACGGGCAGCACGGTGTGACGGGCAGCACGATGTGACGGGCAGCACGATTAGACAGGCAGCACGATGTGACAGGCAGCACGATGTGACGGGCAGCACGATGTGACGGGCAGCACGATGTGACGGGCAGCACGATGTGACGGGCAGCACGGTGTGACGGGCAGCACGATGTGACGGGCAGCACGATTAGACAGGCAGCACGATGTGACAGGCAGCACGGTGTGCCGGGCAGCACGATGTGACAGGCAGCACGATTAGACAGGCAGCACGATGTGACGGGCAGCACGATGTGACGGGCAGCACGGTGTGACGGACAGCACGGTGTGACGGGCAGCACGATGTGACGGGCAGCACGATGTGACGGGCAGCACGGTGTGACGAGCAGCACGATGTGACGGGCAGCACGGTGTGACGGGCAGCACGATGTGACGGGCAGCACGATGTGACAGGCAGCACGATGTGACGGGCAGCACGATGTGACGGGCAGCACGGTGTGACGGGCAGCACGGTGTGCCGGGCAGCACGATGTGACGGGCAGCACGATGTGACAGGCAGCACGATTAGACAGGCAGCACGATGTGACGGGCAGCACGATGTGACAGGCAGCACGATGTGACGGGCAGCACGGTGTGAAGGGCAGCACGATGTGACGGGTAGCAAGATGTGACGGGCAGCACGATGTGACGGGCAGCATGATGTGACGGGCAGCACGATGTGACGGGCTGCACGATAGGGCGGGCAGCACGATGTGACGGGCAGCACGGTGTGCCGGGCAGCACGATGTGACGGGCAGCACGGTGTGCCGGGCAGCACGATTAGACAGGCAGCACGATGTGACGGGCAGCACGATTAGACAGGCAGCACGATGTGACGGGCAGCACGGTGTGACGGGCAGCACGGTGTGCCGGGCAGCACGATGTGACAGGCAGCACGATTAGACAGGCAGCACGATGTGACGGGCAGCACGATGTGACGGGCAGCACGGTGTGACGGGCAACACGATGTGACGGGTAGCAAGATGTGACGGGCAGCACGATGTGACGGGCAGCATGATGTGACGGGCAGCACGATGTGACGGGCTGCACGATGTGACAGGCAACACGATGTGATGGGCAGCACGATGTGACGGACAGCACGATGTGACGGGCAGCACGGTGTGACGGGCAGCACGATGTGACGGGCAGCACGATGTGACGGGCAGCACGATTAGACAGGCAGCACGATGTGATGGGCAGCACGGTGTGACGGGCAGCACGATGTGACGGGCAGCACGATGTGACGGGCAGCACGATGTGACGGGCAGCACGGTGTGATGGACAGCACGATGTGACGGGCAGCACGATGTGATGGGCAGCACGATGTGACGGGCAGCACGATGTGACGGGCAGCACGGTGTGACGGGCAGCACGGTGTGACGGGCAGCACGGTGTGACGGGCAGCACGGTGTGCCGGGCAGCACGATGTGACGGGCAGCACGATGTGACGGGCAGCACAATGTGACGGGCAGCACGATGTGACGGGCAGCACGGTGTGACGGGCAGCACAATGTGACGGGCAGCACGATGTGACGGGCAGCACGGTGTGACGGGCAGCACAATGTGACGGGCAGCACGGTGTGACGGGCAGCACGATGTGACGGGCAGCACGATTAGACAGGCAGCACGATGTGATGGGCAGCACGGTGTGACGGGCAGCACGGTGTGACGGGCAGCACGATGTGACGGGCAGCACGATGTGACGGGCAGCACGATGTGACAGGCAGCACGATGTGACGGGCAGCACGATGTGACGGGCAGCACGATGTGACGGGCAGCACGATGTGACGGGCAGCACGATGTGACGGGCAGCACGATTAGACAGGCAGCACGATGTGACGGGCAGCACGATGTGACGGGCAGCACGATGTGACGGGCAGCACGATGTGACGGGCAGCACGATGTGACGGGCAGCACGATGTGCCGGGCAGCACGGTGTGACGGGCAGCACGGTGTGCCGGGCAGCACGATGTGACGGGCAGCACGATGTGACGGGCAGCACGATTAGACAGGCAGCACGATGTGACGGGCAGCACGATGTGACGGGCAGCACGGTGTGCCGGGCAGCACGATGTGACGGGCAGCACGATGTGACGGGCAGCACGGTGTGACGGGCAGCACGGTGTGCCGGGCAGCACGATGTGACGGGCAGCACGATGTGACGGGCAGCACGATTAGACAGGCAGCACGATGTGACGGGCAGCACGATGTGACGGGCAGCACGATGTGACGGGCAGCACGATTAGACAGGCAGCACGATGTGACGGGCAGCACGATGTGACGGGCAGAACGATTAGACAGGCAGCACGATGTGACGGGCAGCACGATGTGACGGGCAGCACGGTGTGACGGGCAGCACGATGTGACGGGCAGCACGGTGTGACGGGCAGCACGATGTGACGGGCAACACGATTAAACGGGCAGCACGATGTGACGGGCAACACGATTAAACGGGCAGCACGATGTGACGGGCAGCACGATTAGACAGGCAGCACGATGTGACGGGCAGCACGATGTGACGGGCAGCAAGAGGTGACGGGCAGCAAGATGTGACGGGCAGCTCGATGTGACGGGCAGCTCGATGTGACGGGCAGCACGATGTGACGGGCAGCACGGTGTGACGGGCAGCACGATGTGACGGGCAGCACGATGTGACGGGCAGCACGATGTGACGGGCAGCACGGTGTGACGGGCAGCACGATGTGACAGGCAGCAAGATGTGACGGGCAGCACGATGTGACGGGCAGCAAGATGTGACGGGCAGCTCGATGTGACGGGCAGCTCGATGTGACGGGCAGCAAGATGTGACGGGCAGCTCGATGTGACGGGCAGCTCGATGTGACGGGCAGCACGATGTGACAGGCAGCACGATGTGACGGGCAGCACGATGTGACGGGCAGCAAGATGTGACGGGCAGCAAGATGTGACGGGCAGCTCGATGTGACGGGCAGCAAGATGTGACGGGCAGCAAGATGTGACGGGCAGCTCGATGTGACGGGCAGCTCGATGTGACGGGCAGCACGATGTGACAGGCAGCACGATTAGACAGGCAGCACGATGTGACGGGCAGCACGATGTGACGGGCAGCACGATGTGACGGGCAGCACGATGTGACGGGCAGCACGATGTGACGGGCAACACGATGTGACGGGCAGCACGAAGTGACGGGCAGCACGATGTGACGGGCAGCACGATGTGACGGGCAGCACGATGTGACGGGCAACACGATGTGACGGGCAGCACGATGTGACGGGCAGCACGATGTGACGGGCAGCACGATGTGACGGGCAGCACGATGTGACGGGCAGCACGATGTGACAGGCAGCACGATTAGACAGGCAGCACGATGTGACGGGCAGCACGATGTGACGGGCAGCACGATGTGACGGGCAGCACGATGTGACGGGCAGCACGATGTGACGGGCAACACGATGTGACGGGCAGCACGAAGTGACGGGCAGCACGATGTGACGGGCAGCACGATGTGACGGGCAGCACGATGTGACGGGCAACACGATGTGACGGGCAGCACGATGTGACGGGCAGCACGATGTGACAGGCAGCACGATGTGACGGGCAGCACGATTAGACAGGCAGCACGATGTGACGGGCAGCACGATGTGACGGGCAGCACGATGTGACGGGCAGCACGATGTGACGGGCAGCACGATTAGACAGGCAGCACGATGTGACGGGCAGCACGATGTGACGGGCAGCACGGTGTGCCGGGCAGCACGATGTGACGGGCAGCACGATGTGACGGGCAGCACGATGTGACGGGCAGCACGATGTGACGGGCAGCACGATGTGACGGGCAGCGCGATATGACGGGCAGCAACATGTGACGGGGCAGCACGATGTGACGGGCAGCACGATGTGACGGGCAGCACGATGTGACGGGCAGCACGGTGTGACGGGCAGCACGATGTGACGGGCAGCACGATGTGACGGGCAGCACGATGTGACGGGCTGTGGTGGCTGCCTCACGCTGGGAGGTGGGTGCCGGGGCAGTGGGGTGGCTGTGATGGCTGCCTCACGCTGGGAGGTGGGTGCGGGGGCAGTGGGGTGGCTGTGATGGCTGCCTCACGCTGGGAGGTGGGTGCGGGGGCAGTGGGGTGGCTGTGGTGGCTGCCTCACGTTGGGAGGTGGGTACGGGGCCAGTGGGGTGGCTGTGGTGGCTGCCTCACGTTGGGAGGTGGGTCCCGGGGCAGTGGGGTGGCTGTGGTGGCTTCCTCACGTTGGGAGGTGGGTGCGGGGGCAGTGGGGTGGCTGTGGTGGCTGCCTCACGTTGGGAGGTGGGTGCCGGGGCAGTGGGGTGACTGTGGTGGCTGCCTCACGCTGGGAGGTAGGTGCCGGGGCAGTGGGGCGGCTGTGGTGGCTGCCCCACGCTGGGAGGTGGGTGCCGGGGCAGTGGGGCGGCTGTGGTGGCTGCCTCACGTTGGGAGGTGGGTGCCGGGGCAATGGGGTGGCTGTGGTGGCTGCCTCACGCTGGGAGGTGGGTGCGGGGGCCGTGGAGTGGCTGTGGTGGCTGCCTCACGTTGGAAGGTGGGTGCGGGGGCAGTGGGGTGGCTGTGGTGGCTGCCTCACGTTGGGAGGTGGGTGCGGGGGCCGTGGAGTGGCTGTGGTGGCTGCCTCACGTTGGGAGGTGGGTGCCGGGGCAGTGGGGTGACTGTGATGGCTGCCTCACGTTGGGAGGTGGGTGCGGGGGCAGTGGGGTGGCTGTGGTGGCTGCCTCACGTTGGGAGGTGGGTACGGGGGCAGTGGGGTGGCTGTGGTGGCTGCCTTACGTTGGGAGGTGGGTGTCGGGGCAGTGGGGTGGCTGTGGTGGCTTCCTCACGTTGGGAGCTGGGTGCGGGGGCAGTGGGGTGGCTGTGGTGGCTGCCTCTCGTTGGGAGGTGGGTGCGGGGGCAGTGGGGTGGCTGTGGTGGCTGCCTCACGTTGGCAGGTGGGTGCGGGGGCCGTGGGGTGGCTGTGGTGGTTGCCTCACGTTGGGAGGTGGGTGCCGGGGCAGTGGGGTGGCTGTGGTGGCTGCCTCTCGTTGGGAGGTGGGTGCGGGGGCAGTGGGGTGGCTGTGGTGGCTGCCTCACGTTGGGAGGTGGGTACGGGGGCAGTGGGGTGGCTGCGGTGGCTGCCTCACGTTGGGAGGTGGGTGCCGGGGCAGTGGGGTGGCTGTGGTGGCTTCCTCACGTTGGGAGGTGGGTGCGGGGGCAGTGGGGTGGCTGTGGTGGCTGCCTCACGTTGGGAGGTGGGTGCGGGGGCAGTGGGGTGGCTGTGGTGGCTGCCTCACGTTGGGAGGTGGGTGCGGGGGCAGTGGGGTGGCTGTGGTGGCTGCCTCACGCTGGGAGGTGGGTGCGGGGGCAGTGGGGCGGCTGTGGTGGCTGCCTCACATTGGGAGGTGGGTGCGGGGGCAGTGGGGTGGCTGTGGTGGCTGCCTCACGTTGGGAGGTGGGTGCGGGGGCAGTGGGGTGGCTGTGGTGGCTGCCTCACGCTGGGAGGTGGGTGCGGCGGCAGTGGGGTGGCTGTGGTGGCTGCCTCACGTTGGGAGGTGGATGCGGAGACAGTGGAGTGGCTGTGGTGGCTGCCTCACGTTGGGAGGTGAGTGCGGAGACAGTGGGGTGGCTGTGGTGGCTGCCTCACGTTGGGAGGTGAGTGCGGGGGCAGTGGGGTGGCTGTGGTGGCTGCCTCACGCTGGGAGGTGGGTGCGGGGGCAGTGGGGTGACTGTGGTGGCTGCCTTACGCTGGGAGGTGGGTGCGGGGGCCGTGGGGTAGCTGTGGTGGCTGCCTCACGTTGGGAGGTGGGTGCGGGGACAGTGGGGTGGCTGTGGTGGCTGCCTCACGCTGGGAGGTGGGTGCGGGGGCAGTGGGGTGACTGTGGTGGCTGCCTCACGCTGGGAGGTGGGTGCGGGGGCCGTGGGGTAGCTGTGGTGGCTGCCTCACGTTGGGAGGTGGGTGCGGGGGCAGTGGGATGGCTGTGGTGGCTGCCTCACGTTGGGAGGTGGGTACGGGGGCAGTGGGGTGGCTGTGGTCGCTGCCTCACGTTGGGAGGTGGGTCCCGGGGCAGTGGGGTGGCTGTGGTGGCTGCCTCACGTTGGGAGGTGGGTGCGGGGGCAGTGGGGTGGCTGTGGTGGCTGCCTCACGTTGGGAGGTTGGTGCCGGGGCAGTGGGGTGGCTGTGGTGGCTGCCTCACGCTGGGAGGTAGGTGCCGGGGCAGTGTGGCGGCTGTGGTGGCTGCCTCACGCTGGGAGGTAGGTGCCGGGGCAGTGGGGCGGCTGTGGTGGCTGCCTCACGTTGGGAGGTGGGTGCCGGGGCAGTGGGGTGGCTGTGGTGGCTGCCTCACGCTGGGAGGTGGGTGCGGGGGCCGTGGAGTGGCTGTGGTGGCTGCCTCACGTTGGAAGGTGGGTGCGGGGGCAGTGGGGTGGCTGTGGTGGCTGCCTCACGTTGGGAGGTGGGTGCGGGGGCCGTGGGGTGGCTGTGGTGGGTGCGGGGGCCGTGGGGTGGCTGTGGTGGCTGCTTCACGTTGGGAGGTGGGTGCCGGGGCAGTGGGGTGGCTGTGATGGCTGCCTCACGTTGGGAGGGGGGTGCGGGGGCAGTGGGGTGGCTGTGGTGGCTGCCTCACGTTGGGAGGTGGGTACGGGGGCAGTGGGGTGGCTGTGGTGGCTGCCTTACGTTGGGAGGTGGGTGCCGGGGCAGTGGGGTGGCTGTGGTGGCTTCCTCACGTTGGGAGGTGGGTGCGGGGGCAGTGGGGTGGCTGTGGTGGCTGCCTCACGTTGGGAGGTGGGTGCGGGGGCAGTGGGGTGGCTGTGGTGGCTGCCTCACGTTGGGAGGTGGGTGCGGGGGCCGTGGGGTGGCTGTGGTGGCTGCCTCACGTTGGGAGGTGGGTGCCGGGGCAGTGGGGTGGCTGTGGTGGCTGCCTCTCGTTGGGAGGTGGGTGCGGGGGCAGTGGGGTGGCTGTGGTGGCTGCCTCACGTTGGGAGGTGGGTACGGGGGCAGTGGGGTGGCTGTGGTGGCTGCCTCACGTTGGGAGGTGGGTGCCGGGGCAGTGGGGTGGCTGTGGTGGCTTCCTCACGTTGGGAGGTGGGTGCGGGGGCAGTGGGGTGGCTGTGGTGGCTGCCTCACGCTGGGAGGTGGGTGCGGGGTCCGTGGGGTGGCTGTGGTGGCTGCCTCACGCTGGGAGGTGGGTGCGGGGTCCGTGGGGTGGCTGTCATGGCTGCCTCACGCTGGGAGGTGGGTGCGGGGTCCGTGGGGTGGCTGTCATGGCTGCCTCACGCTGGGAGGTGGGTGCGGGGTCCGTGGGGTGGCTGTGGTGGCTGCCTCACGCTGGGAGGTGGGTGCGGGGTCCGTGGGGTGGCTGTCATGGCTGCCTCACGCTGGGAGGTGGGTGCGGGGTCCGTGGGGTGGCTGTCATGGCTGCCTCACGCTGGGAGGTGGGTGCGGAGTCCGTGGGGTGGCTGTCATGGCTGCCTCACGCTGGGAGGTGGGTGCGGGGTCCGTGGGGTGGCTGTCATGGCTGCCTCACGCTGGGAGGTGGGTGCGGGGTCCGTGGGGTGGCTGTCATGGCTGCCTCACGCTGGGAGGTGGGTGCGGGGGCAGTGGGGTGGCTGTGGTGGCTGCCTCACGTTGGGAGGTGGGTGCGGGGGCAGTGGGGTGGCTGTGGTGGCTGCCTCACGTTGGGAGGTGGGTGCGGGGGCCGTGGGGTGGCTGTGGTGGCTGCCTCACGCTGGGAGGTGGGTGCGGGGGCAGTGGGGCGGCTGTGGTGGCTGCCTCACATTGGGAGGTGGGTGCGGGGCAGTGGGGTGGCTGTGGTGGCTGCCTCACGTTGGGAGGTGGGTGCGGGGGCAGTGGGGTGGCTGTGGTGGCTGCCTCACGTTGGGAGGTGGGTGCGGGGGCAGTGGGGTGGCTGTGGTGGCTGCCTCACGCTGGGAGGTGGGTGCGGGGGCAGTGGGGTGGCTGTGGTGGCTGCCGCACGTTGGGAGGTGGATGCGGAGACAGTGGAGTGGCTGTGGTGGCTGCCTGACGTTGGGAGGTGAGTGCGGAGACAGTGGGGTGGCTGTGGTGGCTGCCTCACGTTGGGAGGTGAGTGCGGGGGCAGTGGGGTGGCTGTGGTGGCTGCCTCACGCTGGGAGGTGGGTGCGGGGGCAGTGGGGTGACTGTGGTGGCTGCCTTACGCTGGGAGGTGGGTGCGGGGGCCGTGGGGTAGCTGTGGTGGCTGCCTCACGTTGGGAGGTGGGTGCGGGGGCAGTGGGGTGGCTGTGGTGGCTGCCTCACGCTGGGAGGTGGGTGCGGGGGCAGTGGGGTGACTGTGGTGGCTGCCTCACGCTGGGAGGTGGGTGCGGGGGCCGTGGGGTAGCTGTGGTGGCTGCCTCACGTTGGGAGGTGGGTGCGGGGGCAGTGGGATGGCTGTGGTGGCTGCCTCACGTTGGGAGGTGGGTACGGGGGCAGTGGGGTGGCTGTGGTCGCTGCCTCACGTTGGGAGGTGGGTCCCGGGGCAGTGGGGTGGCTGTGGTGGCTGCCTCACGTTGGGAGGTTGGTGCCGGGGCAGTGGGGTGGCTGTGGTGGCTGCCTCACGTTGGGAGGTTGGTGCCGGGGCAGTGGGGTGGCTGTGGTGGCTGCCTCACGCTGGGAGGTAGGTGCCGGGGCAGTGTGGCGGCTGTGGTGGCTGCCTCACGCTGGGAGGTGGGTGCCGGGGCAGTGGGGCGGCTGTGGTGGCTGCCTCACGTTGGGAGGTGGGTGCCGGGGCAGTGGGGTGGCTGTGGTGGCTGCCTCACGCTGGGAGGTGGGTGCGGGGGCCGTGGAGTGGCTGTGTTGGCTGCCTCACGTTGGAAGGTGGGTGCGGGGGCAGTGGGGTGGCTGTGGTGGCTGCCTCACGTTGGGAGGTGGGTGCGGGGGCCGTGGGGTGGCTGTGGTGGGTGCGGGGGCCGTGGGGTGGCTGTGGTGGCTGCTTCACGTTGGGAGGTGGGTGCCGGGGCAGTGGGGTGGCTGTGATGGCTGCCTCACGTTGGGAGGTGGGTGCGGGGGCAGTGGGGTGGCTGTGGTGGCTGCCTTACGTTGGGAGGTGGGTGCCGGGGCAGTGGGGTGGCTGTGGTGGCTTCCTCACGTTGGGAGGTGGGTGCGGGGGCAGTGGGGTGGCTGTGGTGGCTGCCTCACGTTGGGAGGTGGGTGCGGGGGCAGTGGGGTGGCTGTGGTGGCTGCCTCACGTTGGGAGGTGGGTGCGGGGGCCGTGGGGTGGCTGTGGTGGCTGCCTCACGTTGGGAGGTGGGTGCCGGGGCAGTGGGGTGGCTGTGGTGGCTGCCTCTCGTTGGGAGGTGGGTGCGGGGGCAGTGGGGTGGCTGTGGTGGCTGCCTCACGTTGGGAGGTGGGTACGGGGGCAGTGGGGTGGCTGTGGTGGCTGCCTCACGGTGGGAGGTGGGTGCCGGGGCAGTGGGGTGGCTGTGGTGGCTTCCTCACGTTGGGAGGTGGGTGCGGGGGCAGTGGGGTGGCTGTGGTGGCTGCCTCACGCTGGGAGGTGGGTGCGGGGTCCGTGGGGTGGCTGTGGTGGCTGCCTCACGCTGGGAGGTGGGTGCGGGGTCCGTGGGGTGGCTGTCATGGCTGCCTCACGCTGGGAGGTGGGTGCGGGGTCCGTGGGGTGGCTGTCATGGCTGCCTCACGCTGGGAGGTGGGTGCGGGGTCCGTGGGGTGGCTGTGGTGGCTGCCTCACGCTGGGAGGTGGGTGCGGGGTCCGTGGGGTGGCTGTCATGGCTGCCTCACGCTGGGAGGTGGGTGCGGGGTCCGTGGGGTGGCTGTCATGGCTGCCTCACGCTGGGAGGTGGTTGCGGGGTCCGTGGGGTGGCTGTCATGGCTGCCTCACGCTGGGAGGTGGGTGCGGGGTCCGTGGGGTGGCTGTCATGGCTGCCTCACGCTGGGAGGTGGGTGCGGGGTCCGTGGGGTGGCTGTCATGGCTGCCTCACGCTGGGAGGTGGGTGCGGGGTCCGTGGGGTGGCTGTCATGGCTGCCTCACGCTGGGAGGTGGGTGCGGGGCCCGTGGGGTGGCTGTGGTGGCTGCCTCACGCTGGGAGGTGGGTGCGGGGTCCGTGGGGTTGCTGTCATGGCTGCCTCACGCTGGGAGGTGGGTGCGGGGTCCGTGGGGTGGCTGTCATGGCTGCCTCCCGCTGGGAGGTGGGTGCGGGGTCCGTGGGGTGGCTGTCATGGCTGCCTCACGCTGGGAGGTGGGTGCGGGGTCCGTGGGGTGGCTGTCATGGCTGCCTCACGCTTGGCCGCAGGTGTTCAGGTTAAATGATTCCAATAGGATGAAGATGCAGATTAAGCACCCTCACCTTAGCCTCACCTGAATACGCTAACAGGAATCCTGCGAAAACCGAGGCAAGAAAAAAAGCGTCAATGACGGAAGAAATTGGACGACCAAACCGGAAGCCACTAATGTTTTCACCGCTATTCTAGGATTTCATCGCCCCGGTCTCTGCATAAATGTCTGGGTACCTGACAAAGACGACTGTAAGCCTGTGATCACGTGGTCTGACAAAGACGACTGTAGGCCTGTGATCACGTGGTCTGCCAAAGAGGACTGTAGGCCTGTGATCATGTGGTCTGCCAAAGACGACTGTAGGCCTGTGATCACGTGGTCTGACAAAGACGACTGTAGGCCTGTGATCATGTGGTCTGACAAAGACGACTGTAGGCCTGTGATCAGGTGGTCTGCCAAAGACGACTGTAGGCCTGTGATCATGTGGTCTGACAAAGACGACTGTAGGCCTGTGATCAGGTGGTCTGCCAAAGACGACTGTAGGCCTGTGATCACGTGGTCTGACAAAGACGACTGTAAGCCTGTGATTACGTGGTCTGACAAAGACGACTGTAGGCCTGTGATCACGTGGTCTGACAAAGACGACTGTAGGCCTGTGATCACGTGGTCTGACAAAGACGGATCACGGCCTGTGATCACGTGGTCCGACAAAGACGGATCACGGCCTGTGATCACGTGGTCTGACAAAGACGGATCACGGCCTGTGATCGCGTGGTCCGACAAAGACGACAGTAGGCCTGTGATCACGTGGTCTGACAAAGACGACTGTAGGCCTGTGATCACGTGGTCTGACAAAGACGAATGTAGGCCTGTGATCACGTGGTCTGAATAAGACGGATCACGGCCTGTGATCTCGTGGTCTGACAAAGACGACTGTAAGCCTGTGATAACGTGGTCTGACAAAGACGACTGTAGGCCTGTGATCACGTGGTCTGACAAAGACGACTGCAAGCCTGTGATCACGTGGTCTGACAAAGACGGATCACGGCCTGTGATCACGTGGTCTGACAAAGAAGACTGTAAGCCTGTGATCACGTGGTCTGAGAAAGGCGGATCACGGCCTGTGATCACGTGGTCTGAGAAAGGCGGATCACGGCCTGCGATAGCGTGGTCTGCCAAAGACGACTGTAGGCCTGTGATCACGTGGTCTGACAAAGACGACTGTAGGCCTGTGATCACGTGGTCTGACAAAGACGACTGTAGGCCTGTGATCACGTGGTCTGACAAAGACGACTGTAGGCCTGTGATCACGTGGTCGAACAGAGACGACTGTAAGCCTGTGATCACGTGGTCTGACAAAGCCGGATCACAGCCTGTGATCACGTGGTCTGACAAAGACGACTGTAGGCCTGTGATCACGTGGTCTGACAAAGACGAATGTAGGCCTGTGATCACGTGGTCTGACAAAGACGACTATAGGCCTGTGATCACGTGGTCTGACAAAGACGACTGTAGGCCTGTGATCACGTGGTCTGACAAAGACGACTGTAGGCCTGTGATCACGTGGTCTGAATAAGACGGATCACGGCCTGTGATCTCGTGGTCTGACAAAGACGACTGTAAGCCTGTGATAACGTGGTCTGACAAAGACGACTGTAGGCCTGTGATCACGTGGTCTGACAAAGACGACTGCAAGCCTGTGATCACGTGGTCTGACAAAGACGGATCACGGCCTGTGATCACGTGGTCTGACAAAGAAGATTGTAAGCCTCTGATCACGTGGTCTGAGAAAGGCGGATCACGGCCTGTGATCACGTGGTCTGAGAAAGGCGGATCACGGCCTGCGATCGCGTGGTCTGCCAAAGACGACTGTAGGCCTGTGATCACGTGGTCTGACAAAGACGACTGTAGGCCTGTGATCACGTGGTCTGACAAAGACGACTGTAGGCCTGTGATCACGTGGTCTGACAAAGACGACTGTAGGCCTGTGATCACGTGGTCTAACAAAGACGACTGTAAGCCTGTGATCACGTGGTCTGACAAAGACGACTGTAGGCCTGTGATCACGTGGTCTGACAAAGACGAATCACGGGTTGTGATCACGTGGTCTGACAAAGACGGATCACAGCCTGTGATCACGTGGTCTGACAAAGACGACTGTAGGCCTGTGATCACGTGGTCTGACAAAGACGGATCACGGCCTGTGATCACGTGATCACTCCATGTGGTTGCAGATGCGAACTTCACTAAATATCTGCTGGAATCTCACTCAATGCACAGATCATGAATACATGGACAAGCGGCATCACTATAAACTTAACGTGGATATCTTGCTTCAGTTGTAGACTGCCTTCTAATAAATCATCTTTACATATCTCAGACGGTGTGTCCCCCGCCGTGCTCCCACCCCCACTAGTCACCGGAACGCCGACCCTGCTGTTACCAACGCATCCATACGAGCTTCAAGGTGAGGTGAATAACTTGTGCACATGATACACCAGTCATCAACAGGGAACTGATTAACGATCAATTTTTCTACGCAGGCCAAAATTACGTCACTGAGTACGTCATAATGAACTGGGGGGAGGGGTGCAGGACACTGATGGAAGGGGTGCCAGGGACTGGGGGGGGGAGGGGTGCAGGACACTGATGGAAGGGGTACTGGGGACGGACTGGGGGGGGGGGGGGTGCAGGACACACACTGATGGAAGGGGTACCGGGGACTGGGGTGGGGGTGCGGGACACTGATGGAATGGGTGAAGGGGTGCCGGGGACTAGGGGGCAGGGGTGCAGGACACTGATGGAAGGGGTGCCGGGGACTAGGGGGGAGGGGAGCAGGACACTGATGGAAGGGGTGCCGGGGACTAGAGGGGAGGGGTGCAGGACACTGACGGAAGGGGTGTCGGGGACTGCGGGGGGGCAGGGGTGCAAGACACTGATGGAAGGGGGGCCGGGGACTGGGGGGGGGACGAGGGGTCCAGGACACTGATAGAAGGGGTGCCGGGGACTAGGGGGGAGGGGAGCAGGACACTGATGGAAGGGGTGCCGGGGACTAGAGGGGAGGGATGCAGGACACTGACGGAAGGGGTGTCGGGGACTGGGGGAAGGGGTGAAGGACACTGATAAAAGGGGTGCCGGGGACAGGCGGGGAGGGGTGCAGGACACTGACGGAAGGGGTACCGGGGACGGACTGGGGGGGGGGTGCAGGACACTGACGGAAGGGGTGCAGGACACTGACGGAAGGGGTGCCGGGGACTGGAGGAAGGGGTGCAGGACACTGACGGAAGGGGTGCAGGACACTGACGGAAGGGGTGCCGGGGACTGGAGGAAGGGGTGCAGGACACTGATGGAAAGGGTGCCGGGGACTGGGGGGGAGGGTTGCAGGACACTGATGGAAGGGGTGCCGCGGACTGGGGGGAGGGGTGCAGGACACTGATGGAAGGGGTGCCGGGGACTGGGGGGGAGGGGTGCAAGACACTGATGGAAGGGGTGCCGGGGACTGGGGGGGGGGGACGAGGGGTCCAGGACACTGATAGAAGGGGTGCCGGGGACTAGGGGGGAGGGGTGCAGGACACTGATGGAAGGGGTGCCGGGGACTAGGGGGGAGGGGAGCAGGACACTGATGGAAGGGGTGCCGGGGACTAGAGGGAAGGGGTGCAGGACACTGACGGAAGGGGTGTCGGGGACTGGGGGAAGGGGTGCAGGACACTGATGGAAGGGGTGCCAGGGACTGCGGGGGGGCAGGGGTGCAAGACACTGATGGAAGGGGTGTCGGGGACTGGGTGGAGGGGTGCAAGACACTGATGGAAGGGGTGCCGGGGACTGGGGGGGGGAGGGGTCCAGGACACTGATAGAAGGGGTGCCGGGGACTAGGGGGGAGGGGAGCAGGACACCGATGGAAGGGGTGCCGGGGACTAGAGGGGAGGGGTGCAGGACACTGACGGAAGGGGTGTCGGGGACTGGGGGAAGGGGTGCAGGACACTGATAGAAGGGGTGCCGGGGAAAGGCGGGGAGGGGTGCAGAACACTGACGGAAGGGGTGCCGGGGACTGGGGGGAAGAGGTGCAGGACACTGATAAAAGGGGTGCCGGGGACTGGGGGAGGGGAGAGGTGCAGGACACTGATGGAAGGGGTGCCGGGGACTAGGTGGAGGGGTGCAAGACACTGATGGAAGGGGTGCCGGGGACTGGGGGGGGGCGAGGGGTCCAGGACACTGATGGAAGGGGTGCCGGGGACTAGGGGGGAGGGGAGCAGGACACTGATGGAAGGGGTGCCGGGGACTAGGGGGGAGGGGAGCAGGAGACTGATGGAAGGGGTGCCGGGGACTAGGGGGGAGGGGAGCAGGACACTGATGGAAGGGGTGCCGGGGACTAGAGGGGAGGGGTGCAGGACATTGATGGAAGGGGTGCCGGGGACTAGGGGGGAGGGGAGCAGGACACTGATGGAAGGGGTGCCGGGGACTAGAGGGGAGGGGTGCAGGACACTGACGGAAGGGGTGTCGGGGACTGGAGGAAGGGGTGCAGGACACTGATGGAAGGGGTGCCGGGGACAGGCGGGAAGGGGTGCAGGACACTGACGGAAGGGGTGCCGGGGACTGGGGGGAAGGGGTGCAGGACACTGATGGAAGGGGTGCCGGGGACTGGGGGGGGGTGCAGGACACTGATGGAAAGGGTGCCGGGGACTAGAGGGGATGGGGAGCAGGAAACTGATGGAAGGGGTACCGGGGACGGACTGGGGGGGGGGGGTGCAGGACACAGACTGATGGAAGGGGTACCGGGGACTGGGGGGTGGGGGGAGGGGTGCAGGACACTGATGGAAGGGGTGCCGGGCACTAGGGAGGGTGGGGACGAGGGTTCCAGGACACTGATAGAAGGGGTGCCGGGGACTAGGGGGGAAGGGCGCAGGACACTGATGGAAGGGGTGTCGGGGACTAGGGGGGAGGGGTGCAGGACACTGATGGAAGGGGTGCCGGGGGGGAAGGGCGCAGGACACTGATGGAAGGGGTGCCAGGGACTTCGGGGCGGGGGGGGGGCTGGGGGTGCAGGACACTGATGGAAGGGGTGCCGGGGGGGAAGGGCGCAGGACACTGATGGAAGGGGTGCCAGGGACTTCGGGGCGGGGGGGGGGCTGGGGGTGCAGGACACTGATGGAAGGGGTGCCGGGGACAGGGGGGTAGGGGTGCACGACACTGATGGAAGGGGTTCCGGGGACTAGGGGGGAGGGTTGCAGGACACTGATGGAAGGGGTGCCGGGGACTGGGGGGAAGGGGTGCAGGACACTGATGGAAGGGGTGCCGGGGACAGGGGGGAGGCGTGCAGGACACTGAAGGAAGGGGTGCCGGGGACAGGGGGGAGGAGTGCAGGACACTGAAGGAAGGGGTGCCGGGGACTAGGGGGGAGGGGTGCAGGACACTGATGGAAGGGGTGCCGGGGACTGGGGGGGAGGGGAGGCTGCGGGTGCAGGACACTGATGGAAAGGGTGCCGGGGACTGGGGGGGAAGGGTGCAGGACACTGATGGAAGGGGTGCCAGGAACTGCGGGGGTTCAGGGGTGCAGGACACTGATGGAAGGGGTGCCGGGCACTGGGGGGGGGGGAGGCTGCGGGTGCAGGACACTGATGGAAGGGGTGCCGGAGACTGGGGAGAGGCGTGCAGGACACTGTTGGAAGGGGTGCCAGGAACTGCGGGGGTTCAGGGGTGCAGGACACTGATGGAAGGGGTGCCGGGCACTGGGGGGGGGGGGAGGCTGCGGGTGCAGGACACTGATGGAAGGGGTGCCGGGGACTGGGGGGGAAGGGTGCAGGACACTGACGGAAGGGGTGCCGGGGACTAGGGGGGAGGGGTGCAGGACACTGATGGAAGGGGTGCCGGGGACTGGGGGGAGGGGTGCAGGACACTGATGGAAGGGGTGCCGGGGACTGGGGGGGGGGTGCAGGACACTGATGGAAGGGGTGCCGCGGACTGCGGAGGGCGGGAGGGGTGCAGGACACTCATGGAAGGGGTGCCGGGGACTAGGGGGAGGGGAGCAGGACACTGAGGAAAGGGGTACCGGGGACGGATTGGGGGAGGGGGGAGGGCTGCAGGACAGTGATGGAAAGGGGGGCCGGCCACTGGGGGGGGGGGCTGGGGGTGCAGGACACTGATGAAAGGGGTACCGGGGACGGATTGGGGGAGGGCGGAGGGGTGCAGGACACTTATGGAAGGGGTGCCGGAGACTCGGGGGGAGATGCAGGATACTGATGGAAGGGGTGCCGGGTACTTGGGGGAGGGGTGCAGGACACTGATGGACGGGGTGCCGGGTACTGTGGGGAGGGGCGCAGGACACTGATGGAAGGGGTGCCGGGTACTGTGAGGAGGGGTGCAGGACACTGATGGAAGGGGTGGCGGATACTGTGAGGAGGGGTACAGAACACTGATGGAAGGGGTGCCGGGTACTGTGAGGAGGGGTGCAGGACACTGATGGAAGGGGTGCCGGATACTGTGAAGAGGGGTACAGAACACTGATGGAAGGGGTGCCGGGGACTGGGGGGGAGGGGAGGGGTGCAGGACACTGATGGAAATGGTGCCGGGGACAGGGGGGGATGGGTGCAGGACACTGAAGGAAGGGGTGACGGGGACTGGGGGGGAGGGGTGCAGGACACTTATGGAAATGGTGCCGGGGACTGGGGGGGAGGGGTCGGGGCCGTTACACGTCATACAAACTGACCCCCCGGACCAACCCCGAGCAGTCCCTTTACCCATCACGTCAAACGTCATACAAACTGACTCCCCGGACCAACCCCGAGCAGTCCCTTTACCCATCCCGTCACACGTCATACAAACTGACCCCCCGGACCAACCCCGAGCAGTCCCTTTACCCATCACGTCAAACGTCATACAAACTGACTCCCCGGACCAACCCCGAGCAGTCCCTTTACCCATCCCGTCACACGTCATACAAACTGACTCCCCGGACCAACCCCGAGCAGTCCCTTTACCCATCCCGTCACACGTCATACAAACTGAACCCCCGGACCAACCCCGAGCAGTCCCTTTACCCATCCCGTCGCACGTCACACATGTCAAACTGACCCCCCAGGCCAACCCCGAGCAGTCCCTTTACCCATCCCGCCACACGTCATACAAACTGACCCCCCGGACCAACTCCGAGCAGTCCCTTTACCCATCACGTCACACGTCATACAAACTGAGCCCCCGGACCAACCCCGAGCAGTCCCTTTACCCATCCCGTCACACGTCATACAAACTGACCCCCCGGATTAACCCCGAGCAGTCCCTTTACCCATCCTGTCACACGTCATACAAACTGACCCCCCGGACCAAGTCTGAGCAGTCCCTTTACCCATCACGTCACACATCGTACAAACTAACCCCCCGGACCAACCCCGAGGAGTCCCTTAACCCATCCCGTCACACGTCATACAAACTAACCCCCCGGACCAACCCCGAGCAGTCCCTTTACCCATCACGTCACACGTCATACAAACTGAATCCCCGGGCCAACCCGGAGCAGTCCCTTTACCCATCACGTCACACGTCATAAAAACTGACCCCCCGGACCAACCCCGAGCAGTCCCTTTACCCATCACGTCACACGTCATACAAACTGACCCACCGGACCAACCCCGAGCAATCCCTTCATCCTTCACGTCACATGTCATACAAACTGACCCCCCGGACCAACCCCGAGCAGTCCCTTTAGCCATCACGTCACCCGTCATACAAACTGACCCCCCGGACCAACCCCGAGCAGTCCCTTTACCCATCCCGTCACACTTCATACAAACTGACCCCCCGGACCAACCCCGAGCAGTCCCTTTACCCATTCCGTCACACGTCATACAAACTGATCCCCCGGACCAACCCCGAGCAGTCTCTTTGCCCATCACGTCACACGTCATACAAACTGACCCCTCGGACCAACCCCGAGCAGTCCCTTTACCCATCACGTCACACATCGTACAAAGTGACCCCCCGGACCAACCCCGAGCAGTCCCTTTACCCATCCCGTCACACTTCATACAAACTGACCCCTCGGACCAACCCCGAGCAGTCCCTTTACCCATTCCGTCACACGTCATACAAACTGATCCCCCGGACCAACCCCGAGCAGTCTCTTTGCCCATCACGTCACACGTCATACAAACTGACCCCCTGGACCAACCCCGAGGAGTCCCTTTACCCATCACGTCACACATCGTACAAACTGACCCCCCGGGCCAACCCCGAGCACTCCCTTTACCCATCCCGTCACACGTCATACAAACTGACCCCCCGGACCAACCCCGAGCAGTCCCTTTACCCATCCTGTCACACGTCATACAAACAGACCCCCCGGACCAACCCCGAGCAATCCCTTCATCCTTCACGTCACATATCATACAAACTGACCCCCCGGACCAACCCCGAGCAGTCCCTTTACCCATCACGTCACACGTCATACAAACTGACCCCCCGGACCAACCCCGAGCAATCCCTTCATCCTTCACGTCACATGTCATACAAACTGACCCCCCGGACCAACCCCGAGCAGTCCCTTTAGCCATCACGTCACCCGTCATACAAACTGACCCCCCGGACCAACCCCGAGCAGTCCCTTTACCCATCACGTCACACATCGTACAAACTGACCCCCCGGACCAACCCCGAGCAGTCCCTTTACCCATCCCGTCACACTTCATAAAAACTGACCCCTCGGACCAACCCCGAGCAGTCCCTTTACCCATTCCGTCACACGTCATACAAACTGATCCCCCGGACCAACCCCGAGCAGTCTCTTTGCCCATCACGTCACACGTCATACAAACTGACCCCTCGGACCAACCCCGAGCAGTCCCTTTACCCATCACGTCACACATCGTACAAACTGACCCCCCGGACCAACCCCGAGCAGTCCCTTTACCCATCCCGTCACACTTCATAAAAACTGACCCCTCGGACCAACCCCGAGCAGTCCCTTTACCCATTCCGTCACACGTCATACAAACTGATCCCCCGGACCAACCCCGAGCAGTCTCTTTGCCCATCACGTCACACGTCTTACAAACTGACCCCCTGGACCAACCCCGAGGAGTCCCTTTACCCATCACGTCACACATCGTACAAACTGACCCCCCGGGCCAACCCCGAGCACTCCCTTTACCCATCCCGTCACACGTCATACAAACTGACCCCCCGGACCAACCCCGAGCAGTCCCTTTACCCATCCTGTCACACGTCATACAAACAGACCCCCCGGACCAACCCCGAACAGTCCCTTTACCCATCGCGTCACACGTCATACAAACTGAACCCCCGGGCCAACCCCGAGCAGTCCCTTTACCCATCGCGTCACACGTCATACAAACTGAACCCCCGGGCCAACCCCGAGCAGTCCCTTTACCCATCCGTTCACACCTCATACGAACTGAACCCCTGGACCAACCCCGAGCAGTCCCTTTACCCATCACGTCACACATCGTACAAACTGACCCCCCGGACCAACCCCGAGCAGTCCCTTTACCCATCCCGTCACACGTCATACAAACTGACCCCCCGGATTAACCCCGAGCAGTCCCTTTACCCATCCTGTCACACGTCATACAAACTGACCCCCCGGACCAAGTCTGAGCAGTCCCTTTACCCATCACGTCACACGTCATACAAACTGACCCCCGGACCAAGTCTGAGCAGTCCCTTTACCCATCCCGTTACACGTCATACAAACTGACCCCTCGGACTCACCCCGAGCAGTCCCTTTACCCATCCCATCACACGTCATACAAACTGACCCCCTGGACCAACCCCGAGGAGTCCCTTTACCCATCACGTCACACATCGTACAAACTGACCCCCCGGGCCAACCCCGAGCACTCCCTTTACCCATCCCGTCACACGTCATACAAACTGACCCCCCGGACCAACCCCGAGCAGTCCCTTTACCCATCCTGTCACACTTTATACAAACAGACCCCCCGGACCAACCCCGAACAGTCCCTTTACCCATCACGTCACACGTCGTACAAACTGACCCCCCGGACCAACCCCGAGCAGTCCCTTTACCCATCCTGTCACACTTTATACAAACAGACCCCCCGGACCAACCCCGAACAGTCCCTTTACCCATCACGTCACACGTCGTACAAACTGACCCCCCGGACCAACCCCGAGCACTCCCTTTACCCATCCCGTCACACGTCATACAAACTGACCCCCCGGACCAACCCCGAGCAGTCCCTTTACCCATCGCGTCACACGTCATACAAACTGAACCCCCGGGCCAACCCCGAGCAATCCCTTTACCCATCACGTCACACATCGTACAAACTGACCCCCCGGGCCAACCCTGAACAGTCCCTTTACCCATCCCGTCACACGTCATACAAACTGACCCCCCGGACCAACCCCGAGCAGTCCTTTTACCCATCCTGTCACACGTCATACAAACTGACCCCCCGGACCAACCCCGAGCAGTCCCTTTACTCATCCCGTCACACGTCATACAAGCTGACCCCTTGGACCAACCTCGAGCAGTCCCTTTGCCCATCACGTCACACGTCATACAAACTGACCCCTCGGACCAACCCCGAGCAGTCCCTTTACCCATCACGTCACACATCGTACAAACTGACCCCCCGGACCAACCCCGAGCAGTCCCTTTACCCATACCGTCACACCTCATACGAACTGACCCCCTGGACCAACCCCGAGCAGTCCCTTTACCCATCCTGTCACACGTCATACAAACTGACCCCCCGGACCAACCCCGAGCAGTCCCTTTACCCATCCTGTCACACGTCATACAAACTGACCCCCCGGACCAACCCCGAGCAGTCCCTTTACCCATCCTGTCACACGTCATACAAACTGACCCCCCGGACCAACCCCGAGCAGTCCCTTTACCCATTGCGTCACACGTCTTACAAACTGACCCCCCGGACCAACCCCGAGCAGTCCCTTTACCCATCCCGTCACACTTCATACAAACTGACCCCCCGAACCAACCCCGAGCAGTCCCTTTACCCATCCTGTCACACGTCATACAAACTGACCCCCCGGGCCAACCCCGAGCAGTCCCTTTACCCATCCCGTCACACCTCATACGAACTGACCCCCTGGACCAACCCCGAGCAGTCCCTTTACCCATCACGTCACACATCGTACAAACTGACCCTCCGGGCGAACCCCGAGCAGTCCCTTTACCCATTGCGTCACACGTCTTACAAACTGACCCCCCGGACCAACCCCGAGCAGTCCCTTTACCCATCCCGTCACACTTCATACAAACTGACCCCCCGAACCAACCCCGAGCAGTCCCTTTACCCGTCCTGTCACACGTCATACAAACTGACCCCCCGGGCCAACCCCGAGCAGTCCCTTTACCCATCCCGTCACACCTCATACGAACTGACCCCCTGGACCAACCCCGAGCAGTCCCTTTACCCATCACGTCACACATCGTACAAACTGACCCTCCGGGCGAACCCCGAACAGTCCCTTTACCCATCCCGTCACACGTCATACAAACTGACCCCCCGGACCAACCCCGAGCAGTCCCTTTACCCATCCCGTCACACGTCATACAAACTGACCCCCCGGATCAACCCCGAGCAGTCCCTTTACCCATCACGTCACACGTCATACAAACTGACCCCCCGGACCAACCCCGAGCAGTCCCTTTACCCATCACGTCACACATCGTACAAACTGACCCTCCGGGCCAACCCCGAACAGTCCCTTTACCCATCCCGTCACACGTCATACAAACTGACCCCTCGGACCAACCTCGAGCAGTCCCTTTACCCATCACGTCACACGTCATACAAACTGACCCCCCGGACCAACCCCGAGCAATCCCTTCATCCTTCACGTCACATGTCATACAAACTGATCCCCCGGACCAACCCCGAGCAGTCCCTTTACCCATCACGTCACACGTCATACAAACTGACCCCCCGGACCAACCCCGAGCAATCCCTTTATCCATCACGTCACATGTCATACAAACTGACCCCCCGGACCAACCCCGAGCAGTCCCTTTACCCATCACGTCACACGTCATACAAACTGACCCCCCGGACCAACCCCGAGCAATCCCTTCATCCTTCACGTCACATGTCATACAAACTGACCCCCCGGACCAACCCCGAGCAGTCCCTTTACCCATCACGTCACATGTCATACAAACTGACCCCCCGGACCAACCCCGAGCAGTCCCTTTACCCATCACGTCACACGTCAAACAAACTGACCCCCCGGACCAACCCCGTGCAGTCCCTTTACCCATCACGTCACATGTCATACAAACTGACCCCCCGGGCCAACCCCGAGCAGTCCCTTTAACCATCACGTCACACGTCATACAAACTGACCCCCCGGACCAACCCCGAGCAATCCCTTTATCCATCACGTCACATTTCATACAAACTGACCCCCCGGACCAACCCCGAGCAGTCCCTTTACCCATCACGTCACACGTCATACAAACTGACCCCCCGGACCAACCCCGAGCAATCCCTTCATCCATCACGTCACATGTCATACAAACTGACCCTCCGGACCAACCCCGAGCAGTCCCTTTACCCATCCTGTCACACGTCATACCAACTGACCCCCCGGACCAACCCCGAGCAGTTCCTTTACCCATCCTGTCACACGTCATACAAACTGACCCCCCGGACCAACCCCGAGCAGTCCCTTTACCCATCACGTCACACATCGTACAAACTGACCCTCCGGGCCAACCCCGAACAGTCCCTTTACCCATCCCGTCACACGTCATACAAACTGACCCCCCGGACCAACCCCGTGCAGTCCCTTTACCCATCACGTCACACGTCATACAAACTGACCCCCCGGACCAACCCCGAGCAATCCCTTTACCCATCCCATCACACCTCATACGAACTGACACCCTGGACCAACCCCGAGCAGCCCCTTTACCCATCACGTCACACATCGTACAAACTGACCCCCCGGGCCAACCCCGAACAGTCCCTTTACCCATCCCGTCACACGTCATACAAACTGACCCCCCGGACCAACCCCGAGCAGTCCCTTTACCCATCCTGTCACAAGTCATACAAACTGACCCCCCGGACCAACCCCGAGCAGTCCCTTCATCCTTCACGTCACATGTCATACAAACTGACCCCCCGGACCAACCCCGAGCAGTCCCTTTACCCATCACGTCACACGTCATACAAACTGACCCCCCGGACCAACCCCGTGCAGTCCCTTTACCCATCACGTCACATGTCATACAAACTGACCCCCCGGACCAACCCCGAGCAGTCCCTTTACCCATCACGTCACACGTCAAACAAACTGACCCCCCGGACCAACCCCGTGCAGTACCTTTACCCATCACGTCACATGTCATACAAACTGACCCCCCGGGCCAACCCCGAGCAGTCCCTTTACCCATCACGTCACACGTCATACAAACTGACCCCCCGGACCAACCCCGAGCAATCCCTTTATCCATCACGTCACATGTCATACAAACTGACCCCCCGGGCCAACCCCGAGCAGTCCCTTTACCCATCACGTCACACGTCATACAAACTGACCCCCCGGACCAACCCCGAGCAATCCCTTTATCCATCACGTCACATGTCATACAAACTGACCCCCCGGACCAACCCCGAGCAGTCCCTTTACCCATCACGTCACACGTCATACAAACTGACCCCCCGGACCAACGCCGAGCAATCCCTTCATCCTTCACGTCACATGTCATACAAACTGAACCCCCGGATCAACCCCGAGCAGTCCCTTTACCCATCACGTCACACGTCATACAAACTGAGCCCCGGACCAACCCCGAGCAGTCCCTTTACCCATCACGTCACACGTCAAACAAACTGACCCCCCGGACCAACCCCGTGCAGTCCCTTTACCCATCACGTCACATGTCATACAAACTGACCCCCCGGGCCAACCCCGAGCAGTCCCTTTACCCATCACGTCACACGTCATACAAACTGAGCCCTCGGACCAACCCCGAGCAATCCCTTTATCCATCACGTCACATTTCATACAAACTGACCCCCCGGACCAACCCCGAGCAGTCCCTTTACCCATCACGTCACACGTCATACAAACTGACCCCCCGGACCAACCCCGAGCAATCCCTTCATCCATCACGTCACATGTCAAACAAACTGACCCCCCGGACCAACCCCGAGCAGTCCCTTTACCCATCCTGTCACACGTCATACCAACTGACCCCCCGGACCAACCCCGAGCAGTCCCTTTACCCATCCTGTCACACGTCATACAAACTGACCCCCCGGACCAACCCCGAGCAGTCCCTTTACCCATCGCGTCACACGTCTTACAAACTGACCCCCCGGACCAACCCCGAGCAGTCCCTTTACCCATCCCGTCACACTTCATACAAACTGACCCCCTGGACCAACCCCGAGCAGTCCCTTTACCCATCCTGTCACACATCGTACAAACTGACCCCGCGGACCAACCCCGAGCAGTCCCTTTACCCATCCCGTCACACGTCATACAAACTGACCCCCCGGGCCAACCCCGAGCAGTCCCTTTACCCATCCCGTCACACCTCATACGAACTGACACCCTGGACCAACCCCGAGCAGTCCCTTTACTCATCACGTCACACATCGTACAAACTGACCCCCCGGGCCAACCCCGAACAGTCCCTTTACCCATCCCGTCACACGTCATACAAACTGACCCCCCGGACCAACCCCGAGCAGTCCCTTTACCCATCCTGTCACACGTCATACAAACTGAACCCCCGGACCAACCCCGAGCAGTCCCTTCATCCTTCACGTCACATGTCATACAAACTGACCCCCCGGACCAACCCCGAGCAGTCCCTTTACCCATCACGTCACACGTCATACAAACTGACCCCCCGGACCAACCCCGTGCAGTTCCTTTACCCATCACGCCACACGTCAAACAAACTGACCCCCCGGACCAACCCCGTGCAGTACCTTTACCCATCACGTCACATGTCATACAAACTGACCCCCCGGGCCAACCCCGAGCAGTCCCTTTACCCATCACGTCACACGTCATACAAACTGACCCCCCGGACCAACCCCGAGCAATCCCTTTATCTATCACGTCACATGTCATACAAACTGACCCCCCGAACCAACCCCGAGCAGTCCCTTTACCCATCACGTCACACGTCATACAAACTGACCCCCCGGACCAACCCCGAGCAATCCCTTCATCCTTCACGTCACATGTCACACAAACTGACCCCCCGGACCAACCCCGAGCAGTCCCTTTACCCATCACGTCACACGTCATACAAACTGACCCCCCGGACCAACCCCGAGCAGTCCCTTTACCCATCACGTCACACGTCATACAAACTGACCCCCCGGACCAACCCCGAGCAATCCCTTCATCCTTCACGTCACATGTCATACAAACTGACCCCCCGGACCAACCCCGAGCAGTCCCTTTACCCATCACGTCACACGTCATACAAACTGACCCCCCGGACCAACCCCGAGCAGTCCCTTTACCCATCACGTCACACGTCAAACAAACTGACCCCCCGGACCAACCCCGTGCAGTCCCTTTACCCATCACGTCACATGTCATACAAACTGACCCCCCGGGCCAACCCCGAGCAGTCCCTTTACCCATCACGTCACACGTCATACAAACTGACCCCCCGGACCAACCCCGAGCAATCCCTTTATCCATCACGTCACATTTCATACAAACTGACCCCCCGGACCAACCCCGAGCAGTCCCTTTACCCATCACGTCGCACGTCATACAAACTGACCCCCCGGACCAACCCCGAGCAGTCCCTTTACCCATCGCGTCACACGTCTTACAAACTGACCCCCCGGACCAACCCCGAGCAGTCCCTTTACCCATCCCGTCACACTTCATACAAACTGACCCCCCGGACCAACCCCGAGCAGTCCCTTTACCCATCACGTCACACATCGTACAAACTGACCCCGCGGACCAAGCCCGAGCAGTCCCTTTACCCATCCCGTCACACGTCATACAAACTGACCCCCCGGGCCAACCCCGAGCAGTCCCTTTACCCATCCCGTCACACCTCATACGAACTGACACCCTGGGCCAACCCCGAGCAGTCCCTTTACCCATCACGTCACACATCGTACAAACTGACCCCCCGGGCCAACCCCGAACAGTCCCTTTACCCATCCCGTCACACGTCATACAAACTGACCCCCCGGACCAACCCCGAGCAGTCCCTTTACCCATCCTGTCACACGTCATACAAACTGACCCCCCGGACCAACCCCGAGCAGTCCCTTTACCCATCCCGTCACACGTCATACAAACTGACCCCCCGGACCAACCCCGAGCCGTCCCTTTACCCATCCCACCACCCGTCATACAAAGTGACCCCTCGGACCAACCCCGAGCAATCCCTTTATCCATCACCTCACACGTCATACAAACTGATCCCCCGGACCAACCCCGAGCAGTCCCTTTACTCATCCCGTCACACGTCATACAAACTGACCCCCCGGACCAACCCCGAGCAGTTCCTCTACCCATATCGTCACACGTCATACAAACTGATCCCCGGGACCAACCCCGAGCAGTCCCTTTACTCATCCCGTCACACGTCATACAAACTGACCCCCCGGACCAACCCCGAGCAGTCCCTTTGCCCATCCTCTCACACGTCATACAAACTGACCCCTCGGACCAACCCCGAGCAGTCCCTTTACCCATCACGTCACACATCGTACAAACTGACCCCCCGGGCCAACCCCGAGCACTCCCTTTACCCATCACGTCACACGTCATACAAACTGACCCCCCGGACCAACCCCGAGCAGTCCCTTTACCCATCCCGTCACACGTCATGCAAACTGACCCCCCGGACCTACCCCGAGCAGTCCCTTTACCCATCCCGTGACACGTCATACAAACTGACCCCCCGGACCAACCCCGAGCAGTCCCTTTACCCATCACGTCACACATCATACAAACTGACCCCTCGGACCAACCCCGAGCAGTCCCTTTACCCATCACGTCACATATCGTACAAACTGACCCCCCGGACTAACCCCGAGCAGTCCCTTTACCCATCCCGTCACACTTCATACAAACTGACCCCCCGGACCAACCCCGAGCAGTCCCTTTACCCATCACGTCACACATCGTACAAACTGACCCCCCGGACCAACCCCGAGCAGTCCCTTTACCCATCCCGTCACACGTCATACAAACTGACCCCCCGGGCCAACCCCGAGCAGTCCCTTTACCCATACCGTCACACGTCGTACAAACTGACCCCCTGGACCAACCCCGAGCAGTCCCTTTACCCATCACGTCACACATCGTACAAACTGACCCCCCGGGCCAACCCGGAACAGTCCCTTTAGCCATCCTGTCACACGTCATACAAACTGACCCCCCGGACCAACCCCGAGCAGTCCCTTTACCCATCCCGTCACACGTCATACAAACTGACCCCCCGGACCAACCCCGAGCAGTCCCTTTACCCATCACGTCACACGTCATACAAACTGACCCCCAGGACCAACCCCGAGCAATCCCTTTATCCATCACGTCACACGTCATACAAACTGAACCCCCGGACCAACCCCGAACAGTCCCTTTATCCATCACGTCACACGTCATGCAAACTGACCCCCCGGACCAACCCCGAGCAGTCCCTTTACCCATCACGTCACACATCGTACAAACTGACCCCCCGGGCCAACCCCGAACAGTCCCTTTACTCATCCCGTCACACGTCATACAAACTGACCCCCCGGACCAACCCCGAGCAGTCCCTTTGCCCATCACGTCACACGTCATACAAACTGACCCCCTGGACCAACCCCGAGCAGTCCCTTTACCCATCACGTCACACATCGTACAAACTGACCCCCCGGACCAACCCCGAGCAGTCCCTTTACCCATACTGTCACACCTTATACGAACTGACCCCCTGGACCAACCCCGAGCAGTCCCTTTACCCATCACGTCACACATCGTACAAACTGACCCCCCGGGCCAACCCCGAGCACTCCCTTTACCCATACCGTCACACGTCATACAAACTGACCCCCCGGACCAACCCCGAGCAGTCCCTTTACCCATCCCGTCACACTTCATACAAACTGACCCCCTGGACCAACCCCGAGGAGTCCCTTCACCCATCACGTCACACATCGTACAAACTGACCCCCCGGGCCAACCCCGAGCACTCCCTTTACCCATCCCGTCACACGTCATACAAACTGACCCCCCGGACCAACCCCGAGCAGTCCCTTTACCCATCCCGTCACACTTCATACAAACTGACCCCCCGGACCAACCCCGAGCAGTCCCTTTACCCATCACGTCACACGTCATACAAACTGACCCCCCGGACCAACCCCGAGCAGTCCCTTTACCCATCACGTGACACGTCATACAAACTGACCCCCCGGAACAACCCCGAGCAATCCCTATATCCATCACGTCACACGTCATACAAACTCACCCCCCGGACCAACCCCGAGCAGTCCCTTTACCCATCACGTCACACGTCATACAAACTGACCCCCTGGACCAACCCCGAGCAGTCCCTTTACCCATCACGTCACACTTCGTACAAAGTGACCCCCCAGGCCAACCCCGAACAGTCCCTTTACTCATCCCGTCACACGTCATACAAACTGACCCCCCGGACCAACCCCGAGCAGTCCCTTTGCCCATCAGGTCACACGTCATACAAACTGACCCCTCGGACCAACCCCAAGCAGTCCCTTTACCCATCACGTCACACATCGTACAAACTGACGCCCCGGACCAACCCCGAGCAGTCCCTGTACCCATACCGTCACACATTCATACGAACTGACCCCCTGGACCAACCCCGAGCAGCCCCTTTACCCATCACGTCACACATCGTACAAACTGACCCCCCGGGCAAACCCCGAGCACTCCCTTTACCCATCACGTCACACGTCATACAAACTGACCCCCCGGACAAACCCCGAGCAGTCCCTTTACCCATCTCGTCACACGTCATACAAACTGACCTCCCGGACCAACCCCGACCAGTCCCTTTACCCATCCCGTCGCGCGTCATACAAACTGACCCACCGGACCAACTTCTGGCAGTCCCTTTACCCATATCGTCACACGTCATACAAACTGACCCCCCGGACCAACCCCGAGCAGTTCCTTTACCCATCCCGTCACACGTCATACAAACTGACCCCCCGGACCAACCCCGAGGAGTCCCTTTACCCATCAGGTCACAGGTCATACAAACTGACCCCCCGGACCAACCCCGAGCAGTCCCTTTACCCATCCCGTAACACTTCATACAAACTGACCCCCGGACCAACCCCGAGCAGTCCCTTTACCCATCCCGTCACACGTAGTACAAACTGACCCCCCGGACCTACCCCGAGCAGTCCCTTTACCCATCCCGTGACACGTCATACAAACTGACCCCCCGGACCAACCCCGAGCAGTCCCTTTACCCATCACGTCACACGTCGTACAAACTGACCCCCCGGACCAACCCCGAGCAGTCCCTTTACCCATCCCGTCACACTTCATGCAAACTGACCCCCCGGACCAACCCCGAGCAGTCCCTTTACCCATTCCGTCACACGTCATACAAACTGACCCCCCGGACCAACCCCGAGCAATCCCTTTACCCATCACGTCACACATCGTACAAACTGACCCCCCGGGCCAACCCCGAACAGTCCCTTTACTCATCCCGTCACACGTCATACAAACTGACCCCCCGGACCAACCCCGAGCAGTCCCTTTACCCATCCCGTCACACGTCGTACAAACTGACCCCCCGGCCCTACCCCGAGCAGTCCCTTTACCCATCCCGTGACACGTCATACAAACTGACCCCCCGGACCAACCCCGAGCAGTCCCTTTACCCATCCCGTCACACGTCATGCAAACTGACCCCTCGGACCAACCCCGAGCAGTCCCTTTACCCATCCCGTCACACGTCATGCAAACTGACCCCCCAGACCAACCCCGAGCAGTCCCTTTACCCATTCCGTCACACATCATACAAACTGACCCCCCGGACCAACCCCGAGCAGTCTCTTTGCCCATCACGTCACACGTCATGCAAACTGACCCCTGGGACCAGCCCCGAGCAGTCCCTTTACTCATCACGTCACATATCGTACAAACTGACCCCCCGGACCAACCCCGAGCAGTCCCTCTACCCATACCGTCACACCTCATACGAACTGACCCCATGGACCAACCCCGAGGAGTCCCTTCACCCATCACGTCACACATCGTACAAACTGACCCCCCGGGCCAACCCCGAGCACTCCCTTTACCCATCCCGTCACACGTCATACAAACTGACCCCCCGGACCAACCCCGAGCAGTCCCTTTACCCATCCTGTCACACGTCATACCAACTGACCCCTCGGACCAACCCCGAGCAGTCCCTTTACCCATCCTGTCACACGTCATACAAACTGACCCCCCGGACCAACCCCGAGCAGTCCCTTTACCCATCGCGTCACACGTCTTACAAACTGATCCCCCGGACCAACCCCGAGCAGTCACTTTACCCATCCCGTCACACTTCATACAAACTGACCCCACGGACCAACCCCGAGCAGTCCCTTTACCCATCCTGTCACACGTCATACAAACTGACCCGCCGGGCCAACCCCGAGCACTCCCTTTACCCATCCCGTCACACGTCATACAAACTGACCCCCCGGACCAACCCCGAGCAGTCCCTTTACCCATCCTGTCACACGTCATACCAACTGACCCCTCGGACCAACCCCGAGCAGTCCCTTTACTCATCACGTCACATATCGTACAAACTGACCCCCCGGACCAACCCCGAGCAGTCCCTCTACCCATACCGTCACACCTCATACGAACTGACCCCATGGACCAACCCCGAGGAGTCCCTTCACCCATCACGTCACACATCGTACAAACTGACCCCCCGGGCCAACCCCGAGCACTCCCTTTACCCATCCCGTCACACGTCATATAAAGTGACCCCCCGGGCCAACCCCGAGCACTCCCTTTACCCATCCCGTCACACGTCATACAAACTGACCCCCCGGACCAACCCCGAGCAGTCCCTTTACCCATCCCGTCACACTTCATACAAACTGACCCCCCGGACCAACCCCGAGCAGTCCCTTTACCCATCACGTCACACGTCATACAAACTGACCCCCCGGACCAACCCCGAGCAGTCCCTTTACCCATCACGTGACACGTCATACAAACTGACCCCCCGGAACAACCCCGAGCAATCCCTATATCCATCACGTCACACGTCATACAAACTCACCCCCCGGACCAACCCCGAGCAGTCCCTTTACCCATCACGTCACACGTCATACAAACTGACCCCCTGGACCAACCCCGAGCAGTCCCTTTACCCATCACGTCACACTTCGTACAAAGTGACCCCCCAGGCCAACCCCGAACAGTCCCTTTACTCATCCCGTCACACGTCATACAAACTGACCCCCCGGACCAACCCCGAGCAGTCCCTTTGCCCATCAGGTCACACGTCATACAAACTGACCCCTCGGACCAACCCCAAGCAGTCCCTTTACCCATCACGTCACACATCGTACAAACTGACGCCCCGGACCAACCCCGAGCAGTCCCTGTACCCATACCGTCACACATTCATACGAACTGACCCCCTGGACCAACCCCGAGCAGCCCCTTTACCCATCACGTCACACATCGTACAAACTGACCCCCCGGGCAAACCCCGAGCACTCCCTTTACCCATCACGTCACACGTCAGACAAACTGACCCCCCGGACAAACCCCGAGCAGTCCCTTTACCCATCTCGTCACACGTCATACAAACTGACCTCCCGGACCAACCCCGACCAGTCCCTTTACCCATCCCGTCGCGCGTCATACAAACTGACCCACCGGACCAACTTCTGGCAGTCCCTTTACCCATATCGTCACACGTCATACAAACTGACCCCCCGGACCAACCCCGAGCAGTTCCTTTACCCATCCCGTCACACGTCATACAAACTGACCCCCCGGACCAACCCCGAGGAGTCCCTTTACCCATCAGGTCACAGGTCATACAAACTGACCCCCCGGACCAACCCCGAGCAGTCCCTTTACCCATCCCGTAACACTTCATACAAACTGACCCCCGGACCAACCCCGAGCAGTCCCTTTACCCATCCCGTCACACGTAGTACAAACTGACCCCCCGGACCTACCCCGAGCAGTCCCTTTACCCATCCCGTGACACGTCATACAAACTGACCCCCCGGACCAACCCCGAGCAGTCCCTTTACCCATCACGTCACACGTCGTACAAACTGACCCCCCGGACCAACCCCGAGCAGTCCCTTTACCCATCCCGTCACACTTCATGCAAACTGACCCCCCGGACCAACCCCGAGCAGTCCCTTTACCCATTCCGTCACACGTCATACAAACTGACCCCCCGGACCAACCCCGAGCAATCCCTTTACCCATCACGTCACACATCGTACAAACTGACCCCCCGGGCCAACCCCGAACAGTCCCTTTACTCATCCCGTCACACGTCATACAAACTGACCCCCCGGACCAACCCCGAGCAGTCCCTTTACCCATCCCGTCACACGTCGTACAAACTGACCCCCCGGCCCTACCCCGAGCAGTCCCTTTACCCATCCCGTGACACGTCATACAAACTGACCCCCCGGACCAACCCCGAGCAGTCCCTTTACCCATCCCGTCACACGTCATGCAAACTGACCCCTCGGACCAACCCCGAGCAGTCCCTTTACCCATCCCGTCACACGTCATGCAAACTGACCCCCCAGACCAACCCCGAGCAGTCCCTTTACCCATTCCGTCACACATCATACAAACTGACCCCCCGGACCAACCCCGAGCAGTCTCTTTGCCCATCACGTCACACGTCATGCAAACTGACCCCTGGGACCAGCCCCGAGCAGTCCCTTTACTCATCACGTCACATATCGTACAAACTGACCCCCCGGACCAACCCCGAGCAGTCCCTCTACCCATACCGTCACACCTCATACGAACTGACCCCATGGACCAACCCCGAGGAGTCCCTTCACCCATCACGTCACACATCGTACAAACTGACCCCCCGGGCCAACCCCGAGCACTCCCTTTACCCATCCCGTCACACGTCATACAAACTGACCCCCCGGACCAACCCCGAGCAGTCCCTTTACCCATCCTGTCACACGTCATACCAACTGACCCCTCGGACCAACCCCGAGCAGTCCCTTTACCCATCCTGTCACACGTCATACAAACTGACCCCCCGGACCAACCCCGAGCAGTCCCTTTACCCATCGCGTCACACGTCTTACAAACTGATCCCCCGGACCAACCCCGAGCAGTCACTTTACCCATCCCGTCACACTTCATACAAACTGACCCCACGGACCAACCCCGAGCAGTCCCTTTACCCATCCTGTCACACGTCATACAAACTGACCCGCCGGGCCAACCCCGAGCACTCCCTTTACCCATCCCGTCACACGTCATACAAACTGACCCCCCGGACCAACCCCGAGCAGTCCCTTTACCCATCCTGTCACACGTCATACCAACTGACCCCTCGGACCAACCCCGAGCAGTCCCTTTACTCATCACGTCACATATCGTACAAACTGACCCCCCGGACCAACCCCGAGCAGTCCCTCTACCCATACCGTCACACCTCATACGAACTGACCCCATGGACCAACCCCGAGGAGTCCCTTCACCCATCACGTCACACATCGTACAAACTGACCCCCCGGGCCAACCCCGAGCACTCCCTTTACCCATCCCGTCACACGTCATATAAAGTGACCCCCCGGACCAACCCCGAGCAGTCCCTTTACCCATCCTGTCACACGTCATACCAACTGACCCCTCGGACCAACCCCGAGCAGTCCCTTTACCCATCCTGTCACACGTCATACAAACTGACCCCCCGGACCAACCCCGAGCAGTCCCTTTACCCATCGCGTCACACGTCTTACAAACTGACCCCCCGGACCAACCCCGAGCAGTCACTTTACCCATCCCGTCACACTTCATACAAACTGACCCCACGGACCAACCCCGAGCAGTCCCTTTACCCATCCTGTCACACGTCATACAAACTGACCCGCCGGGCCAACCCCGAGCACTCCCTTTACCCATCCCGTCACACGTCATACAAACTGACCCCCCGGACCAACCCCGAGCAGTCCCTTTACCCATCCTGTCACACGTCATACCAACTGACCCCCCGGACCAACCCCGAGCAGTCCCTTTACCCATCCTGTCACACGTCATACAAACTGACCCCCCGGACCAACCCCGAGCAGTCCCTTTACCCATCGCGTCACATGTCTTACAAACTGACCCCCCGGACCAACCCCGAGCAGTCCCTTTACCCATCCCGTCACACTTCATACAAACTGACTTCCCGGACCAACCCCGAGCAGTCCCTTTACCCATCACGTCACACGTCATACAAACTGACCCCCCGGACCAACCCCGAGCAATCCCTTTATCCATCACGTCACACGTCATACAAACTGACCCCCCGGACCAACCCCGAGCAGTCCCTTTACCCATCACGTCACACGTCATACAAACTGACCCCCTGGACCAACCCCGAGCAGTTGCTTTACCCATCACGTCACACTTCGTACAAACTGACCCCCCAGGCCAACCCCGAACAGTCAATTTACTCATCCCGTCACACGTCATACAAACTGACCCCCCGGACCAACCCCGAGCAGTCCCTTTGCCCATCAGGTCACACGTCATACAAACTGACCCCTCGGACCAACCCCGAGCAGTCCCTTTACCCATCACGTCACACATCGTGCAAACTGACCCCGCGGACCAACCCCGAGCAGTCCCTGTACCCATACCGTCACACCTCATACGAACTGACCCCCTGGACCAACCCCGAGCAGCCCCTTTACCCATCACGTCACACATCGTACAAACTGAACCCCCGGGCCAACCCCGAGCACTCCCTTTACCCATCACGTCACACGTCATACAAACTGACCCCCCGGACCAACCCCGAGCAGTCCCTTTACCCATCTCGTCACACGTCATACAAACTGACCTCCCGGACCAACCCCGACCAGTCCCTTTACCCATCCCGTCACGCGTCATACAAACTGACCCACCGGACCAACTTTCTGGCAGTCCCTTTACCCATATAGTCACACGTCATACAAACTGACCACCCGGACCAACCCCGAGCAGTTCCCTTACCCATCCCGTCACACTTCATGCAAACTGACCCCCCGGACCAACCCCGAGCAGTCCCTTTACCCATTCCGTCACACGTCATACAAACTGACCCCCCGGACCAACCCCGAGCAGTCTCTTTGCCCATCACGTCACACCTCATACGAACTGACCCCCTGGACCAACCCCGAGCAGCCCCTTTACCCATCACGTCACACATCGTACAAACTGAACCCCCGGGCCAACCCCGAGCACTCCCTTTACCCATCACGTCACACGTCATACAAACTGACCCACCGGACCAACTTCTGGCAGTCCCTTTACCCATATCGTCACACGTCATACAAACTGACCACCCGGACCAACCCCGAGCAGTTCCTTTACCCATCCCGTCACACTTCATGCAAACTGACCCCCCGGACCAACCCCGAGCATTCCCTTTACCCATTTCGTCACACGTCATACAAACTGACCCCCCGGACCAACCCCGAGCAGTCTCTTTGCCCATCACGTCACACGTCATACAAACTGACCCCTCGGACCAACCCCGAGCAGTCCCTTTACCCATACCGTCACACCTCATATGAACTGACCCCCTGGACCAACCCCGAGGAGTCCCTTTACCCATCACGTCACACATCGTACAAACTGACCCCCCGGGCCAACCCCGAGCACTCCCTTTACCCATCCCGTCACACGTCATACAAACTGACCCCCCGGACCAACCCCGAGCAGTCCCTTTACCCATCCTGTCACACGTCATACAAACTGACCCCGCGGACCAACCCCGAGCAGTCCCTTTACCCATCCTGTCACACGTCATACAAACTGACCCCCCGGACCAACCCCGAGCAGTCCCTTTACCCATCACGTCACACATCGTACAAACTGACCCCCCGGGTCAACCCCGAACAGTCCCTTTACCCATCCCGTCACACGTCATACAAACTGACCCCCTGGACCAACCCCGAGCAGTCCCTTTACCCATCCTGTCACACGTCATACAAACTGACCCCCCGGACCAACCCCGAGCAGTCCCTTTACCCATCACGTCACACGTCATACAAACTGACCCCCCGGACCAACCCCGTGCAGTCCCTTTACCCATCACGTCACACGTCATACAAACTGACCCCCCGGACCAACCCCGAGCAATCCCTTTATCCATCACGTCACACGTCATACAAACTGACCCCCCGGACCAACCTCGAGCAGTCCCTTTACCCATCCCGTCACACCTCATACGAACTGACCCCCTGGACCAACCCCGAGCAGTCCCTTTACCCATCACGTCACACATCGTACAAACTGACCCCCAGGCCAACCCCGAACAGTCCCTTTACCCATCCCGTCACACGTCATACAAACTAACCCCCCGGAACAACCCCGAGCAGTCCCTTTACCCATCCTGTCACACGTCATACAAACTGACCCCCGGACCAACCTCGAGCAGTCCCTTTACCCATACCGTCACACCTCATACGAACTGACCCCCTGGACAGACCCCGAGCAGTCCCTTTACCCATCACGTCACACATCGTACAAACTGACCCCCCGGGCCAACCCCGAGCACTCACTTTACCCATCCCGTCACACGTCATACAAACTGACCCCCCGGGCCAACCCCGAGCACTCCCTTTACCCATCCCGTCACACGTCATACAAACGGACCCCCCGGAACAACCCCGAGCAGTCCCTTTACCCATCCTGTCACACGTCATACAAACTGACCCCCTGGACCAACCCCGAGCAGTTGCTTTACCCATCACGTCACACTTCGTACAAACTGACCCCCCAGGCCAACCCCGAACAGTCAATTTACTCATCCCGTCACACGTCATACAAACTGACCCCCCGGACCAACCCCGAGCAGTCCCTTTGCCCATCAGGTCACACGTCATACAAACTGACCCCTCGGACCAACCCCGAGCAGTCCCTTTACCCATCACGTCACACATCGTGCAAACTGACCCCGCGGACCAACCCCGAGCAGTCCCTGTACCCATACCGTCACACCTCATACGAACTGACCCCCTGGACCAACCCCGAGCAGCACCTTTACCCATCACGTCACACATCGTACAAACTGAACCCCCGGGCCAACCCCGAGCACTCCCTTTACCCATCACGTCACACGTCATACAAACTGACCCCCCGGACCAACCCCGAGCAGTCCCTTTACCCATCTCGTCACACGTCATACAAACTGACCTCCCGGACCAACCCCGACCAGTCCCTTTACCCATTCCGTCACGCGTCATACAAACTGACCCACCGGACCAACTTTCTGGCAGTCCCTTTACCCATATCGTCACACGTCATACAAACTGACCACCCGGACCAACCCCGAGCAGTTCCTTTACCCATCCCGTCACACTTCATGCAAACTGACCCCCCGGACCAACCCCGAGCAGTCCCTTTACCCATTCCGTCACACGTCATACAAACTGACCCCCCGGACCAACCCCGAGCAGTCTCTTTGCCCATCACGTCACACCTCATACGAACTGACCCCCTGGACCAACCCCGAGCAGCCCCTTTACCCATCACGTCACACATCGTACAAACTGAACCCCCGGGCCAACCCCGAGCACTCCCTTTACCCATCACGTCACACGTCATACAAACTGACCCACCGGACCAACTTCTGGCAGTCCCTTTACCCATATCGTCACACGTCATACAAACTGACCACCCGGACCAACCCCGAGCAGTTCCTTTACCCATCCCGTCACACTTCATGCAAACTGACCCCCCGGACCAACCCCGAGCATTCCCTTTACCCATTTCGTCACACGTCATACAAACTGACCCCCCGGACCAACCCCGAGCAGTCTCTTTGCCCATCACGTCACACGTCATACAAACTGACCCCTCGGACCAACCCCGAGCAGTCCCTTTACCCATACCGTCACACCTCATATGAACTGACCCCCTGGACCAACCCCGAGGAGTCCCTTTACCCATCACGTCACACATCGTACAAACTGACCCCCCGGGCCAACCCCGAGCACTCCCTTTACCCATCCCGTCACACGTCATACAAACTGACCCCCCGGACCAACCCCGAGCAGTCCCTTTACCCATCCTGTCACACGTCATACAAACTGACCCCGCGGACCAACCCCGAGCAGTCCCTTTACCCATCCTGTCACACGTCATACAAACTGACCCCCCGGACCAACCCCGAGCAGTCCCTTTACCCATCACGTCACACATCGTACAAACTGACCCCCCGGGTCAACCCCGAACAGTCCCTTTACCCATCCCGTCACACGTCATACAAACTGACCCCCTGGACCAACCCCGAGCAGTCCCTTTACCCATCCTGTCACACGTCATACAAACTGACCCCCCGGACCAACCCCGAGCAGTCCCTTTACCCATCCCGTCACACGTCATACAAACTGACCCCCCGGACCAACCCCGAGCAGTCCCTTTACCCATCACGTCACACGTCATACAAACTGACCCCCCGGACCAACCCCGAGCAATCCCTTTATCCATCACGTCACACGTCATACAAACTGACCCCCCGGACCAACCTCGAGCAGTCCCTTTACCCATCCCGTCACACCTCATACGAACTGACCCCCTGGACCAACCCCGAGCAGTCCCTTTACCCATCACGTCACACATCGTACAAACTGACCCCCAGGCCAACCCCGAACAGTCCCTTTACCCATCCCGTCACACGTCATACAAACTAACCCCCCGGAACAACCCCGAGCAGTCCCTTTACCCATCCTGTCACACGTCATACAAACTGACCCCCGGACCAACCTCGAGCAGTCCCTTTACCCATACCGTCACACCTCATACGAACTGACCCCCTGGACAGACCCCGAGCAGTCCCTTTACCCATCACGTCACACATCGTACAAACTGACCCCCCGGGCCAACCCCGAGCACTCACTTTACCCATCCCGTCACACGTCATACAAACTGACCCCCCGGGCCAACCCCGAGCACTCCCTTTACCCATCCCGTCACACGTCATACAAACGGACCCCCCGGAACAACCCCGAGCAGTCCCTTTACCCATCCTGTCACACGTCATACAAACTGACCCCCCGGACCAACCCGGAGCAGTCCCTTTACCCATCACGTGACACGTCATACAAACTGACCCCCCGGAACAACCCCGAGCAATCCCTATATCCATCACGTCACACGTCATACAAACTCACCCCCCGGACCAACCCCGAGCAGTCCCTTTACCCATCACGTCACACATCGTACAAACTGACCCCCCGGGCCAACCCCGAGCACTCACTTTACCCATCCCGTCACACGTCATACAAACTGACCCCCCGGACCAACCCCGAGCAGTCCCTTTGCCCATCAGGTCACACGTCATACAAACTGACCCCTCGGACCAACCCCAAGCAGTCCCTTTACCCATCACGTCACACATCGTACAAACTGACGCCCCGGACCAACCCCGAGCAGTCCCTGTACCCATACCGTCACACATTCATACGAACTGACCCCCTGGACCAACCCCGAGCAGCCCCTTTACCCATCACGTCACACATCGTACAAACTGACCCCCCGGGCAAACCCCGAGCACTCCCTTTACCCATCACGTCACACGTCATACAAACTGACCCCCCGGACAAACCCCGAGCAGTCCCTTTACCCATCTCGTCACACGTCATACAAACTGACCTCCCGGACCAACCCCGACCAGTCCCTTTACCCATCCCGTCGCGCGTCATACAAACTGACCCACCGGACCAACTTCTGGCAGTCCCTTTACCCATATCGTCACACGTCATACAAACTGACCCCCCGGACCAACCCCGAGCAGTTCCTTTACCCATCCCGTCACACGTCATACAAACTGACCCCCCGGACCAACCCCGAGGAGTCCCTTTACCCATCAGGTCACAGGTCATACAAACTGACCCCCCGGACCAACCCCGAGCAGTCCCTTTACCCATCCCGTAACACTTCATACAAACTGACCCCCGGACCAACCCCGAGCAGTCCCTTTACCCATCCCGTCAAACGTAGTACAAACTGACCCCCCGGACCTACCCCGAGCAGTCCCTTTACCCATCCCGTGACACGTCATACAAACTGACCCCCCGGACCAACCCCGAGCAGTCCCTTTACCCATCACGTCACACGTCGTACAAACTGACCCCCCGGACCAACCCCGAGCAGTCCCTTTACCAATCCCGTCACACTTCATGCAAACTGACCCCCCGGACCAACCCCGAGCAGTCCCTTTACCCATTCCGTCACACGTCATACAAACTGACCCCCCGGACCAACCCCGAGCAATCCCTTTACCCATCACGTCACACATCGTACAAACTGACCCCCCGGGCCAACCCCGAACAGTCCCTTTACTCATCCCGTCACACGTCATACAAACTGACCCCCCGGACCAACCCCGAGCAGTCCCTTTACCCATCCCGTCACACGTCGTACAAACTGACCCCCCGGCCCTACCCCGAGCAGTCCCTTTACCCATCCCGTGACACGTCATACAAACTGACCCCCCGGACCAACCCCGAGCAGTCCCTTTACCCATCCCGTCACACGTCATGCAAACTGACCCCTCGGACCAACCCCGAGCAGTCCCTTTACCCATCCCGTCACACGTCATGCAAACTGACCCCCCAGACCAACCCCGAGCAGTCCCTTTACCCATTCCGTCACACATCATACAAACTGACCCCCCGGACCAACCCCGAGCAGTCTCTTTGCCCATCACGTCACACGTCATGCAAACTGACCCCTGGGACCAGCCCCGAGCAGTCCCTTTACTCATCACGTCACATATCGTACAAACTGACCCCCCGGACCAACCCCGAGCAGTCCCTCTACCCATACCGTCACACCTCATACGAACTGACCCCATGGACCAACCCCGAGGAGTCCCTTCACCCATCACGTCACACATCGTACAAACTGACCCCCCGGGCCAACCCCGAGCACTCCCTTTACCCATCCCGTCACACGTCATACAAACTGACCCCCCGGACCAACCCCGAGCAGTCCCTTTACCCATCCTGTCACACGTCATACCAACTGACCCCTCGGACCAACCCCGAGCAGTCCCTTTACCCATCCTGTCACACGTCATACAAACTGACCCCCCGGACCAACCCCGAGCAGTCCCTTTACCCATCGCGTCACACGTCTTACAAACTGATCCCCCGGACCAACCCCGAGCAGTCACTTTACCCATCCCGTCACACTTCATACAAACTGACCCCACGGACCAACCCCGAGCAGTCCCTTTACCCATCCTGTCACACGTCATACAAACTGACCCGCCGGGCCAACCCCGAGCACTCCCTTTACCCATCCCGTCACACGTCATACAAACTGACCCCCCGGACCAACCCCGAGCAGTCCCTTTACCCATCCTGTCACACGTCATACCAACTGACCCCTCGGACCAACCCCGAGCAGTCCCTTTACTCATCACGTCACATATCGTACAAACTGACCCCCCGGACCAACCCCGAGCAGTCCCTCTACCCATACCGTCACACCTCATACGAACTGACCCCATGGACCAACCCCGAGGAGTCCCTTCACCCATCACGTCACACATCGTACAAACTGACCCCCCGGGCCAACCCCGAGCACTCCCTTTACCCATCCCGTCACACGTCATATAAAGTGACCCCCCGGACCAACCCCGAGCAGTCCCTTTACCCATCCTGTCACACGTCATACCAACTGACCCCTCGGACCAACCCCGAGCAGTCCCTTTACCCATCCTGTCACACGTCATACAAACTGACCCCCCGGACCAACCCCGAGCAGTCCCTTTACCCATCGCGTCACACGTCTTACAAACTGACCCCCCGGACCAACCCCGAGCAGTCACTTTACCCATCCCGTCACACTTCATACAAACTGACCCCACGGACCAACCCCGAGCAGTCCCTTTACCCATCCTGTCACACGTCATACAAACTGACCCGCCGGGCCAACCCCGAGCACTCCCTTTACCCATCCCGTCACACGTCATACAAACTGACCCCCCGGACCAACCCCGAGCAGTCCCTTTACCCATCCTGTCACACGTCATACCAACTGACCCCCCGGACCAACCCCGAGCAGTCCCTTTACCCATCCTGTCACACGTCATACAAACTGACCCCCCGGACCAACCCCGAGCAGTCCCTTTACCCATCGCGTCACACGTCTTACAAACTGACCCCCCGGACCAACCCCGAGCAGTCCCTTTACCCATCCCGTCACACTTCATACAAACTGACTTCCCGGACCAACCCCGAGCAGTCCCTTTACCCATCACGTCACACGTCATACAAACTGACCCCCCGGACCAACCCCGAGCAATCCCTTTATCCATCACGTCACACGTCATACAAACTGACCCCCCGGACCAACCCCGAGCAGTCCCTTTACCCATCACGTCACACGTCATACAAACTGACCCCCTGGACCAACCCCGAGCAGTTGCTTTACCCATCACGTCACACTTCGTACAAACTGACCCCCCAGGCCAACCCCGAACAGTCAATTTACTCATCCCGTCACACGTCATACAAACTGACCCCCCGGACCAACCCCGAGCAGTCCCTTTGCCCATCAGGTCACACGTCATACAAACTGACCCCTCGGACCAACCCCGAGCAGTCCCTTTACCCATCACGTCACACATCGTGCAAACTGACCCCGCGGACCAACCCCGAGCAGTCCCTGTACCCATACCGTCACACCTCATACGAACTGACCCCCTGGACCAACCCCGAGCAGCCCCTTTACCCATCACGTCACACATCGTACAAACTGAACCCCCGGGCCAACCCCGAGCACTCCCTTTACCCATCACGTCACACGTCATACAAACTGACCCCCCGGACCAACCCCGAGCAGTCCCTTTACCCATCTCGTCACACGTCATACAAACTGACCTCCCGGACCAACCCCGACCAGTCCCTTTACCCATCCCGTCACGCGTCATACAAACTGACCCACCGGACCAACTTTCTGGCAGTCCCTTTACCCATATCGTCACACGTCATACAAACTGACCACCCGGACCAACCCCGAGCAGTTCCTTTACCCATCCCGTCACACTTCATGCAAACTGACCCCCCGGACCAACCCCGAGCAGTCCCTTTACCCATTCCGTCACACGTCATACAAACTGACCCCCCGGACCAACCCCGAGCAGTCTCTTTGCCCATCACGTCACACCTCATACGAACTGACCCCCTGGACCAACCCCGAGCAGCCCCTTTACCCATCACGTCACACATCGTACAAACTGAACCCCCGGGCCAACCCCGAGCACTCCCTTTACCCATCACGTCACACGTCATACAAACTGACCCACCGGACCAACTTCTGGCAGTCCCTTTACCCATATCGTCACACGTCATACAAACTGACCACCCGGACCAACCCCGAGCAGTTCCTTTACCCATCCCGTCACACTTCATGCAAACTGACCCCCCGGACCAACCCCGAGCATTCCCTTTACCCATTTCGTCACACGTCATACAAACTGACCCCCCGGACCAACCCCGAGCAGTCTCTTTGCCCATCACGTCACACGTCATACAAACTGACCCCTCGGACCAACCCCGAGCAGTCCCTTTACCCATACCGTCACACCTCATATGAACTGACCCCCTGGACCAACCCCGAGGAGTCCCTTTACCCATCACGTCACACATCGTACAAACTGACCCCCCGGGCCAACCCCGAGCACTCCCTTTACCCATCCCGTCACACGTCATACAAACTGACCCCCCGGACCAACCCCGAGCAGTCCCTTTACCCATCCTGTCACACGTCATACAAACTGACCCCGCGGACCAACCCCGAGCAGTCCCTTTACCCATCCTGTCACACGTCATACAAACTGACCCCCCGGACCAACCCCGAGCAGTCCCTTTACCCATCACGTCACACATCGTACAAACTGACCCCCCGGGTCAACCCCGAACAGTCCCTTTACCCATCCCGTCACACGTCATACAAACTGACCCCCTGGACCAACCCCGAGCAGTCCCTTTACCCATCCTGTCACACGTCATACAAACTGACCCCCCGGACCAACCCCGAGCAGTCCCTTTACCCATCACGTCACACGTCATACAAACTGACCCCCCGGACCAACCCCGTGCAGTCCCTTTACCCATCACGTCACACGTCATACAAACTGACCCCCCGGACCAACCCCGAGCAATCCCTTTATCCATCACGTCACACGTCATACAAACTGACCCCCCGGACCAACCTCGAGCAGTCCCTTTACCCATCCCGTCACACCTCATACGAACTGACCCCCTGGACCAACCCCGAGCAGTCCCTTTACCCATCACGTCACACATCGTACAAACTGACCCCCAGGCCAACCCCGAACAGTCCCTTTACCCATCCCGTCACACGTCATACAAACTAACCCCCCGGAACAACCCCGAGCAGTCCCTTTACCCATCCTGTCACACGTCATACAAACTGACCCCCGGACCAACCTCGAGCAGTCCCTTTACCCATACCGTCACACCTCATACGAACTGACCCCCTGGACAGACCCCGAGCAGTCCCTTTACCCATCACGTCACACATCGTACAAACTGACCCCCCGGGCCAACCCCGAGCACTCACTTTACCCATCCCGTCACACGTCATACAAACTGACCCCCCGGGCCAACCCCGAGCACTCCCTTTACCCATCCCGTCACACGTCATACAAACGGACCCCCCGGAACAACCCCGAGCAGTCCCTTTACCCATCCTGTCACACGTCATACAAACTGACCCCCCGGACCAACCCCGAGCAGTCCCTTTACCCATTGCGTCACACGTCTTACAAACTGACCCCCCGGACCAACCCCGAGCAGTCCCTTTTCCCATCCCGTCACACTTCATACAAACTGACCCCCCGGACCAACCCCGAGCAGTCCCTTTACCCATCACGTCACACATCGTACAAACTGACCCCCCGGACCAACCCCGAGCAGTCCCTTTACCCATCCTGTCACACGTCATACAAAACTGACCCCCCGGGCCAAACCCGAGCAGTCCCTTTACCCATCCCGTCACACCTCATACGAACTGACCCCCTGGACCAACCCCGAGCAGTCCCTTTACCCATCACGTCACACATCGTACAAACTGACCCCCGGGCCAACCCCGAACAGTCCCTTTACCCATCCCGTCACACGTCATACAAACTGACCCTCCGGACCAACCCCGAGCAGTCCCTTTACCCATCCTGTCGCACGTCATACAAACTGACCCCCCGGACCAGCCCCGAGCAGTCCCTTTACCCATCCCGTCACACCTCATACGAACTGACCCCCTGGACCAACCCCGAGCAGTCCCTTTACCCATCACGTCACACATCGTACAAACTGACCCCCGGGCCAACCCCGAACAGTCCCTTTACCCATCCCGTCACACGTCATACAAACTGACCCTCCGGACCAACCCCGAGCAGTCCCTTTACCCATCCTGTCGCACGTCATACAAACTGACCCCCCGGACCAGCCCCGAGCAGTCCCTTTACCCATCCCGTCACACGTCATACAAACTGACCCCCCGGACCAACCCCGAGCAGTCCCTTTACCCATCCTGTCACACGTCATACAAACTGACCCCCCGGACCAACCCCGAGCAGTCCCTTTACCCATCCTGTCACACGTCATACAAACTGACCCCCCGGACCAACCCCGAGCAGTCCCTTTACCCATCGCGTCACACGTCTTACAAACTGACCCCCCGGACCAACCCCGAGCAGTCCCTTTACCCATCCCGTCACACTTCATACAAACTGACCCCCCGGACCAACCCCGAGCAGTCCCTTTATCCATCACGTCACACATCGTACAAACTGACCCCCCGGACCAACCCCGAGCAGTCCCTTTACCCATCCCGTCACACGTCATACAAACTGACCCCCGGGCCAACCCCGAGCAGTCCCTTTACCCATCACGTCACACGTCATACAAACTGACCCCCCGGACCAACCCCGAGCAATCCCTTCATCCATCACGTCACATGTCATACAAACTGACCCCCCGGACCAACCCCGAGCAGCTCCTTTACCCATCACGTCACACGTCATACAAACTGACCCCCCGGACCAACCCCGAGCAGTCCCTCTACCCATCCCGCCACACGTCATACAAACTGACCGCCAGGACCAACCCCGAGCCGTCCCTTTACCCATCCCACCACCCGTCATACAAACTGACCCCCAGGACCAACCCCGAGCAGTCCCTTTACCCATCACGTCACACGTCATACAAACTGACCCCCCGGGCTAACCCCGAGCAGTCCCTTTACCCATTCCGTCACACGTCATAAAAACGGACCCCCCGGACCAACCCCGAGCAGTCCCTTTACCCATCACGTCACACGTCATACAAACTGACCCCCCGGACCAACCCCGAGCAGTCCCTTTACCCATCTTGTCACACGTCATACAAACTGACCCCCTGGACCAACCCCGAGCAGTCCCTTTACCCATCCCGTGACACGTCATACAAACTGACCCCCCGGACCAACCCCGAGCAGTCCCTTTACCCATCTCGTCACACGTCATACAAACTGACCTCCCGGACCAACCCCGACCAGTCCCTTTACCCATCCCGTCACGCGTCATACAAACTGACCCCCCGGACCAACCCCGAGCAGTCCCTTTACCCATCACGTCACACGTCATACAAACTGACCCCCCGGACCAACCCCGAGCAATCCCTTTATCCATCACGTCACACGTCATACAAACTGACCCCCCGGACAAACCCCGAGCAGTTCCTTTACCCATCACGTCACACGTCATACAAACTGACCCCCCGGACCAACCTCGAGCAGTCCCTTTACCCATCCCGTCACACCTCATACGAACTGACCCCCTGGACCAACCCCGAGCAGTCCCTTTACCCATCACGTCACACATCGTACAAACTGACCCCCGGGCCAACCCCGAACAGTCCCTTTACCCATCCCGTCACACGTCATACAAACTAACCCCCCGGACCCACCCCGAGCAGTCCCTTTACCCATCCTGTCACACGTCATACAAACTGACCCCCGGACCAACCTCGAGCAGTCCCTTTACCCATACCGTCACACCTCATACGAACTGACCCCCTGGACAGACCCCGAGCAGTCCCTTTACCATCACGTCACACATCGTACAAACTGACCCCCCGGGCCAACCCCGAGCACTCCCTTTACCCATCCCGTCACACGTCATACAAACTGACCCCCCGGACCAACCCCGAGCAGTCCCTTTACCCATTCTGTCACACGTCATACAAACGGACCCCCCGGACCAACCCCGAGCAGTTCCTTTACCCATCCCGTCACACGTCATACAAACTGACCCCCCGGACCAACCCCGAGCAGTCCCTTTACCCATCCCGTCACACGTCATACAAACTGACCCCCCGGACCAACCCCGAGCAGTCCCTTTACCCATCACGTCACACGTCATACAAACTGACCCCCCGGACCAACCCCGAGCAATCCCTTTATCCATCACGTCACACGTCATACAAACTGACCCCCCGGACCAACCCCGAGCAGTCCCTTTACCCATCACGTCACACGTCATACAAACTGACCCCCCGGACCAACCTCGAGCAGTCCCTTTACCCATCCCGTCACACCTCATACGAACTGACCCCCCGGACCAACCCCGAGCAGTCCCTTTACCCATCCCGTCACACTTCATACAAACTGACCCCCCGGACCAACCCCGAGCAGTCCCTTTACCCATCACGTCACACATCGTACAAACTGACCCCCCGGACCAACCCCGAGCAGTCCCTTTACCCATCCTGTCACACGTCATACAAAACTGACCCCCCGGGCCAAACCCGAGCAGTCCCTTTACCCATCCCGTCACACCTCATACGAACTGACCCCCTGGACCAACCCCGAGCAGTCCCTTTACCCATCACGTCACACATCGTACAAACTGACCCCCGGGCCAACCCCGAACAGTCCCTTTACCCATCCCGTCACACGTCATACAAACTGACCCCCCGGACCAACCCCGAGCAGTCCCTTTACCCATCCTGTCACACGTCATACAAACTGATCCCCCGGACCAACCCCGAGCAGTCCCTTTACCCATCCTGTCACACGTCATACAAACTGACCCCCCGGACCAACCCCGAGCAGTCCCTTTACCCATCCCGTCACACGTCATACAAACTGACACCTCGGACCAACCCCGAGCAGTCCCTTTACCCATCCTGTCACACGTCATACAAACTGACCCCCCGGACCAACCCCGAGCAGTCCCTTTACCCATCCTGTCACACGTCATACAAACTGACCCCCCGGACCAACCCCGAGCAGTCCCTTTACCCACCGCGTCACACGTCTTACAAACTGACCCCCCGGACCAACCCCGAGCAGTCCCTTTACCCATCCCGTCACACTTCATACAAACTGACCCCCCGGACCAACCCCGAGCAGTCCCTTTACCCATCACGTCACACATCGTACAAACTGACCCCCCGGACCAACCCCGAGCAGTCCCTTTACCCATCCCGTCACACGTCATACAAACTGACCCCCGGGCCAACCCCGAGCAGTCCCTTTACCCATCACGTCACACGTCATACAAACTGACCCCCCGGACCAACCCCGAGCAATCCCTTCATCCATCACGTCACATGTCATACAAACTGACCCCCCGGACCAACCCCGAGCAGTCCCTTTACCCATCACGTCACACGTCATACAAACTGACCCCCCGGACCAACCCCGAGCAGTCCCTCTACCCATCCCGCCACACGTCATACAAACTGACCGCCAGGACCAACCCCGAGCCGTCCCTTTACCCATCCCACCACCCGTCATACAAACTGACCCCCAGGACCAACCCCGAGCAGTCCCTTTACCCATCACGTCACACGTCATACAAACTGACCCCCCGGGCTAACCCCGAGCAGTCCCTTTACCCATCCCGTCACACGTCATAAAAACGGACCCCCCGGACCAACCCCGAGCAGTCCCTTTACCCATCACGTCACACGTCATACAAACTGACCCCCCGGACCAACCCCGAGCAGTCCCTTTACCCATCCCGTCACACGTCATACAAACTGACCCCCTGGACCAACCCCGAGCAGTCCCTTTACCCATCCCGTGACACGTCATACAAACTGACCCCCCGGACCAACCCCGAGCAGTCCCTTTACCAATCTCGTCACACGTCATACAAACTGACCTCCCGGACCAACCCCGACCAGTCCCTTTACCCATCCCGTCACGCGTCATACAAACTGACCCACCGGACCAACCTCTGGCAGTCCCTTTACCCATATCGTCACACGTCATACAAACTGACCCCTCGGACCAACCCCGAGCAGTTCCTTTACCCATCACGTCACACGTCATACAAACTGACCCCCCGGACCAACCCCGAGGAGTCCCTTTACCCATCAGGTCACACGTCATACAAACTGACCCCCCAGACCAACCCCGAGCAGTCCCTTTACCCATCACGTCACACATCGTACAAACTGACCCCCGGGCCAACCCCGAACAGTCCCTTTACCCATCACGTCACACATCGTACAAACTGACCCCCGGGCCAACCCCGAACAGTCCCTTTACCCATCCCGTCACACGTCATACAAACTAACCCCCCGGACCAACCCCGAGCAGTCCCTTTACCCATCCTGTCACACGTCATACAAACTGACCCCCGGACCAACCTCGAGCAGTCCCTTTACCCATACCGTCACACCTCATACGAACTGACCCCCTGGACAGACCCCGAGCAGTCCCTTTACCCATCACGTCACACATCGTACAAACTGACCCCCCGGGCCAACCCCGAGCACTCCCTTTACCCATCCCGTCACACGTCATACAAACTGACCCCCCGGACCAACCCCGAGCAGTCCCTTTACCCATTCTGTCACACGTCATACAAACGGACCCCCCGGACCAACCCCGAGCAGTCCCTTTACCCATCCTGTCACACGTCATACAAACTGACCCCCAGGACCAACCCCGAGCAGTCCCTTTACCCATTGCGTCACACGTCTTACAAACTGACCCCCCGGACCAACCCCGAGCAGTCCCTTTACCCATTCCGTCACACTTCATACAAACTGACCCCCCGGACCAACCCCGAGCAGTCCCTTTACCCATCACGTCACACATCGTACAAACTGACCCCCCGGACCAACCCCGAGCAGTCCCTTTACCCATCCTGTCACACGTCATACAAAACTGACCCCCCGGGCCAAACCCGAGCAGTCCCTTTACCCATCCCGTCACACCTCATACGAACTGACCCCCCGGACCAATCCCGAGCAGTCCCTTTACCCATCCCGTCACACTTCATACAAACTGACCCCCCGGACCAACCCCGAGCAGTCCCTTTACCCATCACGTCACACATCGTACAAACTGACCCCCCGGACCAACCCCGAGCAGTCCCTTTACCCATCCCGTCACACGTCATACAAACTGACCCCCGGGCCAACCCCGAGCAGTCCCTTTACCCATCACGTCACACGTCATACAAACTGACCCCCCGGACCAACCCCGAGCAATCCCTTCATCCATCACGTCACATGTCATACAAACTGACCCCCCGGACCAACCCCGAGCAGTCCCTTTATCCATCACGTCACACGTCATACAAACTGACCCCCCGGACCAACCCCGAGCAGTCCCTCTACCCATCCCGCCACACGTCATACAAACTGACCGCCAGGACCAACCCCGAGCCGTCCCTTTACCCATCCCACCACCCGTCATACAAACTGACCCCCAGGACCAACCCCGAGCAGTCCCTTTACCCATCACGTCACACGTCATACAAACTGACCCCCCGGGCTAACCCCGAGCAGTCCCTTTACCCATCCCGTCACACGTCATAAAAACGGACCCCCCGGACCAACCCCGAGCAGTCCCTTTACCCATCACGTCACACGTCATACAAACTGACCCCCCGGACCAACCCCGAGCAGTCCCTTTACCCATCCCGTCACACGTCATACAAACTGACCCCCTGGACCAACCCCGAGCAGTCCCTTTACCCATCCCGTGACACGTCATACAAACTGACCCCCCGGACCAACCCCGAGCAGTCCCTTTACCAATCTCGTCACACGTCATACAAACTGACCTCCCGGACCAACCCCGACCAGTCCCTTTACCCATCCCGTCACGCGTCATACAAACTGACCCACCGGACCAACCTCTGGCAGTCCCTTTACCCATATCGTCACACGTCATACAAACTGACCCCTCGGACCAACCCCGAGCAGTTCCTTTACCCATCACGTCACACGTCATACAAACTGACCCCCCGGACCAACCCCGAGGAGTCCCTTTACCCATCAGGTCACACGTCATACAAACTGACCCCCCAGACCAACCCCGAGCAGTCCCTTTACCCATCCCGTCACACTTCATACAAACTGACCCCCGGGACCAACCCCGAGCAGTCTCTTTACCCATCCCGTCATACGTCGTACAAACTGACCCCCCGGACCTACACCGAGCAGTCCCTTTACCCATCCCGTCACACGTCATACAAACTGACCCCCCGGACCAACCCCGAGCAGTCCCTTTACCCATCACGTCACACGTCATACAAACTGACCCCCCGGACCAACCCCGAGCAGTCTCTTTACCCATCCCGTCATACGTCGTACAAACTGACCCCCCGGACCTACACCGAGCAGTCCCTTTACCCATCCCGTCACACGTCATACAAACTGACCCCCCGGACCAACCCCGAGCAGTCCCTTTACCCATCACGTCACACGTCGTACAAACTGACACCCCGGACCAACCCCGAGCAGTCCCTTTACCCATCCCGTCACACGTCATGCAAACTGACCCCCCGGACCAACCCCGAGCAGTCCCTTTACCCATTCCGTCACACGTCATACAAACTGACCCCCCGGACCAACCCCGAGCAGTCTCTTTGCTCATCACGTCACACGTCATACAAACTGACCCCCTGGACCAACCCCGAGCAGTCCCTTTTCTCCATCACGTCACACATCGTACAAACTGACCCCCCGGGCCAACCCCGAGCACTCCCTTTACCCATCCCGTCACACGTCATACAAACTGACCCCCCGTACCAACCCCGAGCAGTCCCTTTACCCATCTAGTCACACGTCATACAAACTGATCCCCCGGACCAACCCCGAGCAGTCCCTTTACCCATCACGTCACACGTCGTACAAACTGACACCCCGGACCAACCCCGAGCAGTCCCTTTACCCATCCCGTCATACGTCGTACAAACTGACCCCCCGGACCTACACCGAGCAGTCCCTTTACCCATCCCGTCACACGTCATACAAACTGACCCCCCGGACCAACCCCGAGCAGTCCCTTTACCCATCACGTCACACGTCGTACAAACTGACACCCCGGACCAACCCCGAGCAGTCCCTTTACCCATCCCGTCACACGTCATGCAAACTGACCCCCCGGACCAACCCCGAGCAGTCCCTTTACCCATCACGTCACTCATCGTACAAACTGACCCCCCGGACCAACCCCGAGCAGTCCCTTTACCCATACCGTCACACCTCATACGAACTGACCCCCTGGACCAACCCCGAGCAGTCCCTTTTCTCCATCACGTCACACATCGTACAAACTGACCCCCCGGGCCAACCCCGAGCACTCCCTTTACCCATCCCGTCACACGTCATACAAACTGACCCCCCGTACCAACCCCGAGCAGTCCCTTTACCCATCTAGTCACACGTCATACAAACTGACCCCCCGGACCAACCCCGAGCAGTCCCTTTACGCATCGCGTCACACGTCTTACAAACTGACCCCCCGGACCAACCCCGAGCAGTCCCTTTACCCATCACGTCACACTTCATACAAACTGACCCCCCCGGACCAACCCCGAGCAGTCCCTTTACGCATCACGTCACACATCGTACAAACTGACCCCCCGGACCAACCCCGAGCAGTCCCTTTACCCATCCCGTCACACGTCATACAAACTGACCCCCCGGGCCAACCCCGAACAGTTCCTTTACCCATCCCGTCACACCTCATACGAACTGACCCCCTGGACCAACCCCGAGCAGTCCCTTTACCCATCCTGTCACACATCGTACAAACTGACCCCCCGGGCCAACCCCGAACAGTCCCTTTACCCATCCCGTCACACGTCATACAAACTGACCCCCCGGACCAACCCCGAACAGTCCCTTTACCCATCCTGTCACACGTCATACAAACTGACCCCCCGGACCAACCCCGAGCAGTCCCTTTACCCATCCCGTCACACGTCATACAAACTGACCCCCCGGACCAACCCCGAGCAGTCCCTTTACCCATCACGTCACACGTCATACAAACTGACCCCCCGGGCCAACCCCGAACAGTCCCTTTACCCATCCCGTCACACGTCATACAAACTGACCCCCTGGACCAACCCCGAGCAGTCCCTTTACCCATCACGTCACACATCGTACAAACTGACCCCCCGGGCCAACCCCGAGCAGTCCCTTTACCCATCTAGTCACACGTCATACAAACTGACCCCCCGGACCAACCCCGAGCAGTCCCTTTACCCATCCTGTCACACGTCATACAAACTGACCCCCCGGACCAACCCCGAGCAGTCCCTTTACCCATCGCGTCACACGTCTTACAAACTGACCCCCCGGACCAACCCCGAGCAGTCCCTTTACCCATCACGTCACACTTCATACAAACTGACCCCCCCGGACCAACCCCGAGCAGTCCCTTTACCCATCACGTCACACATCGTACAAACTGACCCCCCGGACCAACCCCGAGCAGTCCCTTTACCCATCCCGTCACACGTCATACAAACTGACCCCCCGGGCCAACCCCGAGCAGTCCCTTTACCCATCCCGTCACACCTCATACGAACTGACCCCCTGGACCAATCCCGAGCAGTCCCTATACCCATCCCGTCACACATCGTACAAACTGACCCCTCGGGCCAACCCCGAACAGTCCCTTTACCCATCCCGTCACACGTCATACAAACTGACCCCCCGGACCAACCCCGAGCAGTCCCTTTACCCATCCTGTCACACGTCATACAAACTGACCCCCCGGACCAACCCCGAGCAGTCCCTTTACCCATCCCGTCACACTTCATACAAACTGACCCCCCGGACCAACCCCGAGCAGTCCCTTTACCCATCACGTCACACGTCATACAAACTGACCCCCCGGACCAACCCCGAGCAATCCCTTTATCCATCACGTCACACGTCATACAAACTGACCCCCCGGACCAACCCCGAGCAGTCCCTTCACCCATCACGTCACACGTCATACAAACTGACCCCCTGGACCAACCCCGAGCAGTCCCTTTACCCATCACGTCACACATCGTACAAACTGACCCCCCGGGCCAACCCCGAACAGTCCCTTTACTCATCCCGTCACACGCCATACAAACTGACCCCCCGGACCAACCCCGAGCAGTCCCTTTGCCCATCACGTCACACGTCATACAAACTGACCCCTCGGACCAACCCCGAGCAGTCCCTTTACCCATCACGTCACACATCGTACAAACTGACCCCCCGGACCAACCCCGAGCAGTCCCTTTACCCATACCGTCACACCTCATACGAACTGACCCCCTGGACCAACCCCGAGCAGTCCCTTTACCCATCACGTCACACATCGTACAAACTGACCCCCCGGGCCAACCCCGAGCACTCCCTTTACCCATTCCGTCACACGTCATACAAACTGACCCCCCGGACCAACCCCGAGCAGTCCCTTCACCCATCACGTCACACGTCATACAAACTGACCCCCTGGACCAACCCCGAGCAGTCCCTTTACCCATCACGTCACACATCGTACAAACTGACCCCCCGGGCCAACCCCGAACAGTCCCTTTACTCATCCCGTCACACGCCATACAAACTGACCCCCCGGACCAACCCCGAGCAGTCCCTTTGCCCATCACGTCACACGTCATACAAACTGACCCCTCGGACCAACCCCGAGCAGTCCCTTTACCCATCACGTCACACATCGTACAAACTGACCCCCCGGACCAACCCCGAGCAGTCCCTTTACCCATACCGTCACACCTCATACGAACTGACCCCCTGGACCAACCCCGAGCAGTCCCTTTACCCATCACGTCACACATCGTACAAACTGACCCCCCGGGCCAACCCCGAGCACTCCCTTTACCCATTCCGTCACACGTCATACAAACTGACCCCCCGGACCAACCCCGAGCAGTCCCTTTACCCATCCTGTCACACGTCATACAAACTGACCCCCCGGACCAACCCCGAGCAGTCCCTTTACCCATCCTGTCACACGTCATACAAACTGACCCCCCGAACCAACCCCGAGCAGTCCCTTTACCCATCGCGTCACACGTCTTACAAACTGACCCCCCGGACCAACCCCGAGCAGTCCCTTTACCCATCCCGTCACACTTCATACAAACTGACCCCCCGGACCAACCCCGAGCAGTCCCTTTACCCATCACGTCACACATCGTACAAACTGAACCCCCGGACCAACCCCGAGCAGTCCCTTTACCCATCCCGTCACACGTCATACAAACTGACCCCCCGGGCCAACCCCGAGCAGTCCCTTTACCCATCCCGTCACACCTCATGCGAACTGACCCCCTGGACCAACCCCGAGCAGTCCCTTTACCCATCACGTCACACATCGTACAAACTGACCCCCCGGGCCAACCACGAACAGTCCCTTCACCCATCCCGTCACACGTCATACAAACTGACCCCCCGGACCAACCCCGAGCAGTCCCTTTACCCATCACGTCACAAGTCATACAAACTGACCCCCCGGACCAACCGCGAGCTATCCCTTTATCCATCACGTCACACGTCATACAAACTGACCCCCCGGACCAACCCCGAGCAGTCCCTTTACCCATCACGTCACACGTCATACAAACTGACCCCCTGGACCAACCCCGAGCAGTCCCTTTACCCATCACGTCACACATCGTACAAACTGACCCCCCGGGCCAACCCCGAACAGTCCCTTTACTCATCCCGTCACACGTCATACAAACTGACCCCCCGGACCAACCCCGAGCAGTCCCTTTACTCATCCCGTCACACGTCATACAAACTGAACCCCCGGGCCAACCCCGAGCAGTCCCTTTACCCATCACGTCACACGTCATACAAACTGACCCCCCGGACCGACCCCGAGCAATCCCTTTACCCATCACGTCACACGTCATACAAACTGACCCCCCGGACCAACCCCGAGCAGTCGCTTTACCCATCACGTCACACGTCGTACACACTGACCCCCCGGACCAACCCCGAGCAATCCCTTTACCCATCACGTCACACATCGTACAAACTGACTCCCCGGACCAACCTCGAGCAGTCCCCTTACCCATCACGTCACACGTCATGGAAACTGATCCCCCGGACCAACCCCGAGCAGTCCCTTTACCCATCACGTCACACATCGTACAAACTGCCCCCCCCCGGACCAACCCCGAGCAGTCCCTATACCCATCCCGTCACACGTCATACAAACTGACCCCCCGGACCAACCCCGAGCAGTCGCTTTACCCATCACGTCACACGTCATACAAACTGACCCCCGCGGACCTACCCCGAGCAGACCCTTTACCCATCACGTCACACGTCATACAAACTGACCCCCGCGGACCTACCCCGAGCAATCCCTTTACTCATCAGGTCACACGTCATACAAACTGACCAACCGGACCTACCCCGAGCAGTCCCTTTACCCATCACGTCACACGTCATACAAAATCCTCCCCCGGTGCCCTCGTGATATCCGCCCAAACCATCTTCTTCCAGGGACTCTGCTCGGACAACTGGGGTGATGGGTGTGTCGAGGTAGTGGGAGGGGGGATCTGGGGAGGAGCAGGAGGGGTGCGAGATCGTGGCACAAGTCGCCTATTGATCTGCGGCAAGAAACCGCCCACAACTCAACGCGCCTTAGCAACTGTCACTCCACAAATGATCCCACACCTCCCCACACCACCCCTGATCCCACACCTCCCCACACCTGCCCCACCACCCCTGATCCCACACCTCCCCACACCACCCCTCATCCCACACCTCCCCACACCACCCCTAATCTCACACCTCCCCACACCACCCCTGATCCCACAGCTCCCCACACCACCCCTGATCCCACACCTCCCCACACCACCCCTGATCCCACACCTCCCCACACCACCCCTAATCCTACACCTCCCCACACCACCCCTCATCCCACACCTCCCCACACCACCCCTAATCTCACACCTCCCCACACCACCCCTGATCCCACACCTCCCCACACCACCCCTGATCCCACACCTCCCCACACCACCCCTGATCCCACACCTCCCCACACCACCCCTAATCCTACACCTCCCCACACCACCCCTGATCCCACACCTCCCCACACCACCCCTGATCTCACACCTCCCCACACCACCCCTGATCCCACACCTCCCCACACCACCCCTGATCCCACACCTCCCCACACCACCCCTGATCCCACACCTCCCCACACCACCCCTAATCTCACACCTCCCCACACCACCCCTGATCCCACACCTCCCCACACCACCCCTGATCCCACACCTCCCCACACCACCCCTGATCCCACACCTCCCCACACCACCCGTAATCCTACACCTCCCCACACCACCCCTGATCCCACACCTCCCCACACCACCCCTGATCTCACACCTCCCCACACCACCCCTGATCCCACACCTCCCCACACCACCCCTGATCCCACACCTCCCCACACAACCCCTGATCCCACACCTCCCCACACCACCCCTAATCCAGCACCTCACCACACCACCCCTGATCAAACACCTCCCGACACCACCCCTGATCCCACACCTCCCCACACCACCCCTGATCCCACACCTCCCCACACCACCCCTGATCCCACACCTCCCCACACCACCCCTGATCTCACACCTCCCCACACCACCCCTGATCCCACACCTCCCCACACCACCCCTGATCCCAAACCTCCCCACACCACCCCTGATCTCACACCTCCCCACACCACCCCTGATCCCACACCTCCCCACACCACCCCTGATCCCACACCTCCCCACACCACCCCTAATCCCACACCTCCCCACACCACCCCTGATCCCACACCTCCCCACGCAACCCCTGATCCAACACCTCACCACCCCACCCCTGATCCCACACCTCACCACACCACCCCTGATCCCACACCTCCCCACACCACCCCTGATCCCACACCTCCCCACACCACCCCTGATCCCACACCTCCCCACACCACCCCTGATCCCACACCTCCCCACACCACCCCTGATCTCACATCTCCCCACACCACCCCTGATCCCACACCTCCCCACACCACCCCTGATCCCAAACCTCCCCACACCACCCCTGATCCCACACCTCCCCACACCACCCCTGATCCAACACCTCCCCACACCACCCCTGATCCCACACCTCCCCACACCTCCCCACACCACCCCTAATCCCACACCTCCCCACACCACCCCTGATCCCACACCTCCCCACACCACCCCCACCACCCCTGATCCCACACCTCCCCACACCACCCCTCATCCCACACCTCCCCACACCACCCCTAATCCCACACCTCCCCACACCACCCCTGATCCCACACCTCCCCACACCTCCCCCAACACCCCTGATCCCACACCTCCCCACACCACCCCTCATCCCACACCTCCCCACACCACCCCTAATCTCACACCTCCCCACACCACCCCTGATCCCACACCTCCCCACACCACCCCTGATCCCACACCTCCCCACACCACCCCTGATCCCACACCTCCCCACACCTCCCCCACCACCCCTGATCCCACACCTCCCCACACCACCCCTCATCCCACACCTCCCCACACCACCCCTAATCTCACACCTCCCCACACCACCCCTGATCCCACACCTCCCCACACCACCCCTCATCCCACACCTCCCCACACCACCCCTGATCCCACACCTCCCCACACCTCCCCACACCACCCCTAATCCCACACCTCTCCACACCACCCCTGATCTCACACCTCCCCACACCACCCCTGATCCCACACCTCCCCACACCACCCCTGATCCCACACCTCCCCACACCACCCCTGATCCCACACCTCTCTACACCACCCCTGATCCCACACCTCCCCACACCACCCCTGATCTCACACCTCCCCACTCCACCCCTGATCCCACACCTCTCCACACCACCCCTGATCCCACACCTCCCCACACCACCCCTGATCCCACACCTCCCCACACCGCCCCTGATCTCACACCTCCCCACACCACCCCTGATCCCACACCTCCCCACACCACCCCTGATCCCAAACCTCCCCACACCACCCCTGATCCCACACCTCCCCACACCACCCCTGATCCCACACCTTCCCACACCACCCCTAATCCCACACCTCCCCACACCACCCCTGATCTCACACCTCCCCACTCCACCCCTGATCCCACACCTCTCCACACCACCCCTGATCCCACACCTCCCCACACCACCCCTGATCCCACACCTCTCTACAGCACCCCTGATCCCACACCTCCCCACACCACCCCTGATCTCACACCTCCCCACTCCACCCCTGATCCCACACCTCTCCACACCACCCCTGATCCCACACCTCCCCACACCACCCCTGATCCCACACCTCCCCACACCACCCCTGATCCCACACCTCTCTACACCTCCCCACACCTCCCCACACCACCCCTGATCTCACACCTCCCCACACCACCTCTGATCCCTCACCTTCCCACACCACCCCAGATCCCACACCTCTCCACACCACCCCTGATCTCACACCTCCCCACACCACCCCTGATCCCACACCTCCTCACACCACCCCTGATCTCACACCTCCCCACACCACCCCTGATCCCACACCTCCACACACTTCCCCACACCACCCCTAATCCCACACCTATCCACACCACCCCCGATCCCACACCTCCCCACACCACACCTGATCCCACACCTCCCCACACCACCCCTGATCCCACACCTCCCCACACCACCCCTGATCCCACACCTCCAAACACTTCCCCATACCACCCCTAATCCCACACCTCCCCACACCACCCCTGATCCCACACCTCCCCACACCACCCCTGATCCCACACCTCTCCACACCACCCCTGGTCCCACTTCTCCCCACACCACCTCTGATCCCACACCTCCCCACACCACCTCTGATCCCACACCTCCCCACACCACCCCTGATACCACTCCTCCCCACACCACCTCTGATCCCACACCTCCCCACACCACCCCTGATCCCACACCTCCCCACACCACCCCTGATCCCACACCTCCCCACACCACCCCTGATTCCACACCTCTCTACACCTCCCCACACCTCCCCACACCACCCCTGATCTCACACCTCCCCACACCACCCCTGATCCCACACCTCCCCACACCACCCCTGATCCCACACCTCCCCACACCACCCGTGATCCCACACCTCCCCACACCACCCTTGATCTCACACCTCTCCACACCACCCCTGATCCCACACCTCTCCACACCACCCCTGACCCCACACCTCCCCACACCACCCCTGATCTCACACCTCTCTACACCACCCCTGATCCCACACCTCCCCACACCAGCCCTGATCTCACACCTCTCCACACCACCCCTGATCTCACATCTCTCCACACCACCCCTGATCCCACACCTCCCCACACCACCCCTGATCCCACACCTCCCCACACCACCCCTGATCTCACACCTCCCCACACCACACCTGATCCCACACCTCTCCACACCACCCCTGATCCCACACCTCCCCACACCACCCCTGATCTCACACCTCTCCACACCACCCCTGATCCCACACCTCCCCACACAACCCCTGATCCCACACCTCCCCACACCACCCCTGATTCCACACCTCTCCACACCACCCCTGATCCCACACCTCTCTACACCTCACCACTCCTCCCCACACCACCCCTGATCTCACACCTCCACATACTTCCCCACACCACCCCTAATCCCACACCTCCCCACACCACCCCCGATCCCACACCTCCCCACACCACCCCTAATCCCACACCTCCCCACACCACCTCTGATCCCACACCTCCCCACACCACCCCTGATCCCACACCTCCCCACACCACCCCTGATCCCACACATCCCCACACCACCCCTGATCCTACACCTCCTCACACCACCCCTGATCCCACACCTCCCCACACCACCTCTGATCCCACACCTCCCCACACCACCCTTGATCCCACACCTCCCCACACCACGCCTGATCTCACACCTCCCCACACCACCCCTGATCCCACACCTCCCCACACCACCCCTGGTCACACTCCTCCCCACACCACTCCTGATCCCGCACCTCCCCACACCTCCATACACCACCCCTGATCACACTCCTCCCCACACCACCCCTGATCCCACACCTCCCCACACCACCTCTGATCCCACACCTCCCCACACCACCCCTAATCCCACACCTCCCCACACCACCCCTGATCTCACACCTGGGCACACCACCACTGATCCCACATCTCTCCACACCACCCCTGATCCCACACCTCCCCACACCACCCCTGATCCCACATCTTCCCACACCACCCCTGATCCCACACCTCCCCACACCACCCCTGATCCCACACCTCTCCACACCTCCCCACACCTCCCCACACCTCCCCTGATCTCACACCTCCCCACACCACCCCTGATCCCACACCTCCCCACACCACCCCTGATCCCACACCTCCCTACACCACCCCTGATCCCACACCACCCCACACCACCCCTGATCCCACACCTCTCCACACCACCCCTGATCCCACACCTCCCCACACCACCTCTGATCCCACACCTCCCCACACCACCCCTGATCCCACACCTCCCCACACCACCCCTGATCCCACACCTCCCCACACCACCCCTGATCCCACACCTCCCCACACCACCCCTGATCCCACTCCTCCCCACACCACCCCTGATCCCACATCTCCCCACGCCTCCCCACACAACCCCTGATCCCACACCTCCACACACCTCCCCACACCTCCCCACACCTCCCCACACCACCCCTGATCCCACACCTCCCCACACCACCCCTGATCCCACACCTCCCCACACCACCCCTAATCTCACACCTCCCCACACCTCCCCCCACCTCCCCACACCACCCCTGATCCCACACCTCTCCACACCTCCCCACACCTCCCCACACCACCCCTGATCCCACACCTCCCCGCACCACCCCTGATCCCACTCCTCCCCACACCACCTCTGATCCCACACCTCCCCACACCACCCCTGATCTCACACCTTCCCACACCTCCCCCCACCACCCATGATTCCACACCTCCCCACACCACCCCACACCACCCCTGATCCCACACCTCCCCACACCTCCCCACACCACCCCTGATCCCACACCTCCCCACACCTCCCCACACCTCCCCACACCACCCCTGATCCCACACCTCCCCACACCACCCCTGATCCCACACCTCCCAACACCACCCCTGATCTCACACCTCCCCACACCACCCCTGATCCCACACCTCTCCACACCTCCCCACACCTCCCCACACCACCCCTGATCCCACACCTCCCCACACCACCCCTGATCCCACTCCTCCCCACACCACCTCTGATCCCACACCTCGCCACACCACCCTGATCTCACACATCCCCACACCTCCCCCCACCACCCATGATCCCACACCTCCCCACACCACCCCACACCACCCCTGATCCCACACCTCCCCACACCTCCCCACACCTCCCCACACCACCCCTGATCCCACACCTCCCCACACCTCCCCGCACCTCCTCACACCACCCCTGATCCCACACCTCCTTACACCACCCCTGATCCCACACCTCCCCACACCACCCCTGTTCCCACACCTCCCCACACCACCCCTGATCCCACACCTCCCCACACCACCCTTGATCCCACACCTCCCCACACCACCCCTGTTCCCACACCACCCCACACCACCCCTGATCCCACACCTCCCCACACCACCCCTGATCCCACACCTCCCCACACCACCCCTGATCCCACACCTCCCCACACCTCCCCCAACACCCCTGATCCCACACCTCCCCACACCACCCCTGATCCCACACCTCCCCACACCACCCCTGATCCCACACCTCCCCACACCTCCCCACACCTCCCCACACCACCCCTGATCCCATACCTCCCCACACCACCCCTGATCCCACACCTCCCCACACCTCCCCGCACCTCCTCACACCACCCCTGATCCCACACCTTACACCACCCCTGATCCCATACCTCCCCACACCACCCCTGTTCCCACACCTCCCCACACCACCCCTGATCCCACACCTCCCCACACCTCTCCACACATCCCCACACTTCCGCACACCACCCCTGATCCCACACCTCCCCACACCACCCCTGATCCCACACCTCCCCACACCACCCCTGATCCCACACCTCCCCACACCACCCCTGTTCCCACACCACCCCACACCACCCCTGATCCCACACCTCCCCACACCACCCCTGATCCCACACCTCCCCACACCACCCCTGATCCCACACCTCCCCACACCTCCCCCAACACCCCTGATCCCACACCTCCCCACACCACCCCTGATCCCACACCTCCCCACACCACCCCTCATCCCACACCTCCCCACACCACCCCTGATCCCACACCTCCCCACAACACCCCTGATCCCACACCTCCCCACACCACCCCTGATCCCACACCTCCCCACACCTCCCCACACCTCCCCACACCTCCCCGCACCTCCTCACACCACCCCTGATCCCACACCTTACACCACCCCTGATCCCACACCTCCCCACACCACCCCTGTTCCCACACCTCCCCACACCACCCCTGATCCCACACCTCCCCACACCTCTCCACACATCCCCACACTTCCGCACACCACCCCTGTTCCCACACCTCCCCACACCACCCCTGATCCCACACCTCCCCACACCACCCCTGATCCCACACCTCCCCACACCACCCCTGATCCCACACCTCCCCACACCACCCCTGATCCCACACCTCCCCACACCTCTCCACACATCTCCACACTTCCGCACACCACCCCTGATCCCACACCTCCCCACACCACCCCTGATCCCACTCCTCCCCACACCACCTCTGATCTCACACTTCCCCACACCACCCCTGATCCCACACCTCCCCACACCACCCCGATCCCACACCTCCCCACACCACCCCTGATCCCACACCTCCCCACACCACCCCTGATCCCACACCTCCCCACACCACCCCGATCCCACACCTCCCCACACCACCCCTGATCTTACACCTCCCCACACCAGCCCTGATCCCACACCTCCCCACACCACCCCTGATCCCACACCTTCCTACCCCACCCCTGATCCCACACCTCCCCACACCACCTCTGATCCCACACCTCCCCACACCACCCCTGATCTCACACCTCCCCTCACCACCCCTGATCCCACACCTCCCCACACCACTCCTGATCCCACACCTCCCCACACCACCCCTGATCCCACACCTCCCCACACCACCCCTGATCCCACACCTCCCCACACCACCCCTGATCCCACACCTCCCCACACCACCCCTGATCTCGCACCTCCCCACACCTCCCCGCACCTCCCCACACCACCCCTGATCCCACACCTCCCCACACCACCCCTGATCCCACACCTCCCCACACCACCCCTGTTCCCACACCTCCCCACACCACCCCTGATCCCACACCTCCCCACACCACCCTTGTTCCCACACCTCCCCACACCACCCCTGATCCCACACCTCCCCACACCACCCCTGATCCCACACCTCCCCACACCACCCCTGATCCCACACCTCCCCACACCTCTCCACACCTCCCCACACTTCCCCACACCACCCCTGATGCCACACCTCCCCACACCACCCCTGATCCCACTCCTCCCCACACCACCCCTGATCTCACGCCTCCCCACACCACCCCTGATCCCACACCTCCCCACACCACCCCTGATCCCATACCTCCCCACACCACCCCTGATCCCACACCTCCCCACACCACCCCTGATCCCACACCTCCCCACACCACCTCTGATCCCACACCTCCCCACACCACCCCTGATCTCACACCTCCCCACACCACCCCTGATCCCACTCCTCCCCACACCACCCCTGATCTCACGCCTCCCCACACCACCCCTGATCCCACACCTCCCCACACCACCCCTGATCCCACACCTCCCCACACCACCCCTGATCCCACACCTCCCCACACCACCCCTGATCCCACACCTCCCCACACCACCCCTGATCCCACACCTCCCCACACCACCCCTGATCCCACACCTCCCCACACCACCCCTGATCCCACACCTCCCCACACCACCCCTGATCTCACACCTCCCCACACCACCCCTGATCCCACACCTCCCCACACCACTCCTGATCCCACACCTCCCCACACCACCCCTGATCCCACACCTCCCCACACCACCTCTGATCCCACACCTCCCCACACCACCCCTGATCTCACACCTCCCCACACCACCCCTGATCCCACACCTCCCCACACCACTCCTGATCCCACACCTCCCCACACCACCCCTGATCCCACACCTCCCCACACCACCCCTGATCCCACACCTCCCCACACCACCCCTGATCCCACACCTCCCCACACCACCCCTGATCCCACACCTCCCCACACCACCTCTGATCCCACACCTTCTTACACCACCCCTGATCCCACACCTCCCCACACCACCCCTCATCCCACACCTCCCCACACCACCCCTCATCCCACACCTCCCCACACCACCCCTGATCCCACACCTCCCCACACCACCTCTGATCCCACACCTTCTTACACCACCCCTGATCCCACACCTCCCCACACCACCCCTGATCCCACACCTCCCCACACCACCTCTGATCCCACACCTCCCCACACCACCCCTGATCCCACACCTCCCCACACCACCCCTGATCCCACACCTCCCCACACCACCCCTGATCCCACTCCTCCCCACACCACCCCTGATCCCACACCTCCCCACACCACCCCTGATCCCACACCTCCCCACACCTCTCCACACATCCCCACACTTCCGCACACCACCCCTGATCCCACACCTCCCCACACCACCCCTGATCCCACTCCTCCCCACACCACCTCTGATCTCACACTTCCCAACACCACCCCTGATCCCACACCTCCCCACACCACCCCGATCCTACACCTCCCCACACCACCCCTGATCTTACACCTCCCCACACCACCCCTGATCCCACACCTCCCCACACCACCCCTGATCCCACACCTCCCCACACCACCTCTGATCCTACACCTCCCCACACCACCCCTGATCTCACACCTCCCCACACCACCCCTGATCCCACACCTCCCCACACCACCCCTGATCCCACACTTCCCCATACCACCCCTGATCCCACACCTCCGCACACCACCCCTGATCCCACACCTCCCCACACCGCCCCTGATCTCACACCTCCCCACACCACCCCTGATCCCACACCTCCCCACACCACCCCTGATCCCACACCTCCCCACACCACCCCTGATCCCACACCTCCCCACACCACTCCTGATCCCACACCTTCCTACCCCACCCCTGATCGCACACCTCCCCACACCACTCCTGATCCCACACCTCCCCACACCACCCCTGATCCCACACCTCCCCACACCACCCCTGATCCCACACCTCCCCATACCACCCCTGATCCCACACGTCCCCACACCACCCCTGATCCCACACCTCCCCACACTGTGGTTAGAGAGAGGGTTGTCTCCTTGTGGTTAGAGAGAGGGTTGTCTTCTCGTGTATAGAGAGAGTTGTCTTTCTGTGGTTAGAAAGAGGGTTGTCTTTCTGTGTTTAGGTAGAGGGTTGTCTTTCTGTGGTTAGAGAGAGAGTTGTCTTTCTGTGATTAGAAAGAGGGTTGTCTTTCTGTGATTAGGTAGAGGGTTGTCTTTCTGTGGTTAGAGAGAGAGAGTTATCTTTCTGTGATTAGAGAGGGGGTTGTCTTCTTGTGCTTAGAGAGAGGGTTGTCTTCTTGTGTATAGAGAGTCTTTCTGGGGTTAGAGACGGGGTTGTCTTTCTGTGGTTAGAGAGAGAGTTGCCTTTCTGTGATTAGAAAGAGGGTTGTCTTTCTGTGATTAGGTAGAGGGTTGTCTTTCTGTGGTTAGAGAGAGAGAGTTATCTTTCTGTGATTAGAAAGGGGGTTGTCTTCTTGCGGTTCAAGAAAGGGTTGTCTTCTTGTGTATAGATAGTGGATCGTGTTTCTGTGGTTAGAGAGAGTTGTCTTTCTGTGGTTAGAGAGAGGGTTGTCTTCTTGTGCTTAGAGAGAGGGTTGTCTTCTTGTGTATAGAGAGTCTTTCTGGGGTTAGAGACGGGGTTGTCTTTCTGTGGTTAGAGAGAGAGTTGCCTTTCTGTGATTAGAAAGAGGGTTGTCTTTCTGTGATTAGAGAGGGGGTTGTCTTCTTGCGGTTCAAGAGAGGGGTGTCTTCTTGTGTATAGATAGTGGATCGTTTTTCTGTGGTTAGAGAGTGAGTTGCCTTTCTGTGATGAGAGCGAAGGTTGTCTTTCCATGATTATAGAGATAGTTATATTTCCGTGGTTAGAGAGAGGGATGTCTTCTTGTGTATAGAGAGAGGGTTGTCTTCTTGTGGTTAGAGAGAGTTGTCTTTCTGTGATTAGAGAGAGGGTTGTTTTTCTGTGGTTAGAGAGAGGGTTGTCTTCTTGTGGTTAGAGAGAGTTGTCTTTCTGTGATTAGAGAGAGGGTTGTTTTTCTGTGGTTAGAGAGAGGGTTGTCTTCTTGTGGTTAGAGAGAGTTGTCTTTCTGTGATTAGAGAGAGGGTTGTTTTTCTGTGGTTAGAGAGAGGGTTGTCTTCTTGTGGTTAGAGAGAGTTGTCTTTCTGTGATTAGAGAGAGGGTTGTTTTTCTGTGGTTAGAGAGAGGGTTGTTTTTCTGTGATTAGAGAGATTGTCTTTATGTCTTTAGAGAGAGGGTTGTCTTTCTGTGGTTAGAGAGAGGACTGTCTTTCTGCGATTAGAGAGAGGGTTGTCTTTCTGTGGTTAGAGAGAGAGTTTTCTTTCTGTGGTTAGAGAGAGAGTTGTCTTTCTGTGGTTACGGAGAGGGTTGTCTTCTTGTGGTTAGAGAGAGTGTTGTCTTTCTATGGTTAGAGAGAGGGTTGTCTTTCTGTGGTTCGAGAGAGTGTTGTCTTTCTGTGGTTCGAGAGAGGGTTGTCTTTCTCTGAGTAGAGAGAGGGTTGTACTCTTGTGGTTAGAGAGTGAGTTGTCTTTCTATGGTTAGAGAGAGGGTTGTCTTTCTGTGATTCGAGATAGGGTTGTCTTTCTGTGGTGAGAGAGAGGGTTGTCTTTCTGTGGTTAGAGAGAGGGTTGCCGTCTTGTGGTTAGGGAGAGGGTTGTCTTTCTGTGATTAGAGAGAGGGTTGTCTTTCTGTGGTTAGAGAGAGGGTTGTCGTCTTGTGGTTAGAGAGAGGGTTGTCTTTCAGTGATTAGAGATAGGGTTGTCTTTCTGTGATTAGAGAGAGGGTTGTCGTCTTGTGGTTAGAGAGAGGGTTGTGTTTCTGTGATTAGAGAGAGGGTTGTCGTCTTGTGGTTAGAGAGAGGGTTGTCTTTCTGTGATTAGAGAGAGGGTTGTCTTTCTGTGATTAGAGAGAGGCTTATCTGCTTGCGGTGCACGGGCATGGACAGGCAAGGCGTTGGACGTGGTCGCCAGGGTGGGGCCTGATAGGTTTATGAAGGGGGGGGGGGGATAAGGAAGGGGTGAAAAGAGGGGATCAGGGGATCAGGGGATCAGGGGATCAGGGTCCTGCCTCCCAAATTAAGCGCGATTGACGATGTGTGAGAGTGAGGGTGGGGGTGATGCAGTAGTCCAGACATGGCAATCCTTTCCAGGCGCCAAACAATTGCTCGTCAGCTAGGCATTCTACTGCTGCTGTGCCTCTGCCAACAATGAGGTCAAGAAAGGGGTCTTAGACCTGGCTACATTGCAAGAAAGTGTCTTAAGGATGCCGAAGCATCCCTAGTCAGATGACATGAGAATGTAACTTGATATTAAGTGGTTTAGTGAATGTCACTTTACTATACTCCAAGAACGCGAATTGAGATATCAATAAAGCCACATAACCTACCCCTCCTATACACAGTCACATTCCGACGATCTGCCTTGTACTATATACCCTTGGGTCGATATGCCTCTATTACAGATCAACCCACCGTGACAAAAAAATGTTTTAACACTGGCAGCAATCAATGTCCCAAGCTATTTGTCATTTCTATAAATATCAGTAACGTTACCACAACTCAGGAGCCAGGCAGCATCGTAGGAAGTGAAGTGAAGATACTCCCACCAGTAAAGACACCCCCACCAGTAAAACTCTCCCACCAGTAAAGACACTCCCACCAGTAAAAACACTCCCACCAGTAAAACACTCCCACCAGTAAAAACACTCCCACCAGTTAAACCGCTCCCACCAGTAAAAACACTCCCACCAGTAAAAACACTCCCACCAGTAAAAACACTCCCACCAGTAAAAACACTCCCACCAGTAAAAACACTCCCACCAGTAAAGACACTCCCACCAGTAAAAACACTCCCACCAGTAAAAACACTCCCACCAGTAAAAACACTCCCACCAGTAAAAACACTCCCACCAGTAAAAACACTCCCACCAGTAAAAACACTCCCACCAGTAAAAACACTCCTACCAGTAAAGATACTCCCACCAGTAAAAACACTCCCACCAGTAAAAACACTCCCACCAGTAAAAACACTCCCACCAGTAAAGACACTCCCACCAGTAAAAACACTCCCACCAGTAAAGACACTCCCACCAGTAAAGACACTCCCACCAGTAAAGACACTCCCTTCAGTAAAGACACTCCCACCAGTAAAGACACTCCCACCAGTAAAAACACTCCCACCAGTAAAAACACTCCTACCAGTAAATACACTCCCACCAGTAAAGACACTCCCACCAGTAAAAACCTTTCCACCAGTAAAAAAACTCCCACCAGTTAAAACACTCCCACCGGTAAAGACAATGCCACCAGTAAAAACACTCCCACCAGTAAAAACACTCCCACCAGTAAAAACACTCCCACCAGTAAAGACACTCCCACCAGTAAAAACACTCCCACCAGTAAAGACACTCCCACCAGTAAAGACACTCCCACCAGTAAAGACACTCCCACCAGTAAAGACACTCCCACCAGTAAAAACACTCCCACCAGTAAAAACACTCCCACCAGTAAAAACACTCCTACCAGTAAATACACTCCCACCAGTAAAGACACTCCCACCAGTAAAGACACTCCCACCAGTAAAGACACTCCCACCAGTAAAGACACTCCCACCAGTAAAAACACTCCCACCAGTAAAAACACTCCTACCAGTAAATACACTCCCACCAGTAAAGACACTCCCACCAGTAAAAACCTTTCCACCAGTAAAAAAACTCCCACCAGTTAAAACACTCCCACCGGTAAAGACAATGCCACCAGTAAAAACACTCCCACCAGTAAAAACACTCCGAACAGTAAAGACACTCCTACCAGTAAAGACACTCCCACCAGTTAAGACACTCCTACCATTAAAAACACTTCCATCAGTAAAAACACTCCCACCAGTAAAAACACTCCCACTAGTAAAAGCACTCCCATCAGTAAAAACACTCCCACCAGTACAGACACTCCCACCAGCAAAGATACTCCCACCAGTAAAGACACTCCCACCAGTAAAAACACTCCCACCAGTAAAAACACTCCTACCAGTAAAGACACTCCCACCAGTAAAAACACTCCCACCAGTAAAAACACTCCCACCAGTAAAGACACTCCCACCAGTAAAGACACTCCCACCAATAAAAACACTCCCACCAGTAAAAACACTCCCACCAGTAAAAACACTCCCACCAGTAAAAACACTCCCACCAGTAAAGACACTCCCACCAATAAAAACACTCCCACCTGCAAAAACACTCCCACCAGTAAAAACACTCCCAACAGTAAAGACACTCCTACCAGTAAAAACACTCCCACCAGTAAAGACACTCCCACCAGTAAAGACACTCCCACCAGTAAAAACACTCCCACCAGTAAATACACTCCCACCAGTAAAGACACTCCCACCAATAAAAACACTCCCACCAGTAAAAACACTCCCACCAGTAAAGACACTCCCACCAATAAAAACACTCCCACCTGCAAAAACACTCCCACCAGTAAAAACACTCCCACCAGTAAAAACACTCCCACCAGTAAAAACACTCCCAACAGTAAAGACACTCCTACCATTAAAAACACTCCCATCAGTAAAGACAGTCACAACAGTAAAACGTGGCGTTGTCTGTGGTTGGGCACTGTCGACTGGGGCGAGGTAGACTGAAGGGCGTGGTCTGTGGTGTGAGAGGCTCGACTGGGGCGCGGTAGACTAGGGGCGTGGTCTGTGGTGTGGGAGGCTCGACTGGGGCGAGGTAGACTGAGGGCGTGGTCTGTTGTGTGGGAAGCTCGACTGGGGCGCGGTATACTGGGGTCGGGGTCTGTTGTGTGGGAGGCTCGACTGGGGCGCGGTAGACTGAGGGACGTGGTCTGTGGTGTGAGAGGCTCGATTGGGGCGCGGTAGACTGGGGGCGTGGTCTGTGGTGTGGGAGGCTTGACTGGGGCGAGGTAGACTGGGGGCGTGGTCTGTGGTGTGTGGGAGGCTCGACTGGGGCGCGGTAGACGGGGGGGGGTCGGGGTCTGTGGTGTGAGAGGCTCGACTGGGGCGCGGTAGACTGAGGGCGTGGTTTGTTGTGTGGGAGGCTCGACTGGGGCGAGGTAGACTGAAGGGCGTGGTCTGTGGTGTGAGAGGCTCGACTGGGGCGCGGTAGACTGAGGGGCGTGGTCTGTGGTGTGAGAGGCTTGACTGGGGCGCGGTAGACTGGGGGCGTGGTCTGTTGTGTGGGAGGCTCGACTGGGGCGAGGTAGACTGGGGGCGTGGTCTGTGGTGTGTGGGAGGCTCGACTGGGGCGCGGTAGACGGGGGGGGGGTCGGGGTCTGTGGTGTGAGAGGCTCGACTGGGGCGCGGTAGACTGAGGGCGTGGTTTGTTGTGTGGGAGGCTCGACTGGGGCGAGGTAGACTGAGGGCGTGGTCTGTTGTGTGGGAAGCTCGACTGGGGCGCGGTAGACTGGGGTCGGGGTCTGTTGTGTGGGAGGCTCGACTGGGGCGCGGTAGACTGAGGGGCGTGGTCTGTGGTGTGGGAGGCTCGACTGGGGCGCGGTAGACTGAGGGCGTGGTCTGTTGTGTGAGAGGCTCGACTGGGGCGCGGTAGACTGGGGGCGTGGTCTGTTGTGTGGGAGGCTCGATTGGGCGCGGTAGACTGAGGGCGTGGTCTGTGGTGTGGGAGGCTCGACGGGGCGCGGTAGACTGAGGGCGTGGTCTGTTGTGTGGGAGGCTCGACTGGGGCGAGGTAGACTGAGGGCGTGGTCTGTGGTGTGGGAGGCTCGACGGGGGCGCGGTAGACTGAGGGCGTGGTCTGTGGTGTGGGAGGCTCGACTGGGGCGAGGTAGACTGAGGGCGTGGTCTGTGGTGTGGGAGGCTCGACGGGGGCGAGGTAGACTGAGGGCGTGGTCTGTTGTGTGGGAGGCTCGACTGGGGCGCGGTAGACTGAGGGCGTGGTCTGTGATGTGGGAGGCTCGACGGGGGCGCGGTCTGTGGTGTGGGAGGCTCGACTGGGGCGAGGTAGACTGGGGTCGGGGTCTGTGGTGTGGGAGGCTCGACTGGGGCGCGGTATAGACTGGGGGCGTGGTCTGTTGTGTGGGAGGCTCGACTGGGGCGAGGTAGACTGAGGGGCGTGGTCTGTGGTGGGGGCGGCGACTGAGTAGGGGGTGGGGCGAGGGGCAGAGGGATGTAAGCCTGAGTCGGTGGGCCCCTGATGTGACTTGGCTACCGGCCTCGTGGCACACAAGCAACGTCTTCGGTGGGCTCTAGCGGACAGCGAACAGCCATTAATAGAAAGCCTCTAATGAAATCTCCCACTCTGACCCGGCAAGGTTAGGCAATATCTATATTGCTTTGTGCAACTCGGTCCTTCTTAAGAATCCAATCTTAATGATTTATGCTTACGGGCATCTGATGCAAGGCAGATCCTTTTAAGGCGGTTGTCTGGGCCTCTTCGAGTTGGTGAGAAGGGAACACGACTTGGGAACAGACGCCAACAAATCAGAGTTAGTGGCGAGGTGTGGTTGTGTTGGTCGCCGGCGGGACGGACCGGGCGGCGTAAGCGGCATTCACGATGGCGAGAGGCGAGAATCACGGTGCCACTACAAGCGACCTTCAGGAGGTTCGCATGGAACGCGGATATCAGAGGCGGAAAGGCGGCTATCAAACCTAGGCGAACAGCCAGGGAGCCAAGAGAGCTAAAGAGTAAGGTTAAACAAACTTAAAAAAAGCGACGCACGCTAACAGAGCAATGAAGCCTGGTTAATGGAGCCAAGGAACCAGGTTAACATAGCCTGAACAGGCGGCCAACCGAGCCAGAAAAGGAGGCTAACAGTCAGGGGACGAGACATAAGACCCCGGCTTACAATGCCAGGAAGCCAAGCTAACATTACCCGGGAACACGGCTACCAAAGCCACGGAGCTAGGAAAACAGGCTCGGGGAAACCAGGCTAACAGACCGACGCTAGCAGAGCCAGGGAGCCAGGGAGCTAAGTTAACAGACCCTCGCTAGCAGAGCTAAGCTAACAGATTGAAATGAAATGAAATGTTGGTGTTTTAGGCCACTTTTGTGCACATACAGGCTAAATTGGGCCAAGGAACCTCCCGGGACGATGAAGGATGAAGGAATGACCCAGATTAGGTGCCCGAGCCCGGATTCGAACCCAGGACCTATTGATCTGCGGTCTAGTGCGCTAACCACTACACCAGGGAGGCCCCCCGCTAAGCTAACAGAGCCAGGGAACTAAGCTAGCTGAGCTACGGAGCTAGGCTAAAAGAGCCAGGGAGCTAAGCTAACAGAGCCAGGGAGCTAAGCTAACAGAGCCAGGGAGCTGAGCAAACAGACCCCCGCTAGCAGATCCAGAGAGCTTAGCTAACAGAGCCAGAGAGCTAAACTAATAGAGCCTGGGAGCTAAGCTAACAGAGCCAGGGAGCTAAGCAAACAGACCCCCGCTAGCAAATCCAGGGAGCTTAGCTAACAGAGCCAGATAGCTAAGCTAACAGAGCCAGGGAGCTAAGCTAACAGACCCACGCTAGCAGATCCAGGGAGCTTAGCTAACAGAGCCAGGGAGCTAAGCTAACAGAGCCAGGGAGCTAAGCTAACAGAGCCAGGGAGCTTAGCTAACAGAGTCAGGGAGCCAGGCTATCAGACCCACCCTAGCAGAGCCAGGGAGCTAAGCTAACAGAGTCAGGGAGCTAAGCTAACAGAGCCAGGGAGCTTAGCTAACAGAGTCAGGGAGCCAGGCTAACAGAGCCAGGGAGCTAAGCTAACAGAGTCAGGGAGCCAGGCTATCAGACCCACCCTAGCAGAGCCAGGGAGCTAAGCTAACAGAGTCAGGGAGCTAAGCTAACAGAGCCAGGGAGCTTAGCTAACAGAGTCAGGGAGCCAGGCTAACAGAGCCAGGGAGCTAAGCTAACAGAGTCAGGGAGCTAAGCTAACAGAGCCAGGGAGCTAAGCTAACAGAGCCAGGGAGCCAGGCTAACAGAGTCAGGGAGCTAAGCTAACAGAGCCAGGGAGCTTAGCTAACAGAGTCAGGGAGCCAGGCTATGAGACCCACCCTAGCAGAGCCAGAGAGCTAAGCTAACAGAGCCAGGGAGCTAAGCTAACAGACCCACGCTAGCAGATCCAGGGAGCTTAGCTAACAGAGCCAGGGAGCTAAGCTAACAGAGCCAGGGAGCTTAGCTGACAGAGTCAGGGAGCTAAGCTAACAGAGCCAGGGAGCTTAGCTAACAGAGTCAGGGAGCCAGGCTATCAGACCCACCCTAGCAGAGCCAGAGAGCTAAGCTAACAGAGCCAGGGAGCTAAGCTAACAGAGCCAGGGAGCTAAGCTAGCAGAGCCAGGGAGCTGAGCAAACAGACCCCCGCTAGCAGAGCCAGAGAGCTAAGCTAACAGAGCCAGGGAGCTAAGCTAACAGAGCCAGGGAGCTAAGCTAGCAGAGCCAGGGAGCTGAGCAAACAGACCCCCGCTAGCAGAGCCAGAGAGCTAAGCTAACAGAGCCAGGGAGCTAAGCTAACAGAGCCAGGGAGCTTAGCTAACAGAGTCAGGGAGCCAGGCTATCAGACCCACCCTAGCAGAGCCAGAGAGCTAAGCTAACAGAGCCAGAGAGCTAAACTAATAGAGCCTGGGAGCTAAGCTAACAGAGCCAGGGAGCTAAGCAAACAGACCCCCGCTAGCAAATCCAGGGAGCTTAGCTAACAGAGCCAGAGAGCTAAGCTAACAGAGCCAGGGAGCTAAGCTAACAGAGCCACGGAGCTTAGCTAACAGAGTCAGGGAGCCAGGCTATCAGACCCACCCTAGCAGAGCCAGAGAGCTAAGCTAACAGAGCCAGGGAGCTAAGCTAACAGAGTCAGGGAGCTAAGCTAACAGAGCCAGGGAGCTTAGCTAACAGAGTCAGGGAGCCAGGCTATCAGACCCACCCTAGCAGAGCCAGAGAGCTAAGCTAACAGAGCCAGGGAGCTAAGCTAACAAAGTCAGGGAGCTAAGCTAACAGAGCCAGGGAGCTTAGCTAACAGAGTCAGGGAGCCAGGCTATCAGACCCACTCTAGCAGAGCCAGAGAGCTAAGCTAACAGAGTCAGGGAGCTAAGCTAACAGAGCCAGGGAGCTTAGCTAACAGAGCCAGGGAGCTTAGCTAACAGAGTCAGGGAGCCAGGCTATCAGACCCACCCTAGCAGAGCCAGAGAGCTAAGCTAACAGAGCCAGGGAGCTAAGCTAACAGAGCCAGGGAGCTAAGCTAACAGAGCCAGGGAGCCAGGCTAACAGAGCCAGGGAGCTAAGCTAACAGAGTCAGGGAGCCAGGTTAACAGAGCCAGGGAGCCCGGCTGCCATACATAATTCAGATATTAACGCAATGAATTTATTAATTCAACTCCTGTGCCGGTCAAGGTACTTTGCATACTTCTAGGGTCGAGTTGTCCTAGATTTTCTGGGGTGGGGGGCATTGGGATTGTCTTTCCCCCGTTGTCGGCGGGGGGGGGGTGTGTCAGGGGGGAAGAGTAGTTGCCGGGGTAGATTGCCGGGGGGATTTGTCCTGGGGGGGGGGGGGTTATCGGGGAGGGGGAGTTGTCCGGCAAGAATTATTCAGTGCAGGGTGAATTGACCGCGGGGCGGAGGGGAGTTGTCCTGCTCCCCCCCTTGACATATGAAGACTTCTATGAACACTTTGATGTAGGATATTCGCATCATACATATATCATCACCCCTTCTTCTTAGACATATATATTGCCGAAAACCCCGCCCCCCACCGTGCGGCTTCTGCCTCCAATACCCCCTCCCCCTCCCCCGCGCATAAAATGCCTCTACCCGTGTTGCTCACTCCCTCCCATTCGTAACATGAACGCATTCGTCCAGAAATACCATAGGTTTCATTCTTTTTTTTATTTAACAAACTAGGTGATAGAGGTGTGGACGGGCTTTTAACACCAGCAATGAGTATTTGTGATATGAATTTTATCGGTTTCCCAACTGTTTTCGGTACCTTGCCTTAAAAAAATACATTTACTGCGGAGCCAATATGGCGGCGAGGAGCGATTGCGGCACAAATTATGTTGTAAAAGTTGGCCAAATAAGAAACGATAGGACACAAATATATGTCTAATATCGGCAGACCCCTCCATGAAAGTACGTAGTTCCATAAAATGTTATGAATCTGGCCCCAAACACTACCAATTTTGCTGAATCGTGTCGACAAGTGGAGCACCATAGCCGTGCTGACTGCTTTTTCCCTATGTCGAGTTATCACCATGTAGACAACATTGTCTAGGGTGATTTAGCACTAGGCCTGTGCCTGTGTCTGTGCCTGTGCCTTAGATGCATAGCGAGTTAGCTATCTAACTGTGGTGCATGTTAACACAACTGACCGAGGTCCGGGGAGCGTCTTGCACGGACATGGTCGTGTTATCAGCAACCTCATGCCATTTCTGTCAACAGTAATGTGAAGGTATTTGCCTCACTAAATTATTACAGATATCGATTCGTCCGCGACACGTTGAAAGAACCAAACATTTCAACCCATTCCGATATTATATGAAACGTTCTTCACTATGGGTGGCCATTTTTACTGCCCTGTTCACCAAAACGTTGTCGATTGTCTTTTAGCATCCGTTACCAGTAAACTAGAGGGGCGAATACCTTTTTCGATCGCCGCAACTGCCATCCATGAGTTCTTGGAGATTTGCAATTAGCTGGACATTTTGGACGGTCGTTATCCGTACAATTCCTGGTTCAACGCGATGACCCTTTCCATATTTACCGTAACATTAATATGTGAATTCGCAGTTGTGAACCTCGTAAAATAAATAAGGTTGATATAATTTTTTTATTAAAAATGTATTTATTTTGTTAACATTTTTTTTTACCGCAATCCGTTTCTACAGTCTGTGAAATCCTCGATATTCGCATTATCATTTTTAAGGTGTCTTTGTTTCTACACCTCGGCCCCATGGCCAGTTTAATCGCCTGGCGGTTCTATACTAATGCATATGCGGAGTAACACGGGGGGGGGGTGGAGGCTAGCCGACAAAAGGGGGGTGCGTGGTTGGAGGGAGCTCTGACGAGGGGAAGCCGGAGTGGGAAAAGATTAACGACTTCTCTCTGAGACCAGGTTGGCTCGCACCCAAAATATGGTATGCACTGCCCCCCGCCCCCCTCCCCCATCCCCCTCCCCCATCCCCCCTCCCCCCCTTCCCCCTCCCCCGCCCTCTCCGAGACCAGGTTGGCTCGCACCCAAAATATGGTATGCACACTGCCCCCCTCCCCCCCTCCCCCTTCCCCCCCCCCCCCCTCTCCGAGACCAAGGAGGCTCGCACCCAAAATATGGCATGCGCTGCCCCCCTTCCCCCTCCCCCCCTCCCCCTCCCCCGCCCTCTCCGAGACCAAGGAGGCTCGCACCCAAAATATGGTATGCACTGCCCTCCTCCCCCCTCCCCCCTCCTTTTGCCCTTTTGCCAGGCCGGGGCTATCTAAGTTAGTTAGGCGGGGGAGGGGGGGAGGGGGGCAGTGCATACCATATTTTGGGTGTCTGCTCAGACACCCCCTTATTTCACAATACGAGACCCACCCTCGATTGTTCTTTCTATAGAAACTAACTTAGATAGCCCCGTCCTGGCCAAAACAGCGCTTTTCCGGGGAGCTGGTGTCTGAAATAAGCCTACATATGAGTTGAGTGGGTTATACATGGCAGAAGCGTTACCACATTCCTATGGAGGGGGATCGGGGGCCAAAACTCGACATGCTTCATTGCTATTCATGTGTAATTTTACATCATTCTGTCTATTCAATATTTCAGTATTCCATGCGCAATTTGTAACTTGTTCATTGGGCATTTGACACGGTGACATACGTGTTTCAACATTTCAAGTCGCTTGATTTGACACCGCCAGATTTGACACTTCAAGATTTGAGAGTTGTCCGTGCGACATTTGACAACTGAAGATTTGACGTCGCAACATTTTACAATATTTCTACACCAGGAGGCGCTGCGCACCGGTACGAGGACACCCTTTCGCCGGAGATTACCGCGGTCATGTGATCAAGGCACATGATCAGTTGGCAGAGCAGCTACTGTTTATTTCCTTCCGGGTAATGGCCGCGGGGTGATACGATACGTATAGGGATTAAAAGAAAGAAAAACGTCTAGTATCGTATCAGGGACTGTCGTCCGTCTTATTTGGTGGCGGTCGAGAAGAAATTCGTCCATTAAAGGCTTGCCATTCCAGTCTATTGTTACTATAAAGGCTTGCCATTCCCGTCTATTGTTACTATAAAGGCTTGCCATTCCCGTCTATTGTTACTATAAAGGCTTGCCATTCCCGTCTATTGTTACTATAAAGGCTTGCCATTCCCGTCTATTGTTACTATAAAGGCTTGCCATTGCCGTCTATTGTTACTATAAAGGCTTGCCATTCCCGTCTATTGTTACTATAAAGGCTTGCCATTCCCGTCTATTGTTACTATAAAGGCTGCCATTCCCGTCTATTGTTATTATAAAGGCTTGCCATTCCCGTCTATTGTTAATATAAAGGCTTGCCATGCCCGTCTATTGTTACTGTAAAGGCTTGCCATTCCCGTCTATTGTTACTGTAAAGGCTTGCCATTCCCGTCTATTGTTACTATAAAGGCTTGGCATTGCCGTCTATTGTTACTATAAAGGCTTGCCATTGCCGTCTATTGTTACTATAAAGGCTTGCCATTCCCGTCTATTGTTATTATAAAGGCTTGCCATTCCCGTCTATTGTTAATATAAAGGCTTGCCATGCCCGTCTATTGTTACTGTAAAGGCTTGCCATTCCCGTCTATTGTTACTGTAAAGGCTTGCCATTCCCGTCTATTGTTACTATAAAGGCTTGGCATTGCCGTCTATTGTTACTATAAAGGCTTGCCATTGCCGTCTATTGTTACTATAAAGGCTTGCCATTGCCGTCTATTGTTACTATAAAGGCTTGCCATTCCCGTCTATTGTTAGTATAAAGGCTTGCCATTCCCGTCTATTGTTACTATAAAGGCTTGCCTTTCCCGTCTATTGTTACTATAAAGGCTTGCCATTCCCGTCTATTGTTACTATAAAGGCTTGCCATTCCCGTCTATTGTTACTATAAAGGGTTGCCATTCCCGTCTATTGTTACTATAAAGGCTTGCCATTCCCGTCTATTGTTAATATAAAGGCTTGCCATGCCCGTCTATTGTTACTGTAAAGGCTTGCCATTCCCGTCTATTGTTACTGTAAAGGCTTGCCATTCCCGTCTATTGTTACTATAAAGGCTTGGCATTGCCGTCTATTGTTACTATAAAGGCTTGCCATTGCCGTCTATTGTTACTATAAAGGCTTGCCATTGCCGTCTATTGTTACTATAAAGGCTTGCCATTCCCGTCTATTGTTAGTATAAAGGCTTGCCATTCCCGTCTATTGTTACTATAAAGGCTTGCCTTTCCCGTCTATTGTTACTATAAAGGCTTGCCATTCCCGTCTATTGTTATTATAAAGGCTTGCCATTGCCGTCTATTGTTACTATAAAGGCTTGCCATTGCCGTCTATTGTTACTATAAAGGCTTGCCATTCCCGTCTATTGTTACTATAAAGGCTTGCCATGCCCGTCTATTGTTACTATAAAGGCTTGCCATGCCCGTCTATTGTTACTATAAAGGCTTGCCATTCCCGTCTATTGTTACTATAAAGGCTTGCCATTCCCGTCTATTGTTACTATAAAGGCTTGCCATTCCCGTCTATTGCTACTATAAAGGCTTGCCATTCCCGTCTATTGTTACTATAAAGGCTTGCCATTCCCGTCTATTGTTACTATAAAGACTTGCCATTGCCGTCTATTGTTACTATAAAGGCTGCCGGTCCCGTCTATTGTTACTATAAAGGCTTGCCATTCCCGTCTATTGTTATTATAAAGGCTTGCCATTGCCGTCTATTGTTACTATAAAGGCTTGCCATTGCCGTCTATTGTTACTATAAAGGCTTGCCATTGCCGTCTATTGTTATTATAAAGGCTTGCCATTGCCGTTTATTGTTATTATAAAGGCTTGCCATTGCCGTCTATTGTTACTATAAAGGCTTGCCATTGCCGTCTATTGTTACTATAAAGGCTTGCCATTGCCGTCTATTGTTACTATAAAGGCTTGCCATTGCCGTCTATTGTTACTATAAAGGCTTGCCATTGCCGTCTATTGTTACTATAAAGGCTGCCATTGCCGTGTATTGTTACTATAAAGGCTTGCCATTGCCGTCTATTGTTACTATAAAGGCTGCCATTCCCGTCTATTGTTACTATAAAGGCTTGCCATTCCCGTCTATTGTTATTATAACAGGCTTGCCATTGCCGTCTATTGTTACTATAAAGGCTTGCCATTCCCGTCTATTGTTACTATAAAGGCTTGCCATTCCCGTCTATTGTTACTATAAAGGCTGCCATTCCCGTCTATTGTTACTATAAAGGCTTGCCATTCCCGTCTATTGTTATTATAAAGGCTTGCCATTGCCGTCTATTGTTACTATAAAGGCTTGCCATTCCCGTCTATTGTTACTATAAAGGCTTGCCATTCCCGTCTATTGTTGCTATAAAGGCTGCCATTCCCGTCTATTGTTACTATAAAGGCTTGCCATTCCCGTCTATTGTTACTATAAAGGCTTGCCATTCCCGTCTATTGTTACTATAAAGGCTTGCCATTCCCGTCTATTGTTACTATAAAGGCTTGCCATTCCCGTCTATTGTTACTATAAAGGCTTGCCATTCCCGTCTATTGTTACTATAAAGGCTTGCCATTCCCGTCTATTGTTATTATAAAGACTGCCATTCCCGTCTATTGTTACTATAAAGGCTTGCCATTCCCGTCTATTGTTACTATAAAGGCTTGCCATTCCCGTCTATTGTTACTATAAAGGCTGCCATTCCCGTCTATTGTTACTATAAAGGCTGCCATTCCCGTCTATTGTTACTATAAAGGCTTGCCATTCCCGTCTATTGTTACTATAAAGGCTGCCATTCCCGTCTATTGTTACTATAAAGGCTGCCATTCCCGTCTATTGTTACTATAAAGGCTTGCCATTCCCGTCTATTGTTACTATAAAGGCGGCCATTCCCGTCGATTGTTACTATAAAGGCTTGCCATTCCCGTCTATTGTTACTATAATAGCTGCCATTCCGGTCTATTGCTACTATAAAGGCTGCCATTCCCGTCTATTTTTACAATAAAGGCTTGCCATTCCCGTCTATTGTTACTATAAAGGCTTGCCATTCCCGTCTATTGTTACTATAAAGGCTTGCCATTCCCGTCTATTGTTACTATAAAGGCTTGCCATTCCCGTCTATTGTTACTATAAAGGCTTGCCATTCCCGTCTATTGTTACTATAAAGGCTTGCCATTCCCGTCTATTGTTACTATAAAGGCTTGCCATTCCCGTCGATTGTTACTATAAAGGCTTGCCATTCCCGTCTATTGTTACTATAAAGGCTTGCCATTCCCGTCTATTGTTACTATAAAGGCTTGCCATTCTCGTCTTTTGTTACTATAAAGGCAGCCATTCCCGTCTATTGTTACTATAAAGGTTTGCCATTCCCGTCTATTGTTACTATAAAGGCTTGCCATTCCCGTCTATTGTTACTATAAAGGCTTGCCATTCCGGTCTATTGTTACTATAAAGGCTTGCCATTGCCTTCTATTGTTACCATAAAGGCTTGCCATTGCCGTCTATTGTTACTATAAAGGCTTGCCATTCCCGTCTATTGTTACTATAAAGGCTTGCCATTCCCGTCTATTGTTACTATAAAGGCTGCCATTCCCGTCTATTGTTACTATAAAGGCTTGCCATTCCCGTCTATTGTTACTATAAAGGCTTGCCATTGCCGTCTATTGTTACTATAAAGGCTTGCCATTGCCGTCTATTGTTACTATAAAGGCTTGCCATTCCCGTCTATTGTTACTATAAAGGTTTGCCATTCCCGTCTATTGTTACTATAAAGGCTTGCCATTCCCGTCTATTGTTACTATAAAGGCTTGCCATTCCCGTCTATTGTTACTATAAAGGCTTGCCATTCCCGTCTATTGTTACTATAAAGGCTTGCCATTCCCGTCTATTGTTACTATAAAGGCTTGCCATTCCCGTCTATTGTTACTATAAATGCTTGCCATTCCCGTCTATTGTTACTATAAAGGCTTGCCATTCCCATCTATTGTTACTATAAAGGCTTGCCATTGCCGTCTATTGTTACTATAAAGGCTTGCCATTGCCGTCTATTGTTACTGTAAAGGCTTGCCATTCCCGTCTATTGTTACCATAAAGGCTTGCCATGCCCGTCTATTGTTACTATAAAGGCTTGCCATTCCCGTCTATTGTTACTATAAAGGCTTGCCATTCCCGTCTATTGTTACTATAAAGGCTTGCCATTGCCGTCTATTGTTACTATAAAGGCTTGCCATTCCCGTCTATTGTTACTATAAAGGCTTGCCATTCCCGTCTATTGTTACTATAAAGGCTTGCCATTCCCGTCTATTGTTACTATAAAGGCTTGCCATTCCCGTCTATTGTTATTATAAAGACTGCCATTCCCGTCTATTGTTACTATAAAGGCTTGCCATTCCCGTCTATTGTTACTATAAAGGCTTGCCATTCCCGTCTATTGTTACTATAAAGGCTGCCATTCCCGTCTATTGTTACTATAAAGGCTGCCATTCCCGTCTATTGTTACTATAAAGGCTTGCCATTCCCGTCTATTGTTACTATAAAGGCTGCCATTCCCGTCTATTGTTACTATAAAGGCTGCCATTCCCGTCTATTGTTACTATAAAGGCTTGCCATTCCCGTCTATTGTTACTATAAAGGCTGCCATTCCCGTCGATTGTTACTATAAAGGCTTGCCATTCCCGTCTATTGTTACTATAATAGCGGCCATTCCGGTCTATTGTTACTATAAAGGCTGCCATTCCCGTCTATTTTTACAATAAAGGCTTGCCATTCCCGTCTATTGTTACTATAAAGGCTTGCCATTCCCGTCTATTGTTACTATAAAGGCTTGCCATTCCCGTCTATTGTTACTATAAAGGCTTGCCATTGCCTTCTATTGTTACCATAAAGGCTTGCCATTGCCGTCTATTGTTACTATAAAGGCTTGCCATTCCCGTCTATTGTTACTATAAAGGCTTGCCATTCCCGTCTATTGTTACTATAAAGGCTGCCATTCCCGTCTATTGTTACTATAAATGCTTGCCATTCCCGTCTATTGTTACTATAAAGGCTTGCCATTCCCATCTATTGTTACTATAAAGGCTTGCCATTGCCGTCTATTGTTACTATAAAGGCTTGCCATTGCCGTCTATTGTTACTGTAAAGGCTTGCCATTCCCGTCTATTGTTACCATAAAGGCTTGCCATGCCCGTCTATTGTTACTATAAAGGCTTGCCATTCCCGTCTATTGTTACTATAAAGGCTTGCCATTCCCGTCTATTGTTACTATAAAGGCTTGCCATTCCCGTCTATTGTTACTATAAAGGCTTGCCATTCCCGTCTATTGTTACTATAAAGGCTTGCCATTCCCGCCTATTGTTACTATAAAGGCTTGCCATTCCCGTCTATTGTTACTATAAAGGCTTGCCATTCCCGTCTATTGTTATTATAAAGACTGCCATTCCCGTCTATTGTTACTATAAAGGCTTGCCATTCCCGTCTATTGTTACTATAAAGGCTTGCCATTCCCGTCTATTGTTACTATAAAGGCTGCCATTCCCGTCTATTGTTACTATAAAGGCTGCCATTCCCGTCTATTGTTACTATAAAGGCTTGCCATTCCCGTCTATTGTTACTATAAAGGCTGCCATTCCCGTCTATTGTTACTATAAAGGCTGCCATTCCCGTCTATTGGTACTATAAAGGCTTGCCATTCCCGTCTATTGTTACTATAAAGGCTGCCATTCCCGTCGATTGTTACTATAAAGGCTTGCCATTCCCGTCTATTGTTACTATAATAGCTGCCATTCCGGTCTATTGTTACTATAAAGGCTGCCATTCCCGTCTATTTTTACAATAAAGGCTTGCCATTCCCGTCTATTGTTACTATAAAGGCTTGCCATTCCCGTCTATTGTTACTATAAAGGCTTGCCATTCCCGTCTATTGTTACTATAAAGGCTTGCCATTGCCTTCTATTGTTACCATAAAGGCTTGCCATTGCCGTCTATTGTTACTATAAAGGCTTGCCATTCCCGTCTATTGTTACTATAAAGGCTTGCCATTCCCGTCTATTGTTACTATAAAGGCTGCCATTCCCGTCTATTGTTACTATAAAGGCTTGCCATTCCCGTCTATTGTTACTATAAAGGCTTGCCATTGCCGTCTATTGTTACTATAAAGGCTTGCCATTGCCGTCTATTGTTACTATAAAGGCTTGCCATTCCCGTCTATTGTTACTATAAAGGCTTGCCATTCCTGTCTATTGTTACTATAAAGGCTTGCCATTCCCGTCTATTGTTACTATAAAGGCTTGCCATTCCCGTCTATTGTTACTATAAAGGCTTGCCATTCCCGTCTATTGTTACTATAAAGGCTTGCCATTCCCGTCTATTGTTACTATAAAGGCTTGCCATTCCCGTCTATTGTTACTATAAATGCTTGCCATTCCCGTCTATTGTTACTATAAAGGCTTGCCATTCCCATCTATTGTTACTATAAAGGCTTGCCATTGCCGTCTATTGTTACTATAAAGGCTTGCCATTGCCGTCTATTGTTACTGTAAAGGCTTGCCATTCCCGTCTATTGTTACCATAAAGGCTTGCCATGCCCGTCTATTGTTACTATAAAGGCTTGCCATTCCCGTCTATTGTTACTATAAAGGCTTGCCATTCCCGTCTATTGTTACTATAAAGGCTTGCCATTCCCGTCTATTGTTACTATAAAGGCTTGCCATTCCCGTCTATTGTTACTATAAAGGCTTGCCATTCCCGTCTATTGTTACTATAAAGGCTTGCCATTCCCGTCTATTGTTACTATAAAGGCTTGCCATTCCCGTCTATTGTTATTATAAAGACTGCCATTCCCGTCTATTGTTACTATAAAGGCTTGCCATTCCCGTCTATTGTTACTATAAAGGCTTGCCATTCCCGTCTATTGTTACTATAAAGGCTGCCATTCCCGTCTATTGTTACTATAAAGGCTGCCATTCCCGTCTATTGTTACTATAAAGGCTTGCCATTCCCGTCTATTGTTACTATAAAGGCTTGCCATTCCCATCTATTGTTACTATAAAGGCTTGCCATTGCCGTCTATTGTTACTATAAAGGCTTGCCATTGCCGTCTATTGTTACTGTAAAGGCTTGCCATTCCCGTCTATTGTTACCATAAAGGCTTGCCATGCCCGTCTATTGTTACTATAAAGGCTTGCCATTCCCGTCTATTGTTACTATAAAGGCTTGCCATTCCCGTCTATTGTTACTATAAAGGCTTGCCATTCCCGTCTATTGTTACTATAAAGGCTTGCCATTCCCGTCTATTGTTACTATAAAGGCTTGCCATTCCCGTCTATTGTTACTATAAAGGCTTGCCATTCCCGTCTATTATTACTATAAAGGCTTGCCATTCCCGTCTATTGTTATTATAAAGACTGCCATTCCCGTCTATTGTTACTATAAAGGCTTGCCATTCCCGTCTATTGTTACTATAAAGGCTTGCCATTCCCGTCTATTGTTACTATAAAGGCTTGCCATTCCCGTCTATTGTTACTATAAAGGCTTGCCATTGCCGTCTATTGTTACTATAAAGGCTTGCCATTCCCGTCTATTGTTACTATAAAGGCTTGCCATTCCCGTCTATTGTTACTATAAAGGCTGCCATTCCCGTCTATTGTTATTATAAAGGCTTGCCATTCCCGTCTATTGTTAATATAAAGGCTTGCCATGCCCGTCTATTGTTACTGTAAAGGCTTGCCATTCCCGTCTATTGTTACTGTAAAGGCTTGCCATTCCCGTCTATTGTTACTATAAAGGCTTGGCATTGCCGTCTATTGTTACTATAAAGGCTTGCCATTGCCGTCTATTGTTACTATAAAGGCTTGCCATTCCCGTCTATTGTTATTATAAAGGCTTGCCATTCCCGTCTATTGTTAATATAAAGGCTTGCCATGCCCGTCTATTGTTACTGTAAAGGCTTGCCATTCCCGTCTATTGTTACTGTAAAGGCTTGCCATTCCCGTCTATTGTTACTATAAAGGCTTGGCATTGCCGTCTATTGTTACTATAAAGGCTTGCCATTGCCGTCTATTGTTACTATAAAGGCTTGCCATTGCCGTCTATTGTTACTATAAAGGCTTGCCATTCCCGTCTATTGTTAGTATAAAGGCTTGCCATTCCCGTCTATTGTTACTATAAAGGCTTGCCTTTCCCGTCTATTGTTACTATAAAGGCTTGCCATTCCCGTCTATTGTTACTATAAAGGCTTGCCATTCCCGTCTATTGTTACTATAAAGGGTTGCCATTCCCGTCTATTGTTACTATAAAGGCTTGCCATTCCCGTCTATTGTTACTATAAAGGCTTGGCATTGCCGTCTATTGTTACTATAAAGGCTTGCCATTGCCGTCTATTGTTACTATAAAGGCTTGCCATTGCCGTCTATTGTTACTATAAAGGCTTGCCATTCCCGTCTATTGTTAGTATAAAGGCTTGCCATTCCCGTCTATTGTTACTATAAAGGCTTGCCTTTCCCGTCTATTGTTACTATAAAGGCTTGCCATTCCCGTCTATTGTTATTATAAAGGCTTGCCATTGCCGTCTATTGTTACTATAAAGGCTTGCCATTGCCGTCTATTGTTACTATAAAGGCTTGCCATTCCCGTCTATTCTTACTATAAAGGCTTGCCATGCCCGTCTATTGTTACTATAAAGGCTTGCCATGCCCGTCTATTGTTACTATAAAGGCTTGCCATTCCCGTCTATTGTTACTATAAAGGCTTGCCATTCCCGTCTATTGTTACTATAAAGGCTTGCCATTCCCGTCTATTGCTACTATAAAGGCTTGCCATTGCCGTCTATTGTTACTATAAAGGCTTGCCATTGCCGTCTATTGTTACTATAAAGGCTTGCCATTGCCGTCTATTGTTATTATAAAGGCTTGCCATTGCCGTTTATTGTTATTATAAAGGCTTGCCATTGCCGTCTATTGTTACTATAAAGGCTTGCCATTGCCGTCTATTGTTACTATAAAGGCTTGCCATTGCCGTCTATTGTTACTATAAAGGCTTGCCATTGCCGTCTATTGTTACTATAAAGGCTTGCCATTGCCGTCTATTGTTACTATAAAGGCTGCCATTGCCGTGTATTGTTACTATAAAGGCTTGCCATTGCCGTCTATTGTTACTATAAAGGCTGCCATTCCCGTCTATTGTTACTATAAAGGCTTGCCATTCCCGTCTATTGTTATTATAACAGGCTTGCCATTGCCGTCTATTGTTACTATAAAGGCTTGCCATTCCCGTCTATTGTTACTATAAAGGCTTGCCATTCCCGTCTATTGTTACTATAAAGGCTGCCATTCCCGTCTATTGTTACTATAAAGGCTTGCCATTCCCGTCTATTGTTATTATAAAGGCTTGCCATTGCCGTCTATTGTTACTATAAAGGCTTGCCATTCCCGTCTATTGTTACTATAAAGGCTTGCCATTCCCGTCTATTGTTGCTATAAAGGCTGCCATTCCCGTCTATTGTTACTATAAAGGCTTGCCATTCCCGTCTATTGTTACTATAAAGGCTTGCCATTCCCGTCTATTGTTACTATAAAGGCTTGCCATTCCCGTCTATTGTTACTATAAAGGCTTGCCATTCCCGTCTATTGTTACTATAAAGGCTTGCCATTCCCGTCTATTGTTACTATAAAGGCTTGCCATTCCCGTCTATTGTTATTATAAAGACTGCCATTCCCGTCTATTGTTACTATAAAGGCTTGCCATTCCCGTCTATTGTTACTATAAAGGCTTGCCATTCCCGTCTATTGTTACTATAAAGGCTGCCATTCCCGTCTATTGTTACTATAAAGGCTGCCATTCCCGTCTATTGTTACTATAAAGGCTTGCCATTCCCGTCTATTGTTACTATAAAGGCTGCCATTCCCGTCTATTGTTACTATAAAGGCTGCCATTCCCGTCTATTGTTACTATAAAGGCTTGCCATTCCCGTCTATTGTTACTATAAAGGCGGCCATTCCCGTCGATTGTTACTATAAAGGCTTGCCATTCCCGTCTATTGTTACTATAATAGCTGCCATTCCGGTCTATTGCTACTATAAAGGCTGCCATTCCCGTCTATTTTTACAATAAAGGCTTGCCATTCCCGTCTATTGTTACTATAAAGGCTTGCCATTCCCGTCTATTGTTACTATAAAGGCTTGCCATTCCCGTCTATTGTTACTATAAAGGCTTGCCATTCCCGTCTATTGTTACTATAAAGGCTTGCCATTCCCGTCTATTGTTACTATAAAGGCTTGCCATTCCCGTCTATTGTTACTATAAAGGCTTGCCATTCCCGTCGATTGTTACTATAAAGGCTTGCCATTCCCGTCTATTGTTACTATAAAGGCTTGCCATTCCCGTCTATTGTTACTATAAAGGCTTGCCATTCTCGTCTTTTGTTACTATAAAGGCAGCCATTCCCGTCTATTGTTACTATAAAGGTTTGCCATTCCCGTCTATTGTTACTATAAAGGCTTGCCATTCCCGTCTATTGTTACTATAAAGGCTTGCCATTCCGGTCTATTGTTACTATAAAGGCTTGCCATTGCCTTCTATTGTTACCATAAAGGCTTGCCATTGCCGTCTATTGTTACTATAAAGGCTTGCCATTCCCGTCTATTGTTACTATAAAGGCTTGCCATTCCCGTCTATTGTTACTATAAAGGCTGCCATTCCCGTCTATTGTTACTATAAAGGCTTGCCATTCCCGTCTATTGTTACTATAAAGGCTTGCCATTGCCGTCTATTGTTACTATAAAGGCTTGCCATTGCCGTCTATTGTTACTATAAAGGCTTGCCATTCCCGTCTATTGTTACTATAAAGGCTTGCCATTCCCGTCTATTGTTACTATAAAGGCTTGCCATTCCCGTCTATTGTTACTATAAAGGCTTGCCATTCCCGTCTATTGTTACTATAAAGGCTTGCCATTCCCGTCTATTGTTACTATAAAGGCTTGCCATTCCCGTCTATTGTTACTATAAAGGCTTGCCATTCCCGTCTATTGTTACTATAAATGCTTGCCATTCCCGTCTATTGTTACTATAAAGGCTTGCCATTCCCATCTATTGTTACTATAAAGGCTTGCCATTGCCGTCTATTGTTACTATAAAGGCTTGCCATTGCCGTCTATTGTTACTGTAAAGGCTTGCCATTCCCGTCTATTGTTACCATAAAGGCTTGCCATGCCCGTCTATTGTTACTATAAAGGCTTGCCATTCCCGTCTATTGTTACTATAAAGGCTTGCCATTCCCGTCTATTGTTACTATAAAGGCTTGCCATTGCCGTCTATTGTTACTATAAAGGCTTGCCATTCCCGTCTATTGTTACTATAAAGGCTTGCCATTCCCGTCTATTGTTACTATAAAGGCTTGCCATTCCCGTCTATTGTTACTATAAAGGCTTGCCATTCCCGTCTATTGTTATTATAAAGACTGCCATTCCCGTCTATTGTTACTATAAAGGCTTGCCATTCCCGTCTATTGTTACTATAAAGGCTTGCCATTCCCGTCTATTGTTACTATAAAGGCTGCCATTCCCGTCTATTGTTACTATAAAGGCTGCCATTCCCGTCTATTGTTACTATAAAGGCTTGCCATTCCCGTCTATTGTTACTATAAAGGCTGCCATTCCCGTCTATTGTTACTATAAAGGCTGCCATTCCCGTCTATTGTTACTATAAAGGCTTGCCATTCCCGTCTATTGTTACTATAAAGGCTGCCATTCCCGTCGATTGTTACTATAAAGGCTTGCCATTCCCGTCTATTGTTACTATAATAGCGGCCATTCCGGTCTATTGTTACTATAAAGGCTGCCATTCCCGTCTATTTTTACAATAAAGGCTTGCCATTCCCGTCTATTGTTACTATAAAGGCTTGCCATTCCCGTCTATTGTTACTATAAAGGCTTGCCATTCCCGTCTATTGTTACTATAAAGGCTTGCCATTGCCTTCTATTGTTACCATAAAGGCTTGCCATTGCCGTCTATTGTTACTATAAAGGCTTGCCATTCCCGTCTATTGTTACTATAAAGGCTTGCCATTCCCGTCTATTGTTACTATAAAGGCTGCCATTCCCGTCTATTGTTACTATAAATGCTTGCCATTCCCGTCTATTGTTACTATAAAGGCTTGCCATTCCCATCTATTGTTACTATAAAGGCTTGCCATTGCCGTCTATTGTTACTATAAAGGCTTGCCATTGCCGTCTATTGTTACTGTAAAGGCTTGCCATTCCCGTCTATTGTTACCATAAAGGCTTGCCATGCCCGTCTATTGTTACTATAAAGGCTTGCCATTCCCGTCTATTGTTACTATAAAGGCTTGCCATTCCCGTCTATTGTTACTATAAAGGCTTGCCATTCCCGTCTATTGTTACTATAAAGGCTTGCCATTCCCGTCTATTGTTACTATAAAGGCTTGCCATTCCCGTCTATTGTTACTATAAAGGCTTGCCATTCCCGTCTATTGTTACTATAAAGGCTTGCCATTCCCGTCTATTGTTATTATAAAGACTGCCATTCCCGTCTATTGTTACTATAAAGGCTTGCCATTCCCGTCTATTGTTACTATAAAGGCTTGCCATTCCCGTCTATTGTTACTATAAAGGCTGCCATTCCCGTCTATTGTTACTATAAAGGCTGCCATTCCCGTCTATTGTTACTATAAAGGCTTGCCATTCCCGTCTATTGTTACTATAAAGGCTGCCATTCCCGTCTATTGTTACTATAAAGGCTGCCATTCCCGTCTATTGGTACTATAAAGGCTTGCCATTCCCGTCTATTGTTACTATAAAGGCTGCCATTCCCGTCGATTGTTACTATAAAGGCTTGCCATTCCCGTCTATTGTTACTATAATAGCTGCCATTCCGGTCTATTGTTATTATAAAGGCTGCCATTCCCGTCTATTTTTACAATAAAGGCTTGCCATTCCCGTCTATTGTTACTATAAAGGCTTGCCATTCCCGTCTATTGTTACTATAAAGGCTTGCCATTCCCGTCTATTGTTACTATAAAGGCTTGCCATTGCCTTCTATTGTTACCATAAAGGCTTGCCATTGCCGTCTATTGTTACTATAAAGGCTTGCCATTCCCGTCTATTGTTACTATAAAGGCTTGCCATTCCCGTCTATTGTTACTATAAAGGCTGCCATTCCCGTCTATTGTTACTATAAAGGCTTGCCATTCCCGTCTATTGTTACTATAAAGGCTTGCCATTGCCGTCTATTGTTACTATAAAGGCTTGCCATTGCCGTCTATTGTTACTATAAAGGCTTGCCATTCCCGTCTATTGTTACTATAAAGGCTTGCCATTCCCGTCTATTGTTACTATAAAGGCTTGCCATTCCCGTCTATTGTTACTATAAAGGCTTGCCATTCCCGTCTATTGTTACTATAAAGGCTTGCCATTCCCGTCTATTGTTACTATAAAGGCTTGCCATTCCCGTCTATTGTTACTATAAAGGCTTGCCATTCCCGTCTATTGTTACTATAAATGCTTGCCATTCCCGTCTATTGTTACTATAAAGGCTTGCCATTCCCATCTATTGTTACTATAAAGGCTTGCCATTGCCGTCTATTGTTACTATAAAGGCTTGCCATTGCCGTCTATTGTTACTGTAAAGGCTTGCCATTCCCGTCTATTGTTACCATAAAGGCTTGCCATGCCCGTCTATTGTTACTATAAAGGCTTGCCATTCCCGTCTATTGTTACTATAAAGGCTTGCCATTCCCGTCTATTGTTACTATAAAGGCTTGCCATTCCCGTCTATTGTTACTATAAAGGCTTGCCATTCCCGTCTATTGTTACTATAAAGGCTTGCCATTCCCGTCTATTGTTACTATAAAGGCTTGCCATTCCCGTCTATTGTTACTATAAAGGCTTGCCATTCCCGTCTATTGTTATTATAAAGACTGCCATTCCCGTCTATTGTTACTATAAAGGCTTGCCATTCCCGTCTATTGTTACTATAAAGGCTTGCCATTCCCGTCTATTGTTACTATAAAGGCTGCCATTCCCGTCTATTGTTACTATAAAGGCTGCCATTCCCGTCTATTGTTACTATAAAGGCTTGCCATTCCCGTCTATTGTTACTATAAAGGCTTGCCATTCCCATCTATTGTTACTATAAAGGCTTGCCATTGCCGTCTATTGTTACTATAAAGGCTTGCCATTGCCGTCTATTGTTACTGTAAAGGCTTGCCATTCCCGTCTATTGTTACCATAAAGGCTTGCCATGCCCGTCTATTGTTACTATAAAGGCTTGCCATTCCCGTCTATTGTTACTATAAAGGCTTGCCATTCCCGTCTATTGTTACTATAAAGGCTTGCCATTCCCGTCTATTGTTACTATAAAGGCTTGCCATTCCCGTCTATTGTTACTATAAAGGCTTGCCATTCCCGTCTATTGTTACTATAAAGGCTTGCCATTCCCGTCTATTGTTACTATAAAGGCTTGCCATTCCCGTCTATAGTTATTATAAAGACTGCCATTCCCGTCTATTGTTACTATAAAGGCTTGCCATTCCCGTCTATTGTTACTATAAAGGCTTGCCATTCCCGTCTATTGTTACTATAAAGGCTGCCATTCCCGTCTATTGTTACTATAAAGGCTGCCATTCCCGTCTATTGTTACTATAAAGGCTTGCCATTCCCGTCTATTGTTACTATAAAGGCTGCCATTCCCGTCGATTGTTACTATAAAGGCTTGCCATTCCCGTCTATTGTTACTATAATAGCTGCCATTCCGGTCTATTGTTACTATAAAGGCTGCCATTCCCGTCTATTTTTACAATAAAGGCTTGCCATTCCCGTCTATTGTTACTATAAAGGCTTGCCATTCCCGTCTATTGTTACTATAAAGGCTTGCCATTCCCGTCTATTGTTACTATAAAGGCTTGCCATTCCCGTCTATTGTTACTATAAAGGCTTGCCATTCCCGTCTATTGTTACTATAAAGGCTTGCCATTCCCGTCTATTGTTACTATAAAGGCTTGCCATTCCCGTCGATTGTTACTATAAAGGCTTGCCATTCCCGTCTATTGTTACTATAAAGGCTTGCCATTCCCGTCTATTGTTACTATAAAGGCTTGCCATTCTCGTCTTTTGTTACTATAAAGGCAGCCATTCCCGTCTATTGTTACTATAAATGTTTGCCATTCCCGTCTATTGTTACTATAAAGGCTTGCCATTCCCGTCTATTGTTACTATAAAGGCTTGCCATTCCGGTCTATTGTTACTATAAAGGCTTGCCATTGCCTTCTATTGTTACCATAAAGGCTTGCCATTGCCGTCTATTGTTACTATAAAGGCTTGCCATTCCCGTCTATTGTTACTATAAAGGCTTGCCATTCCCGTCTATTGTTACTATAAAGGCTGCCATTCCCGTCTATTGTTACTATAAAGGCTTGCCATTCCCGTCTATTGTTACTATAAAGGCTTGCCATTCCCGTCTATTGTTACTATAAATGCTTGCCCCCGTCTATTGTTACTATAAAGGCTTGCCATTCCCATCTATTGTTACTATAAAGGCTTGCCATTGCCGTCTATTGTTACTATAAAGGCTTGCCATTGCCGTCTATTGTTACTATAAAGGCTTGCCATTCCCGTCTATTGTTACCATAAAGGCTTGCCATGCCCGTCTATTGTTACTATAAAGGCTTGCCATTCCCGTCTATTGTTACTATAAAGGCTTGCCATTCCCGTCTATTGTTACTATAAAGGCTTGCCATTGCCGTCTATTGTTACTATAAAGGCTTGCCAGTCCCGTCTATTGTTACTATAAAGGCTTGCCATTGCCGTCTATTGTTACTATAAAGGCTTGCCATTCCCGTCTATTGTTACTATAAAGGCTGCCATTCCCGTCTATTGTTACTATAAAGGCTTGCCATTCCCGTCTATTGTTACTATGAAGGCTTGCCATTCCCGTCTATTGTTACTATAAAGGCTTGCCATTCCCGTCTGTTGTTACTATAAAGGCTTGCCATTCCCGTCTATTGTTAGTATAAAGGCTTGCCATTCCCGTCTATTGTTACTATAAAGGCTTGCCATTCCCGTCTATTGTTACTATAAAGACTGCCATTCCCGTCTATTGTTACTATAAAGGCTTGCCATTCCCGTCTATTGTTACTATAAAGGCTTGCCATTGCCGTCTATTGTTACTATAAAGGCTTGCCATTCCCGTCTATTGTTACTATAAAGGCTTGCCATTGCCGTCTATTGTTACTATAAAGGCTTGCCATTCCCGTCTATTGTTACTATAAAGGCTTGCCATTGCCGTCTATTGTTACTATAAAGGCTTGCCATTCCCGTCTATTGTTACTATAAAGGCTTGCCATTCCCGTCTATTGTTACTATAAAGGCTTGCCATTCCCGTCTATTGTTACTATAAATGCTTGCCATTCCCGTCTATTGTTACTATAAAGGCTTGCCATTCCCATCTATTGTTACTATAAAGGCTTGCCATTGCCGTCTATTGTTACTATAAAGGCTTGCCATTGCCGTCTATTGTTACTGTAAAGGCTTGCCATTCCCGTCTATTGTTACCATAAAGGCTTGCCATGCCCGTCTATTGTTACTATAAAGGCTTGCCATTCCCGTCTATTGTTACTATAAAGGCTTGCCATTCCCGTCTATTGTTACTATAAAGGCTTGCCATTGCCGTCTATTGTTACTATAAAGGCTTGCCAGTCCCGTCTATTGTTACTATAAAGGCTTGCCATTGCCGTCTATTGTTACTATAAAGGCTTGCCATTCCCGTCTATTGTTACTATAAAGGCTGCCATTCCCGTCTATTGTTACTATAAAGGCTTGCCATTCCCGTCTATTGTTACTATAAAGGCTTGCCATTCCCGTCTATTGTTACTATAAAGACTGCCATTCCCGTCTATTGTTACTATAAAGGCTTGCCATTCCCGTCTATTGTTACTATAAAGGCTTGCCATTCCCGTCTATTGTTACTATAAAGGCTGCCATTCCCGTCTATTGTTACTATAAAGGCTGCCATTCCCGTCTATTGTTACTATAAAGGCTTGCCATTCCCGTCTATTGTTACTATAAAGGCTGCCATTCCCGTCTATTGTTACTATAAAGGCTGCCATTCCCGTCTATTGTTACTATAAAGGCTTGCCATTCCCGTCTATTGTTACTATAAAGGCTGCCATTCTCGTTTATTGTTACTATAAAGGCTTGCCATTCCCGTCTATTGTTACTATAAAGGCTGCCATTCCCGTCTAGTGTTACTATAAAGGCTGCCATTCCCGTCTATTTTTACAATAAAGGCTTGCCATTCCCGTCTATTGTTACTATAAAGGCTTGCCATTCCCGTCTATTGTTACTATAAAGGCTTGCCATTCCCGTCTATTGTTACTATAAAGGCTTGCCATTCCCGTCTATTGTTACTATAAAGGCTTGCCATTCCCGTCTATTGTTACTATAAAGGCTTGCCATTCCCGTCTATTGTTATTATAAAGGCTTGCCATTCCCGTCTATTGTTACTATAAAGGCTTGCCATTCCCGTCTATTGTTACTATAAAGGCTTGCCATTCCCGTCTATTGTTACTATTAAGGCTGCCATTCCCGTCTATTGTTACTATTAAGGTTTGCCATTCCCGTCTATTGTTACTATGAAGGCTTGCCATTCCCGTCTATTGTTACTATAAAGGCTTGCCATTCCCGTCTACTGTTACTATAAAGGCTTGCCATTGCCGTCTATTGTTACTATAAAGGCTTGCCATTGCCGTCTATTGTTACTATAAAGGCTTGCCATTGCCGTCTATTGTTACTATAAAGGCTTGCCATTCCCGTCTATTGTTACTATAAAGGCTGCCATTTCCGTCTATTGTTACTATAAAGGCTTGCCATTCCCGTCTATTGTTACTATAAAGGCTGCCATTCCCGTCTATTGTTACTATAAAGGCTTGTCATTCCCGTCTATTGTTACTATAAAGGCTTGCCATTGCCGTCTATTGTTACTATAAAGGCTTGCCATTCCCGTCTATTGTTACTATAAAGGCTTGCCATTCCCGTCTATTGTTACTATAAAGGCTTGCCATTCCCGTCTATTGTTACTATAAAGGCTTGCCATTCCCGTCTATTGTTACTATAAAGGCTTGCCATTCCCGTCTATTGTTACTATAAAGGCTTGCCATTCCCGTCTATTGTTACTATAAAGGCTTGCCATTCCGGTCTATTGTTACTATAAAGGCTTGCCATTCCCGTCTATTGTTACTATAAAGGCTTGCCATTCCCGTCTATTGTTACTATAAAGGCTTGCCATTGCCGTCTATTGTTACTATAAAGGCTTGCCAGTCCCGTCTATTGTTACTATAAAGGCTTGCCATTGCCGTCTATTGTTACTATAAAGGCTTGCCATTCCCGTCTATTGTTACTATAAAGGCTGCCATTCCCGTCTATTGTTACTATAAAGGCTTGCCATTCCCGTCTATTGTTACTATAAAGGCTTGCCATTCCCGTCTATTGTTACTATAAAGGCTTGCCATTCCCGTCTATTGTTACTATAAAGACTGCCATTCCCGTCTATTGTTACTATAAAGGCTTGCCATTCCCGTCTATTGTTCCTATAAAGGCTTGCCATTCCCGTCTATTGTTACTATAAAGGCTGCCATTCCCGTCTATTGTTACTATAAAGGCTGCCATTCCCGTCTATTGTTAAAATAAAGGCTTGCCATTCCCGTCTATTGTTACTATAAAGGCTGCCATTCCGGTCTATTGTTACTATAAAGGCTGCCATTCCCGTCTATTGTTACTATAAAGGCTTGCCATTCCCGTCTATTGTTACTATAAAGGCTGCCATTCTCGTTTATTGTTACTATAAAGGCTTGCCATTCCCGTCTATTGTTACTATAAAGGCTGCCATTCCCGTCTAGTGTTACTATAAAGGCTGCCATTCCCGTCTATTTTTACAATAAAGGCTTGCCATTCCCGTCTATTGTTACTATAAAGGCTTGCCATTCCCGTCTATTGTTACTATAAAGGCTTGCCATTCCCGTCTATTGTTACTATAAAGGCTTGCCATTCCCGTCTATTGTTACTATAAAGGCTTGCCATTCCCGTCTATTGTTACTATAAAGGCTTGCCATTCCCGTCTATTGTTACTATAAAGGCTTGCCATTCCCGTCTATTGTTACTATAAAGGCTTGCCATTCCCGTCTATTGTTACTATAAAGGCTTGCCATTCCCGTCTATTGTTACTATAAAGGCTGCCATTCCCGTCTATTGTTACTATAAAGGTTTGCCATTCCCGTCTATTGTTACTATGAAGGCTTGCCATTCCCGTCTATTGTTACTATAAAGGCTTGCCATTCCCGTCTATTGTTACTATAAAGGCTTGCCATTGCCGTCTATTGTTACTATAAAGGCTTGCCATTGCCGTCTATTGTTACTACAAAGGCTTGCCATTCCCGTCTATTGTTACTATAAAGGCTTGCCATTCCCGTCTATTGTTACTATAAAGGCTGCCATTTCCGTCTATTGTTACTATAAAGGCTTGCCATTCCCGTCTATTGTTACTATAAAGGCTGCCATTCCCGTCTATTGTTACTATAAAGGCTTGTCATTCCCGTCTATTGTTACTATAAAGGCTTGCCATTGCCGTCTATTGTTACTATAAAGGCTTGCCATTCCCGTCTATTGTTACTATAAAGGCTTGCCATTCCCGTCTATTGTTACTATAAAGGCTTGCCATTCCCGTCTATTGTTACTATAAAGGCTTGCCATTCCCGTCTATTGTTACTATAAAGGCTTGCCATTCCCGTCTATTGTTACTATAAAGGCTTGCCATTCCCGTCTATTGTTACTATAAAGGCTTGCCATTCCGGTCTATTGTTACTATAAAGGCTTGCCATTCCCGTCTATTGTTACTATAAAGGCTTGCCATTCCCGTCTATTGTTACTATAAAGGCTTGCCATTCCCGTCTATTGCTACTATAAAGGCTTGCCATTGCCGTCTATTGTTACTATAAAGGCTTGCCATTGCCGTCTATTGTTACTATAAAGGCTTGCCATTGCCGTCTATTGTTATTATAAAGGCTTGCCATTGCCGTTTATTGTTATTATAAAGGCTTGCCATTGCCGTCTATTGTTACTATAAAGGCTTGCCATTGCCGTCTATTGTTACTATAAAGGCTTGCCATTGCCGTCTATTGTTACTATAAAGGCTTGCCATTGCCGTCTATTGTTACTATAAAGGCTTGCCATTGCCGTCTATTGTTACTATAAAGGCTGCCATTGCCGTGTATTGTTACTATAAAGGCTTGCCATTGCCGTCTATTGTTACTATAAAGGCTGCCATTCCCGTCTATTGTTACTATAAAGGCTTGCCATTCCCGTCTATTGTTATTATAACAGGCTTGCCATTGCCGTCTATTGTTACTATAAAGGCTTGCCATTCCCGTCTATTGTTACTATAAAGGCTTGCCATTCCCGTCTATTGTTACTATAAAGGCTGCCATTCCCGTCTATTGTTACTATAAAGGCTTGCCATTCCCGTCTATTGTTATTATAAAGGCTTGCCATTGCCGTCTATTGTTACTATAAAGGCTTGCCATTCCCGTCTATTGTTACTATAAAGGCTTGCCATTCCCGTCTATTGTTGCTATAAAGGCTGCCATTCCCGTCTATTGTTACTATAAAGGCTTGCCATTCCCGTCTATTGTTACTATAAAGGCTTGCCATTCCCGTCTATTGTTACTATAAAGGCTTGCCATTCCCGTCTATTGTTACTATAAAGGCTTGCCATTCCCGTCTATTGTTACTATAAAGGCTTGCCATTCCCGTCTATTGTTACTATAAAGGCTTGCCATTCCCGTCTATTGTTATTATAAAGACTGCCATTCCCGTCTATTGTTACTATAAAGGCTTGCCATTCCCGTCTATTGTTACTATAAAGGCTTGCCATTCCCGTCTATTGTTACTATAAAGGCTGCCATTCCCGTCTATTGTTACTATAAAGGCTGCCATTCCCGTCTATTGTTACTATAAAGGCTTGCCATTCCCGTCTATTGTTACTATAAAGGCTGCCATTCCCGTCTATTGTTACTATAAAGGCTGCCATTCCCGTCTATTGTTACTATAAAGGCTTGCCATTCCCGTCTATTGTTACTATAAAGGCGGCCATTCCCGTCGATTGTTACTATAAAGGCTTGCCATTCCCGTCTATTGTTACTATAATAGCTGCCATTCCGGTCTATTGCTACTATAAAGGCTGCCATTCCCGTCTATTTTTACAATAAAGGCTTGCCATTCCCGTCTATTGTTACTATAAAGGCTTGCCATTCCCGTCTATTGTTACTATAAAGGCTTGCCATTCCCGTCTATTGTTACTATAAAGGCTTGCCATTCCCGTCTATTGTTACTATAAAGGCTTGCCATTCCCGTCTATTGTTACTATAAAGGCTTGCCATTCCCGTCTATTGTTACTATAAAGGCTTGCCATTCCCGTCGATTGTTACTATAAAGGCTTGCCATTCCCGTCTATTGTTACTATAAAGGCTTGCCATTCCCGTCTATTGTTACTATAAAGGCTTGCCATTCTCGTCTTTTGTTACTATAAAGGCAGCCATTCCCGTCTATTGTTACTATAAAGGTTTGCCATTCCCGTCTATTGTTACTATAAAGGCTTGCCATTCCCGTCTATTGTTACTATAAAGGCTTGCCATTCCGGTCTATTGTTACTATAAAGGCTTGCCATTGCCTTCTATTGTTACCATAAAGGCTTGCCATTGCCGTCTATTGTTACTATAAAGGCTTGCCATTCCCGTCTATTGTTACTATAAAGGCTTGCCATTCCCGTCTATTGTTACTATAAAGGCTGCCATTCCCGTCTATTGTTACTATAAAGGCTTGCCATTCCCGTCTATTGTTACTATAAAGGCTTGCCATTGCCGTCTATTGTTACTATAAAGGCTTGCCATTGCCGTCTATTGTTACTATAAAGGCTTGCCATTCCCGTCTATTGTTACTATAAAGGCTTGCCATTCCCGTCTATTGTTACTATAAAGGCTTGCCATTCCCGTCTATTGTTACTATAAAGGCTTGCCATTCCCGTCTATTGTTACTATAAAGGCTTGCCATTCCCGTCTATTGTTACTATAAAGGCTTGCCATTCCCGTCTATTGTTACTATAAAGGCTTGCCATTCCCGTCTATTGTTACTATAAATGCTTGCCATTCCCGTCTATTGTTACTATAAAGGCTTGCCATTCCCATCTATTGTTACTATAAAGGCTTGCCATTGCCGTCTATTGTTACTATAAAGGCTTGCCATTGCCGTCTATTGTTACTGTAAAGGCTTGCCATTCCCGTCTATTGTTACCATAAAGGCTTGCCATGCCCGTCTATTGTTACTATAAAGGCTTGCCATTCCCGTCTATTGTTACTATAAAGGCTTGCCATTCCCGTCTATTGTTACTATAAAGGCTTGCCATTGCCGTCTATTGTTACTATAAAGGCTTGCCATTCCCGTCTATTGTTACTATAAAGGCTTGCCATTCCCGTCTATTGTTACTATAAAGGCTTGCCATTCCCGTCTATTGTTACTATAAAGGCTTGCCATTCCCGTCTATTGTTATTATAAAGACTGCCATTCCCGTCTATTGTTACTATAAAGGCTTGCCATTCCCGTCTATTGTTACTATAAAGGCTTGCCATTCCCGTCTATTGTTACTATAAAGGCTGCCATTCCCGTCTATTGTTACTATAAAGGCTGCCATTCCCGTCTATTGTTACTATAAAGGCTTGCCATTCCCGTCTATTGTTACTATAAAGGCTGCCATTCCCGTCTATTGTTACTATAAAGGCTGCCATTCCCGTCTATTGTTACTATAAAGGCTTGCCATTCCCGTCTATTGTTACTATAAAGGCTGCCATTCCCGTCGATTGTTACTATAAAGGCTTGCCATTCCCGTCTATTGTTACTATAATAGCGGCCATTCCGGTCTATTGTTACTATAAAGGCTGCCATTCCCGTCTATTTTTACAATAAAGGCTTGCCATTCCCGTCTATTGTTACTATAAAGGCTTGCCATTCCCGTCTATTGTTACTATAAAGGCTTGCCATTCCCGTCTATTGTTACTATAAAGGCTTGCCATTGCCTTCTATTGTTACCATAAAGGCTTGCCATTGCCGTCTATTGTTACTATAAAGGCTTGCCATTCCCGTCTATTGTTACTATAAATGCTTGCCATTCCCGTCTATTGTTACTATAAAGGCTTGCCATGCCCGTCTATTGTTACTATAAAGGCTTGCCATGCCCGTCTATTGTTACTATAAAGGCTTGCCATTCCCGTCTATTGCTACTATAAAGGCTTGCCATTCCCGTCTATTGTTACTATAAAGGCTTGCCATTGCCGTCTATTGTTACTATAAAGGCTTGCCATTGCCGTCTATTGTTACTATAAAGGCTTGCCATTGCCGTCTATTGTTACTATAAAGGCTTGCCATTCCCGTCTATTGTTACTATAAAGGCTTGCCATTCCCGTCTATTGTTACTATAAAGGCTTGCCATGCCCGTCTATTGTTACTATAAAGGCTTGCCATTGCCGTCTATTGTTACTATAAAGGCTTGCCATTCCCGTCTATTTTTACTATAAAGGCTTGCCATTGCCGTCTATTGTTACTATAAAGGCTTGCCATTCCCGTCTATTGTTACTATAAAGGCTTGCCATTCCCGTCTATTGTTACTATAAAGGTTTGCCATTCCCGTCTATTGTTACTATAAAGGCTTGCCATTCCCGTCTATTGTTACTATAAAGGCTTGCCATTCCCGTCTATTGTTACTATAAAGGCTTGCCATTGCCGTCTATTGTTACTATAAAGGCTTGCCATTCCCGTCTATTGTTACTATAAAGGCTTGCCATTCCCGTCTATTGTTACTATAAAGGCTTGCCATTCCGGTCTATTGTTACTATAAAGGCTTGCCATTCCCGTCTATTGTTACTATAAAGGCTTGCCATTCCCGTCTATTGTTACTATAAAGGCTTGCCATTGCCGTCTATTGTTACTATAAAGGCTTGCCAGTCCCGTCTATTGTTACTATAAAGGCTTGCCATTGCCGTCTATTGTTACTATAAAGGCTTGCCATTCCCGTCTATTGTTACTATAAAGGCTGCCATTCCCGTCTATTGTTACTATAAAGGCTTGCCATTCCCGTCTATTGTTACTATAAAGGCTTGCCATTGCCGTCTATTGTTACTATAAAGGCTTGCCATTCCCGTCTATTGTTACTATAAAGGCTTGCCATTCCCGTCTATTGTTACTATAAAGGCTTGCCATTCCGGTCTATTGTTACTATAAAGGCTTGCCATTCCCGTCTATTGTTACTATAAAGGCTTGCCATTCCCGTCTATTGTTACTATAAAGGCTTGCCATTGCCGTCTATTGTTACTATAAAGGCTTGCCAGTCCCGTCTATTGTTACTATAAAGGCTTGCCATTGCCGTCTATTGTTACTATAAAGGCTTGCCATTCCCGTCTATTGTTACTATAAAGGCTGCCATTCCCGTCTATTGTTACTATAAAGGCTTGCCATTCCCGTCTATTGTTACTATAAAGGCTTGCCATTCCCGTCTATTGTTACTATAAAGGCTTGCCATTCCCGTCTATTGTTACTATAAAGACTGCCATTCCCGTCTATTGTTACTATAAAGGCTTGCCATTCCCGTCTATTGTTACTATAAAGGCTTGCCATTCCCGTCTATTGTTACTATAAAAGCTGCCATTCCCGTCTATTGTTACTATAAAGGCTGCCATTCCCGTCTATTGTTACTATAAAGGCTTGCCATTCCCGTCTATTGTTACTATAAAGGCTGCCATTCCCGTCTATTGTTACTATAAAGGCTGCCATTCCCGTCTATTGTTACTATAAAGGCTTGCCATTCCCGTCTATTGTTACTATAAAGGCTGCCATTCTCGTTTATTGTTACTATAAAGGCTTGCCATTCCCGTCTATTGTTACTATAAAGGCTGCCATTCCCGTCTAGTGTTACTATAAAGGCTGCCATTCCCGTCTATTTTTACAATAAAGGCTTGCCATTCCCGTCTATTGTTACTATAAAGGCTTGCCATTCCCGTCTATTGTTACTATAAAGGCTTGCCATTCCCGTCTATTGTTACTATAAAGGCTTGCCATTCCCGTCTATTGTTACTATAAAGGCTTGCCATTCCCGTCTATTGTTACTATAAAGGCTTGCCATTCCCGTCTATTGTTACTATAAAGGCTTGCCATTCCCGTCTATTGTTACTATAAAGGCTTGCCATTCCCGTCTATTGTTACTATAAAGGCTTGCCATTCCCGTCTATTGTTACTATAAAGGCTGCCATTCCCGTCTATTGTTACTATAAAGGTTTGCCATTCCCGTCTATTGTTACTATGAAGGCTTGCCATTCCCGTCTATTGTTACTATAAAGGCTTGCCATTCCCGTCTATTGTTACTATAAAGGCTTGCCATTGCCGTCTATTGTTACTATAAAGGCTTGCCATTGCCGTCTATTGTTACTATAAAGGCTTGCCATTCCCGTCTATTGTTACTATAAAGGCTTGCCATTCCCGTCTATTGTTACTATAAAGGCTGCCATTTCCGTCTATTGTTACTATAAAGGCTTGCCATTCCCGTCTATTGTTACTATAAAGGCTGCCATTCCCGTCTATTGTTACTATAAAGGCTTGTCATTCCCGTCTATTGTTACTATAAAGGCTTGCCATTGCCGTCTATTGTTACTATAAAGGCTTGCCATTCCCGTCTATTGTTACTATAAAGGCTTGCCATTCCCGTCTATTGTTACTATAAAGGCTTGCCATTCCCGTCTATTGTTACTATAAAGGCTTGCCATTCCCGTCTATTGTTACTATAAAGGCTTGCCATTCCCGTCTATTGTTACTATAAAGGCTTGCCATTCCCGTCTATTGTTACTATAAAGGCTTGCCATTCCGGTCTATTGTTACTATAAAGGCTTGCCATTCCCGTCTATTGTTACTATAAAGGCTTGCCATTCCCGTCTATTGTTACTATAAAGGCTTGCCATTCCCGTCTATTGTTACTATAAAGGCTTGCCAGTCCCGTCTATTGTTACTGTAAAGGCTTGCCAGTCCCGTCTATTGTTACTGTAAAGGCTTGCCATGCCCGTCTATTGTTACTATAAAGGCTTGCAATGCCCGTCTATTGTTACTATAAAGGCTTGCCATTCCCGTCTATTGTTACTATAAATGCTTGCCATTCCCGTCTATTGTTACTATAAAGGCTTGCCATGCCCGTCTATTGTTACTATAAAGGCTTGCCATGCCCGTCTATTGTTACTATAAAGGCTTGCCATTCCCGTCTATTGCTACTATAAAGGCTTGCCATTCCCGTCTATTGTTACTATAAAGGCTTGCCATTGCCGTCTATTGTTACTATAAAGGCTTGCCATTGCCGTCTATTGTTACTATAAAGGCTTGCCATTCCCGTCTATTGTTACTATAAAGGCTTGCCATTCCCGTCTATTGTTACTATAAAGGCTTGCCATTCCCGTCTATTGTTACTATAAAGGCTTGCCATGCCCGTCTATTGTTACTATAAAGGCTTGCCATTCCCGTCTATTGTTACTATAAAGGCTTGCCATTCCCGTCTATTGCTACTATAAAGGCTTGCCATTCCCGTCTATTATTACTATAAAGGCTTGCCATTCCCGTCTATTGTTACTGTAAAGGCTTGCCATTGCCGTCTATTGTTACTATAAAGGCTTGCCATTTCCGTCTATTTTTACTATAAAGGCTTGCCATTGCCGTCTATTGTTACTATAAAGGCTTGCCATTCCCGTCTATTGTTACTATAAAGGCTTGCCATTCCCGTCTATTGTTACTATAAAGGTTTGCCATTCCCGTCTATTGTTACTATAAAGGCTTGCCATTCCCGTCTATTGTTACTATAAAGGCTTGCCATTCCCGTCTATTGTTACTATAAAGGCTTGCCATTCCCGTCTATTGTTACTATAAAGGCTTGCCATTGCCGTCTATTGTTACTATAAAGGCTTGCCATTGCCGTCTGTTGTTACTATAAAGGCTGCCATTCCCGTCTATTGTTACTATAAAGGCTTGCCATTCCCGTCTATTGTTACTATAAAGGCTTGCCATTCCCGTCTATTGTTACTATAAAGGCTTGCCATTGCCGTCTATTGTTACTATAAAGGCTGCCATTCCCGTCTATTGTTACTATAAAGGCTTGCCATTCCCGTCTATTGTTACTATAAAGGCTTGCCATTCCCGTCTATTGTTACTATAAAGGCTTGCCATTCCCGTCTATTGTTACTATAAAGGCTTGCCATTCCCGTCTATTGTTACTATAAAGGCTTGCCATTCCCGTCTATTGTTACTATAAAGGCTTGCCATTCCCGTCTATTGTTACTATAAAGGCTTGCCATTGCCGTCTATTGTTACTATAAAGGCTGCCATTCCCATCTATTGTTGCTATAAAGGCTTGCCATTCCTCTCTATTGTTACTATAAAGGCTTGCCATTCCCGTCTATTGTTACTATAAAGGCTTGCCATGCCCGTCTATTGTTACTATAAAGGCTTGCCATTCCCGTCTATTGTTACTATAAAGGCTTGCCATTCCCGTCTATTGTTACTATAAAGGCTGCCATTCCCGTCTATTGTTACTATAAAGGCTTGCCATTGCCGTCTATTGTTACTATAAAGGCTTGCCATGCCCGTCTATTGTTACTATAAAGGCTTGCCATGCCCGTCTATTGTTACTATAAAGGTTTGCCATTCCCGTCTATTGTTACTATAAAGGCTTGCCATTGCCGTCTATTGTTACTATAAAGGCTGCCATTCCCGTCTATTGTTACTATAAAGGCTTGCCATTCCTGTCTATTGTTACTATAAAGGCTTGCCATTCCCGTCTATTGTTACTATAAAGGCTTGCCATTCCCGTCTATTGTTACTATAAAGGCTTGCCAGTCCCGTCTATTGTTACTGTAAAGGCTTGCCAGTCCCGTCTATTGTTACTGTAAAGGCTTGCCAGTCCCGTCTATTGTTACTATAAAGGCTTGCCAGTCCCGTCTATTGTTACTATAAAGGCTTGCCATGCCCGTCTATTGTTACTATAAAGGCTTGCCATTCCCGTCGATTGTTACTATAAAGGCTTGCCATTCCCGTCTATTGTTACTATAATAGCTGCCATTCCGGTCTATTGTTACTATAAAGGCTGCCATTCCCGTCTATTTTTACAATAAAGGCTTGCCATTCCCGTCTATTGTTACTATAAAGGCTTGCCATTCCCGTCTATTGTTACTATAAAGGCTTGCCATTCCCGTCTATTGTTACTATAAAGGCTTGCCATTCCCGTCTATTGTTACTATAAAGGCTTGCCATTCCCGTCTATTGTTACTATAAAGGCTTGCCATTCCCGTCTATTGTTACTATAAAGGCTTGCCATTCCCGTCGATTGTTACTATAAAGGCTTGCCATTCCCGTCTATTGTTACTATAAAGGCTTGCCATTCCCGTCTATTGTTACTATAAAGGCTTGCCATTCTCGTCTTTTGTTATTATAAAGGCAGCCATTCCCGTCTATTGTTACTATAAATGTTTGCCATTCCCGTCTATTGTTACTATAAAGGCTTGCCATTCCCGTCTATTGTTACTATAAAGGCTTGCCATTCCGGTCTATTGTTACTATAAAGGCTTGCCATTGCCTTCTATTGTTACCATAAAGGCTTGCCATTGCCGTCTATTGTTACTATAAAGGCTTGCCATTCCCGTCTATTGTTACTATAAAGGCTTGCCATTCCCGTCTATTGTTACTATAAAGGCTGCCATTCCCGTCTATTGTTACTATAAAGGCTTGCCATTCCCGTCTATTGTTACTATAAAGGCTGCCATTCCCGTCTATTGTTACTATAAAGGCTTGCCATTCCCGTCTATTGTTACTATAAAGGCTTGCCATTCCCGTCTATTGTTACTATAAAGGCTTGCCATTCCCGTCTATTGTTACTATAAAGGCTTGCCATTGCCGTCTATTGTTACTATAAAGGCTGCCATTCCCATCTATTGTTGCTATAAAGGCTTGCCATTCCTCTCTATTGTTACTATAAAGGCTTGCCATTCCCGTCTATTGTTACTATAAAGGCTTGCCATGCCCGTCTATTGTTACTATAAAGGCTTGCCATTCCCGTCTATTGTTACTATAAAGGCTTGCCATTCCCGTCTATTGTTACTATAAAGGCTGCCATTCCCGTCTATTGTTACTATAAAGGCTTGCCATTGCCGTCTATTGTTACTATAAAGGCTTGCCATGCCCGTCTATTGTTACTATAAAGGCTTGCCATGCCCGTCTATTGTTACTATAAAGGTTTGCCATTCCCGTCTATTGTTACTATAAAGGCTTGCCATTGCCGTCTATTGTTACTATAAAGGCTGCCATTCCCGTCTATTGTTACTATAAAGGCTTGCCATTCCTGTCTATTGTTACTATAAAGGCTTGCCATTCCCGTCTATTGTTACTATAAAGGCTTGCCATTCCCGTCTATTGTTACTATAAAGGCTTGCCAGTCCCGTCTATTGTTACTGTAAAGGCTTGCCAGTCCCGTCTATTGTTACTGTAAAGGCTTGCCAGTCCCGTCTATTGTTACTATAAAGGCTTGCCAGTCCCGTCTATTGTTACTATAAAGGCTTGCCATGCCCGTCTATTGTTACTATAAAGGCTTGCCATTCCCGTCGATTGTTACTATAAAGGCTTGCCATTCCCGTCTATTGTTACTATAATAGCTGCCATTCCGGTCTATTGTTACTATAAAGGCTGCCATTCCCGTCTATTTTTACAATAAAGGCTTGCCATTCCCGTCTATTGTTACTATAAAGGCTTGCCATTCCCGTCTATTGTTACTATAAAGGCTTGCCATTCCCGTCTATTGTTACTATAAAGGCTTGCCATTCCCGTCTATTGTTACTATAAAGGCTTGCCATTCCCGTCTATTGTTACTATAAAGGCTTGCCATTCCCGTCTATTGTTACTATAAAGGCTTGCCATTCCCGTCGATTGTTACTATAAAGGCTTGCCATTCCCGTCTATTGTTACTATAAAGGCTTGCCATTCCCGTCTATTGTTACTATAAAGGCTTGCCATTCTCGTCTTTTGTTATTATAAAGGCAGCCATTCCCGTCTATTGTTACTATAAATGTTTGCCATTCCCGTCTATTGTTACTATAAAGGCTTGCCATTCCCGTCTATTGTTACTATAAAGGCTTGCCATTCCGGTCTATTGTTACTATAAAGGCTTGCCATTGCCTTCTATTGTTACCATAAAGGCTTGCCATTGCCGTCTATTGTTACTATAAAGGCTTGCCATTCCCGTCTATTGTTACTATAAAGGCTTGCCATTCCCGTCTATTGTTACTATAAAGGCTGCCATTCCCGTCTATTTTTACAATAAAGGCTTGCCATTCCCGTCTATTGTTACTATAAAGGCTTGCCATTCCCGTCTATTGTTACTATAAAGGCTTGCCATTCCCGTCTATTGTTACTATAAAGGCTTGCCATTCCCGTCTATTGTTACTATAAAGGCTTGCCATTCCCGTCTATTGTTACTATAAAGGCTTGCCATTCCCGTCTATTGTTACTATAAAGGCTTGCCATTCCCGTCTATTGTTACTATAAAGGCTTGCCATTCCCGTCTATTGTTACTATAAAGGCTTGCCATTCCCGTCTATTGTTACTATAAAGGCTGCCATTCCCGTCTATTGTTACTATAAAGGCTTGCCATTCCCGTCTATTGTTACTATAAAGGCTGCCATTCCCGTCTATTGTTACTATAAAGGCTTGTCATTCCCGTCTATTGTTACTATAAAGGCTTGCCATTGCCGTCTATTGTTACTATAAAGGCTTGCCATTCCCGTCTATTGTTACTATAAAGGCTTGCCATTCCCGTCTATTGTTACTATAAAGGCTTGCCATTCCCGTCTATTGTTACTATAAAGGCTTGCCATTCCCGTCTATTGTTACTATAAAGGCTTGCCATTCCCGTCTATTGTTACTATAAAGGCTTGCCATTCCGGTCTATTGTTACTATAAAGGCTTGCCATTCCCGTCTATTGTTACTATAAAGGCTTGCCATTCCCGTCTATTGTTACTATAAAGGCTTGCCATTCCCGTCTATTGTTACTATAAAGGCTTGCCAGTCCCGTCTATTGTTACTGTAAAGGCTTGCCAGTCCCGTCTATTGTTACTGTAAAGGCTTGCCATGCCCGTCTATTGTTACTATAAAGGCTTGCAATGCCCGTCTATTGTTACTATAAAGGCTTGCCATTCCCGTCTATTGTTACTATAAATGCTTGCCATTCCCGTCTATTGTTACTATAAAGGCTTGCCATGCCCGTCTATTGTTACTATAAAGGCTTGCCATGCCCGTCTATTGTTACTATAAAGGCTTGCCATTCCCGTCTATTGCTACTATAAAGGCTTGCCATTCCCGTCTATTGTTACTATAAAGGCTTGCCATTGCCGTCTATTGTTACTATAAAGGCTTGCCATTGCCGTCTATTGTTACTATAAAGGCTTGCCATTCCCGTCTATTGTTACTATAAAGGCTTGCCATTCCCGTCTATTGTTACTATAAAGGCTTGCCATTCCCGTCTATTGTTACTATAAAGGCTTGCCATTCCCGTCTATTGTTACTATAAAGGGTTGCCATTGCCGTCTATTGTTACTATAAAGGCTTGCCATTCCCGTCTATTGCTACTATAAAGGCTTGCCATTCCCGTCTATTATTACTATAAAGGCTTGCCATTCCCGTCTATTGTTACTGTAAAGGCTTGCCATTGCCGTCTATTGTTACTATAAAGGCTTGCCATTCCCGTCTATTTTTACTATAAAGGCTTGCCATTGCCGTCTATTGTTACTATAAAGGCTTGCCATTCCCGTCTATTGTTACTATAAAGGCTTGCCATTCCCGTCTATTGTTACTATAAAGGTTTGCCATTCCCGTCTATTGTTACTATAAAGGCTTGCCATTCCCGTCTATTGTTACTATAAAGGCTTGCCATTCCCGTCTATTGTTACTATAAAGGCTTGCCATTCCCGTCTATTGTTACTATAAAGGCTTGCCATTGCCGTCTATTGTTACTATAAAGGCTTGCCATTGCCGTCTATTGTTACTATAAAGGCTGCCATTCCCGTCTATTGTTACTATAAAGGCTTGCCATTCCCGTCTATTGTTACTATAAAGGCTTGCCATTCCCGTCTATTGTTACTATAAAGGCTTGCCATTCCCGTCTATTGTTACTATAAAGGCTTGCCATTCCCGTCTATTGTTACTATAAAGGCTTGCCATTCCCGTCTATTGTTACTATAAAGGCTTGCCATTCCCGTCTATTGTTACTATAAAGGCTTGCCATTGCCGTCTATTGTTACTATAAAGGCTGCCATTCCCATCTATTGTTGCTATAAAGGCTTGCCATTCCTCTCTATTGTTACTATAAAGGCTTGCCATTCCCGTCTATTGTTACTATAAAGGCTTGCCATGCCCGTCTATTGTTACTATAAAGGCTTGCCATTCCCGTCTATTGTTACTATAAAGGCTTGCCATTCCCGTCTATTGTTACTATAAAGGCTGCCATTCCCGTCTATTGTTACTATAAAGGCTTGCCATTGCCGTCTATTGTTACTATAAAGGCTTGCCATGCCCGTCTATTGTTACTATAAAGGCTTGCCATGCCCGTCTATTGTTACTATAAAGGTTTGCCATTCCCGTCTATTGTTACTATAAAGGCTTGCCATTGCCGTCTATTGTTACTATAAAGCCTGCCATTCCCGTCTATTGTTACTATAAAGGCTTGCCATTCCTGTCTATTGTTACTATAAAGGCTTGCCATTCCCGTCTATTGTTACTATAAAGGCTTGCCATTCCCGTCTATTGTTACTATAAAGGCTTGCCAGTCCCGTCTATTGTTACTGTAAAGGCTTGCCAGTCCCGTCTATTGTTACTGTAAAGGCTTGCCAGTCCCGTCTATTGTTACTATAAAGGCTTGCCAGTCCCGTCTATTGTTACTATAAAGGCTTGCCATGCCCGTCTATTGTTACTATAAAGGCTTGCCATTCCCGTCGATTGTTACTATAAAGGCTTGCCATTCCCGTCTATTGTTACTATAATAGCTGCCATTCCGGTCTATTGTTACTATAAAGGCTGCCATTCCCGTCTATTTTTACAATAAAGGCTTGCCATTCCCGTCTATTGTTACTATAAAGGCTTGCCATTCCCGTCTATTGTTACTATAAAGGCTTGCCATTCCCGTCTATTGTTACTATAAAGGCTTGCCATTCCCGTCTATTGTTACTATAAAGGCTTGCCATTCCCGTCTATTGTTACTATAAAGGCTTGCCATTCCCGTCTATTGTTACTATAAAGGCTTGCCATTCCCGTCGATTGTTACTATAAAGGCTTGCCATTCCCGTCTATTGTTACTATAAAGGCTTGCCATTCCCGTCTATTGTTACTATAAAGGCTTGCCATTCTCGTCTTTTGTTACTATAAAGGCAGCCATTCCCGTCTATTGTTACTGTAAATGTTTGCCATTCCCATCTATTGTTACTATAAAGGCTTGCCATTCCCGTCTATTGTTACTATAAAGGCTTGCCATTCCGGTCTATTGTTACTATAAAGGCTTGCCATTGCCTTCTATTGTTACCATAAAGGCTTGCCATTGCCGTCTATTGTTACTATAAAGGCTTGCCATTCCCGTCTATTGTTACTATAAAGGCTTGCCATTCCCGTCTATTGTTACTATAAAGGCTGCCATTCCCGTCTATTGTTACTATAAAGGCTTGCCATTCCCGTCTATTGTTACTATAAAGGCTTGCCATTCCCGTCTATTGTTACTATAAATGCTTGCCATTCCCGTCTATTGTTACTATAAAGGCTTGCCATTCCCATCTATTGTTACTATAAAGGCTTGCCATTGCCGTCTATTGTTACTATAAAGGCTTGCCATTGCCGTCTATTGTTACTATAAAGGCTTGCCATTCCCGTCTATTGTTACTATAAAGGCTTGCCATTCCCGTCTATTGTTACTATAAAGGCTTGCCATTCCCGTCTATTGTTACTATAAAGGCTTGCCATTGCCGTCTATTGTTACTATAAAGGCTTGCCATTCCCGTCTATTGTTACTATAAAGGCTTGCCATTCCCGTCTATTGTTACTATAAAGGCTTGCCATTCCCGTCTATTGTTACTATAAATGCTTGCCATTCCCGTCTATTGTTACTATAAAGGCTTGCCATTCCCATCTATTGTTACTATAAAGGCTTGCCATTGCCGTCTATTGTTACTATAAAGGCTTGCCATTGCCGTCTATTGTTACTGTAAAGGCTTGCCATTCCCGTCTATTGTTACCATAAAGGCTTGCCATGCCCGTCTATTGTTACTATAAAGGCTTGCCATTCCCGTCTATTGTTACTATAAAGGCTTGCCATTCCCGTCTATTGTTACTATAAAGGCTTGCCATTGCCGTCTATTGTTACTATAAAGGCTTGCCAGTCCCGTCTATTGTTACTATAAAGGCTTGCCATTGCCGTCTATTGTTACTATAAAGGCTTGCCATTCCCGTCTATTGTTACTATAAAGGCTGCCATTCCCGTCTATTGTTACTATAAAGGCTTGCCATTCCCGTCTATTGTTACTATAAAGGCTTGCCATTCCCGTCTATTGTTACTATAAAGGCTGCCATTCCCGTCTATTGTTACTATAAAGGCTGCCATTCCCGTCTATTGTTACTATAAAGGCTTGCCATTCCCGTCTATTGTTACTATAAAGGCTGCCATTCTCGTTTATTGTTACTATAAAGGCTTGCCATTCCCGTCTATTGTTACTATAAAGGCTGCCATTCCCGTCTAGTGTTACTATAAAGGCTGCCATTCCCGTCTATTTTTACAATAAAGGCTTGCCATTCCCGTCTATTGTTACTATAAAGGCTTGCCATTCCCGTCTATTGTTACTATAAAGGCTTGCCATTCCCGTCTATTGTTACTATAAAGGCTTGCCATTCCCGTCTATTGTTACTATAAAGGCTTGCCATTCCCGTCTATTGTTATTATAAAGGCTTGCCATTCCCGTCTATTGTTACTATAAAGGCTTGCCATTCCCGTCTATTGTTACTATAAAGGCTTGCCATTCCCGTCTATTGTTACTATAAAGGCTGCCATTCCCGTCTATTGTTACTATTAAGGTTTGCCATTCCCGTCTATTGTTACTATGAAGGCTTGCCATTCCCGTCTATTGTTACTATAAAGGCTTGCCATTCCCGTCTACTGTTACTATAAAGGCTTGCCATTGCCGTCTATTGTTACTATAAAGGCTTGCCATTGCCGTCTATTGTTACTATAAAGGCTTGCCATTCCCGTCTATTGTTACTATAAAGGCTTGCCATTCCCGTCTATTGTTACTATAAAGGCTGCCATTTCCGTCTATTGTTACTATAAAGGCTTGCCATTCCCGTCTATTGTTACTATAAAGGCTGCCATTCCCGTCTATTGTTACTATAAAGGCTTGTCATTCCCGTCTATTGTTACTATAAAGGCTTGCCATTGCCGTCTATTGTTACTATAAAGGCTTGCCATTGCCGTCTATTGTTACTATAAAGGCTTGCCATTCCCGTCTATTGTTACTATAAAGGCTTGCCATTCCCGTCTATTGTTACTATAAAGGCTTGCCATTCCCGTCTATTGTTACTATAAAGGCTTGCCATTCCCGTCTATTGTTACTATAAAGGCTTGCCATTGCCGTCTATTGTTACTATAAAGGCTTGCCAGTCCCGTCTATTGTTACTATAAAGGCTTGCCATTGCCGTCTATTGTTACTATAAAGGCTTGCCATTCCCGTCTATTGTTACTATAAAGGCTGCCATTCCCGTCTATTGTTACTATAAAGGCTTGCCATTCCCGTCTATTGTTACTATAAAGGCTTGCCATTCCCGTCTATTGTTACTATAAAGGCTTGCCATTCCCGTCTATTGTTACTATAAAGACTGCCATTCCCGTCTATTGTTACTATAAAGGCTTGCCATTCCCGTCTATTGTTACTATAAAGGCTTGCCATTCCCGTCTATTGTTACTATAAAGGCTGCCATTCCCGTCTATTGTTACTATAAAGGCTGCCATTCCCGTCTATTGTTACTATAAAGGCTTGCCATTCCCGTCTATTGTTACTATAAAGGCTGCCATTCCCGTCTATTGTTACTATAAAGGCTGCCATTCCCGTCTATTGTTACTATAAAGGCTTGCCATTCCCGTCTATTGTTACTATAAAGGCTGCCATTCTCGTTTATTGTTACTATAAAGGCTTGCCATTCCCGTCTATTGTTACTATAAAGGCTGCCATTCCCGTCTAGTGTTACTATAAAGGCTGCCATTCCCGTCTATTTTTACAATAAAGGCTTGCCATTCCCGTCTATTGTTACTATAAAGGCTTGCCATTCCCGTCTATTGTTACTATAAAGGCTTGCCATTCCCGTCTATTGTTACTATAAAGGCTTGCCATTCCCGTCTATTGTTACTATAAAGGCTTGCCATTCCCGTCTATTGTTACTATAAAGGCTTGCCATTCCCGTCTATTGTTACTATAAAGGCTTGCCATTCCCGTCTATTGTTACTATAAAGGCTTGCCATTCCCGTCTATTGTTACTATAAAGGCTTGCCATTCCCGTCTATTGTTACTATAAAGGCTGCCATTCCCGTCTATTGTTACTATAAAGGTTTGCCATTCCCGTCTATTGTTACTATGAAGGCTTGCCATTCCCGTCTATTGTTACTATAAAGGCTTGCCATTCCCGTCTATTGTTACTATAAAGGCTTGCCATTGCCGTCTATTGTTACTATAAAGGCTTGCCATTGCCGTCTATTGTTACTATAAAGGCTTGCCATTCCCGTCTATTGTTACTATAAAGGCTTGCCATTCCCGTCTATTGTTACTATAAAGGCTGCCATTTCCGTCTATTGTTACTATAAAGGCTTGCCATTCCCGTCTATTGTTACTATAAAGGCTGCCATTCCCGTCTATTGTTACTATAAAGGCTTGTCATTCCCGTCTATTGTTACTATAAAGGCTTGCCATTGCCGTCTATTGTTACTATAAAGGCTTGCCATTGCCGTCTATTGTTACTATAAAGGCTTGCCATTCCCGTCTATTGTTACTATAAAGGCTTGCCATTCCCGTCTATTGTTACTATAAAGGCTTGCCATTCCCGTCTATTGTTACTATAAAGGCTTGCCATTGCCGTCTATTGTTACTATAAAGGCTTGCCATTCCCGTCTATTGTTACTATAAAGGCTTGCCATTCCGGTCTATTGTTACTATAAAGGCTTGCCATTCCCGTCTATTGTTACTATAAAGGCTTGCCATTCCCGTCTATTGTTACTATAAAGGCTTGCCATTCCCGTCTATTGTTACTATAAAGGCTTGCCAGTCCCGTCTATTGTTACTGTAAAGGCTTGCCAGTCCCGTCTATTGTTACTGTAAAGGCTTGCCATGCCCGTCTATTGTTACTATAAAGGCTTGCAATGCCCGTCTATTGTTACTATAAAGGCTTGCCATTCCCGTCTATTGTTACTATAAATGCTTGCCATTCCCGTCTATTGTTACTATAAAGGCTTGCCATGCCCGTCTATTGTTACTATAAAGGCTTGCCATGCCCGTCTATTGTTACTATAAAGGCTTGCCATTCCCGTCTATTGCTACTATAAAGGCTTGCCATTCCCGTCTATTGTTACTATAAAGGCTTGCCATTGCCGTCTATTGTTACTATAAAGGCTTGCCATTCCCGTCTATTGTTACTATAAAGGCTTGCCATTGCCGTCTATTGTGACTGTAAAGGCTTGCCATTGCCGTCTATTGTTACTATAAAGGCTTGCCATTGCCGTCTATTGTTACTATAAAGGCTTGCCATTCCCGTCTATTGTTACTATAAAGGCTTGCCATTCCCGTCTATTGTTACTATAAAGGCTTGCCATTCCCGTCTATTGTTACTATAAAGGCTTGCCATGCCCGTCTATTGTTACTATAAAGGGTTGCCATTGCCGTCTATTGTTACTATAAAGGCTTGCCATTCCCGTCTATTGCTACTATAAAGGCTTGCCATTCCCGTCTATTATTACTATAAAGGCTTGCCATTCCCGTCTATTGTTACTGTAAAGGCTTGCCATTGCCGTCTATTGTTACTATAAAGGCTTGCCATTCCCGTCTATTTTTACTATAAAGGCTTGCCATTGCCGTCTATTGTTACTATAAAGGCTTGCCATTCCCGTCTATTGTTACTATAAAGGCTTGCCATTCCCGTCTATTGTTACTATAAAGGTTTGCCATTCCCGTCTATTGTTACTATAAAGGCTTGCCATTCCCGTCTATTGTTACTATAAAGGCTTGCCATTCCCGTCTATTGTTACTATAAAGGCTTGCCATTCCCGTCTATTGTTACTATAAAGGCTTGCCATTGCCGTCTATTGTTACTATAAAGGCTTGCCATTGCCGTCTATTGTTACTATAAAGGCTGCCATTCCCGTCTATTGTTACTATAAAGGCTTGCCATTCCCGTCTATTGTTACTATAAAGGCTTGCCATTCCCGTCTATTGTTACTATAAAGGCTTGCCATTCCCGTCTATTGTTACTATAAAGGCTTGCCATTCCCGTCTATTGTTACTATAAAGGCTTGCCATTCCCGTCTATTGTTACTATAAAGGCTTGCCATTCCCGTCTATTGTTACTATAAAGGCTTGCCATTGCCGTCTATTGTTACTATAAAGGCTGCCATTCCCATCTATTGTTGCTATAAAGGCTTGCCATTCCTCTCTATTGTTACTATAAAGGCTTGCCATTCCCGTCTATTGTTACTATAAAGGCTTGCCATGCCCGTCTATTGTTACTATAAAGGCTTGCCATTCCCGTCTATTGTTACTATAAAGGCTTGCCATTCCCGTCTATTGTTACTATAAAGGCTGCCATTCCCGTCTATTGTTACTATAAAGGCTTGCCATTGCCGTCTATTGTTACTATAAAGGCTTGCCATGCCCGTCTATTGTTACTATAAAGGCTTGCCATGCCCGTCTATTGTTACTATAAAGGTTTGCCATTCCCGTCTATTGTTACTATAAAGGCTTGCCATTGCCGTCTATTGTTACTATAAAGGCTGCCATTCCCGTCTATTGTTACTATAAAGGCTTGCCATTCCTGTCTATTGTTACTATAAAGGCTTGCCATTCCCGTCTATTGTTACTATAAAGGCTTGCCATTCCCGTCTATTGTTACTATAAAGGCTTGCCAGTCCCGTCTATTGTTACTGTAAAGGCTTGCCAGTCGCGTCTATTGTTACTGTAAAGGCTTGCCAGTCCCGTCTATTGTTACTATAAAGGCTTGCCAGTCCCGTCTATTGTTACTATAAAGGCTTGCCATGCCCGTCTATTGTTACTATAAAGGCTTGCCATTCCCGTCTATTGTTACTATAAAGGCTTGCCATTCCCGTCTATTGTTACTATAAAGGCTGCCATTCCCGTCTATTGTTACTATAAAGGCTTGCCATTCTCGTCTATTGTTACTATAAAGGCTTGCCATGCCCGTCTATTGTTACTATAAAGGCTTGCCATGCCCGTCTATTGTTACTATAAAGGCTTGCCATTCCCGTCTATTGTTACTATAAAGGCTTGCCATTCCCGTCTATTGTTACTATAAAGGCTTGCCATTCCCGTCTATTGTTACTATAAAGGCTTGCCATTCCCGTCTATTGTTACTATAAAGGCTTGTCATTGCCGTCTATTGTTACTATAAAGGCTTGCCATTCCCGTCTATTGTTACTATAAAGGCTTGCCATTGCCGTCTATTGTTACTATAAAGGCTTGCCATTCCCGTCTATTGTTACTATAAAGGCTTGCCATTGCCGTCTATTGTTACTATAAAGGCTTGCCATTGCCGTCTATTGTTACTATAAAGGCTTGCCATTGCCGTCTATTGTTACTGTAAAGGCTTGCCATTCCCGTCTATTGTTACTATAAAGGCTTGCCATTCCCGTCTATTGTTACTATAAAGGCTTGCCAGTCCCGTCTATTGTTACTATAAAGGCTTGCCATTCCCGTCTATTGTTACTATAAAGGGTTTTTTTTGTGTAAACTTAATTTATTTAACGAGGTTATCAACAGCGCATACACATCTTAATGACTACCTCGAGCATATAATTAATGACATATACAGAAGAATACAACGAAGTAATAATCACTAAAAAGAGGAGAATGCTACCGTAATCGAGATCGAGATGGAGATAGAGATAATTCCAAAATATACATTGTAGCGACGGGTGAGCTTTTATTAATAACAGTTTTTTTGGTTAAAACATTTAAGACTCAAAATCTACCAGTGCTTATGATATATGTCTGGACAGCCTTAAACAATATGATGTTTTCTTCGATGGTTGATTCGACGGATCCAAATATTAAAGTATTGCATAATCGAGCTAATTGTTACGTGGTGAAATTCGTTATATTAGATAGGTTTTCATCGACTATGGGTTGAATATTGTTAAATAGTTCTTCACGGTGAATGCTAAACAGAGGACATACCAGTAAGAAATGCACACAATCTTCAGAAGTATCATTACATAAGTTACATATGGCTGAATCTATAAATCCGTAAGCATGTCTGTGCGAGTTCAGTCCACTAAGTCCAAGACGCAATCTGCTATGGTTAATCGCCCCATCCCCAGAAAACATATCATACAATACATTTGGCAAGCCAAAGTACCTCTGTTTGTATAAAGACTTGAAAGACGAAAAGGACGGTGATTGCTTTAGATCGCGTGTTAGGGAGTTCCACGCTCGGACAGTGATCCACAAAAAGGAGTTCATATAATAGGTTTTCTTGGTTACAGGATGATAAAGATGGTCATTACAACGCAGGGGGTAACGCGATATGTCAGACACTCTGGGTGGAACAAGAGTTGCTAGATACTGTGGAACCAGACTATTAATCATTTTATACAGCATACAGACACTGAAGTAAGATCGTCGGGCAGATAATAATTCTACGCCAGTTTCATTAACGAGATTTCTATGAGAGGTACTGGAATATGCCCTCGTGGCTGTTAACAGGGCTTGACGCTGTACGTTTTCTAATCGGTCCGACTGGTGCTTAGTCAAGTTGCCATGGAACACAGGGGTAGCATACTCTAATAGTGGTCTAATATAAGCCTTATATATGCACATCTTTGTCTTCCTATTCATACGCACTGGTAGGCGTTTCAATAGGTTCACCGACTTGGAAGATTTAGCAACCATATTGTCAACTTGGGCGCTCCAGTTCATATTGCTTGATAGAGTGATTCCCAGATGGCAGTGACTGTCGACTCGTCTTATATTAGTGGCACCCAAGTACAAGTCAAGTCCCTCGGGTTTACGTGACTTTTTACTGAACGTCATATAGACTGTTTTGGTAGGGTTGAAAGTTACTCTCCACTGGGCAGCCCAATTACATAACTTCTTGAGATCGCAATTAATGGTTGTTTGACTGTGGCTGCTGTCCAGAACGAAGTACAGAGACGTATCGTCCGCATACAAGAATATTTCGCATTCCAGATCATCAACAATATCGTTGACGTACACTAGGAACAATAGGGGGCCCAGAATTGAACCTTGGGGAACGCCGGCATTGACATCCTTCCTATAAAGGCTTGCCATTGCCGTCTATTGTTACTATAAAGGCTTGCCATTCCCGTCTATTGTTACTATAAAGGCTTGCCATTCCCGTCTATTGTTACTATAAAGGCTTGCCATTCCCGTCTATTGTTACTATAAAGGCTTGCCATTGCCGTCTATTGTTACTATAAAGGCTTGCCATTCCCGTCTATTGTTACTATAAAGGCTTGCCATTCCCGTCTATTGTTACTATAAAGGCTTGCCATTCCCGTCTATTGTTACTATAAAGGCTTGCCATTGCCGTCTATTGTTACTATAAAGGCTTGCCAGTCCCGTCTATTGTTACTATAAAGGCTTGCCATTCCCGTCTATTGTTACTATAAAGGCTTGCCAGTCCCGTCTATTGTTACTGTAAAGGCTGCCATTCCCGTCTATTGTTACTATAAAGGCTTGCCAGTCCCGTCTATTGTTACTGTAAAGGCTTGCCATTGCCGTCTATTGTTACTGTAAAGGCTTGCCTTTCCCGTCTATTGTTACTCTAAAGGCTTGCCATTCCCGTCTATTGTTACTATAAAGGCTTGCCATTCCCGTCTATTGTTACTATAAAGGCTTGCCAGTCCCGTCTATTGTTACTGTAAAGGCTGCCATTCCCGTCTATTGTTACTATAAAGGCTTGCCAGTCCCGTCTATTGTTACTGTAAAGGCTTGCCATTGCCGTCTATTGTTACTGTAAAGGCTTGCCTTTCCCGTCTATTGTTACTCTAAAGGCTTGCCATTCCCGTCTATTGTTACTATAAAGGCTTGCCATTCCCGTCTATTGTTACTATAAAGGCTTGCCATTCCCGTCTATTGTTACTATAAAGGCTTGCCAGTCCCGTCTATTGTTACTGTAAAGGCTGCCATTCCCGTCTATTGTTACTATAAAGGCTTGCCAGTCCCGTCTATTGTTACTGTAAAGGCTTGCCATTGCCGTCTATTGTTACTGTAAAGGCTTGCCTTTCCCGTCTATTGTTACTCTAAAGGCTTGCCATTCCCGTCTATTGTTACTATAAAGGCTTGCCATTGCCGTCTATTGTTACTATAAAGGCTTGCCATTCCCGTCTATTGTTACTATAAAGGCTTGCCAGTCCCGTCTATTGTTACTGTAAAGGCTGCCATTCCCGTCTATTGTTACTATAAAGGCTTGCCAGTCCCGTCTATTGTTACTGTAAAGGCTTGCCATTGCCGTCTATTGTTACTGTAAAGGCTTGCCTTTCCCGTCTATTGTTACTCTAAAGGCTTGCCATTCCCGTCTATTGTTACTATAAAGGCTTGCCATTCCCGTCTATTGTTACTATAAAGGCTTGCCATTCCCGTCTATTGTTACTATAAAGGCTTGCCAGTCCCGTCTATTGTTACTATAAAGGCTTGCCATTGCCGTCTATTTTTACTATAAAGGCTTGCCATTGCCGTCTATTGTTACTATAAAGGCTTGCCAGTCCCGTCTATTGTTACTGTAAAGGCTTGACATTGCCGTCTATTGTTATTATAAAGGCTTGCCATTGCCGTCTATTGTTACTATAAAGGCTTGCCATTGCCGTCTATTGTTACTATAAAGGCTTGCCATTCCCGTCTATTGTTACTATAAAGGCTTGCCATTCCCGTCTATTGTTACTATAAAGGCTTGCCATTGCCGTCTATTGTTACTATAAAGAACGTGTGCCATGTGCTCCCTGGCTGCGTGAGTTCTTAAGGTATTAAAAGAGGTGATGTGGATAGAGTACTACAATTGTTAATCCATATAAACAACACTTCCCTTCTGATATAGTGAGATTGATATACAATGGCGCCGTCCGATCTAACAAAGGGACTCCCAAGATGACATTAGGTAGAGACAGCGGACTCTTTGTGATAGGGACAAAATTGTTGTAAAGTCAACATCATGAAGGTAGGAGAACTGTTCAGTCCATTTCGTGACGGAGGCAGGCGGTTTCTGGAATCCCGCTATTAAACATTGATACACCCGCCGGTGTAATAACCCGGCTAACACTTGTCCATTGCATATTATATTACCTTCGTGCGATTGACGCTTTAATCGCTAAATTGCCTTTTTCCATTATATGGCGATATTTGTTCATCCAGAGCTTTGGTAACGCGTGAATAATACTGTTATGGAGCATCACATCAAGATAAATATTGTACCGAGCCGAGACATCGCAGGACTGCCTTCTGACAAGAATCATACAATCAGGTGTAAGCAGGTCTAAGTGAACTCGCACTTAGTCCCCAGGATGCGGTCACGTCAGGGTCGCCCTGGCTACATGGTGGCATGGCACTCCATGACCGCTCGAGCCTGCCCATCGGATGTAGGAGGTGGGCGGGGAGGGGGGTGTTCCCAGATCAAGAAGAATACGTTTCTTAATTTTAAAAGGATAACTACCGCATACAAAGGAAGGGCGGATACAGGATATTAATATAAAATGATATAAATTGGCGATTGCCCGATTCACGGTGGCTCAATTAATATTACAATTCCCAGTTCACGATTAATGGTCACGATCGTCGGACAATACTCAATTCCTAGTTCATGAAGCAATTTTTCCTTCGTTCAGAGTTGACGGTCAAATGAAAGCCCGTTTCCTCGGAACGGAAATACCCCTTGCCATCCCACCCCCCTCATGGTGGAGGCCTCCATTCCTCCTCGGGATAATTCCCCCGTGAAACCCCCCCCCCCCCCCCCCCCAAGGCCGGATAACAATCCTGGTTTACGTTTCATTAGGATACTGGCCGTTTCACCGTGTAAGGACACAGCGTGCAATGGAAACGGAAGAGAGAACTTGTCCAGAAAGGGAGTCACAATCCCGTTTTTTCGATTATTCGCGGAGTCATATTTAAAATAGCAATAACAGATTTTTTTTTTTAAAGTGATGATCGTTCGAAGAAACTGATTTTCAGAGACATAGTAAGCATATATAAAGCCATCAATAAATACATGTTTTTATTAATTTATACACGGTATGAACTCTACGATCAAGAAGTATGATGCTCCACCACGGCGCCAGCAAGATTCACAATGACTGGCGGCGTTTGACTGCGCCTGAGTCTGAACTCTTCCTGCCAAAATTGTGCGCCGATTAAATGTTTCCCTCCAGTTGAAAAAGTTACTTTCATTGCGCTTAGCTTTGGCTTTAAACGGAACGGTAAGTAGGCCTACTGCACAGGGGCGGATCAAGGGGGGGGGGGCACTCGGGCCTCCCCCCCCCCCGACCTCTTAGGGCCGAAATTGATATCTTTCAACATATGAAAACCAAGAGCTAGCCTCTCGAAACTCCCACCCTGCTGCAAGCCGCGATCAGCGTAACTTCAAGTCACTCAGCGCTGGTACCGAATATTCGTAACGTTATAATTCATAGGTCATCTAGCGCGGTGCATGCGCACGGGCAGCCATTACTCGGCAGGACACTTCACTGGCTCACTGTACTTGTGTATGCGTATGAGTAGCGGTACCGGCTTAATGCCAGTGTCAAGACGCGGACAATCTCCCGCAAAAAGGGCTTTCTTGTGCGCTGCGTACCGTTCTCGGCGCCTCCTGGTGTAGAAATATTGTAAAATGTTGCGATGTCAAATCTTCAGTTGTCAAATGTCGCATGGACAAATCTCAAATCTTGAAATGAACAAGTTACAATTACGCGTGGAATACTGTGAAATGTTAAATGAACAGGTGTAGAATGGATAGCATAAAGTGTGAAATGAAGCATGTCGAATTTTGGCCCCGATCCCCTTCCATACATCCCAGCCATTTGCGGAGGGTTGGACCCTGTATGGAAGGGGTGGGAGTAGTGCACTAATCACTCCAACAAACGACCTTCAAGTTTATTCACATTTGACCTTTAATTTCACCAGTATCTTTCGCAACGATCTCGACTTTAACAGTGTGTCTTAACTTTGATAGACGCATCCTTGTCTTGACCACTGATGACCCCCCCCCCCCCCCAGTGTCCCACCCACACCCCCACCCCCTGGGGACGCCATTGAATAGTCTAGATCTTTAAAGGCCATGGACAGTTTAGATAGTCAGATAAACTTATCTTATAAGCTTATATAAGTTGTAGTCCAGATTTAGATAAGCCTAGTAGGCTAGCCTAGATCTACATCGGCAATGTATATGGGTTGTAATAAGCTAAGGCCTTACATTTTGGGGTATGGTCAGTTCAATTCGAAAAAACCTTATGTGAAAGGACGGGGAGTACAAATCATCTTGTGCATCGTAAAGAGTATATATCAAAGATATAGTATGGGTAATTTCACATTTTTAAGGTAAAGTAAAATTGAAAGTAAGCAAGTTGAAGACGAAAATGTAGTGTTTTGAGAGAACCCATTTGTAGGGTAGGGTGCATGTCATCGGATGAAGATTGTTATATAATATGGAAGTCCATTAAAGAAACAATTGTAAACTCTCAACGAACATATTTGGAACTTTGAAATTAAATAAACATAATGATAATTAAGCATTTCTTACTAATAAATAAAACGTCTCGCTATCAATGGTGTCGGACGAACGCTGCCTGTCTTTTGGGTATGCAAAATTGACTTGTCTTGTGTTCCGCTCCAGTTTTGGCCCATGATTTATCAGATGGCACATCTTGGTTGCTCCAAGATTTAGTTATAGATGATCATAGCTCCAAGATATAGTTTATGCCGTATAACGCTACTTTACACACCTTTCGTCAATAATAAATGAGCGACGAAAAATTGCTTACAAATGTCTGTCCAAATGTTACGTCCGACACCAACGTCGTATATTTACTGCAGCATGCCGTAAAACTCACAAAATAACACCGCTGGATTCGTCTTTGCGCGTCACATGTTTGTAAGCGCGGGAAAATCCTCTAGGCAGCAGGAACAAATTACCACACCACGGACAAGGCTGTCTGTCCTGGTATGTTACGTCCGACATGATGTTACGTCCGACCCATTACTGGCTGATTAAGGCTAGCATATTGATATCGAAATGTGTCAACGTTATCATATGCTATAGGAGAGCCATGTAACATAAGCCTACGCACAATCTCGGGATAGACATAGGGCCCCTGAGGGGGGTTGGACATGTCGCATGTCGACTTTAAGAAGAGGTCCATGTCGCATGTTGATTTTAAGAAGAGGTCCATGTCGCATGTTGATTTTAAGAAGAGGTCCATGTCGCATGTTGATTTTAAGAAGAGGTCCATGTCACGCGTGTCGCTAAGTCTTGTGTCGCGTTGTCGATTTTACAAATCGCCGTGTCGCCGTGTTGAAAAAGGCCCTCTGGGGCCCTAGACACGGATGATATTCAGCAAATGGGTGAAACATGTAATGTGTTATACCGGACCGACAGAGTGTCGCCCGTAACATGAGACAGACAGACGGGTGTTTAACGTATGATCGAGACAGACATGCCAGGTGTTGCCAATAACATAGGCAGACAGACAGATGTTTAACGTATGATCGAGACAGACATGCCAGGTGTGGCCAATAACATAGGCAGACAGACAGGTGTTGGACGTAACATTGAGACATACATATCAGATAAGACGACACTTTTCATCTTGGATCCTATTCTATATGAGATTGACTTAAAGCTGGCCCTAGAAACCATCCTAGTATGGAAGAAAACCTACCAGGGTCTATATCTTGTCACTCTATGTTTTAACTTACATAAAACACATTATGCTAGCAACGTATATTTCCAGAGATCAGCTAGCGGCAAGAAAAACTCAATGTATAGGCTTGTATCTTTCTCTATTTGCATCTGGACGCAAAGCAAGAGCACCATTCCCTATACTATGGTCAATACCGGAGTTCTGTCCAGTCTTACCCACAGTTGTTTTGCGTCAGGCCAATAGGAGAAAGCTATGTATGCTGTAGACCTGGGATGCGCCGCAACGAGCTAAATAAGAACAGGTTATACGACTCACGAGACGCGATAGCGTCGAGTGGTTTTTTTGGGAAATGCACGACAGCGAGTTCTTTAACGTACTTATAAAATTGTTATAACAAGGCATTAAATTTACTCATGTTTGGACACAGGAAATTGACTATTGTGTCAATTGCACTGCCCGACTAATACGTAAGCAAACATTATGGAAACAACAGTTCGTCCTTTTGAAGCCAAAGGGGGGAGGGTAGGGTGGGCAGGCGTGTAGGAAGCCCCAGGGGGGAGGGTAGGGTGGGCAGGCGTGTAGGAAGCCCCATGGGGGAGGGTAGGGTGGGCGGTGTATGCCCACCTAGGCCGCGGGACGTTTAGGCCGCGGGACATTTAGGCCGCCAGGGAGGGGCTGAGGGTAGGGGGCAGGGTGGGGGTGGGGGAGGGGTTTGTGTTGGTGCCGGGGGTACGGTGTGGGGGGATTGGTGGTCACGTTTGAAGGGGTGGAGGCATGCATGGGGATTAAGATAGACGACGGCTGGGTGTTATTAACTGAGCTGCGGGCATTGAGATAGCTGGTTGTTATTCGTTAATCGGCTTAAAAAAACATCGCGGACACCAGTTTAGAACAACGCTATATTTTATTTATATGTCATATGTACATCCACACCCATCCACCAGTTACTACGCCACAGCATATGTACATCCATCAATCATCCATCAATCAATCGGGCCCGTCACCAGGGACGCCAGGGACGGGCGTCACCGGCGTCCGGGACGTCAGCGGCGTCACCGACGTCAGCGGCGTCACCGGCGTCCGGGACGTCAGCGGCGTCACCGGCGTCAGCGGCGTCCGGGACGTCAGCGGCGTCACCGGCGTCAGCGGCGTCCGGGACGTCAGCGGCGTCACCGACGTCAGCGGCGTCAGCGGCGGGGACACGGCGTCGTGCTTCCCGGGGCCCAATGAGGCGGCTACCTGCCCGAAGAAGTGCCACGGGTTCGCGTTCGCCGGCAACATAGGATGCCCACAATGCCTGTAGGCGTTCGTCGGTGGTCGAAGCACCGGCCCGCCACTGGCGGACGCGGTCTTCCCGCCGCACGAATGCTACACCGATGTCCACCATCTTGGACTCTGCCAGGAGGAGGTCGGCCAAAAGAAAGATGGAGAGGGATGCGTGGCGTCCTCGGGTGTTGAGGCGGTTGTGCCACCCCTCGACGTCATTGTTGGTCCGTACGTCCAGCTGGAATACGGACCATGCGTCGGGGGTGAACACGCGCGCCTCCACCCAAGTCTCGCGCATGTAGACAAACAGCTCGCGCAGAGGCTCCGGGGTCGCTTGGGGCAGAGTTTCACGCAAATAGGCGAAGGTCACGGGGATGTGCTCTGCCGGCAGCAGGGGCAGCGCCATCAGATTCCTGCACACCTAAAAGGACCATGGAACGCAAATAATTATACAATATTAAATATAGATTCCTCCACACCTAAAAGGACCATGGAACGCAAATAATTATACAATATTAAATATATCATCAATTTGTGCGTGCCCCGCCCCGCAGGCTCTCCCCTAGATCACCCTGTATATAATTATGTGTGCCGCAAATATGTTTGCACCCGGTATATATTTAGCGAGACGAGAAATACGAACGAAAAAAAGGAGGATGGTACAGCGTTTATTATCATCAATTTGTGCGTGCCCCGCCCCGCAGGCTCTCCCCTAGATCACCCTGTATATAATTATGTGTGCCGCAAATATGTTTGCACCCGGTATATATTTAGCGAGACGAGAAATACGAACGAAAAAAAGGAGGATGGTACAGCGTTTATTATCATCAATTTGTGCGTGCCCCGCCCCGCAGGCTCTCCCCTAGATCACCCTGTATATAATTATGTGTGCCGCAAATATGTTTGCACCCGGTATATATTTAGCGAGACGAGAAATACGAACGAAAAAAAGGAGGATGGTACAGCGTTTATTATCATCAATTTGTGCGTGCCCCGCCCCGCAGGCTCTCCCCTAGATCACCCTGTATATAATTATGTATGCCGCAAATATGTTTGCACCCGGTATATATTTAGCGAGACGAGAAATACGAACGAAAAAAAGGAGGATGGTACAGCGTTTATTATCATCAATTTGTGCGTGCCCCGCCGCCCTCCCCTAACGGGCCTAAGTCACCTAGCTGTGTCTAGCCAATTGCAGTAATTGGCCTGAAGCAACACAATAACCTTCAGCCTTTAATCCCCTCTGCCTAATACCACCCCCCCCCCCGCCTCCCCCACCCTGCCCCCTACCCTCAGCCCCTCCCTGGCGGCCTAAATGTCCCGCGGCCTAAACGTCCCGCGGCCTAGGTGGGCGTAAACCCATTGACTTATGCATTTCATTGTCTTGAAATTGGCAAGTTCTGGCAACATCAGCCAGCTCGCCTCAGCTCAGCTCAGCTCGACTGATTACACTGTAACAGGGGTTGTGGTGGGCCAAGTGATGACAACGACGTTTCAATACATCCGATTTATTACCACAGCCGCTAGGCTGGGGTTTAAAATCACAAATACACCTGTGGTAAAATAATAATATAATACAGTAATCGAATTCATACATTCAGTGTGAGACTATTGCAGTAATAACATCCAACAGAACAAAGACCCACCAAACCAAGATGGCGGTACTTTCACAACTGAGTAAATACTTTGACTCTTTCATAACAAATAAAATTACACGCATACTAATACAGTTAATCCACTACTTTCTTACCTGTGGGGACACACAACCAAACCAAAGCACAATGTCTGTGAATTGGAAGTAATCAGAGATCAATCTTCTGACAGGCTCTGTTGAGGCTGTCTGTCTGACAACCTTTCTCTTTGACAACCTTTGTCTCACTACAGATATTCCCGCGAAAAGGCAGGTTGCGCTTGCGCATTACGTCAATGCACGAAGAAAAGATTTAGATCGCCGCCGTTTTCCAACGGCTATATTAAGCGTTGACCTGATCGGTCACAACACCGTGACACTTCGCGGAGTCCATATTAAGAACTGTTTTTAATTTTAATTTTAATAATGCACACTTTTTCTGTTCATTATTAAAATAAAGCACTGTTTTGCCGTTCTTTATTTAAATGACACACACTTACGCGAATACAACACGGCTAGGTCTGTTTTCCGGTGCATTCTTCTAGATAATGAACACTTAAGACAAAGGCGTGACGTCATACAATTTACAAGGCAACTTTTGACACTCACCGCGCAAATTTACTCGATTAGCCAGTTTTGGGTGTGGGAATTTCACAACTTCGGCGCCAGGGGCGCTGTTTCGTGGCTCACTCTCCGTCGTAGAGGGCGGTTATAGCTCTATTGCTGCTGGATGAGTGACGTGCTGCCACTTTATGGGGTCTTTTGGAGAGAGCTAAGACGCATTGTTGTTAGTGGGCTAGCGCTGGGAAGACAGTCAAAGGCGGATCGAGGGTATTGCAAAAAGGTGGCTGTCCCCTTCGGGTGGGATGAGATCTCCGAGAAAGTCTGTGTGTATGGGGGGGGGGGGGTCTTTCCACACCCGGTTGAATATGCCAGGGGTTTGGCTACATGTTTAAATTCACCATTGCTTAGAGATTGTAAATATAAAAGTAAGAGCTGTTACGTCGAATGTAACCCCCCCCCCCAGCTCATGAATTACTTTGCGACATTTTCGTGGGCTTTAGTGTAGCATCGAGGCATTTCTTCATCCATACCTCAATCATCAATACTAGCCGGCTAATGTGGACCAATCTTCTTAAAAACTAAAAGATGTTGATGGGCTCGATTTGACCGGTTTTCATGTAATAATGATAGGTTTCGCCCCCCCCCCCCCCCTTCCAAAGTACCACAAGGTATGGTCCTTGATGCCAGTCTCTGTTTGGTGTGTGTGGGGGGGGGGGGGGGGGAGGGTTAGGGGATGACGTCATATCTCATAAATCAATTGTACGTAATAAGCCAGGAAAATAACATCGCAACGCTAATGATCAACACCAATATGGCATTATTTAGGTATATTTGGGGGTACTTTAATATCATGAGGTCACCGTCATCGGGTGTGGGTAACCCCACCCTCAGCCCTGGACTCGGAGCATAATGCCCCCGTGGAGGCCGTCAGCACCCTGTGGTGGCCACGTGCTGTCCTTTGGCAACAAGGCTATACAGTAAATTTTTTCCCAGGTTTATTCTAAGAACTCTGGGTTTCATTTCACTCAACATGCTCAACATAGCTATGGAAGGTATGCGATAAGATATTTTAAGGCGATGAACCGCAGGACTCTTGGAATATGCAAGGAAAAATCCTTCAAAACTCTCGAAAGCCAAAAATAACGTTCTAAATTTAGCCCTGCATCCGGGCTTTCGCTGGTGCCCCGAACAGCTAGTGACGTCACAGAATACCACGCGCATCCGCGGTAATAGCGGTAGGGCTATTCCCAAAGTTCTGCGCTTCATCGCCTCCAAATATTTTAACGTATATCTCCCATGGCCATGTTTAGTGAAATGGTACTCATAGTCTTTAGAATAAACCTGGAAAGAAATTGACTTATAGCTGCCTATACTTCAACATGGAGCACGTGTGTTTGTTTGTCCCCAAAACTGAAGTCTCGCGGCCCGACCGCGAGAACTGTATAGCCCTATAAGCATTAGTATTTGGCACTGGAACTTTCAAATTTACCGCCTCCCACTCGACTGTGAGTTCGGCAAGCTGAGCAGAGCGCAAGCCAATCAGCGCGCTGCGTAAATAAGTTTTATTGATTTTATTATTTTTCAAGACATATTTCAATACTTATTCACATATTTTAATTTGCTGAAATAAAAAACTAAATGCAGTTTTAATTATGGCCATGAAAGATTCCACTGATGTGCTTTTTTAGCCGGGTAACAGTTCTCAGTAGATCTATGGGGGGGGGGGGGAGGAGGGGTGTCTGTACAGATCATGAAGAATATATTTGTTATACGCTTGCAATGAAGAACAGGTAACTCGGTAAACTCAGGTTCTCGTGGATTATCAGTTTATTGTACATGTGTCCAGTATGTCTATCTGGGCGTCAGATCGGGAGATCGGGCCCGTGGAACAAACCCGAGGACAAGCCTCAAAGAGCAGCCCCGATCTCTCGTGTCTCAAAGGGAAAAGCTTCCCAGGGTGTTAAGGTTGGCCGCGCTTCCGTTTATACGGAATCGATGCTTTAATGAGAACGGGTTCCTTATTAGGAAAACCGCAAATTAATTATAGTTTAGGGATCCAGAAGTTCTATGAAAGTGGAGAGGGAAGGGTACAGATTCCGGATGGGAAGACTGCTTATTGTGGATAAGGAGAAAAGGTGACTCATCAGCTTTCGGCGAGGGGACAGGGAGTTAGGTCGGCTAACCTTGCTCGAGGGTCGTCAGTGTGACAAATACATCCTGACCAGTTCTGAGCATTTCAGATATGCAAGTTTCGAAATAGGCCAATGTGGCTTATCAAGAGAGGGGAATTACTAAAACATATTGCCTACCACTCTAGAAAAGTCATGTTTCCACTACATGACTACGAATATTTGTCACACTCTGTCAATGTAATCGTCATGGTCAAAGCAGTTACAACAGTACAGGAACATGTGTTTTACTATAATGATATATAAGTACGTAAATAAAGGTTGGTTACATAGACTATATTAACATTAATGCAAAGACAAATATAGAATACAAAGTAACATACAGAATCAGGGAATATCAAAATAAATGAAAACATGTATCGAATATTATATAAAAATGACGAAACCACATACATATCGAATATGTAGCGAGGCCCATACAAACTCGACGTGATACAAAAACGACCCGACACAAAAACAATGAAACCATATCTGACTATGCTCTCTCCTTTTAATGGGAGGCGTACACGTACAACACTTTAATCGCGGATTATCAATGACAGGCGTGAATGTAACTTTTGTACCTCCCCTTTTAATGGGAGGAGTACACATACAACAAACACTTTTAATCGCGGATTAACAATAAAAAACATGAATGTATCTCTCCTTTTAATGGGAGGATTACGGTTACAATTCCGTATTATAGAAGGCTAAACGTGACAAGAGAAGTTAAATATATTATATAAACACGCGCATTCATACCATAGTATTTCAAATTAGGCCAATGAGCGAACATAACGGTAAAAAAACAGGCGACATTAAACACAGCTATAGTCTCATAAGAAATAATACATGTCAAGATAGTGCGGGGGGCCGACAAGTTGGATTGCACGAGCGCGTGGAAGAGAGGACCGTAATTAAATGTTCATAGCGAGGAAGAGGTCCAAGCACAAACCTGGGGGGCGGCTGTTGGTCCTACAAGCCTGTAGGTGAACGGGGAGGGTGATCCGTGGTGTGTGGGGGCGGTCCGTGGAGAATAAGGTCAGGAGCAATCCCGGTGGCGGGAGAGTGGGCTGTGATCCGGGCGGTGGGACCACGCGTGGGGACTCCGGGGTGGCCTAGGTGTGTAGTGAGGCAGTCGCGAAGTGGGGAGGGGTGTGGATGGGTAGTGATGGACAGGGATGGTGATAGGACTCATAGAAAACGGACGCGACCAGGGCGCACTGTCGGTCATTCAAACCCGTCTGTCGTGCAGCCGATGCGAGGCATACCCCCGGGTATGCAGTGCAGATACGTGGTGGTCAGTGCAGTGCGGGTGCAGGGCCTTGAGGGCGCGTCTGATGGGTCTGTAGGTGGCTCGTCTGGCCTCCAACCGTGTGCACGTGTCTAGCCCGTTTGGGATGACGACGAAGGTGAACTCTCGGGGTGGGGGAGGGTTTCTGTCGGGGACGGAGGCCGGGGACGTCACGACAGCGATAATGGACACTGGTGTGGTCATGCCTGTGAGTTGTTGGGTGGATGGCTGTGAGGCCATGGCGGTGTTGGTGGATGGCTGTGAGGCCATGGCGGTGATGGTGGATGGCTGTGACGTCATGGCGGTGATGGATGGATGGCGGTGACGTCATTGCGGTGATGGTGGATGGCTGTGACGCCATGGAGGTGATGGTGGATGGCTGTGACGTCATGGCGGTGTTGGTCGATGGCTGTGCGGTAATGGCGGTGTTGGTGGATGGCTGTGACGCCATGGAGGTGATGGTGGATGGCTGTGACGTCATGGCGGTGATGGATGGATGGCGGTGACGTCATGGCGGTGTTGGTCGATGGCTGTGCGGTAATGGCGGTGTTGGTGGATGGCTGTGACGCCATGGCGGTGTTGGTGGATGGCTGTGAGGCCATGGCGGTGATGGTGAATGGCTGTGACGCCATGGAGGTGATGGTGGATGGCTGTGACGTCATAGCGGTGTTGGTCGATGGCTGTGCGGTAATGGCGGTGTTGGTGGATGGCTGTGACGCCATGGAGGTGATGGTGGATGGCTGTGACGTCATGGCGGTGATGGTGGATGGCTGTGAGGCCATGGCGGTGATGGTGGATGGCTGTGACGCCATGGAGGTGATGGTGGATGGCTGTGACGTCATGGCGGTGTTGGTGGATGGCTGTGAGGCCATGGCGGTGAAGGTGGATGGCTGTGACGCCATGGAGGTGATGGTGGATGGCTGTGACGTCATGGCGGTGATGGATGGATGGCGGTGACGTCATGGCGGTGTTGGTCGATGGCTGTGCGGTAATGGCGGTGTTGGTGGATGGCTGTGACGCCATGGAGGTGATGGTGGATGGCTGTGACGTCATGGCGGTGTTGGTGGATGGCTGTGAGGCCATGGCGGTGATGGTGGATGGCTGTGACGCCATGGAGGTGATGGTGGATGGCTGTGACGTCATGGCGGGGATGGATGGATGGCGGTGACGTCATGGCGGTGTTGGTGGATGGCTGTGCGGTAATGGCGATGATGGTGGATGGCTGTGACGTCATGGCGGTGATGGTGGATGGCTGTGACGTCATGGCGGTGATGGTGGATGGCTGTGACGTCATGGCGGTGATGGTGGATGGCTGTGACGTCATGGCGGTGTTGGTGGATGACGGTGACGTCATGGCGGTGTTGGTGGATGGCTGTGCGGTAATGGCGGTGATGGTGGATGGCTGTGACGTCATGGCGGTGATGGTGGATGGCTGTGACGTCATGGCGTTGATGGTGGATGGCGGTGACGTCATGGCGGTGTTGGTGGATGGCTGTGACGTCAGGCCAGTGATGGTGGATGGCTGTGACGTCATGGCGGTGATGGATGGATGGCGGTGACGTCATGGCGGTGTTGGTGGATGGCTGTGAGGCCATGGCGGTGATGCTTGGTGGCTGTGACGTCATGGCAGTGATGGTGGATGGCTGTGACGTCATGGCGGTGTTGGTGGATGGCTGTGACGCCATGGCGGTGTTGGTGGATGGCTGTGAGGCCATGGCGGTGATGGATGGATGGCTGTGACGTCATGGCGGTGTTGGTGGATGGCTGTGACGTCATGGCGGTGATGGTGGATGGCTGTGACGTCATGGTGGTGTTGGTGGATGGTTGTGAGGCCATGGCGGTGATGGTGGATGGCTGTGACGTCATGGCGGTGTTGGTGGATGGCTGTGACGCCATGGCGGTGTTGGTGGATGGCTGTGAGGCCATGGCGGTGATGGATGGATGGCTGTGACGTCATGGCGGTGTTGGTGGATGGCTGTGACGTCATGGCGGTGATGGTGGATGGCTGTGACGTCATGGTGGTGTTGGTGGATGGTTGTGAGGCCATGGCGGTGATGGTGGATAGCTGTGACGTCATGGCGGTGTTGGTGGATGGCTGTGACGTCATGGCGGTGTTGGTGGATGGCTGTGACGTCATGGCGGTGTTGGTGGATGGCTGTGAGGCCATGGCGGTGATGGATGGATGGCGGTGACGTCATGGCGGTGTTGGTGGATGGCTGTGACGTCATGGCGGTGTTGGTGGATGGCTGTGACGTCATGGCGGTGTTGGTGGATGGCTGTGACGTAATGGCGGTGATGGTGGATGGCTGTGACGTCATGGCGGTGTTGGTGGATGGCTGTGACATCATGGCGGTGTTGGTGGATGGCTGTGAGGCCATGGCGGGGATGGATGGATGGCGGTGACGTCATGGCGGTGTTGGTGGATGGCTGTGATGTCATGGCGGTGTTGGTGGATGGCTGTGAGGCCATGGCGGTGATGGTGGATGGCGGTGACGTCATGGCGGTGTTGGTGGATGGCTGTGACGTCATGGCGGTGTTGGTGGATGGCTGTGACGCCATGGAGGTGATGGTGGATGGCGGTGACGTCATGGCGGTAATGGATGGATGGCTGTGACGTCATGGCGGTGTTGGTGGATGGCTGTGACGTCATGGCAGTAATGGTGGATGGCTGTGACGTCATGGCGGTGTTGGTGGATGGCTGTGAGGCCATTGCGGTGATGGTGGAAGGCGGTGACGTCATGGCGGTGTTGGTGGATGGCTGTGAGGCCATGGCGGTGTTGGTGGATGGCTGTGAGGCCATGGCGGTGATGGATGGATGGCGGTGACGTCATGGCGGTGTTGGTGGATGGCTGTGACGTCATGGCGGTGTTGGTGGATGGCTGTGACGTCATGGCGGTGTTGGTGGATGGCTGTGACGCCATGGAGGTGATGGTGGATGGCGGTGACGTCATGGCGGTGATGGATGGATGGCGGTGACGTCATGGCGGTGTTGGTGGATGGCTGTGACGTCAGGCCAGTGATGGTGGATGGCTGTGACGTCATGGCGGTGATGGATGGATGGCGGTGACGTCATGGCGGTGTTGGTGGATGGCTGTGAGGCCATTGCGGTGAAGGTGGATGGCGGTGACGTCATGGCGGTGATGGATGGATGGCGATGACGTCATGGCGGTGTTGGTGGATGGTTGTGACATCATAACAGTGTTGGTGGATGGCTGTGAGGCCATGGCGGTGTTGGTGGATGGCTGTGACGTCATGGCGGTGTTGGTGGATGGCTGTGACGTCATGGCGGTGTTGGTGGATGGCTGTGAGGCCATGGCGGTGATGGTGGATGGCGGTGACGTCATGGCGATGTTGGTGGATGGCTGTGAGGCCATGGCGGTGATGGTGGATGGCGGTGACGTCATGGCGGTGTTGGTGGATGGCTGTGACGTCAGGCCAGTGATGGTGGATGGCGGTGACGTCCTGGCGGTGATGGATGGATGGCGGTGACGTCATGGCGGTGATGGTGGATGGCTGTGAGGCCATGGCGGTGTTGGTGGATGGCGGTGACGTCATGGCGGTGTTGGTGGATGGCTGTGACGTCATGGCGGTGATGGTGGATGGCTGTGACGTCATGGCGGTGTTGGTGGATGGCGGTGACGTCATGGCGGTGTTGGTGGATGGCTGTGAGGCCATGGCGGTGTTGGTGGATGGCTGTGAGGCCATGGCGGTGTTGGTGGATGGCGGTGACGTCATGGCGGTGATCTGTGCCACCGGCCCCAGCATCTGGTAACTCATCTGTTGACCTATGGTGACGGCGTTCATAGCCACGGTCATGATGTTGAGTTGATCATTAAGAGACCGTTGGAAGGCTTGTGACGGCTGTTTATGGACGTGTGTATAGTCCATAGTCCTGATAATCCCTGAGAAATGTTCCTGAGCCGCGGATTCTGTCACCAATTTGTTATACTCTTGCAGTGACAATAGGTAACACGGTAAACCCAGGTTCTCGTGGATTATCAGTTTATTGTACATGTGTCCAGTATGTCTATCTGTGCGTCCGACCGGGAGATCGGGCCCGTGGAACAGCCCCGAGGCCAAGCCTCAAAGACCCAGATAGCATGACAACATTGATTCAATGTTGAAAATCGGGTGGAAACGTCGGCGAACGTCGATAACGTTGATTCAACACAATTTCAATGTCCACATTTCAACCATCGTTAACAGCACTAAACGCTGACCGATATGAACATTGATACAACATTGATCCAATGTCACACTTTCAACCATATGGTATCCTAATATAAATCGACAACATTTTAACGAAGAAGCTTTTCCTGTGACAACCATGCAACTAAAATTTAATTTGGATTGATTGTAGCGACACCTATTAGGGAGTGGTCTAGTGTTCTTTCCTCGTTTAGACAGTAAAGGTTCCAAACATCTTGATTCGTCGTAGTCGCGGTGGCGCATTGGGTAAGCACGCGGGCAGGCGTGCGGAAGGTAGGTAGTTCAAACTAACCAGTGACATAGACTTGTTCCTTCCTTACAAATGAGCATTCCGTGCAAGTAATGAAAAAATGGTGCTGTGGCAGGCAAGAGGTGATAAAAGACTATAAACCACTTTTTTTGGTATAGAAACGTTGAAATAATCTTACAATAGCATTGAAATTAGGTTATTTAATAACATTGATTCGATATTTTTTCGACGAGCAAAATTAACATCTAATCAATGTTGCATATCGACATTTAATCAATGTCCGAAGACTTGTGACCGGGGGGCGGGGGGGCTTGGGGGTGCAACCCCCTAACCCCCCCTAGATCCGCCACTGATGTGTGTTTCGAGTGTTGAGCGAATGGCTGACCTTTGCGCTTGAAGCAACTAAGAACCAATGACTCAGGGAGCCAAGGTCAAGGTCGTTTTCGCACTCGATCCTTGGAAAACCAACTTTCGCGCCAGTTTTTTTTTTGCGCAACAAAGCCTTCGCAACTTTTTACTTAAATTATTTTTTATAAATTCAATTTTGATCATTTCAATAGATATTTTACTCGTCTTGCATAAGCTAAAAAGAAAAGGGCAATCAAACGCGCAAATCCTTGGAATGGTGTATTCCTTTAAACCACACGGTAAAGGTTTCGTATCACTGTTTCATCATGACAAGACAACGTTTCTTCATTCTTTGTGAATATTGTTCTTTGAAGCGTTCCGCCAACGTGTGACACCGGGGAGAATCCGTGGCACGTCATGCCTCGTTTTTGTAGAAAATGCAAACAAACGCTAGTCTCTCATCCGTGTTGCCCCTTTCGTAACAAATCCATTTTGTGTAGCTATAGTTCTTAAATATTCTTAATCCTATCACTAGGCGATCCGTAATGGACTCACGCCTTTGCGCCTGGCTCTTGCGCAGGTAGTCTGGTCCCCTGTCTCTCTTTTGCGTAAACTATACGTCACGCCTACGTCACAGAGGGCGCATTTCTTTGGGCCACGTTCGGTATCACGCGAGGAATCGCAACACGGGACAGGGCACATCCGTGTGTGCCGATAGGGATATGCCTATTCCACCGTTCACATCCGGTGCACGTAGGGGCACGGGAACCAACCTTTCAACCAGCTGCTGGTTTCTAACAGACTGGCGCATACGGCTGTCGTTCCTGACTCCAGTCGACCTGGGCGGCTCCACGGACCCTAACTGTGACCGGCTGGACATCTATGCGGGCCTGTACACCCCCATGGCCACCCCCCAGGCTGGATCCTGTAGACACCAAGGTGAGTACTTGACCCTGTGACAGACTGGACATCTATCCGGGCCTGTACATCCCCATGGCCACCCCCCTGGCTGGATCCTGTGGACACCAAGGTGAGTATGTGACCCTGTGACAGACTGGACATCTATCCGGGCCTGTACATCCCCATGGCCACCCCCCTGGCTGGATCCTGTGGACACCAAGGTGAGTATGTGACCCTGTGACAGACTGGACATCTATCCGGGCCTGTACATCCCCATGGCCACCCCCCTGGCTGGATCCTGTGGACACCAAGGTGAGTATGTGACCCTGTGACAGACTGGACATCTATCCGGGCCTGTACATCCCCATGACCACCCCCCTGGCTGGATCCTGTGGACACCAAGGTGAGTATGTGACCCTGTGACAGACTGGACATCTATCCGGGCCTGTACATCCCCATGACCACCCCCTTGGCTGGATCCTGTGAACACCAAGGTGAGTACGTGACTGACCCTGTGACAGACTGGACATCTATGCGGGCCTGTACATCCCCATGGCCACCCCCCCTGGCTGGATCCTGTAGACACCAAGGTGAGTACTTGACCCTGTGACAGACTGGACATCTATGCGGGCCTGTACACCCCCATGGCCACCCCCCTGGCTGGATCCTGTAGACACCAAGGTGAGTACTTGACCCTGTGACAGACTGGACATCTATCCGGGCCTGTACATCCCCATGGCCACCCCCCTGGCTGGATCCTGTGGACACCAAGGTGAGTATGTGACCCTGTGACAGACTGGACATCTATCCGGGCCTGTACATCCCCATGACCACCCCCCTGGCTGGATCCTGTGGACACCAAGGTGAGTACGTGACCCTGTGACAGACTGGACATCTATCCGGGCCTGTACATCCCCATGACCACCCCCCTGGCTGGATCCTGTGGACACCAAGGTGAGTACGTGACCCTGTGACAGACTGGACATCTATCCGGGCCTGTACATCCCCATGACCACCCCCCTGGCTGGATCCTGTGGACACCAAGGTGAGTACGTGACTGACCCTGTGACAGACTGGACATCTATGCGGGCCTGTACATCCCCATGGCCACCCCCCCTGGCTGGATCCTGTGAACACCAAGGTGAGTACGTGACCCTGTGACAGACTGGACATCTATCCGGGCCTGTACATCCCCATGGCCACCCCCGCTGGCTGGATCCTGTGGACACCAAGGTGAGTATGTGACCCTGTGATAGACTGGACATCTATCCGGGCCTGTACATCCCCATGGCCACCCCCTCTGGCTGGATCCTGTGGACACCAAGGTGAGTACGTGACCCTGTGACAGACTGGACATCTATGCGGGCCTGTACATCCCCATGGCCACCCCCCTGGCTGGATCCTGTGGACACCAAGGTGAGTATGTGACCCTGTGACAGACTGGACATCTATCCGGGCCTGTACATCCCCATGGCCACCCCCCTGGCTGGATCCTGTGGACACCAAGGTGAGTATGTGACCCTGTGACAGACTGGACATCTATCCGGGCCTGTACATCCCCATGACCACCCCCCTGGCTGGATCCTGTGGACACCAAGGTGAGTATGTGACCCTGTGACAGACTGGACATCTATCCGGGCCTGTACATCCCCATGACCACCCCCCTGGCTGGATCCTGTGGACACCAAGGTGAGTACGTGACTGACCCTGTGACAGACTGGACATCTATGCGGGCCTGTACATCCCCATGGCCACCCCCCCTGGCTGGATCCTGTGAACACCAAGGTGAGTACGTGACCCTGTGACAGACTGGACATCTATCCGGGCCTGTACATCCCCATGGCCACCCCCGCTGGCTGGATCCTGTGGACACCAAGGTGAGTATGTGACCCTGTGATAGACTGGACATCTATCCGGGCCTGTACATCCCCATGGCCACCCCCTCTGGCTGGATCCTGTGGACACCAAGGTGAGTACGTGACCCTGTGACAGACTGGACATCTATGCGGGCCTGTACATCCCCATGGCCACCCCCCTGGCTGGATCCTGTGGACACGAAGGTGAGTACGTGACCCTGTGACAGACTGGACATCCATCCGAGCCTGTACGCCCCCATAGAATGTCCCGTGCGGCTTTGAACGGGACACATCGGCATACCATATGGATGCGCTCGCACCCATGCCCGGGTGAAAGAAGTGTCGGGCGGTATGCCGATGCGTAACAAAGTGCGCCCAGTTAGTCAGGATACCAGTGTGCGCAGAGATTCTAACCTCGTTCCGAACACATGCTTCGTTTGTTTGTCCCAAAAATAAGTAAACCGGCTTGACGAACGAGACTTTCTAGCCCTATACCAGAAGCCTGAACTAAACCTGCCAGCCGTATCGCTCCAGCGGGGCAGACAATGTCCCTCTCAACGTTCGACTCACACATCAACACCATAAACGACAAGATTTAGAGGTCTTTTTTTTCCTAAAAAGGTTTTGGCACAAATTTTGACAAAGACCTAATGAATTTATCAATAATATCAACCATAGCTCAGTATAGCATGTGAAATTGCGTATGCCACGCTAGAATATTAATGCATAAAGAACGCTTAGATGATCCCTATAGAGGGACTTCATATTCGTACAATATGGTCCTGCCATGCACGAGTCGCGGGTGGCGGCATACCTCCGTGCCAGCCTGAGGCGACAAATACATGTTAACCAAGGACATGCCGAGCACAATCTTCTGGCAGTCTGACCACCGACTTAAATAGAGACACGTCACGACGACTTCAAACGTCTAAAGCTACCGAGGTGCTATTAGCATGCCGCTCACTGATACTGACAGCCCCGCTCACTGATATTGACAGCCCCGCTCACTGATACTGACAGCCCCGCTCACTGATACTGACAGCCCCGCTCACTGATACTGACAGCACCGCTCACTGATACTGACAGCCCCGCTCACAGATACTGACGTTGGTCTCATGCTGACGGTAGGTGTTGACGGTAGATGTTGACGCTGGTCCCGTGTTGACGGTAGATGTTGACGCTGGTCCCGTTTCGACTGTAGATGTTGACGCTGGTCCCGTGCTGAAGTGAGATGTTGCTGCGGTTGTCTACGCGGTGGCTGTGTTGATGTTGATACGTCGTACGGGAGTTTTCTTCTTGCGGCGGCAGCAGCAGTACGCGCAGAGCCCGATGCAGACCGCCACCAGAACAAGGATTCCGGCCCCGACCCCGATCAGGGTGTACAGCCCCATCCCCAGCAGCATGCCCACGGCATCCAGCAGACCTCCGCAGCCTGCCGCTTCCTGCAAGTCAACCGGAATCTCAACTAACACTCAACTCAGCCAGTGATAATTAGTTCATTTAGCGCCATAAATATATTTTCTGCTTCTAGACTATACATCATAAAATTAGTTCGTTTGAACGCGTTTAATTTGTGAACATCCCGTGAAGCATCTCATGATGAAGATGTTCTTGATTAATCCGTTACCATGGGTAATCGAATAAACACATGGTTGAAGGACCCTGATGGCTGCATGTTCTGCACGAGGCCGTCAGGTGGCGCTTGGCTGTCGCACAGCTGCCATGGGAAGGGTGGGAGGGTGTGAGAGAGAGGACGACTAACCGATTCATCCGCCTTGTCTGCGCAGTGATCCGCCCCGTCACACGTGAAGGATGCCGGGATACATCGGCTGGTGTCGCAGGCGTACTCCTCCTCTGCGCAGGTCCCGCTCCCCTGGCGGTAGGCCGTGTAGAAGATGGCGAAACCCCGCCCACTGCTGCCGTCACTGTCACCATAGAAGCGCAGAGTGACGTTTGATCCGGGGCTTAAGACATCAGGTGGTTGACCTGGAGCAAATGCGGACATGTTATATATACCAGGCCATGTACAGGCCCGAATAGATGTCCAGTCCGTCACAGGGTCAGTCACGTACTCACCTTGGTGTCCACAGTCTGTCACAGGGTCACGTACTCACCTTGATGTCCACAGAATCCAGCCAGGGGGGTGGCCATGGGGATGTACAGGTCCGCATAGATGTCCAGTCTGTCACAGGGTCACGTACTCACCTTCGTGTCTACAGGATCCAGCCAGGTGGCCATGGGGATGTACAGGCCCGGAAAGATGTCCAGTCTGTCACAGGGTCACGTACTCACCTTGGTGTCCACAGGATCCAGCCAGCGGGGTGGCCATGGGGATGTACAGGCCCGGATAGATGTCCAGTCTGTCACAGGGTCACGCACTCACCTTGGTGTCCACAGGATCCAGCCAAGGGGGTGGCCATGGGGATGTACAGGTCTGGATAGATGTCCAGTCTGTCACAGGGTCACGTACTCACCTTGGTGTCCACAGGATCCAGCCAGGGGGGTGGCCATGGGGATGTACAGGCCCGGATAGATGTCCAGTCTGTCACAGGGTCACGTACTCACCTTGGTGCCCACATAATCCAGCCAGGGGGATGGCCATGGGGATGTACAGGTCCGGATGGATGTCCAGTCTATCACCGGGTCACGTACTCACCTTGGTGTCCACAGGATCCAGCCAGGGGGGTGGCCTCGGGGATGTACAGGCCCGGATAGATGTCCAGTCTGTCACAGGGTCAGTCACGTACTCACCTTGGTGTCCACAGGATCCAGCCAGGGGGGTGGCCATGGGGATGTACAGGCCCGGATAGATGTCCAGTCTGTCACAGGGTCACGTACTCACCTTGGTGCCCACATAATCCAGCCAGGGGGATGGCCATGGGGATGTACAGGTCCGGATGGATGTCCAGTCTGTCACAGGGTCAGTCACGTACTCACCTTGGTGTCCACAGGATCCAGCGAGGGGGGTGGCCATGGGGATGTACAGGTCCGGATAGATGTCCAGTCTGTCACAGGGTCACGTACTCACCTTGGTGTCCACATAATCCAGCCAGGGGGGTGGCCATGGGGGTGCACAGGCCCGGATAGATGTCCAGTCTGTCACAGGGTCACGCACTCACCTTGGTGTCCACATAATCCGGCCAGGGGGATGGCCATGGGGGTGTACAGGCCCGGATAGATGTCCAGTCTGTCACAGGGTCACGTACTCACCTTGGTGTCCACATAATCCAGCCAGGGGGATGGCCATGGGGGTGTACAGGCCCGGATAGATGTCCAGTCTGTCACAGGGTCACGTACTCACCTTGGTGTCCACATAATCCAGCCAGCGGGGTGGCCATGGGATTGTACAGTTCCGGATAGATGTCCAGTCTGTCACAGGGTCACGCACTCACCTTGGTGTCCACAGGATCCAGCCAGGGGGGTGGCCATGAGGGTGCACAGGCCCGGATAGATGTCCAGTCTGTCACAGGGTCACGTAATCACCTTGGCGTCCACAGGATCCAGCCAGGGGGGTGGCCATGGGAGTGTACAGGTCCGGATAGATGTCCAGTCTGTCACAGGGTCACGTACTCACCTTGGTGTCCACATAATCCAGCCAGGGGGATGGCCATGGGGATGTACAGGCCCGGATAGATGTCCAGTCTGTCACAGGGTCACGTAATCACCTTGGCGTCCACAGGATCCAGCCAGGGGGGTGGCCATGGGATTGTACATGTCCGGATAGATGCCCAGTCTGTCACAGAGTCACGTACTCACCTTGGTGTTCTCAGGATCCAGCCAGGGGGGTGGCCATGAGGGTGTACATGCCCGGAGAGATGTCCAGTCTGTCACAGAGTCACGTACTCACCTTGGTGTCCACAGGATCCAGCGAGGGGGGTGGCCATGGGGATGTACAGGCCCTGATAGATGTCCAGTCTGTCACAGGGTCACGTACTCAACTTGGTGTCCACATGATCCAGCTAAGGGGGTCGCCATGGGGGTGTACAGGTCCGGATAGATGTCCAGTCTGTCACAGGGTCACGTACTCACCTTGGTGTCCACAGAATCCAGCCATGAAGGTGGCCATGGGGGGTGTTCAGGCCCGGATAGATGTCCAGTCTGTCACAGGGTCACGTACTCACCTTGATGTCCAAAGGATCCAGCCAGATGGGTGGCCATGGGGATGTACAGGTCCGGATAGATGTCAAGTCTGTCACAGGGTCAGTCACGTACTCGCCTTGGCGTCCACATGATCCAGCCAGGGGGGTGGCCATGGGGATGTACAGGCCCGGATAGATGTCCATTCTGTCACAGGGTCAGTCACGTACTCACCTTGGTGTCCACAGAATCCAGCCAGAGGAGTGGCCATGGGGGTGTACAGGCCCGGATAGATGTCCAGTCTGTCACAAGGTCAGTCACGTACTCACCTTGGTGTCCACAGAATCCAGCCAGAGGGGTGGCCATGGGGGTGTACAGGTCCGGATAGATGTCCAGTCTGTCACAGGGTCACGTACTCACCTTGGTGTCCACAGAATCCAGCCAGAGGGGTGGCCATGGGGGTGTACAGGTCCGGATAGATGTCCAGTCTGTCACAGGGTCACGTACTCACCTTGGTGTCCACAGAATCCAGCCAGGGGGGTGGCCATGGGGATGTACAGCATCGGATAGATGTCCAGTCTGTCACAGGGTCACGTACTCACCATGGTGTCCACAGGATCCAGCCAGGGGGGTGGCAATGGGCATGTACAGGCCCGGATAGATGTCCAGTCTGTTACAGGATCACGCCCTCACCTTGGTGTCAACAGGATCCAGCCAGGGGGGTGGCCATGGGGATGTACAGGCCCGGATAGATGTCCAGTCCGTCACAGGGTCACGTACTCACCTTGGTGTCCACAGAATCCAAGTAGGGGGGTGGCCATGGGGATGTACAGGCCCGGATAGATGTCCAGTCTGTCGAAGGGTCACGTACTCACCTTCGTGTCCACAGAATCCAGCCAGGGGGGTGGCCATGGGGATGTACAGGCCCGGATAGATGCCCAGTCTGTCACAGAGTCACGTACTCACCTTGGTGTTCTCAGGATCCAGCCAGGGGGGTGGCCATGGGGATGTACAGGCCCGGATAGATGTCCAGTCTGTCACAGGGTCAGTCACGTACTCACCTTGGTGTCCACAGGATCCAGCGAGGGGGGTGGCCATGGGGATGTACAGGCCCGGATAGATGCCCAGTCTGTCACAGAGTCACGTACTCACCTTGGTGTTCTCAGGATCCAGCCAGGGGGGTGGCCATGGGGATGTACAGGCCCGGATAGATGCCCAGTCTGTCACAGAGTCACGTACTCACCTTGGTGTTCTCAGGATCCAGCCAGGGGGGTGGCCATGGGGATGTACAGGCCCGGATAGATGTCCAGTCTGTCACAGGGTCAGTCACGTACTCACCTTGGTGTCCACAGGATCCAGCCAGGGGGTGGCCATGGGGATGTACAGGTCCGGATAGATGTCCAGTCTGTCACAGGGTCACATACTCACCTTGGTGTCCACATGATCCAGCCAGGGGGGTGGCCATGGGGATGTACAGGCCCGGATAGATGTCCAGTCTGTCACAGGGTCACGTACTCACCTTGGTGTCCACAGGATCCAGCGAGGGGGTGGCCATGGGGATGTACAGGCCCGTATAGATATCCAGTCTGTCACAGGGTCACGTGCTCACCTTGGTGTCCACATGATCCAGCTAAGGGGATCGCCATGGGGGTGTACAGGCTCGGATAGATGTCCAGTCTGTCACAGGGTCAGTCACGTACTCACCTTGGTGTCCACAGGATTCAGCCAGGGGGGTGGCCATAGGGATGTACAGGTCCGGATAGATGTCCAGTCTGTCACAGGGTCAGTCACGTACTCGCCTTGGCGTCCACATGATCCAGCCAGGGGGGTGGCCATGGGAATGTACAGGCCCGGATAGATGTCCAGTCTGTCACAGGGTCACGTACTCACCTTGGTGTCCACAGAATCCAGCCAAGGGGGTGGCCATGGGGGTGTACAGGCCCAGATAGATGTCCAGTCTGTCACAGGGTCAGTCACGTACTCACCTTGGTGTCCACAGAATCCAGCCAGGGGGGTGACCATGGGGGTGTTCAGGTCCGGATAGATGTCCAGTCTGTCACAGGGTCACGTACTCACCTTGGTGTCCACAGACTCCAGCGAGGGGGGTGGCCATGGGGATGTACAGGCCCGGATAGATGTCCAGTCTGTCACAGGGTCACGCACTCACCTTGGTGTCCACAGGATCCAGCCAGGGGGGTGGCCATGGGGATGTACAGGCCCGGATAGATGTCCAGTTTGTCACAGGGTCACGTACTCACCTTGGTGTCCACAGGATCCAGCCAGGGGGGTGGCCATGGGGATGTACAGGCCCGGATAGATGTCCAGTCTGTCACAGGGTCACGCACTCACCTTGGTGTCCACAGGATCCAGCCTGGGGGGGGGGGGGTGGCCATGGGGATGTACAGGTCTCGGATAGATGTCCAGTCTGTCACAGGGTCAGTCAGGTACTCACCTTGGTGTCAACAGGATCCAGCCAGGGGGGGTGGCCTTGGGAATGTACAGGCCTCGGATAGATGTCCAATCTGTCACAAGGTCAGTCACGTACTCACCTTGGTGTCCACAGAATCCAGCCAGGGGGGTGGCCATGGGGATGTACAGGCCCGGATAGATGCCCAGTCTGTCACAGGGTCACGTACTCACCTTGGTGCCCACATAATCCAGCCAGGGGGATGGCCATGGGGGTGTACAGGTCCGGATAGATGTCCAGTCTATCACCGAGTCACGTACTCACCTTGGTGTCCACAGAATCCAGCCATGGGGGTGGCCATGGGGATGTACAGGTCCGGATAAATGTCCAGTCTGTCACAGGGTCAGTCACGTACTCACCTTGGTGTCCACAGGATCCAGCGAGGGGGGTGGCCATGGGGATGTACAGGTCCGGATAGATGTCCAGTCTGCCACAGGGTCACGTACTCACCTTGGTGTCCACAGGATCCAGCCAGGGGGGTGGCCATGGGGATGTACAGGCCCGGATAGATGTCCAGTCAGTCGCAGGGTCAGTCACGTACTCACCTTGGTGTCCACAGGATCCAGCCAGGGGGGTGGCCATGGGGATGTACAGGCCCGGATAGATGTCCAATCTGTCACAAGGTCAGTCACGTACTCACCTTGGTGTCCACAAGATCTAGCCAGGGGGGTGGCCATGGGGATGTACAGGCCCGAATAAATGTCCAGTCTGTCACAGGGTCACGTACTCACCTTGGTGTCCACAGAATCCAGCCAGGGGGGTGGCCATGGGGGTGTACAGGTCCGGATAGATGTCCAGTCTTTCACAGGGTCACGTACTCACCTTGGTGTCCACATAATCCAGCCAGGGGGGTGGCCATGGGGGTGCACAGGCCCGGATAGATGTCCAGTCTGTCACAGGGTCACGCACTCACCTTGGTGTCCACATAATCCAGCCAGGGGGGTGGCCATGAGGGTGCACAGGCCCGGATAGATGTCCAGTCTGTCACAGGGTCACGTAATCACCTTGGCGTCCACAGGATCCAGCCAGAGGGGTGGCCATGGGAGTGTACAGGTCCGGATAGATGTCCAGTCTGTCACAGGGTCACGTACTCACCTTGGTGTCCACATAATCCAGCCAGGGGGGTGGCCATGGGAGTGTACAGGTCCGGATAGATGCCCAGTCTGTCACAGAGTCACGTACTCACCTTGGTGTTCTCAGGATCCAGCCAGGGGGGTGGCCATGAGGGTGTACATACCCGGAGAGATGTCCAGTCTGTCACAGGGTCACGTACTCACCTTGGTGTCCACAGGATCTAGCCAGGGGGTGGCCATGGGGATGTACAGGCCCGGATAGATGTCCAGTCTGTTACAGGGTCACGTACTCACCTTGGTGTCCACAGGATCTAGCCAGGGGGTGGCCATGGGGATGTATAGGCCCGGATAGATGTCCAGTCTGTTACAGGGTCACGCACTCACCTTGGTGTCCACAGGATCCAGCCAGGGGGGTGGCCATGGGGATGTACAGGCCCGGATAGATGTCCAGTCTGTTACAGGGTCACGCACTCACCTTGGTGTCAACAGGATCCAGCCAGGGGGTGGCCATGGGGATGTACAGGCCCGGATAGATGTTCAGTCTGTCACAGGGTCACGCACTCACCTTGGTGTCCACAGAATCCAGCCAGGGGGTGGCCATGGGGATGTACAGGCCCGGATAGATGTCCAGTCTGTCACAGGGTTAGTCACGTACTCACCTTGGTGTCCACCGAATCCGGCCAGAGGGGTGGCCATGGCGGTGTACAGGTCCGGATAGATGTCCAGTCTGTCACAGGGTCACGTACTCACCTTGGTGTCCACAGAATCCAACTAGGGGGGTGGCCATGGGGATGTACAGGCCCGGATAGATGTCCAGTCTGTCACAGGGTCACGTACTCACCTTGGTGTCCACAGAATCCAGCCAGGGGGGTGGCCATGGGGATGTACAGGCCCGGATAGATGTCCAGTCTGTCACAGGGTCAGTCACGTACTCACCTTGGTGTCCACAGGATCCAGCCAGGGGGGTGGCCATGGGGATGTACAGGCCCGGATAGATGTTCAGTCTGTCACAGGGTCACGCACTCACCTTGGTGTCCACAGAATCCAGCCAGGGGGTGGCCATGGGGATGTACAGGCCCGGATAGATGTCCAGTCTGTCACAGGGTCAGTCACGTACACACCTTGGTGTCCACAGAATCCAGCCAGGGGGGTGACCATGGGGGTGTTCAGGTCCGGATAGATGTCCAGTCTGTCACAGGGTCACGTACTCACCTTGGTGTCCACAGACTCCAGCGAGGGGGGTGGCCATGGGGATGTACAGGCCCGGATAGATGTCCAGTCTGTCACAGGGTCACGCACTCACCTTGGTGTCCACAGGATCCAGCCAGGGGGGTGGCCATGGGGATGTACAGGCCCGGATAGATGTCCAGTTTGTCACAGGGTCACGTACTCACCTTGGTGTCCACAGGATCCAGCCAGGGGGGTGGCCATGGGGATGTACAGGCCCGGATAGATGTCCAGTCTGTCACAGGGTCACGCACTCACCTTGGTGTCCACAGGATCCAGCCTGGGGGGGGGGGGGGGTGGCCATGGGGATGTACAGGCCCGGATAGATGTCCAGTCTGTCACAGGGTCAAGTACTCACCTTGGTGTCCACAGGATCCAGCCAGGGGGTGGCCATGGGGATGTACAGGCCCGGATAGATGTCCAGTCTGTCACAGGGTCAGTCACGTACTCACCTTGGTGTCCACAGGATCCAGCCAGGGGGGTGGCCATGGGGATGTACAGGCCCGGATAGATGTCCAGTCTGTCACAGGGTCACGTACTCACCTTGGGGGTCCACAGGATCCGGCCAGGGGGGTGGCCATGGGGGTTTACAGGCCCGGATAGATGTCGAGTCTGTCACAGGGTCACGTATTCACCTTGGTGTCCACAGAATCCAGCCAGGAGGGTGGCCATGGGGAAGTACACGCCCGGATAGATGTCCAGTCTGTCACAGGGTCACGTCCTCACCTTGGTGTCTACAGGATCCAGCCAAGGGGGTGGCCATGGGGATGTACAGGCCCGGATAGATGTCCAGTCTGTCACAGGGTCACGCACTCACTTTGGTGTCAACAGGACCCAGCCAGGGGATGGCCATGGGGATGTATATGCCCGGATAGATGTCCAGTCGGTTACAGGGTCACGCACTCACCTTGGTGTCTACAGGATCCAGCCAAGGGGGTGGCCATGGGGGTGTACAGGCCCGGATAGATGTCCAGTCTGTCACAGGGTAACGTACTCACCTTGGTGTCCACAGAATCCAGCCAGAGGGGTGGCCATGGGGGTGTACAGGTCCGGATAGATGTCCTGTCTGTCACAGGGTCACGTACTCACCTTGGTGTCTACAGAATCCAACTAGGGGGGTTGCCATGGGGATGTACAGGCCCGGATAGATGTCCAGTCTGTCACAGGGTCACGTCCTCACCTTGGTGTCCACAGAATCCAGCCAGGGGGGTGGCCATGGGGATGTACAGGCCCGGATAGATGTCCAGTCTGTCACAGGGTCAGTCACGTACTCACCTTGGTGTCCACAGGATCCAGCCAGGGAGGTGGCCATGGGAATGTACAGGCCCGGATAGATGTCCAGTCTGTCACAGGGTCACGTACTCACCTTGGTGTCCACAGAATCCAGCCAAGGGGGTGGCCATGGGGATGTACAGGTCCGGATAGATGTCCAGTCTGTCACAGGGTCACGTACTCACCTTGGTGTCCACAGAATCCAGCCAGGGGGGTGGCCATGGGGATGTACAGGCCCGGATAGATGTCCAGTCAGTCACAGGGTCACGTCCTCACCTTGGTGTCCACAGAATCCAGCCAGGGGGGTGGCCATGGGGATGTACAGGCCCGGATAGATGTCCAGTCTGTCACAGGGTCACGCACTCACCTCCATGTCAACAGGATTCAGCCAGCGGGGTGGCCATGGGGATGTGCAGGCCCGGATAGATGTCCAGTCTGTCACAGGGTCACGTACTCACCTTGGTGTCCACAGAATCCAGCCAGCGGGGTGGCCATGGGGGTGTACAGGTCCGGATATATGTCCGGTCTGTCACAGGGTCACGTACTCAAGTTGGTGTCTATAGAATCCAGCCAGAGGGGTGGCCATGGGGATGTACAGGCCCGGATAGATGTCCAGTCTGTCACAGGGTCAGTCACGTACTCACCTTGGTGTCCACAGAATCCAGCCAGAGAGGTGGCCATGGGGGTGTACAGGTCCGGATAGATGTACAGTCTGTTACAGGGTCACGTACTCACCTTGGTGTCCACAGAATTCAGCCAGAGGGGTGGTCATGGGGGTGTACATGTTCGGATAGATGTCCAGTCTGTCACAGGGTCACGTACTCACCTTGGTGTCCACAGAATTCAGCCAGGGGGGTGGCCATGGGGATGTACAGGCCCGGATAGATGTCCAGTCTGTCACAGGGTCACGTACTCACCTTGGTGTCCACAGACTCCAGCGAGGGGGGTGGCCATGGGGATGTACAGGCCCGGATGGATGTCCAGTATGTCACAGGGTCACGTACTAACCATGGTGTCAACAAGATCCAGCCAGGGGGGTGGCCATGGGGATGTACAGGCCCGTATAGATGTCCAGTCGTTCACAGGGTCACGTACTCACCTTGGTGTCCACAGGATCCAGCCAGGGGATGGCCATGGGGATGTACAGGTCCGGATAGATGTCCAGTCTGTCGCAGGGTCAGTCACGTACTCACCTTGGTGTCCACAGGATCCAGCCAGGGGGGTGGCCATGGGGATGTACAGGCCCGGATAGATGTCCAGTCTGTCACAGGGTCACGTACTCACCATGGTGTCCACAAGATCCAGCCAGGGGGGTGGCCATGGGAGTGTACAGGTCCGGATAGATGCCCAGTCTGTCACAGAGTCACGTACTCACCTTGGTGTTCTCAGGATCCAGCCAGGGGGGTGGCCATGAGGGTGTACATACCCGGAGAGATGTCCAGTCTGTCACAGGGTCACGTACTCACCTTGGTGTCCACAGGATCTAGCCAGGGGGTGGCCATGGGGATGTACAGGCCCGGATAGATGTCCAGTCTGTTACAGGGTCACGTACTCACCTTGGTGTCCACAGGATCTAGCCAGGGGGTGGCCATGGGGATGTATAGGCCCGGATAGATGTCCAGTCTGTTACAGGGTCACGCACTCACCTTGGTGTCCACAGGATCCAGCCAGGGGGGTGGCCATGGGGATGTACAGGCCCGGATAGATGTCCAGTCTGTTACAGGGTCACGCACTCACCTTGGTGTCAACAGGATCCAGCCAGGGGGTGGCCATGGGGATGTACAGGCCCGGATAGATGTTCAGTCTGTCACAGGGTCACGCACTCACCTTGGTGTCCACAGAATCCAGCCAGGGGGTGGCCATGGGGATGTACAGGCCCGGATAGATGTCCAGTCTGTCACAGGGTTAGTCACGTACTCACCTTGGTGTCCACCGAATCCGGCCAGAGGGGTGGCCATGGCGGTGTACAGGTCCGGATAGATGTCCAGTCTGTCACAGGGTCACGTACTCACCTTGGTGTCCACAGAATCCAACTAGGGGGGTGGCCATGGGGATGTACAGGCCCGGATAGATGTCCAGTCTGTCACAGGGTCACGTACTCACCTTGGTGTCCACAGAATCCAGCCAGGGGGGTGGCCATGGGGATGTACAGGCCCGGATAGATGTCCAGTCTGTCACAGGGTCAGTCACGTACTCACCTTGGTGTCCACAGGATCCAGCCAGGGGGGTGGCCATGGGGATGTACAGGCCCGGATAGATGTTCAGTCTGTCACAGGGTCACGCACTCACCTTGGTGTCCACAGAATCCAGCCAGGGGGTGGCCATGGGGATGTACAGGCCCGGATAGATGTCCAGTCTGTCACAGGGTCAGTCACGTACACACCTTGGTGTCCACAGAATCCAGCCAGGGGGGTGACCATGGGGGTGTTCAGGTCCGGATAGATGTCCAGTCTGTCACAGGGTCACGTACTCACCTTGGTGTCCACAGACTCCAGCGAGGGGGGTGGCCATGGGGATGTACAGGCCCGGATAGATGTCCAGTCTGTCACAGGGTCACGCACTCACCTTGGTGTCCACAGGATCCAGCCAGGGGGGTGGCCATGGGGATGTACAGGCCCGGATAGATGTCCAGTTTGTCACAGGGTCACGTACTCACCTTGGTGTCCACAGGATCCAGCCAGGGGGGTGGCCATGGGGATGTACAGGCCCGGATAGATGTCCAGTCTGTCACAGGGTCACGCACTCACCTTGGTGTCCACAGGATCCAGCCTGGGGGGGGGGGGGGGTGGCCATGGGGATGTACAGGCCCGGATAGATGTCCAGTCTGTCACAGGGTCAAGTACTCACCTTGGTGTCCACAGGATCCAGCCAGGGGGTGGCCATGGGGATGTACAGGCCCGGATAGATGTCCAGTCTGTCACAGGGTCAGTCACGTACTCACCTTGGTGTCCACAGGATCCAGCCAGGGGGGTGGCCATGGGGATGTACAGGCCCGGATAGATGTCCAGTCTGTCACAGGGTCACGTACTCACCTTGGGGGTCCACAGGATCCGGCCAGGGGGGTGGCCATGGGGGTTTACAGGCCCGGATAGATGTCGAGTCTGTCACAGGGTCACGTATTCACCTTGGTGTCCACAGAATCCAGCCAGGAGGGTGGCCATGGGGAAGTACAGGCCCGGATAGATGTCCAGTCTGTCACAGGGTCACGTCCTCACCTTGGTGTCTACAGGATCCAGCCAAGGGGGTGGCCATGGGGATGTACAGGCCCGGATAGATGTCCAGTCTGTCACAGGGTCACGCACTCACTTTGGTGTCAACAGGACCCAGCCAGGGGATGGCCATGGGGATGTATATGCCCGGATAGATGTCCAGTCGGTTACAGGGTCACGCACTCACCTTGGTGTCTACAGGATCCAGCCAAGGGGGTGGCCATGGGGGTGTACAGGCCCGGATAGATGTCCAGTCTGTCACAGGGTAACGTACTCACCTTGGTGTCCACAGAATCCAGCCAGAGGGGTGGCCATGGGGGTGTACAGGTCCGGATAGATGTCCTGTCTGTCACAGGGTCACGTACTCACCTTGGTGTCTACAGAATCCAACTAGGGGGGTTGCCATGGGGATGTACAGGCCCGGATAGATGTCCAGTCTGTCACAGGGTCACGTCCTCACCTTGGTGTCCACAGAATCCAGCCAGGGGGGTGGCCATGGGGATGTACAGGCCCGGATAGATGTCCAGTCTGTCACAGGGTCAGTCACGTACTCACCTTGGTGTCCACAGGATCCAGCCAGGGAGGTGGCCATGGGAATGTACAGGCCCGGATAGATGTCCAGTCTGTCACAGGGTCACGTACTCACCTTGGTGTCCACAGAATCCAGCCAAGGGGGTGGCCATGGGGATGTACAGGTCCGGATAGATGTCCAGTCTGTCACAGGGTCACGTACTCACCTTGGTGTCCACAGAATCCAGCCAGGGGGGTGGCCATGGGGATGTACAGGCCCGGATAGATGTCCAGTCAGTCACAGGGTCACGTCCTCACCTTGGTGTCCACAGAATCCAGCCAGGGGGGTGGCCATGGGGATGTACAGGCCCGGATAGATGTCCAGTCTGTCACAGGGTCACGCACTCACCTCCATGTCAACAGGATTCAGCCAGCGGGGTGGCCATGGGGATGTGCAGGCCCGGATAGATGTCCAGTCTGTCACAGGGTCACGTACTCACCTTGGTGTCCACAGAATCCAGCCAGCGGGGTGGCCATGGGGGTGTACAGGTCCGGATATATGTCCGGTCTGTCACAGGGTCACGTACTCAAGTTGGTGTCTATAGAATCCAGCCAGAGGGGTGGCCATGGGGATGTACAGGCCCGGATAGATGTCCAGTCTGTCACAGGGTCAGTCACGTACTCACCTTGGTGTCCACAGAATCCAGCCAGAGAGGTGGCCATGGGGGTGTACAGGTCCGGATAGATGTACAGTCTGTTACAGGGTCACGTACTCACCTTGGTGTCCACAGAATTCAGCCAGAGGGGTGGTCATGGGGGTGTACATGTTCGGATAGATGTCCAGTCTGTCACAGGGTCACGTACTCACCTTGGTGTCCACAGAATTCAGCCAGGGGGGTGGCCATGGGGATGTACAGGCCCGGATAGATGTCCAGTCTGTCACAGGGTCACGTACTCACCTTGGTGTCCACAGACTCCAGCGAGGGGGGTGGCCATGGGGATGTACAGGCCCGGATGGATGTCCAGTATGTCACAGGGTCACGTACTAACCATGGTGTCAACAAGATCCAGCCAGGGGGGTGGCCATGGGGATGTACAGGCCCGTATAGATGTCCAGTCGTTCACAGGGTCACGTACTCACCTTGGTGTCCACAGGATCCAGCCAGGGGATGGCCATGGGGATGTACAGGTCCGGATAGATGTCCAGTCTGTCGCAGGGTCAGTCACGTACTCACCTTGGTGTCCACAGGATCCAGCCAGGGGGGTGGCCATGGGGATGTACAGGCCCGGATAGATGTCCAGTCTGTCACAGGGTCACGTACTCACCATGGTGTCCACAAGATCCAGCCAGGGGGGTGGCCATGGGGATGTACAGGCCCGGATAGATGTCCAGTCTGTCACAGGGTCACGTACTCACCATGGTGTCCACAAGATCCAGCCAGGGGGGTGGCCATGGGGATGTACAGGCCCGGATAGATGCCCAGTCGTTCACAGGGTCACGTACTCACCTTGGTGTCCACAGGATCCAGCCAGGGGATGGCCATGGGGATGTACAGGCCCGGATAGATGTCCAGTCTGTCGCAGGGTCAGTCACGTACTCACCATGGTGTCCACAGGATCCAGCCAGGGGGGTGGCCATGTGGATGTACAGGCCCGGATAGATGTCCAGTCTGTCACAGGGTCAGTCACGTACTCACCTTGGTGTCCACATGATCCAGCCAGGGAGGTGGCCATGGGAATGTACAGGCCCGGATAGATGTCCAGTCTGTCACAGGGTCACGTACTCACCTTGATGTCCACATAATCCAGCCATGGGGGTGGCCATAGGGGTGTACAGGTCCGGATAGATGTCCAGTCTGTCACAGGGTCACGTACTCACCTTGGTGTCCACAGAATCCAGCCAGGGGGTGGCCATGGGGATGTACAGGCCCGGATAGATGTCCAGTCTGTCACAGGGTTAGTCACGTACTCACCTTGGTGTCCACCGAATCCAGCCAGAGGGGTGGCCATGGCGGTGTACAGGTCCGGATAGATGTCCAGTCTGTCACAGGGTCACGTACTCACCTTGGTGTCCACAGAATCCAACTAGGGGGGTGGCCATGGGGATGTACAGGCCCGGATAGATGTCCAGTCTGTCACAGGGTCACGTACTCACCTTGGTGTCCACAGAATCCAGCCAGGGGGGTGGCCATGGGGATGTACAGGCCCGGATAGATGTCCAGTCTGTCACAGGGTCAGTCACGTACTCACGTTGGTGTCCACAGGATCCAGCCAGGGGGGTGGCCATGGGGATGTACAGGCCCGGATAGATGTCCAGTCTGTCACAGGGTCAAGTACTCACCTTGGTGTCCACAGGATCCAGCCAGGGGGTGGCCATGGGGATGTACAGGCCCGGATAGATGTCCAGTCTGTCACAGGGTCAGTCACGTACTCACCTTGGTGTCCACAGGATCCAGCCAGGGGGGTGGCCATGGGGATGTACAGGCCCGGATAGATGTCCAGTCTGTCACAGGGTCACGTACTCACCTTGGGGGTCCACAGGATCCGGCCAGGGGGGTGGCCATGGGGGTTTACAGGCCCGGATAGATGTCGAGTCTGTCACAGGGTCACGTATTCACCTTGGTGTCCACAGAATCCAGCCAGGAGGGTGGCCATGGGGAAGTACAGGCCCGGATAGATGTCCAGTCTGTCACAGGGTCACGTCCTCACCTTGGTGTCTACAGGATCCAGCCAAGGGGGTGGCCATGGGGATGTACAGGCCCGGATAGATGTCCAGTCTGTCACAGGGTCACGCACTCACTTTGGTGTCAACAGGACCCAGCCAGGGGATGGCCATGGGGATGTATAGGCCCGGATAGATGTCCAGTCGGTTACAGGGTCACGCACTCACCTTGGTATCTACAGGATCCAGCCAAGGGGGTGGCCATGGGGGTGTACAGGCCCGGATAGATGTCCAGTCTGTCACAGGGTAACGTACTCACCTTGGTGTCCACAGAATCCAGCCAGAGGGGTGGCCATGGGGGTGTACAGGTCCGGATAGATGTCCTGTCTGTCACAGGGTCACGTACTCACCTTGGTGTCTACAGAATCCAACTAGGGGGGTTGCCATGGGGATGTACAGGCCCGGATAGATGTCCAGTCTGTCACAGGGTCACGTCCTCACCTTGGTGTCCACAGAATCCAGCCAGGGGGGTGGCCATGGGGATGTACAGGCCCGGATAGATGTCCAGTCTGTCACAGGGTCAGTCACGTACTCACCTTGGTGTCCACAGGATCCAGCCAGGGAGGTGGCCATGGGAATGTACAGGCCCGGATAGATGTCCAGTCTGTCACAGGGTCACGTACTCACCTTGGTGTCCACAGAATCCAGCCAAGGGGGTGGCCATGGGGATGTACAGGTCCGGATAGATGTCCAGTCTGTCACAGGGTCACGTACTCACCTTGGTGTCCCCAGAATCCAGCCAGGGGGGTGGCCATGGGGATGTACAGGCCCGGATAGATGTCCAGTCAGTCACAGGGTCACGTCCTCACCTTGGTGTCCACAGAATCCAGCCAGGGGGGTGGCCATGGGGATGTACAGGCCCGGATAGATGTCCAGTCTGTCACAGGGTCACGCACTCACCTCCATGTCAACAGGATTCAGCCAGCGGGGTGGCCATGGGGATGTGCAGGCCCGGATAGATGTCCAGTCTGTCACAGGGTCACGTACTCACCTTGGTGTCCACAGAATCCAGCCAGCGGGGTGGCCATGGGGGTGTACAGGTCCGGATATATGTCCGGTCTGTCACAGGGTCACGTACTCAAGTTGGTGTCTATAGAATCCAGCCAGAGGGGTGGCCATGGGGATGTACAGGCCCGGATAGATGTCCAGTCTGTCACAGGGTCAGTCACGTACTCACCTTGGTGTCCACAGAATCCAGCCAGAGAGGTGGCCATGGGGGTGTACAGGTCCGGATAGATGTCCAGTCTGTCACAGGGTCACGTACTCACCTCGGTGTCTACAGAATTCAGCCAGGGGGGTGGCCATGGGGATGTACAGGCCCGGATAGATGTCCAGTCTGTCACAGGGTCACGTACTCACCTTGGTGTCCACATAATCCAGCCAGGGGGTGGCCATGGGGATGTACAGGCCCGGATGGATGTCCAGTATGTCACAGGGTCACGTACTCACCTTGGTGTCCACAGAATTCAGCCAGGGGGGTGGCCATGGGGATGTACAGGCCCGGATAGATGTCCAGTCTGTCACAGGGTCACGTACTCACCTTGGTGTCCACAGAATTCAGCCAGGGGGGTGGCCATGGGGATGTACAGGCCCGGATAGATGTCCAGTCTGTCACAGGGTCACGTACTCACCTTGGTGTCCACAGAATCCAGCCAGGGGGTGGCCATGGGGATGTACAGGCCCGGATGGATGTCCAGTATGTCACAGGGTCACGTACTCACCTTGGTGTCCACAGGATCCAGCCAGGGGATGGCCATGGGGATGTACAGGTCCGGATAGATGTCCAGTCTGTCGCAGGGTCAGTCACGTACTCACCTTGGTGTCCACAGGATCCAGCCAGGGGGGTGGCCATGGGGATGTACAGGCCCGGATAGATGTCCAGTCTGTCACAGGGTCACGTACTCACCATGGTGCCCACAAGATCCAGCCAGGGGGGTGGCCATGGGGATGTACAGGCCCGGATAGATGTCCAGTCTGTCACAGGGTCACGTACTCACCATGGTGTCCACAAGATCCAGCCAGGGGGGTGGCCATGGGGATGTACAGGCTCGGATAGATGTCCAGTCGTTCACAGGGTCACGTACTCACCTTGGTGTCCACAGGATCCAGCCAGGGGATGGCCATGGGGATGTACAGGCCCGGATAGATGTCCAGTCTGTCGCAGGGTCAGTCACGTACTCACCATGGTGTCCACAGGATCCAGCCAGGGGGGTGGCCATGTGGATGTACAGGCCCGGATAGATGTCCAGTCTGTCACAGGGTCAGTCACGTACTCACCTTGGTGTCCACATGATCCAGCCAGGGAGGTGGCCATGGGAATGTACAGGCCCGGATAGATGTCCAGTCTGTCACAGGGTCACGTACTCACCTTGATGTCCACATAATCCAGCCATGGGGGTGGCCATAGGGGTGTACAGGCCCGGATAGATGTCCAGTCTGTCACAGGGTCACGTACTCACCTTGGTGTCCACAGAATCCAGCCAGGGGGGTGGCCATGGGGATGTACAGGCCCGGATAGATGTCCAGTCTGTCACAGGGTCACGTACTCACCTTGGTGTTCACAGGATCCAGCCAGGAGGTGGCCATGGGGATGTACAGGCCCGGACAGATGTCCAGTCTGTCACAGGGTCAGTCACGTACTCACCTTGGTGTCCACAGGATCCAGCCAGGGGGGTGGCCATGGGGATGTACAGGCCCGGATAGATGCCCAGTCTGTCACAGGGTCACGTACTCACCTTGGTGTCTACAGAATCCAGCCAGGGGGGTGGCCATGGGGGTGTACAGGTCCGGATAAATGTCCAGTCTATCACAGGGTCACGTACTCACTTTGGTGTCCACAGAATCCAGCCAGGGGGGTGGCCATGGGGATGTACAGGCCCGGATAGATGTCCAGTCTGTCACAGGGTCACGTACTCACTTTGGTGTCCACAGAATCCAGCCAGGGGGGTGGCCATGGGGATGTACAGGCCCGGATAGATGTCCAGTCTGTCACAGGGTCACGTACTCACCTTGGTGTCCACAGGATCCAGCCAGGGGGGTGGCCATGGGGGTGTACAGGCCCGGATAGATGTCCAGCCGGTCACAGCGTCACATACTCACCTTGGTGTCCACAGAATCCAGCCAGCGGGGTGGCCATGGGGGTGTACAGGCCCGGATAGATGTCCAGCCGGTCACAGTTAGGGTCCGTGGAGCCGCCCAGGTCGACGGCTGTCAAGAACGACAGCCGTATGCGCCAGTCTGTTAGAAACCAGGTTTGCCCACGTCGTTAACCTGTTAACAAGCGGGTTCATACATTGTTTTGTCGCATGCTGGAGCCGGTGAATGTAGCATAGTTGCCAAACTTTGTCGCTATGAATTCCTTTAAACAGAGGGAACTGCTGTGGAGCGACTGACAGCGCCCCCTACCGGGGAGTCGTATGCTACTAGGAACATGGGAGCCAAGTCTGTTGCATTCACAGGAACCAGCATGCGCCAAATAACAAATAGGCGCCAGGTTAGGACGTTTGTGCCCCGCAAGACGTTTTGCACAGGCAAATAAGAGTGTGACATATTGTTGATTGTTTGGATGAATTTGATAGCTAACGGAGACGAAAATGTATTTAGCCCCAGTGTGGTTCCAGATAAGTCAGCAGTTTCAAAACCCCCGTACAAGATACTGGTTGGAACGCCGGTTGGATGGTGGTGGACTTAACACATTGCCGGGTATGGGGGTCTCCGCGATAAAACCCGGCCCCCCGTCTATTCACCGCCAAAATCCGCTCGGTCGGGGCGTTTTACCGCCAAAATTCGTTTTTTTCCCAGGACCCGCTCTATGAACGCACATTTTCAGAGCCCCCCCCCCCTCCACCATTTTTGTTAATAGGGCGGGAACCGAGACCTAACGGAGTGCCGATTCGGTTTCTCGAGGCTTTGGGTGAGCCTGACCAGGCCTGTAGACCGAGACCACTTGCTTAGAGGCGACAGCTAGGCTTGGAGTAGCCCTGTTGCATGCCCCTCCCTGGCTTATCCGCTCTGGGGAGCGGGCCGCAGGGCCATGAAGTAAATACTCAAATTTAGCGCTGATTAAAAAAAGTGCAGTCTTCGGGCGGCGATTACAGAAAAGTACACAAATAAACGGTTCTTATCGATGTGTCAAGTTGTTCTTCATACCTTTATAGTTCGGTCGGCAAAGTGATTGAATACACACAAATGTGATCACTTTTCGTAGATCTACTTGCAAAACTTCCCCACAAAATTTTTTTACAACTTCTCCTCGCGGCCATGTTGCTGTTACGTCACAGTTCTCGTCGATCTCCCGTCAGACGGACCTCGTTCCTCACATCACAATCCCTAGGACTATGGCGTAAGCGTAACGCCCTGTGCCGGCTCGCTCCCCAGGGCGGATACGCCAAGGAGGGGCATGCAACAGGGCTAGGCTTGGATAGGGTGAGACAGGCCAGGTCTTTTCCTTGACTCTTCGGAGTGAGCTAGGCCTGCTTACGTTCCCGAAAATTTATGTTGAAAGCTGAAATGGTACTGGAACACGTTCGATGTCAACAAATTGACATATAATTGAGTGTAGATATTAGGGGACGTTGTAGACTACATAGTTTAAGTATACATTAATGATGGTGATGAAGGTGTAACTAATAAAGGAGGTTGGAGATGATGGGGGTGAAGGTAGGGCCATTACGAGAGGCTAGAGTCTTGTCCCCATTTGTCATTTCATTGTGAGAAGTTGATATAAATTCATTTCCTTAGTATGATGAAGGGTAAAGGCAACAATTATAAGTGTAATACAGTTGAAAACAGCAGACTAGGTTTGCACAAATTAACTAAGAGAGAATAGCAGTATCACAAATGCTTGGCTTCCTGGTTTAAATCACATTGTTGTAAATATTTTCCACTGGCAAAATAATTACTCCAGAACCCTAATATATATCACTATTTTGATTGCGGAAAGCTGTTACTTTAGTCGATGTTTCCTTTCTTTTAGTTGATAGCAAGGGAAGACCATATACTTAATAAGTCTCATACTTCACCGATTTAGTGTCATTTCCCAAGTAACAAATCCAATATTCCTTTATACATTGTTTTATATGAAAAATGTATTATATCATAAGAAAATAAATGTGATCAAGGTTATTAGATCTACTTATTGTTACCATTGGTACTCAAAACTTGTATATATCATTGGATAATAATGTTCAGATAAAATCACCTCAGTATACATGTGTAAATAGTCTAATAGATAAAAGATACATTTTTTGCTCAAATACCCCCAAAATTATATTTTTTAAACAGGTGTTATTTAATTACATAATAATTAATGTTAATAACATCAAAAAGACTTAATATATGTTTTTTAATTTAATTATTACATGAATAATCCAATTAGATCTAGATTCTATAATCATTTCTTTAGAGAAAATTAAAATTTTGATTTTTGAAAAAAACTGCTAGATCTAGACCTCTAAGCGTATAAAATTTAAATTGAAAATATGTCTTTGTAACAGTAAACCGTAGCCTATTAATTAATTCATATCTATATACATAGCAATGAATAAATGTTATATAAGCATTTAATACCTTAACAAAATTAAGAAAAAGAAAAAGCATGTTAATAGATCTATGGATCTACTAATAAGAGCTTTCATTTGAGCTATATAACTCTAAAAGTAGACATTTAAACATGCCCTTAGAGGAGAGACTGTGTCCGTATTGCCTAGGAATCTGTGTTGACGAAGTCGAGTCTCAAATCCATTTCCTACTTAAATGTCATTTATACGCCGATCTTCGACAAAAGTATATTAGCCCCGTTTATTATAATTATCCATCAATAGACAGTTTTGTGCAATTGATGAGCAGCGAAAATGAGAAGACATTATAGACTACGGACTATGTAAATTTATCGTCGCTGCCTTGAGAAAGAGAAGGCAAGAGGTGTTATCTCCACATTAGCGCACTTTTGTATTTCTTTTTTTGTCGCTGTGTTTCTCTCTTTTTTTTTGTACTAATTAATTGTACCAGGGCTGGAGGCCAGCCAATAGTACGCAATAAACTACCTTTATAACTCTAAAATAAAAAAAAGGTAGTGCCACCGCCCCCTGGGGAACAACGCCGCAACGGTGTAAATTTGAGTAAAGTTAGATCATAACATCAAGTTTCTAAAGGTTTAGGAATGTTTACACCTCCGACGCCTACCATTGCCAAGTTTTGAGACATCTAGCGTGACCAGGCAGTTGACTGTGTCTGTAAAGTTCCCGATAATACTGTCATCCAGTTCTAAAAGTTTCGCTCCGAAAAACCCCGTGGTTCTAATGATGGCCGAATCTTTGTGTGAATAAACATATCCATTGACGTCATCATTTATCGTGCCGCAGTGAGAGACTTCGTCCATGAAATGCTCAGCTTTAATATTCCAGTTAACTTTCCCCAAGATTGAGGCAATATCCAGACATTCAGCGGTGTGGTACCAGCCGCAGGTTAGCACTAGTGCTCCAAAAAACCACATTTTCGTCGGTGTTACTTAGTTCCTTAAATTCATTGCTCTTGTCTTTTGGTAAGGTCGCAACATGAGTCATGAGCTCATTAGTTCGCAAAATGGCTTATTTATTAAGATGAACTGTCAGGACGCCATGGCAACGAATCTCGAGAATGGTATATGCAGCAACCGCACTAAGATACACAACATACACGTCACAATGCTCCACAACCAGCAGTTGCTGAGCTATATCGTTTGTGACGTCATGAAGAAACGACAGGTCTCGTGTCGGGGTTGGAAACCTTTATCAGTGAGTGTTTTCCCGGGACAGGGTCCTGACAGCGTATAGCCACAGAACTTGTTCGGTAAATTCTTTGGTATAGCATTACACTCTTTGGCATAATGAAATTCAGGTGCGGACCCGGGGGCGGACCCGGGAGGGTGGGGGGGCCGACCCAGCCCCGCACCCCCCCTTTTAGGGCCGAAATTTATAGCATTTAACACATGAAAATCGACCCCCCCCCACCTCCCCTATCCGGCATATCTGGATTCGACCCTGAAACCGGCCCCCATGTCCAGATTTTCTAGATCCGCCCCTGAAATGGTATAACGGGGGTATAAAACAGCATCAAACTGAGGGACTCACTGAGCCCAACTCGTATTTTCCGATGATTTGACATTTATAAACATACGAGTAGCCTACTGATCCGTAGCCTGAAAGTTCAGACGTTACAGTCCTGACACTTGTTCTTGGTACAGTCACAAGAACAAGTGTCAGGACTGTAACGTCTGAACTTTCAGGCTAACTGATCCGGTACGTTTACGAGACGTACTTTTCAATTGTTGATGACTTGCTCCTTATATCGAAGTCTCCCCCTGGTCTACGAAATGTTCTGAGTACCTGTTGTGACAGATGGGGCATGACGATATAGATATATATACTGACTAAAATTACTAAAAGAGTAAAATTGTAATATTGGAGAAAGGCGGCCCACAGGCACGCCAGGTTAGTTTGAAACTTGCTATGCTAGCCCAAAAGCATAGAAGTGTATGTTTAACTTAAGAAGCTTACTTTTCTCTTGTAATCTACTCGAATAAATTAGTCCCGGTAGGCTAATTGATTCTACTAAGGCAAAGTAGGTCATTAGGCCCGGCAGGGGGGCCCGGGAGGGGGCCCGGGAGAGGGCCCGGGAGGGGGCGTGAAGGGGGCCCGGGAGTTGGGCCCAGGAAGGGGCCCGGGAGGGGGGCCCGGGAGGGGTCCCGGCAGGGGGGCCCGGGAGGGGGCCCGGGAGGGGGCCGGGAGGGGGGCGGGAGGGGGGCCCGGGAGGGGTCCCGGCAGGGGGGCCCGGGAGGGGGGCCTGGGAGGGGTCCCGGCAGGGGGGCCCGGGAGGGGGCCCGGGAAGGGGGCGGGCCCGGCAGGGGGCCCGGCAGGGGGGCCTGGCCGGGTGGGCCCAGGAGGGAGGCGGGAGGGGGGGCCGGGAGGGAGGCCCGGGAGGGGGGCAGGGAGGGGGCGTGGAGGGGGGCCCGGGAGAGGGCGTGGAGGGGGGCCCGGGAGAGGGGCGGGAGGGGGGCCCGGGAGAGGGCGTGGAGGGGGGCCCGGGAGGGGGGCCCGGGAAGGGGGCGGGAGGGGGGCCCGGCAGGGGGCCCGGCAGGGGGGCCCGGCCGGGTGGGCCCAGGAGGGAAGCGGGAGGGGGGCCGGGAGGGAGGCCCGGGAGGGGGGCAGGGGAGGGGGCGTGGAGGGGGGCCCGGACGAGGGCGTGGAGGGGGGCCCGGGAGAGGGCGTGGAGGGGGGCCCGGGAGAGGGCGTGGAGGGGGCCGGGAATGGGCCCGGGAGGGCCCGGGAGGGGCCCGGGAGGGGGGCCCGGGAGGGGTCCCGGCAGGGGGGCCCGGGAGGGGCCCGGGAGGGGGCCAGGAGGGGGGCGGGAGGGGGTCCCGGCAGGGGGCCCGGCAGGGGGGGGCCCGGCAGGGGGCCCAGGAGGGGGGCGGGAGGGGGGCCGGGAGGGAGGCCCGGGAGGGGGGCAGGGGAGGGGGGCGTGGAGGGGGGGCCCGGACGAGGGCGTGGAGGGGGACACGGGAGAGGGCGTGGAGGGGGGCCGGGAGGGGGTGTGGAGGGGGGCCCGGGAGGGGGCGTGAGGGGGGCCCGGAGAGGGCGTGGAGGGGGGCCCGGGAGGGGGGCCCGGGAGGGGGGGCCCGGGAGAGGGCGTGGAGGGGGGCCCCGGGAGGGGGCCCGGGAGGGGGGCCCGGAGAGGCGTGAGGGGGGCCCGGGAGGGGTCCGGCAGGAGGGCCCGGGAGGGGGCCCGGGAGAGGGCGTGGAGGGGGCCCGGGAGGGTCCCGGCAGGAGGGCCCGGCAGGGGGGCCCGGGAGAGGGCGTGGAGGGGGGCCCGGGAGAGGGCGTGGAGGGGGGCCAGGAGGGGGGCCCGGAGAGGGCGTGGAGGGGGGCCCGGGAGAGGGCGTGGAGGGGTGCCCGGAGAGGGCGTGAGGGGGCCCGGGAGAGGGCGTGGAGGGGGGCCAGGAGGGGGGCCCGGGAGGGGGGCAGGGGAGGGGGCGTGGAGGGGGGCCCGGACGAGGGCGTGGAGGGGGCCCGGGAGAGGGCGTGGAGGGGGGCCCGGGAGGGGGGCCCGGGAGAGGGGCGTGGAGGGGGGGCGCGGGAGCGGGCCCGGCAGGGGGCCCGGGAGGGCGTGGAGGGGGGCCCGGGAGGGGTCCCGGCAGGGGGGCCCGGGAGGGGGCCCGGGAGAGGGCGTGGAGGGGCCAGAGGGGGCCCCGGAGAGGGCGTGGAGGGGGGCCCGGGAGAGGGCGTGGAGGGGGCCAGGAGGGGGCCCCGAGAGGCGTGGAGGGGGGCCCGGGAGAGGGCGTGGAGGGGGGCCCAGGAGAGGGCGTGGAGGGGGGCCCGGGAGAGGGCGTGGAGGGGGCCCAGGAGGGGGGCCCGGGAGGGGGGGCAGGGGAGGGGGCGTGGAGGGGGGCCCGGACGAGGGCGTGGAGGGGGGCCCGGGAGAGGGCGTGGAGGGGGGCCCGGGAGGGGGGCCCGGGAGGGGGGCCCGGGAGGGGGCGTGGAGGGGGCCCGGAGAGGGCGTGGAGGGGGGCCAGGAGGGAGGCCGGGAGAGGGCGTGGAGGGGGGGGCCAGGAGGGGAGGCCCGGGAGAGGGCGTGGAGGGGGGCCCGGAGAGGGCGTGGAGGGGGGCCCGGGGAGAGGGCGTGGAGGGGGGCCGGGAGGGGGGCCCGGAAGGGGGGGCCCGGGAGGGGTCCCGGGAGGGGGGCCCGGGAGGGGGGGCCAGGAGGGGGGCCCGGGAGGGGGGCCAGGAGGGGGGCGGGAGGGGGGCCCGGGAGGGTGGGCCAGGGGATCAGATGAAGGGCTGCTGTAGTTCATCTAAATCTATCTGTTTTTAGTAGAGAAAAATGCTTGAAGCCAAAATTATGGGATTGTAGTTATTCTTTAATCGGGAAGGACCAAAGGGCTTATAAATCTGACCTGCTATCAAGCGAACACCCGGCGGCACTATTTGCAGTTAGTAGATTTATCGACGTATCCATGAAATTAACTGTGTGAATACTTTTTGCAATACTTTTTTGTGAATACTTTTTGTTCTTGTTCATTCTGTATTATTCGTTATATGGACAACACGCGCATGTATATATCTACATGTCGTAGACCAAATAAAGTATTGAATAGTATGATCAGGCATATCGCCATTTACGTACTGACCATGCTAAATGGACTGTGAATGCAATGTTTTCCAAACAGTTGCTGTTGCTAATAAATTTCAATCCAAAATTTCCTTCGTCAATTTGGCGGTTTTTCAGACCAGCCCCCCCCCCCCCCCCCCCAGCCTCCCACCAGGTCGCAAGTTTCCAACAGGCCCCTCCATATTCTTTTTTAATGACTGGAACCGCCCCTGGACGGTCGCCATGCTGTCTTTGCTTTATTGACACATTTTGTCATACAATAGATTCGTCTATCGTTCAATGCCACTGAGAACAGACTCCCAACGAACACCAGAAAGCCCGAAAGCTGTGATTATATTATGTGGCCTGAATCTCGGGGCCTGAGTTAGCCAAACTTTTGATTCAACCCCAGGACATCGATCAGCTGATCAGGACACCTTCGTGAGGCCTTAGCAGTAACTTGGAGCTTGTCATCTGGTAATTGTTGAGTAATGCTTGGCAACGATCCCACTGTGTTTTGAATAGGTCCTATGCTGTGGGGGACCCCTACCTCCTCCCCCCCCCCTTCTCTGATTTACTTTGCCTGATAAATGTTCGACTGCCTTTACTCACATCACTCGCCTGATTCGTCGTAGGCGATAATAGAGAACTGTCAGCAATTGTGGAGGTGGTAATCGATGCACGATATCCATGACTGATAAAATTAATGCAAGAAGCAGGTTTCATCTTTCTTTTTCCTTGGGGAATCTGCAGAACGAAATTCCTGGACATTTCTTTCGCGAATTCGCGCAATTTATGGCAGAACAAACTTGAAGTTGACGCTTGCATATGACGGCTGCACTGTGCAACACCACGCGCTCACCGCCTGGCGGCGCCACGGGACAACGACTAGAAAGAAATCGTCGTTTGACCTATCTTGGTGTACTAATATCTTTGCACTTGTGTTGAAATAAGTGCGACATGAAGGGAGGGGACATGATCGCTAGTGCTGCTTGCTGTGAAGTTAAACCGCTTAGGCTCCGCCACTAGACTTGTCGAGCGATTATCGGGTTCAAAATACATAAGTAGTCACCCAAAAAGTGGATTTTCTGAATAAAGAAAGGGCTACAATTATATTGAAGACGATTTCTTGATCATGAGCGCCACCACAAAGAACTGGTGAGGCTAAGATGAAAACGCACTTTTGTGCGTAACTTACGAGGGGATTATGAATACGGCCCCTGGTTACAACAGGTCGACAGGGCCACGCTACTCACTCAGGCCACTACGAACGGAAATACCCCCCCCCCCCCCACCACACACACCCAGAGAAAGGGGGGCGGGGGGTCTGCACTGCTTACAAATAAAGTCTGTTGATGTGAGAGGTATTTCTGAATGGTTTTGGACATCATATTATTTTAAATGCATCTTGTGCTAGAAATTGTATATTCTGTTCACAGATCTTAACGACATGGCCTAACAACTGCAAGAATCTGACTGATCTGGTTCGTCAAGAGAACCATACGTCACTATATACGCACTCTGTATTTTGTTCAATAAATATTATGTTAAAGCTAAAATATGTATTCGTTTATTATTTACATTCAGTGGTCCAATGCGTCGGTCAATTGGCGGCCTCATGTTGTTGGGCCGGCGGTGTGCCAATGTTGGCCCGCCGGACAAAACTACGGTGGCTCAACGATGTTTGCCGACATGGGCCAAATGATGGGCCTATGATGTTTGCCATCGCTGGGCCGATGTTAGTCCACTGCTGGTCCAATGTATTTTCATACCGACGGTGTACCAACATTGGTCCGCTGGATAAAAATACTCTGGACCCAACAATGTAGCGGCCGACGTTGGCCCGACGATGGTCACCGTCGTTGTGCAATCTGAGTAGTGGCGAAAATAAATACAGATTCGCATTCCATCAAAATACATTATACTTGGTTGGAATTTGTATTGCAGAATTATTAAATGGCCTGAGAAAATAGATAATTTTGATATCATTTGTGACGATTGGTACACTAAGCTTTAGTTGCAATCACTGTTGCAAACATCATTTCATGCATATTGGTCAATAAATAAGGAGGGGGGGGGGGATACATTTTCCCATCTTCGCGATTGGCATCCTGGAATTCTTGGAGATTCGCGATTAGCTGTTGGCAATCTTGGGGGATCGCTATTTGTACAACCTTTCTCTGTTTACCGTGATCCGTTGTAGCAGTTTGCGACTTCTTCCATATTCGCGATATGACCTTTTTGCGCCCAGCTTTCAAATGTCCTCATCTTGGAGATTCGATATTGCTCTCCCTAATTCTTGGGGATTCGTGATTCGGTATTTCAGCCCCCCAACCCAATAAAGCTTAAACCTGCTTCGTGTCATTCATATCATATTTAAATTATTTGTGGTGTCGTTTACTTTCTTGTGCAAAGTCAAATGAAAGTTTATAGAATAGCCGGAAAATAAAAAGCGAAGTCCTCGTATGGTGTCGCCTTGTCCGACAAACCCTTGCTGTACGCAGGTTGTAGGGCGTCACAGACAGACTCCTTCACATTTATCCTGCAAACAACCTTAAACTCCCCAAACACTTGTAGGCCTATTGTGTCAGTGATTTCCTTATCTAATATCTACAGTTATTTAGCATCAGCAATGCCGCGGAGTGACGTTAAACATTATTTATTCAACACATATCAACCATAACAGAGGGCAGTGAACGCTTATAAATTACTCCTACAAATGGTACATTTGGTACATGAGCTGGTAGGCCATGTCTCAGCAGTCCGGGATGTGGTACATGAGCTGGTAGGCCATGTCTCAGCAGTCCGGGATGTGGTACATGGGCTGGTAGGCCATGTATCAGCAGTCCGGGATGTGGTACATGGGCTGGTAGGCCATGTATCAGCAGTCCGGGATGTGGTACATGAGCTGGTAGGCCATGTCTCAGCAGTCCGGGATGTGGTACATGAGCTGGTAGGCCATGTCTCAGCAGTCCGGGATGTGGTACATGGGCTGGTAGGCCATGTCTCAGCAGTCCGGGATGTGGTACATGGGCTGGTAGGCCATGTCTCAGCAGTCCGGGATGTGTGGTACATTAGCTGGTAGGCCATGTCTCAGCAGTCCGGGATGTGGTACATAGGCTGGTAGGCCATGTCTCAGCAGTCCGGGATGTGGTACATAGGCTGGTAGGCCATGTCTCAGCAGTCCGGGATGTGGTACATGGGCTGGTAGGCCATGTCTCAGCAGTCCGGGATGTGTGGTACATGGGCTGGTAGGCCATGTCTCAGCAGTCCGGGATGTGGTACATGGGATGGTAGGCCATGTCTCAGCAGTCCGGGATGTGGTAATGGGCTGGTAGGCCATGTCTCAGCAGTCCGGGATGTGGTACATGGGCTGGTAGGCCATGTCTCAGCAGTCCGGGATGTGGTACATGGGCTGGTAGGCCATGTCTCAGCAGTCCGGGATGTGGTACATAGGCTGGTAGGCCATGTCTCAGCAGTCCGGGATGTGGTACATGGGCTGGTAGGCCATGTCTCAGCAGTCCGGGATGTGGTACATGGGCTGGTAGGCCATGTCTCAGCAGTCCGGGATGTGGTACATAGGCTGGTAGGCCATGTCTCAGCAGTCCGGGTTGTGGTACATAGGCTGGTAGGCCATGTCTCAGCAGTCCGGGATGTGGTACATGGGTTGGTAGGCCATGTCTCAGCAGTCCGGGATGTGGTACATAGGCTGGTAGGCCATGTCTCAGCAGTCCGGGACGTGGTACATGAGCTGGTAGGCCATGTCTCAGCAGTCCGGGATGTGGTACATGGGCTGGTAGGCCATGTCTCAGCAGTCCGGGATGTGTGGTACATGAGCTGGTAGGCCATGTCTCAGCAGTCCGGGATGTGGTACATAGGCTGGTAGGCCATGTCTCAGCAGTCCGGGATGTGGTACATAGGCTGGTAGGCCATGTCTCAGCAGTCCGGGATGTGGTACATGGGCTGGTAGGCCATGTCTCAGCAGTCCGGGATGTGTGGTACATGGGCTGGTAGGCCATGTCTCAGCAGTCCGGGATGTGGTACATGGGCTGGTAGGCCATGTCTCAGCAGTCCGGGATGTGGTAATGGGCTGGTAGGCCATGTCTCAGCAGTCCGGGATGTGGTACATGGGCTGGTAGGCCATGTCTCAGCAGTCCGGGATGTGGTACATGGGCTGGTAGGCCATGTCTCAGCAGTCCGGGATGTGGTACATAGGCTGGTAGGCCATGTCTCAGCAGTCCGGGATGTGGTACATAGGCTGGTAGGCCATGTCTCAGCAGTCCGGGTTGTGGTACATAGGCTGGTAGGCCATGTCTCAGCAGTCCGGGATGTGGTACATGGGCTGGTAGGCCATGTCTCAGCAGTCCGGGATGTGTGGTACATGGGTTGGTAGGCCATGTCTCAGCAGTCCGGCATGTGGTACATGGGTTGGTAGGCCATGTCTCAGCAGTCCGGGATGTGGTAATGGGCTGGTAGGCCATGTCTCAGCAGTCCGGGATGTGGTACATGGGCTGGTAGGCCATGTCTCAGCAGTCCGGGATGTGGTACATGGGCTGGTAGGCCATGTCTCAGCAGTCCGGGATGTGGTACATGGGCTGGTAGGCCATGTCTCAGCAGTCCGGGATGTGGTACATGAGCTGGTAGGCCATGTCTCAGCAGTCCGGGATGTGGTACATGGGCTGGTAGGCCATGTCTCAGCAGTCCGGGATGTGGTACATGGGCTGGTAGGCCATGTCTCAGCAGTCCGGGATGTGGTACATGAGCTGGTAGGCCATGTCTCAGCAGTCCGGGATGTGGTACATGGGCTGGTAGGCCATGTCTCAGCAGTCCGGGATGTGGTACATGAGCTGGTAGGCCATGTCTCAGCAGTCCGGGATGTGGTACATGGGCTGGTAGGCCATGTCTCAGCAGTCCGGGATGTGGTACATGGGCTGGTAGGCCATGTCTCAGCAGTCCGGGATGTGTGGTACGTGAGCTGGTAGGCCATGTCTCAGCAGTCCGGGATGTGGTACATAGGCTGGTAGGCCATGTCTCAGCAGTCCGGGATGTGGTACATAGGCTGGTAGGCCATGTCTCAGTAGTCCGGGATGTGGTACATGGGCTGGTAGGCCATGTCTCAGCAGTCCGGGATGTGGTACATGGGCTGGTAGGCCATGTCTCAGGAGTCCGGGATGTGGTACATGGGCTGGTAGGCCATGTCTCAGCAGTCCGGGATGTGGTACATGGGCTGGTAGGCCATGTCTCAGCAGTCCGGGATGTGGTAATGGGCTGGTAGGCCATGTCTCAGCAGTCCGGGATGTGGTACATGGGCTGGTAGGCCATGTCTCAGCAGTCCGGGATGTGGTACATGGGCTGGTAGGCCATGTCTCAGCAGTCCGGGATGTGGTACATGGGCTGGTAGGCCATGTCTCAGCAGTCCGGGATGTGGTACATGGGCTGGTAGGCCATGTCTCAGCAGTCCGGGATGTGGTACATAGGCTGGTAGGCCATGTCTCAGCAGTCCGGGATGTGGTACATGAGCTGGTAGGCCATGTCTCAGCAGTCCGGGATGTGGTACATGAGCTGGTAGGCCATGTCTCAGCAGTCCGGGATGTGGTACATGGGCTGGTAGGCCATGTCTCAGCAGTCCGGGATGTGGTACATGGGCTGGTAGGCCATGTCTCAGCAGTCCGGGATGTGGTACATGGGCTGGTAGGCCATGTCTCAGTAGTCCGGGATGTGGTACATGAGCTGGTAGGCCATGTCTCAGCAGTCCGGGATGTGGTACATGGGCTGGTAGGCCATGTCTCAGCAGTCCGGGATGTGGTAATGGGCTGGTAGGCCATGTCTCAGCAGTCCGGGATGTGGTACATGGGCTGGTAGGCCATGTCTCAGCAGTCCGGGATGTGGTACATGGGCTGGTAGGCCATGTCTCAGCAGTCCGGGATGTGGTACATGGGCTGGTAGGCCATGTCTCAGCAGTCCGGGATGTGGTACATGGGCTGGTAGGCCATGTCTCAGTAGTCCGGGATGTGGTACATGAGCTGGTAGGCCATGTCTCAGCAGTCCGGGATGTGGTACATGGGCTGGTAGGCCATGTCTCAGCAGTCCGGGATGTGGTACATGGGTTGGTAGGCCATGTCTCAGCAGTCCGGGATGTGGTAATAGGCTGGTAGGCCATGTCTCAGCAGTCCGGGATGTGTGGTACATGGGTTGGTAGGCCATGTCTCAGCAGTCCGGGATGTAGTACATGGGCTGGTAGGCCATGTCTCAGCAGTCCGGGATGTGGTACATGGGCTGGTAGGCCATGTCTCAGCAGTTCGGGATGTAGTACATGAGCTGGTAGGCCATGTCTCAGCAGTCCGGGATGTGGTACATAGGCTGGTAGGCCATGTCTCAGCAGTCCGGGATGTGGTAATGGGCTGGTAGGCCATGTCTCAGCAGTCCGGGATGTGGTACATGGGTTGGTAGGCCATGTCTCAGCAGTCCGGGATGTAGTACATGGGCTGGTAGGCCATGTCTCAGCAGTCCGGGATGTGGTAATGGGCTGGTAGGCCATGTCTCAGCAGTCCGGGATGTGGTACATGGGCTGGTAGGCCATGTCTCAGCAGTCCGGGATGTGGTACATGGGTTGGTAGGCCATGTCTCAGCAGTCCGGGATGTGGTACATGGGCTGGTAGGCCATGTCTCAGCAGTCCGGGATGTGGTACATGGGCTGGTAGGCCATGTCTCAGCAGTCCGGGATGTGGTACATGGGCTGGTAGGCCATGTCTCAGCAGTCCGGGATGTGGTACATGGGCTGGTAGGCCATGTATCAGCAGTCCGGGATGTGGTACATGGGCTCGTAGGCCATGTCTCAGCAGTCCGGGATGTGGTACATGGGCTGGTAGGCCATGTCTCAGCAGTCCGGGATGTGGTAATGGGCTGGTAGGCCATGTATCAGCAGTCCGGGATGTGGTACATGGGCTGGTAGGCCATGTCTCAGCAGTCCGGGATGTGGTACATGGGCTGGTAGGCCATGTCTCAGCAGTCCGGGATGTGGTACATGAGCTTGTAGGCCATGTCTCAGCAGTCCGGGATGTGGTAATGGGCTGGTAGGCCATGTCTCAGCAGTCCGGGATGTGGTACATGAGCTGGTAGGCCATGTCTTAGCAGTCCGGGATGTGGTACATGGGCTGGTAGGCCATGTCTCAGCAGTCCGGGATGTGGTACATGGGCTGGTAGGCCATGTCTCAGCAGTCCGGGATGTGGTACATGGGCTGGTAGGCCATGTCTCAGCAGTCCGGGATGTGGTACATGGGCTGGTAGGCCATGTCTCAGCAGTCCGGGATGTGGTACATGAGCTTGTAGGCCATGTCTCAGCAGTCCGGGATGTGGTAATGGGCTGGTAGGCCATGTCTCAGCAGTCCGGGATGTGGTACATGAGCTGGTAGGCCATGTCTCAGCAGTCCGGGATGTGGTACATGGGCTGGTAGGCCATGTCTCAGCAGTCCGGGATGTGGTACATGGGCTGGTAGGCCATGTCTCAGCAGTCCGGGATGTGGTACATGGGCTGGTAGGCCATGTCTCAGCAGTCCGGGATGTGGTACATGGGCTGGTAGGCCATGTCTCAGCAGTCCGGGATGTGGTACATGAGCTTGTAGGCCATGTCTCAGCAGTCCGGGATGTGGTAATGGGTTGGTAGGCCATGTCTCAGCAGTCCGGGATGTGGTGCATGGGTTGGTAGGCCATGTCTCAGCAGTCCGGGATGTGGTACATGGGCTGGTAGGCCATGTCTCAGCAGTCCGGGATGTGGTACATGGGCTGGTAGGCCATGTCTCAGCAGTCCGGGATGTGGTACATGAGCTGGTAGGCCATGTCTCAGCAGTCCGGGATGTGGTACATGGGCTGGTAGGCCATGTCTCAGCAGTCCGGGATGTGGTACATGGGCTGGTAGGCCATGTCTCAGCAGTCCGGGATGTGGTACATGGGCTGGTAGGCCATGTCTCAGCAGTCCGGGATGTGGTACATGGGCTGGTAGGCCATGTCTCAGCAGTCCGGGATGTGGTACATGAGCTTGTAGGCCATGTCTCAGCAGTCCGGGATGTGGTAATGGGCTGGTAGGCCATGTCTCAGCAGTCCGGGATGTGGTACATGAGCTGGTAGGCCATGTCTCAGCAGTCCGGGATGTGGTACATGGGCTGGTAGGCCATGTCTCAGCAGTCCGGGATGTGGTACATGGGCTGGTAGGCCATGTCTCAGCAGTCCGGGATGTGGTACATGGGCTGGTAGGCCATGTCTCAGCAGTCCGGGATGTGGTACATGGGCTGGTAGGCCATGTCTCAGCAGTCCGGGATGTGGTACATGAGCTTGTAGGCCATGTCTCAGCAGTCCGGGATGTGGTAATGGGTTGGTAGGCCATGTCTCAGCAGTCCGGGATGTGGTGCATGGGTTGGTAGGCCATGTCTCAGCAGTCCGGGATGTGGTGCATGGGTTGGTAGGCCATGTCTCAGCAGTCCGGGATGTGGTGCATGGGTTGGTAGGCCATGTCTCAGCAGTCCGGGATGTGGTACATGGGCTGGTAGGCCATGTCTCAGCAGTCCGGGATGTGGTACATGGGCTGGTAGGCCATGTCTCAGCAGTCCGGGATGTGGTACATGGGCTGGTAGGCCATGTCTCAGCAGTCCGGGATGTGGTACATAGGCTGGTAGGCCATGTCTCAGCAGTCCGGGATGTGGTACATGGGCTGGTAGGCCATGTCTCAGCAGTCCGGGATGTGGTAATGGGCTGGTAGGCCATGTCTCAGCAGTCCGGGATGTGGTAATGGGCTGGTAGGCCATGTCTCAGCAGTCCGGGATGTGGTACATGGGCTGGTAGGCCATGTCTCAGCAGTCCGGGATGTGGTACATGGGCTGGTAGGCCATGTCTCAGCAGTCCGGGATGTGGTACATGAGCTTGTAGGCCATGTCTCAGCAGTCCGGGATGTGGTAATGGGTTGGTAGGCCATGTCTCAGCAGTCCGGGATGTGGTGCATGGGTTGGTAGGCCATGTCTCAGCAGTCCGGGATGTGGTGCATGGGTTGGTAGGCCATGTCTCAGCAGTCCGGGATGTGGTGCATGGGTTGGTAGGCCATGTCTCAGCAGTCCGGGATGTGGTACATGGGCTGGTAGGCCATGTCTCAGCAGTCCGGGATGTGGTACATGGGCTGGTAGGCCATGTCTCAGCAGTCCGGGATGTGGTACATGGGCTGGTAGGCCATGTCTCAGCAGTCCGGGATGTGGTACATAGGCTGGTAGGCCATGTCTCAGCAGTCCGGGATGTGGTACATGGGCTGGTAGGCCATGTCTCAGCAGTCCGGGATGTGGTAATGGGCTGGTAGGCCATGTCTCAGCAGTCCGGGATGTGGTACATAGGCTGGTAGGCCATGTCTCAGCAGTCCGGGATGTGGTACATGAGCTGGTAGGCCATGTCTCAGCAGTCCGGGATGTGGTAATGGGCTGGTAGGCCATGTCTCAGCAGTCCGGGATGTGGTACATAGGCTGGTAGGCCATGTCTCAGCAGTCCGGGATGTGGTACATGGGCTGGTAGGCCATGTCTCAGCAGTCCGGGATGTGGTACATGAGCTGGTAGGCCATGTCTCAGCAGTCCGGGATGTGGTAATGGGCTGGTAGGCCATGTCTCAGCAGTCCGGGATGTGGTACATAGGCTGGTAGGCCATGTCTCAGCAGTCCGGGATGTGGTACATGGGCTGGTAGGCCATGTCTCAGCAGTCCGGGATGTGGTACATGAGCTGGTAGGCCATGTCTCAGCAGTCCGGGATGTGGTACATGGGCTGGTAGGCCATGTCTCAGCAGTCCGGGATGTGGTAATGGGCTGGTAGGCCATGTATCAGCAGTCCGGGATGTGGTACATGGGCTGGTAGGCCATGTCTCAGCAGTCCGGGATGTGGTACATGGGCTGGTAGGCCATGTCTCAGCAGTCCGGGATGTGGTACATAGGCTGGTAGGCCATGTCTCAGCAGTCCGGGATGTGGTAATGGGCTGGTAGGCCATGTATCAGCAGTCCGGGATGTGGTACATGGGCTGGTAGGCCATGTCTCAGCAGTCCGGGATGTGGTACATGGGCTGGTAGGCCATGTCTCAGCAGTCCGGGATGTGGTACATAGGCTGGTAGGGCATGTCTCAGCAGTCCGGGATGTGGTACATAGGCTGGTAGGCCATGTCTCAGCAGTCCGGGATGTGGTACATAGGCTGGTAGGCCATGTCTCAGCAGTCCGGGATGTGGTACATAGGCTGGTAGGCCATGTCTCAGCAGTCCGGGATGTGGTACATGGGCTGGTAGGCCATGTCTCAGCAGTCCGGGATGTGGTACATGGGCTGGTAGGCCATGTCTCAGCAGTCCGGGATGTGGTACATAGGCTGGTAGGGCATGTCTCAGCAGTCCGGGATGTGGTACATAGGCTGGTAGGCCATGTCTCAGCAGTCCGGGATGTGGTACATAGGCTGGTAGGCCATGTCTCAGCAGTCCGGGATGTGGTAATGGGCTGGTAGGCCATGTCTCAGCAGTCCGGGATGTGGTACATGGGCTGGTAGGCCATGTCTCAGCAGTCCGGGATGTGGTACATGGGCTGGTAGGCCATGTGTACCTGCGAGTCGTCGTGTGAGCTGGGAGTCCACAGCTTGATGTCCTTCGGGTCCTTGCCTTCCATCACTCCTGCCAGGAAGCTGATGTACGTGATCGCCAGTCGGAGCGTCTCGATTCGCGACAACTTCTTCTCATATGCGAACGTAGGCACAACGCGACGCAGCTTGTCAAATGCGCTGTTGAGACTGAGCATGCGCCGTCGCTCGCGAACGTTGGCCGCTTTGCGCTGTTCTAGAGTGATGACACGTTTCCGCTTCGCTTTGGAGGTCGCTCCGCTTGCGGACAGGGGTGACATACTCGACCCCGCCGCCAGCAACTCGCTGCCGCTGTCAGCGGTCGTCACCATGCCAACCCCCGGCAACATGGCCGCCATGAGGTCGCGAGAGTCTGCGAGTACGTCGCCGCGGGACGCCATCGGGAAGAGGACGCCCGGACTGGTGTACGCCATGGCGTTCGGGAAGGGGTAGTACGCCGCAGCTGCGGCTGCCGCTGCGGCGGAAGCTGCGGCTGTGACCTGGGCCGCCGAGTCGGTGACGCTGACGATCTGTCCCGAGCAGTCCATGCGGTAGGTGAGCCCGGCCGGGGTCTGGTACTCACTGGGCGCGGCCTCCAGGCCGTCCTGGGCCAGGCCGTACGCCCCCTCGGGCGTCCCCAGACTGGCGGCCGTGGGCGACGCTGGTGCCGTGTCACTCGAAGGCTGGTGCGGATCCTGCACCGCGTCCCCACATTCTGGAGCAACGCTGAGATCCAGAGGTCTGACTGATCGCGCCACCGCCACGTCAAGGTGCGCCGCCATCACAGCCTCCCCTGGCGGGCATTCCAGCTCCTCCCCAGACTCGGATTCCATATCTGAGGAGTCGAGTTCATTGTCCTCCATGGTGACGGCGTCAAGCCGCCTGCACCACACGCCCGCACCACCCCACACTCGCGGCGTGCCCTGCTGACCGGGAGTCAGCGATGTCCCACCGTTATCCTACATCCTAACTCATTTCACGTAACCCCCTATGTTGTGACTATCTTGGACATCCCGCAATGTTATTGCCAAGCGAGTGTTCCTAGTGATCCCGAATCCTGTTTGACAGATCCCGACGTGGCCTACACTCCGTGTGCTCCGTGGTCAGTCTCCGGGCGTTGGGAAGTGTTGGCGAGCCGACACCACGTCCACAGCGACCCTCGGCCACGTCTCTCCCGCCGCCAGCTGCTGCACGCTAGCTACTAGTCACCTGCCGCTCAGCATGGCGTTGAACTTTCCTAAAATGTTATGGTGTAGATATGCAGACATAGAAGTAGTTGATGAACGATAGCATTGTTTGTTGGTGGCATTGATCTCGGAGCGGGCGGAACGTGCTGTAAAGGCCACACTGCACCTCCACCCCACCTGCTCACACCCCCACCCCGCCCCCCGGCCTCCACTATGGCCAGCCTACGCCGCCCCCTCGCATCACCCGTCGAGCCTGCAACACGAGGCGCCCCCCCCCCCACCCCCGCCCTGATCGATAATCACACCTCATCGATTAACATCGATCCGCTGGCGGCACAGACACCGGATCGAAGGCTGCATGTCACGGCCTATCAGAGCGCCCGTAACGTCCCATCACGGGATGAGCATCAGGCCAACACTGTACTGGCAACGTAGCATGGTGATGAAACTCCTCATAGGGATGAAACTCCTCATAGGGATGAAACTCATCATAGGGATGAAACTCATCATAGGGATGAAACTCCTCATAGGGATGAAACTCATCATAGGGATGAAACTCATCATAAGAATGAAACTCATCATAGGGATGAAACTCATCATAGGGATGAAACTCCTCATAGGGATGAAACTCATCATAGGGATGAAACTCATCATAAGAATGAAACTCATCATAGGGATGAAACTCATCATAGGGATGAAACTCATCATAGGGATGAAACTCATCATAAGAATGAAACTCATCATAGGGATGAAACTCATCATAGGGATGAAACTCATCATAGGGAAGAAACTCATCATAGGGATGAAACTCATCATAGGGATGAAACTCATCATAGGGATGAAACTCATCATAGGGATGAAACTCATCATAAGAATGAAACTCATCATAGGGATGAAACTCATCATAGGAATGAAACTCATCATAGGGAAGAAACTCATCATAGGGATGAAACTCATCATAGTGATGAAACTCATCATAGGGATGAAACTCATCATAGGGATGAAACTCATCATAGGGATGAAACGCCGTAGAACATGTGACCCAGATAATACTCAAATATACAGTATCAACTGTGATGATAATCAGATAATACCATATTACCTCCGACTGGGATGATGTCAGACAATACCATATTACATCTGACTGAGCTTGTTTGTGAAATGTATATAGCTTTGAGCAAAATGCAGAGGTACTAGATGTAGGATATCATCCAGCATATCTTGGATATTATTCAGTGGGTCTTGGCTGTTGACAGCTGTGAGCGGCTCCACACCTAATCACTGTCAGCACCACAGGCGGCGCTGTGCAACCACCAAGGCATCCACCAACCTTGGTATTTACGTCGATGCAAACTCCATTATACATATCAACCTGTAGATCTCGCCACTGCCGACAACAGCGGGTCAACCTTGGCATCTATTGTCCCCGCCAGGCCACACAATGTGGCCTGCTCTCCACAAAACTTCATCGTCCATTATAGAGCGGACATTGGTCCATGCACCCTGTCTATCATTGTCTATATACCTTGGTCTAACAATGTCTATGCACCCTGGTTTACGGGCGGACAATGTCTAAATACCCTTGTCTACGGGCGGACAATGTCTATATACCCTGGTCTACAGGCGGACAATGTCTAGGCGCCCTGGTCTACGGCGGACAATGTCTATACACCCTGGTCTACGATGTACAATTTCTATGTACCTGTGTCCAACAATGTATATATACCCTGGTATAAGGGCGGACAATGTCTATATACCCTGGTTTACGGGCGGACAATGTCTAAATACCCTTGTCTACGGGCGGACAATGTCTATATACCCTGGTCTACGGGCGAACAATGTCTATATACCCTGGTCTACGGGCGGATAATGTCTATATACCCTTGTCTACGGGCGAACAATGTCTATATACCCTGGTGTACGGGCGGACAATGTCTATATACCCTGGTCTACGAGCGGACAATGTCTATACACCCTGGTCTACGAGGGGCAATGTCTGTATACCCTTGTCTACGGACGGACAATGTCTATACACCCTGGTCTACGGGCGGACAATGTCTATATACTCAGGTCTATGGGCAGACAATGTCCATACACCCTGGTCTATGGGCGGACAATGTCCATACACCCTGGTCTACGGGCAAACAATGTCTATACACCCTGGTCTACGGGCGGACAATGTCTATATACCCTGGTTTACATGCGGACAATGTCTAGGCAACCTGGTCTACGGGCGGACAATGTCTATATACTCTGGTCTACGGGCGGACAATGGCTATATACCCTTGTCTACGGGCGGACAATGTCTATATACCCTTGTCTACGGGTGGACAATGTCTATATACCCTGGTCTACAGGCGGGCAATGTCTATATACCCTGGTCTACGGGCGAACAATGTCTATATACCCTGGTCTACGGGCGGACAATGTCTATATACCCTGGTCTACGGGCAAACAATGTCTATATACCCTGGTCTACGGGCGGACAATGTCTATATACCCTGGTCTACGAGCGGACAATGTCTATACACCCTGGTCTACGAGGGGCAATGTCTGTATACCCTGGTATATGGGCGGACAATGTATATATACCCTAGTCTACGGGCGGACAATGTCTATATACCCAGGTCTATGGGCGGACAATTTTTATACACCCTGGTCTACGAGGGGCAATGTCTGTATACCCTTGTCTACGGGCGGACAATGTCTATATACCCTTGCTACGGGCGAACAATATCTATATACCCTGGTCTACGGGCGGACAATGTCTATATAACCCGGTCTACGGGCGGACAATGTCTATATACCCTGGTATATGGGCGGACAATGTCTATATACCCTGGTATAAGGGCGGACAATGTCTATATACCCTGGCTTACGGGCGGACAATGTCTATATACCCTGGTATAAGGGCGGACAATGTCTATACACCCTGGTCTACGGGCGGACAATGTCTATATACCCTGGTCTACGGGCGGACAATGTCTATATACCCTGGTCTACGGGCGGACAATGTCTATACACTCTGGTCTACGAGGGGCAATGTCTGTATACCCTTGTCTACGGGCGGACAATGTCTATATACCCTGGTATAAGGGCGGACAATGTTTATATACCCTGGTATAAGGACGGACAATGTCTATATACTCTGGTATAAGGGCGGACAATGTCTATACACCCTGGTCTACGGGCGGACAATGTCTATATACCCTGGTCTACGAGGAGCAATGTCTGTATACCCTTGTCTACAGGCTGACAATATCTATATACCCTTGTCTACGAGCGGACAATGTCTATACACCCTGGTCTACGGGCGGACAATGTCTATACACCCTGGTCTACGGGCGGACAATGTTTATATACCCTGGTATAAGGACGGACAATGTTTATATACCCTGGTATAAGGACGGACAATGTCTATATACTCTGGTATAAGGGCGGACAATGTCTATACACCCTGGTCTACGGGCGGACAATGTCTATATACCCTGGTCTACGGGCGGACAATGTCAATATACCCTGGTCTACGAGGAGCAATGTCTGTATACCCTTGTCTACAGGCTGACAATGTCTATATACCCTTGTCTACGAGCGGACAATGTCTATACACCCTGGTCTACGGGCGGACAATGTCTATACACCCTGGTCTACGGGCGGACAATGTCTATATAACCCGGTCTACGGGCGGACAATGTCTATACACCCTGGTCTACGGGCGGACAATGTCTATATACCCTGGTCTACAGGCGGACAATGTCTATATACCCTTGTCTACGGGCGGACAATGTCTATATACCCTGGTCTACGGGCGGACAATGTCTATATACCCTGGTCTACGGGCGGACAATGTCTATACATTATGGTCTACGGGCGGACACAGTCTATACACCCTGGTCTACGGGCAGACAATGTCTATATACCCTGGTCTACGGGCGGACACTGTCTATATACCCGGGTCTAACAATGTCTATGCACCCTGGTCTAACAAGGTCAGACAGTTTATACACCCTGGTCTAACAATGTCTATATACCCTGGTCTACGGGCGGACACTGTCTATATACCCTGGTCTAACAATATCTATATACCCTGGTCTAACAATGTGTATACACCCTGGTCTAACAATGTCTATACACCCTGGTCTACGGGTGGTCACTGTCTATAGAACCGGGTCTAACAATGTCTATCCACCCTGGTCTAACAAGGTCAGACAGTTTATACACCCTGGTCTAACGATATCTATACACCCTGGTCTAACAAAGTCTATACACCCTGGTCTACGGGCGGACACTGTCTATTTACCCTGGTCTAACAATATCTATGTACCCTGGTCTAACAATATCTATATACCCTGGTCTAACAATGTCTATATACTCTGGTCTAACAATGTCTATATACCCTGGTCTAACAATGTCTATATACCCTGGTCTAACAATGTGTATAGACCCTGGTCTAACAATGTCTATATACCCTGGTCTAACAATGTGTATAGACCCTGGTCTAACAATATCTGTATACCCTGGTCTAACAATGTCTATATACCCTGGTCTAATAATGTGTATAGACCCTGGTCTAACAATGTCTATATACCCTGGTCTAACAATGTCTATATACCCTGGTCTAACAATGTCTATATACCCTGGTCTAACAATGTCTATATACCCTGGTCTAACAATGTCTATATACCCTGGTCTAACAATGTCTATATACCCTGGTCTAACAATGTGTATAGACCCTGGTCTAACAATGTCTATATACCCTGGTCTAACAATGTGTATAGACCCTGGTCTAACAATGTCTATATACCCGGGTCTAACAATATCTATACCCTGGTCTAACAATGTCTATATACCCTGGTCTAACAATGTCTATATACCCTGGTCTAACAATGTGTATAGACCCTGGTCTAACAATATCTATATACCCTGGTCTAACAATGTCTATATACCCTGGTCTAACAATATCTATACCCTGGTCTAACAATGTCTATATACCCTGGTCTAACAATGTCTATATACCCTGGTCTAACAATGTGTATAGACCCTGGTCTAACAATATCTATATACCCTGGTCTAACAATGTCTATATACCCTGGTCTAACAATGTCTATATACCCTGGTCTAACAATGTCTATATACCCTGGTCTAACAATGTCTATATACCCTGGTCTAACAATATCTATATACACTGGTCTAACAATGTCTATATACCCTGGTCTAACAATGTCTATATACCCTGGTCTAACTGTGTATAGACCCTGGTCTAACAATGTCTATATACCCTGGTCTAACAATGTCTATATACCCTGGTCTAACAATGTCTATATACCCTGGTCTAACAATGTATATATACCCTGGTCTAACAATGTGTATAGACCCTGGTCTAACAATGTCTATATACCCTGGTCTAACAATGTCTATATACCCTGGTCTAACAATGTGTATAGACCCTGGTCTAACAATGTCTATATACCCTGGTCTAACAATGTCTATATACCCTGGTCTAACAATGTCTATATACCCTGGTCTAACAATGTCTATATACCCTAGTCTAACAATGTGTATAGACCCTGGTCTAACAATGTCTATATACCTTGGTCTAACAAGGTCTATATACCCTGGTCTAACAATGTGTGTAGACCCTGGTCTAACAATGTCTATATACCCTGGTCTAACAATGTATATATACCCTGGTCTAACAATGTGTATAGACCCTGGTCTAACAATGTCTATATACCCTGGTCTAACAATGTCTATATACCCTGGTCTAACAATGTCTATATACCCTGGTCTAACAATGTCTATATACCCTGGTCTAACAATGTCTATATACCCTGGTCTAACAATGTCTATATACCCTAGTCTAACAATGTGTATAGACCCTGGTCTAACAATGTCTATATACCTTGGTCTAACAAGGTCTATATACCCTGGTCTAACAATGTGTGTAGACCCTGGTCTAACAATGTCTATATACACTGGTCTAACAATGTCTATATACCCTGGTCTAACAATATCTATATACCCTGGTCTAACAATGTCTATATACCCTGGTCTAACAATGTGTATAGACCCTGGTCTAACAATGTCTATATACCCTGGTCTAACAATGTCTATATACCCTGGTCTAACAATGTCTATATACCCTGGTCTAACAATGTATATATACCCTGGTCTAACAATGTCTATATACCCTGGTCTAACAATGTGTATAGACCCTGGTCTAACAATGTCTATATACCCTGGTCTAACAATGTCTATATACCCTGGTCTAACAATGTCTATATACCCTGGTCTAACAATGTATATATACCCTGGTCTAACAATGTCTATATACCCTGGTCTAACAATGTGTATAGACCCTGGTCTAACAATGTCTTTATACCCTGGTTTACAAGCAGAACCTGTGTCCCGCACAGTCCTGTATGCATGATGCCAAGGAATAAACATAAATAATAGATAAAGGTATTGGTTTAAATGTACTTTATTATAACACAAACAACGTCAAGTAAAATAACCAAATAAGGTGTAGCATTTAAACACACGTTAAATGAGGAAAGTTAGGAATCACTGTATGCCAATCTGACTGGATGAGGCCACACACAAGGACAACATAGCCAGCGACACCCCAAGGCCGTGTGGTGCGTGCCACCAGTGTGGCAACCCATACCAAACGCCTCGGCAAGGATAATAGCTATTCCAATGCATCGACACGCACTACCTATATCAATGGTAGTGCACAGAAGGAACAAGTGTGTAAAATAGACTTTTCATAATTTGTGACGTATAAATTTTGATATAGCTCTCGAGTGCAAGCCAACGTAATGAACACAACAGGCGAACATAACTATACATTTAACAACATACCAGGGCGGAACGAAATGTATAACAATACGTAAAACACCAGATAAATATCGGCGAGGAAATGTTGGACTGCGCCGCCCCTGATACTGTGGTCACGTGTTCTGGCGTGTCGGCATTGTACAGCAAACACTCCAGACAAGGGTCACGGGATTCCCACTTTGGATGCAGATTTACATATTACTTCTGGTACCCATAATGCTGAAACAGGACTAGCAACTTCTCCGTAAATAGTATCCCACATGTGTGTAATGTGTACGTTATGTGTACGTTAGGTCTACGTTATGAACGTTATGTGTTCGTTATGTGTACGTTAGGTCAACGTTAAGAACGTTATGTGTTCGTTATGAACGTTATGTGTTCGTTATGTGTACGTTATGTATACGTTATGTGTACGTTATGACGTAGGTTATGACGTACGTTATGACCTGCCATGTGGCCCGAGCAATAATATAGAAGGGAGAGTTCCGGGGACGAGTGGCGCCACCCTGCGGCCACATTGCTCTAGTGGGCCGACACAGTCTGAAGATTTTGAAACATCAAACGCTGAAGAATCCGGCACACAGGTCTAAATTGTGCCTGAGTATTCCGAATATCAAATCACCTCAAATATCGTGGTTTGACAGGTATTGCATCGGAGGATGATCTCTATTCGCCAAGCTGCCGTGTGAGGTATACAGTTTAATAATCTTCCCCGCTCAAAGTCGTGTAAAGTGCCTTTCAGGGTGGGTCGATCACAAAGTGCCTCCATTGGGTGCAAAGTGCCTTCCAACCAGAAGGGTGGCTAGGTCACAGAGTGCCTTCATATGGTGCAAAGTGCCTTCCAACCTGGAGGGTGGCTAGGTCACAGAGTGCCTTCATATGGTGCAAAGTGCCTTCCAACCTGGAGGGTGGCTAGGTCACAAAGTGCCTTCATATGGTGCAAAGTGCCTTCCAACCTGGAGGGTGGCTAGGTCACAGAGTGCCTTCATATGGTGCAAAGTGCCTTCCAACCTGGAGGGTGGCTAGGTCACAGAGTGCCTTCATATGGTGCAAATTGCCTTCCAACCTGGAGGGTGGCTAGGTCACAGAGTGCCTTCATATGGTGCAAAGTGCCTTCCAACCTGGAGGGTGGCTAGGTCACAGAGTGCCTTCATATGGTGCAAAGTGCCTTCCAACCTGGAGGGTGGCTAGGTCACAGAGTGCCTTCATATGGTGCAAAGTGCCTTCCAACCTGGAGGGTGGCTAGGTCACAGAGTGCCTTCATATGGTGCAAAGTGCCTTCCAACCTGGAGGGTGGCTAGGTCACAGAGTGCCTTCATATGGTGCAAATTGCCTTCCAACCTGGAGGGTGGCTAGGTCACAGAGTGCCTTCATATGGTGCAAAGTGCCTTCCAACCTGGAGGGTGGCTAGGTCACAGAGTGCCTTCATATGGTGCAAAGTGCCTTCCAACCTGGAGGGTGGCTAGGTCACAGAGTGCCTTCATATGGTGCAAAGTGCCTTTCAACCTGGAGGACATGTTGCAAGGTGTAACGGCAGTGCTTTATATATATTGACTGGGAATGTTGACAGTAAGTAACGATATAAGATCGAGATCATAACGAGATCATAAAGAGGTCGATGGCTACGTCTTGCCCAAAGCGAGAGGGCGTCCAGCACATTGTAGTGGGTATAAAGTTTATGCGCACTGTATACCCACTGTACGCCCGTGGGGCCTTCAGTGCACGTAAACTGTTTTCCCACTCTACCCCCGCGAGGCCTTCAGTGCACGTGCACTGTTTTCCCACTGTACCGTCCTAGGTGCACTTGCACTGTATACCTACTGTACCGTCCTAGGTGCACGTGCACTGTATACCCACTGCACCGTCCTAGGTGCACGTGAACTGTATACCCACTGCACCGTCCTAGGTGCACGTGCACTGTATACCCACTGTACCGTCCTAGGTGCACGTGAACTGTATACCCACTGCACCGTCCTAGGTGCACGTGCACTGTATACCCACTGTACCGTCCTAGGTGCACGTGCACTGTATACCCACTGCACCGTCCTAGGTGCACGTGCACTGTATACCCACTGCACCGTCCTAGGTGCACGTGCACTGTATACCCACTGCACCGTCCTAGGTGCACGTGCACTGTATACCCACTGCACCGTCCTAGGTGCACGTGCACTGTATACCCACTGCACCGTCCTAGGTGCACGTGCACTGTATACCCACTGTACCGTCCTAGGTGCACGTGCACTGTATACCTACTGTACCGTCCTAGGTGCACGTGCACTGCATACCCACTGCACCGTCTTAGGTGCACGTGCACTGTATACCCACTGCACCGTCCTAGGTGCACGTGCACTGTATACCCACTGTATCGTCTCCAGTGTCCATACATGGAGAGTATTTCTGGTGTCCACTGGGAGCCGTGGACCAATCACAACCTTGACTTGTGTGTGTTTACTTTGCGAGTCATGTGGACTAGACCAGGACAGGAGTTCGGTGATGACTAGACAACAGATGGCGTGGGGCCTTGTGCCAGGAGGTCGTACCCACCACCCCTCACCCCCTACGGTTATAGGTGAAGCTGCTTCACAAGGGAACACTTATTGACATCGTACCGATCAGTATAACAATCTTCGCGCCGACACATTGGTACAGATCAGTATAACAATCTTCGCGCCGACACATTGGTACAGATCAGTATAACAACCCTCGCGCCGACACATTGGTACCGATCAGTATAACAACCTTCGCGCCGACACATTGGTACAGATCAGTATAACAACCCTCTCGCCGACACATTGGTACAGATCAGTATAACAATCTTCGCGCCGACACATTGGTACAGATCAGTATAACAATTTTCGCGCCGACACATTGGTACAGATCAGTATAACAACCTTCGCGCCGACACATTGGTACAGATCAGTATAACAACCTTCGCGCCGACACATTGGTACAGATCAGTATAACAATCTTCGCGCCGACACATTGGTACAGATCAGTATAACAACCATCGCGCCGACACATTGGTACAGATCAGTAACAACCCTCGCGCCGACACATTGGTACAGATCAGTATAACAATCTTCGCGCCGACACATTGGTACAGATCAGTATAACAACCTTCGCGCCGACACATTGGTACCGATCAGTATAACAACCTTCGCGCCGACACATTGATACCGATCAGTATAACAACCTTCGCGCCGACACATTGGTACAGATCAGTATAACAACCTTCGCGCCGACACATTGGTACCGATCAGTATAACAACCTTTGCGCCGACACATTGGTACCGATCAGTATAACAACCCTCGCGCCGACACATTGGTACCGATCAGTATAACAACCTTCGCGCCGACACATTGGTACAGATCAGTATAACAACCTTCGCGCCGACACATTGGTACAGATCAGTATAACAATCTTCGCGCCGACACATTGATACAGATCAGTATAACAATTTTCGCGCCGACACATTGGTACAGATCAGTATAACAATTTTCGCGCCGACACATTGGTACAGATCAGTATAACAACCCTCGCGCCGACACATTGGTACAGATCAGTATAACAATCTTCGCGCCGACACATTGGTACAGATCAGTATAACAATCTTCGCGCCGACACATTGGTACAGATCAGTATAACAACCTTCGCGCCGACACATTGATACAGATCAGTTTAACAATCTTCGCGCCGACACATTGGTACCGATCAGTATAACAACCTTCGCGCCGACACATTGATACAGATCAGTATAACCTTCGCGCCGACACATTGGTACCGATCAGTATAACAACCTTCGCGCCGACACATTGGTACCGATCAGTATAACAACCTTCGCACTGACACATTGGTACAGATCAGTATAACAACCTTCGCGCCGACACATTGGTACCGATCAGTATAACAACCTTCGCGCCGACACATTGGTACAGATCAGTATAACAACCTTCGCGCCGACACATTGGTACCGATCAGTATAACAATCTTCGCGCCGACACATTGGTACAGATCAGTATAACAACCTTCGCGCCGACACATTGGTACAGATCAGTATAACAATCTTCGCGCCGACACATTGGTACCGATCAGTATAACAATCTTCGCGCCGACACATTGGTACAGATCAGTATAACAATCTTCGCGCCGACACATTGATACAGATCAGTATAACAATTTTCGCGCCGACACATTGGTACAGATCAGTATAACAATTTTCGCGCCGACACATTGGTACAGATCAGTATAACAACCCTCGCGCCGACACATTGGTACAGATCAGTATAACAATCTTCGCGCCGACACATTGGTACAGATCAGTATAACAATCTTCGCGCCGACACATTGGTACAGATCAGTATAACAACCTTCGCGCCGACACATTGATACAGATCAGTTTAACAATCTTTGCGCCGACACATTGGTACCGATCAGTATAACAACCTTTGCGCCGACACATTGATACAGATCAGTATAACCTTCGCGCCGACACATTGGTACCGATCAGTATAACAACCTTCGCGCCGACACATTGGTACCGATCAGTATAACAACCTTCGCACCGACACATTGGTACAGATCAGTATAACAACCTTCGCGCCGACACATTGGTACCGATCAGTATAACAACCTTCGCGCCGACACATTGGTACAGATCAGTATAACAACCTTCGCGCCGACACATTGGTACCGATCAGTATAACAATCTTCGCGCCGACACATTGGTACAGATCAGTATAACAACCTTCGCGCCGACACATTGGTACAGATCAGTATAACAATCTTCGCGCCGACACATTGGTACCGATCAGTATAACAACCTTCGCGCCGACACTTTGGTACAGATCAGTATAACAACCTTCGCGCCGACACATTGGTACCGATCAGTATAACAACCTTCGCGCCGACACATTGGTACCGATCAGTATAACAACCTTCGCGCCGACACATTGGTACAGATCAGTATAACAACCTTCGCGCCGACACATTGGTACCGATCAGTATAACAACCTTCGCACCGACACATTGGTACAGATCAGTATAACAACCTTCGCGCCGACACATTGGTACAGATCAGTATAACAATCTTCGCGCCGACACATTGGTACAGATCAGTATAACAACCTTCGCGCAGACACATTGGTACCGATCAGTATAACAACCTTCGCGCCGACACATTGATACAGATCAGTATAACAACCTTCGCGCCGACACATTGGTACAGATCAGTATAACAACCTTCGCGCCAACACATTGGTACCGATCAGTATAACAACCTTCGCGCCGACACATTGGTACCGATCAGTATAACAACCTTCGCGCCGACACTTTGGTACAGATCAGTATAACAACCTTCGCGCCGACACATTGGTACAGATCAGTATAACAACCTTCGCGCCGACACATTGGTACAGATCAGTATAACAACCTTCGCGCCGACACATTGATACAGATCAGTATAACAATCTTCGCGCCGACACATTGGTACAGATCAGTATAACAACCCTCGCGCCGACACATTGGTACAGATCAGTATAACAACCTTCGCGCCGACACTTTGGTACAGATCAGTATAACAACCTTCGCGCCGACACATTGGTACAGATCAGTATAACAACCTTCGCGCCGACACATTGATACAGATCAGTATAACAATCTTCGCGCCGACACATTGGTACAGATCAGTATAACAATCTTCGCGCCGACACATTGGTACAGATCAGTATAACAACCTTCGCGCCGACACATTGCTACCGATCAGTATAACAACCTTCGCGCCGACACATTGGTACAGATCAGTATAACAATCTTCGCGCCGACACATTGGTACCGATCAGTATAACAACCTTCGCGCCGACACATTGGTACAGATCAGTATAACAACCTTCGCGCCGACACATTGGTACAGATCAGAAAAACAATCTTCGCGCCGACACATTGGTACAGATCAGTATAACAACCTTCGCGCCGACACATTGCTACCGATCAGTATAACAACCTTCGCGCCGACACATTGGTACAGATCAGTATAACAACCTTCGCGCCGACACATTGATACAGATCAGTATAACAATCTTCGCGCCGACACATTGGTACAGATCAGTATAACAACCTTCGCGCCGACACATTGGTACAGATCAGTATAACAACCTTCGCGCCGACACATTGGTACAGATCAGTATAACAATCTTCGCGCCGACACATTGATACAGATCAGTATAACAACCTTCGCGCCGACACATTGGTACAGATCAGTATAACAACCTTCGCGCCGACACTTTGGTACAGATCAGTATAACAACCTTCGCGCCGACACATTGGTACAGATCAGTATAACAACCTTCGCGCCGACACATTGGTACAGATCAGTATAACAACCTTCGCGCCGACACATTGGTACCGATCAGTATAACAACCTTCGCGCCGACACATTGGTACAGATCAGTATAACAATCTTCGCGCCGACACATTGGTATAGATCAGTATAACAACCCTCGCGCCGACACATTGGTACAGATCAGTATAACAATCTTCGCGCCGACACATTGGTACAGATCAGTATAACAACCTTCGCGCCGACACATTGGTACAGATCAGTATAACAACCTTCGCGCCGACACATTGATACAGATCAGTATAACAATCTTCGCGCCGACACATTGGTACCGATCAGTATAACAACCTTCGCGCCGACACATTGGTACAGATCAGTATAACAACCTTCGCGCCGACACATTGGTACAGATCAGTATAACAATCTTCGCGCCGACACATTGGTACAGATCAGTATAACAACCTTCGCGCCGACACATTGGTACAGATCAGTATAACAACCGTCGCGCCGGCACATTGGTACCGATCAGTATAACAACCTTCGGCACAAGGACGAAGACACTAAAGCCAACTTTCCCAGAATGCTAAGCTCAATGACACGACCTTAGCTCTGATCACGAACCTGACCTTGAGGCTGATCACGAACCAGACCTTGAGGCTGACCAGAACCTTGAATATGACCTTGAAGCTGACTAGAACGATCGTGGGCATGGGGTAGGGTTGACGTGTCCGCTGGCCCCGGGCCTAGGGCATAGGTAGGGTTGGCTCCGTCCCACTGTGGAGCGAAGACGCTGTCGTAGCTTGGGGGTGGGCCGTAGGGCGCCCCTTTGTACATGGTCCCGTGCGGCGTGTACAACACTCCCCTCGACCCCATCACCTGGGGCGGGTAGTAGGGAGGGTAGGGGCCCGGGGGGTATCCTATCTGGGACGACTGCGCTGTCCTGGCATAACCGCCCGGCCCTGCAAGCACACAAATAGTAGCTGCTAGAAGGGTCTGTCCTGCAAGGTAACGGGCAGACATGGCCCGTCAATAAGGCCAGCCACACGCAATGAAAACATGTCCACGAAGAGGCCAGTATGGGAGCATATGTATACTGAATACAGCAAGTCCTCGTCCTCTTTAACCCAATAACCTCCCCTTGATTCCCATCAACTAACCTCCCCTTAATTCCCATCAACTAACCTCCCCTTAATTTCCATCAACTAACCTCCCCTTGATTCCCATCAACTAACCTCCCCTTAATTTCCATCAACTAACCTCCCCTGAATTCCCATCAACTAACCTCCCCTTAATTCTCAACAACTAACCTCCCCTTAATTCCCATCAACTAATCTCCCCTTGATTCCCATCAACTAACCTCCCCTTAATTCCCATCAACTAACCTCCCTATAATTCCCATCAACTAACCTCCCCTTAATTCCCATCAACTAACCTCCCCTTGATTCCCATCAACTAACCTCTCCTTGATTCCCATCAACTAACCTCCCCTTAATTCCCAACAACCAAACTCCCCTTGATTCCCATCAACTAACCTCCCCTTGATTCCCATCAACTAACCTCCCCTTAATTCCCATCAACTAACCTCCCCTTGATTCCCATCAACTAACCTCCCCTTAATTCCCATCAACTAACCTCCCCTTGATTCCCATCAACTAACCTCCCCTTGATACCCATCAACTAACCTCCCCTTAATTCCCATCAACTAACCTCCCCTTGATTCCCATCAACTAAACTCCCCCTTAATTCCCATAACTAACCTCCCCTTAATTCCCATCAACTAACCTCCCCTTGATTCCCATCAACTAACCTCCCCTTGATTCCCATCAACTAACCTCCCCTGATTCCCATCAACTAACCCCCTTTAATTCCCATCAACTAACCTCCCCTTAATTCCCATCAACTAACCTCCCCTTAATTCCCATCAACTAACCTCCCCTTGATTCCCATCAACTAACCTCCCCTTGATTCCCATCAACTAACCTCCCTTTAATTCCCATCAACTAACCTCCCCCTTAATTCCCATCAACTAACATCCCCTTAATTCCCATCAACTAACCTCCCCTTGATTCCCATCAACTAACCTCCCCTTGATTCCCATCAACTAACCTCCCCTGATTCCCATCAACTAACCTCCCCTTGATTCCCATCAACTAACCTCCCCTTGATTCCCATCAACTAACCTCCCCTTAATTCCCATCAACTAACCTCCCCTTAATTCCCATCAGCTAATCTACCCTGATTCCCATCAACTAACCTCCCCTTAATTCCCATCAACTAACCTCCCCTTGATTCCCATCAACTAACCTCCCCCTTAATTCCGATCAACTAACCTCCCCTTAATTCCCATCAACTAACCTCCCCTTGATTCCCATCAACTAACCTCCCCTTGATTCCCATCAACTAACCTCCCCTGATTCCCATCAACTAACCTCCCCTGATTCCCATCAACTAACCCCCCTTAATTCCCGTCAACTAACCTCCCCTTAATTCCCATCAACTAACCTCCCCTTGATTCCCATCAACTAACCTCCCCCTTAATTCCATCAACTAACCTCCCCTTGATTCCCATCAACTAACCTCCCCTTGATTCCCATCAACTAACCTCCCCTTGATTCCCATCAACTAACTTCCCCTGATTCCCATCAACTAACCCCCCTTAATTCCCATCAACTAACCTCCCCTTAATTCCCATCAACTAACCTCCCCTTGATTCCCATCAACTAACCTCCCCTTAATTCCCATCAACTAACCTCCCCTTAATTCCCATCAACTAACCTCCCCTTGATTCCCATCAACTAACCTCCCCTTGATTCCCATCAACTAACCTCCCCTTGATTCCCATCAACTAACCTCCACCTAATTCCTATCAACTAACCTCCCCTTAATTCCCATCAACTAACCTCCCCCTTAATTCCCATCAACTAACCTCCCCTTGATTCCCACCAACTAACCTCCCCTTGATTCCCATCAACTAACCTCCCCTTGATTCCCATCAACTAACCCCCCTTAATTCCCATCAACTAACCTCCCCTTAATTCCCATCAACTAACCTCCCCTTGATTCCCATCAACTAACCTCTCCTGATTCCCATCAACTAACCCCCCTTAATTCCCATCAACTAACCTCCCCTTAATTCCCATCAACTAACCTCCCCTGATTCCCATCAACTAACCCCCCTTAATTCCCATCAACTAACCTCCCCTTAATTCCCATCAACTAACCTCCCCTTGATTCCCATCAACTAACCTCCCCTTAATTCCCATCAACTAACCTCCTCTTAATTCCCATCAACTAACCTCTCATTAATTCCCATCAACTAACCTCCTCTTAATTCCCATCAACTAACCTCCCCTTAATTCCCATCAACTAACCCCCCTTAATTCCCATCAACTAACCTCTCATTAATTCCCATCAACTAACCTCCTCTTAATTCCCATCAACTAACCTCCCCTTAATTCCCATCAACTAACCTCTCATTAATTCCCATCAACTAACCTCCCCTTAATTCCCATCAACTAACCTCACATTAATTCCCATCAACTAACCTCCTCTTAATTCCCATCAACTAACCTCCCCTTAATTCCCATCAACTAACCTCCCCTTAATTCCCATCAACTAACCTCCCCTTGATTCCCATCAACTAACCTCTCATTAAATCCCATCAACTAACCTCCCCTTAATTCCCATCAACTAACCTCCCCTTAATTCCCATCAACTAACCTCCCCTTGATTCCCATCAACTAACCTCTCATTAATTCCCATCAACTAACCTCCCCTTGATTCCCATCAACTAACCTCCCCTTAATTCCCATCAACTAACCTCCTCTGATTCCCATCAACTAACCTCCCCTTGATTCCCATCAACTAACCTCCCCTTAATTCCCATCAACTAACCTCCCCTTGATTCCCATCAACTAACCTCCCCTTAATTCCCATCAACTAACCTCCTCTTAATTCCCATCAACTAACCTCCCCCTTAATTCCGATCAACTAACCTCCCCTTAATTCCCATCAACTAACCTCCCCTTGATTCCCATCAACTAACCTCCCCTTAATTCCCATCAACTAACCTCCCCTTAATTCCCATCAACTAACCTCCCCTTAATTCCCATCAACTAACCTCCCCTTGATTCCCATCAACTAACCTCCCCTTAATTCCCATCAACTAACCTCCTCTTAATTCCCATCAACTAACCTCCCCCTTAATTCCGATCAACTAACCTCCCCTTAATTCCCATCAACTAACCTCCCCTTGATTCCCATCAACTAACCTCCCCTTAATTCCCATCAACTAACCTCCCCTTAATTCCCATCAACTAACCTCCCCTTAATTCCCATCAACTAACCTCCCCTTAATTCCCATCAACTAACCTCCCCTTGATTCCCATCAACTAACCTCTCATTAATTCCCATCAACTAACCTCCCCTTAATTCCCATCAACTAACCTCCCCTTGATTCCCATCAACTAACCTCCCCTTAATTCCCATCAACTAACCTCCTCTTAATTCCCATCAACTAACCTCCTCTTAATTCCCATCAACTAACCTCCCCTTAATTCCCATCAACTAACCTCCCCTTGATTCCCATCAACTAACCTCTCATTAATTCCCATCAACTAACCTCCCCTTAATTCCCATCAACTAACCTCCCCTTAATTCCCATCAACTAACCTCCCCTTGATTCCCATCAACTAACCTCCCCTTAATTCCCATCAACTAACCTCCCCTTGATTCCCATCAACTAACCTCCCCTTGATTCCCATCAACTAACCTCCCCTTGATTCCCATCAACTAACCTCCCCTTAATTCCCATCAACTAACCTCCCCTTAATTCCCATCAACTAACCTCCCCTTAATTCCCATCAACTAATCTCCCCTTGATTCCCATCAACTAACCTCTCATTAATTCCCATCAACTAACCTCCCCTTAATTCCCATCAACTAACCTCCCCTTGATTCCCATCAACTAACCTCCCCTTAATTTCCATCAACTAACCTCCCCTTAATTTCCATCAACTAACCTCCCCTTAATTTCCATCAACTAACCTCCCCTTAATTCCCATCAACTAACCTCCCCTTAATTCCCATCAACTAACCTCCCCTTGATTCCCATCAACTAACCTCTCATTAATTCCCATCAACTAACCTCCCCTAACATCGTAGCCGCGTAACGCTATATATTTACCTAGAGACGCACTTGTAACAGAGGATGGTCCTGTGCTGGGGGCGGGGGCGGAAGGATGTCTGCGGCCCGTTGTCATGGTGATGACTGTGGCCGCGTTAGGGGAGTGGCTGACAATCCTCTGCTGTGCATACCTCCGCCGGTACCAGTAGCCCCCACCAGAGCAGAACGTCAGCACCAAGATGATGCAGAACCTGCCACATACAACGAACCAAATCAATGCAGAACCACATACAAAGAACTCATTGGTCTCTTGATGACGGCTTTAATGGTCTCCGGTAGAATATGACAATAGCGCGAGTTTGCGGGGCGTTAGGCAATTTTATTGGCCCGACATTAAGCTGTAGAAGCCCGCCAATTTTTATTATTATCCAAGGGCGGATAATAATAACTATTATTACGAGTTGAATTTAAATTTAAGGCGTTGACTTGTTTCTGCTTCTTTGGTTTAATTTCCGCATGCAACGACCAAAGTAAAGCATTTTGGGACTGACTGTCTGCAAATCGTAAGCCTTTCCACATATAGTTGGCCAGTCGCCTTTTTCATACCACATATCGTTGCCAAGAAACATGGCACGTGCAACTAGGCAACTAGTCATGGAGGCGGGCCATTTAAAGCTATAACTACAATTCTTTTGTGCGTGACGTCATGTTTCATTATTGCATGGGCAGCAGGGCGGTTTGGGTCAGAATACAGCATTTTAGAGGCCTTCAGATGTAATGCTATTGTACTAGTTAACATGACCACCAACTCGTAATAATGGTCGCTCATTAGTAGAACCTTAGCGAGTGTACTTACCAGAAGTACCACAGCCTGTAGAAGCTGATGAAGCTCTCACAGCAGCCAGCCCCACAACAGTACTCATAGGGATTGCAACTGGAAGGAAAAAGGCAACTAAACAAATGTTCTATACAACTTACAAGCAATCAATGGCTGGCAATAGTTAAGTAACTACGATATAGGGCTGTACTACAAGCAATCAATGGCTGGCATTAGTTAAGTAACTATATGATATAGGGCTGTACTACAAGCAATCAATGGCTGGCAATAGTTAAGTAACTACGATATAGGGCTGTACTACAAGCAATCAATGGCTGGCATTAGTTAAGTAACTATATGATATAGGGCTGTACTACAAGCAATCAATGGCTGGCAATAGTTAAGTAACTATAGGATATAAGGCTGTACTACAAGCAATCAATGGCTGGCATTAGTTAAGTAACTATACGATATAGGGCTGTACTACAAGAAATCAATGGCTGGCAATAGTTAAGTAACTATAGGATATAAGGCTGTACTACAAGCAATCAATAGCCGGCATTAGTTAAATAACTATAGGATATAAGGATAATTATAGACGTACGTGTACGTGCTGCTGATAGGCAGCACGTACAGGCCGTTGATGCTAGACAATACAAGCAATCAATGGCTGGCAATAGTTCAGTAACTATAGGATATAGAGCTGTACAGTTTCCGTGGGTTCTACTTCCGGTTTTTTAGGGACCAACACAAAAACACGTGCTCTCAGAACGAGTTCGCATCACGCTGGTGCCTTGCTACAGCTGCGTGACGCGCACTCATTGTAGTCAACGTTAGTGTTGGGAACCGGCCGGCTGCGCGGCTTGTGCATGAAGAATCGAGTGGGTGTGAAACTATTTTTTCTTTGCTTTGGTCCAGGCATTGCTAACTATAAAATCATAATATAATTAAAGATAAGACATTTATCTCTCCATACCGCATGTGGTCCGTTCGATGAGACTGTTGAAAGCGTTGTATTTGGAGGCGATTCCACGGTGTTTACAAACGGAATACATTTGTGCCATAGAAACCAATACGACTCTACCATCGAAACCAATACAACTGTACTATGGAAACCAATACAATTGTACCATGGACACCAATACAACTATATTGGAAACCAATACAACTGTACTATAGAAACCAATACAAGAGTACAATGGAAACCAATACAACCATACCATGGAAACCAATACAACTAAACCATGGAAACCAATACAACCATACCATGGAAACCAATACAAATAAACCATGGAAACCAATACAATTGTGCCATGGAAACCAATACAATTGTGCCATGGAAACCAATACAACTGTACTATGGAAAACAATACAATACAATTGTGCCATGGAAACCAATACAATTGTGCAATGGAAAACAATACATTTGTGCCATAGAAACCAATACAACGGTACCATAGAAACCAATACAACTGTACTATGGAAACCAATACAACTGTACTATGGAAACCAATACAGCTGTACCATGGACACCAATACAACTATATTGGAAACCAATACAACTGTACTATAGAAACCAATACAAGAGTACAATGGAAACAAATACAACCATACCATGGAAACCAATACAACTAAACCATGGAAACCAATACAACTATATTGGAAACCAATACAACTGTACTATAGAAACCAATACAAGAGTACAATGGAAACAAATACAACCATACCATGGAAACCAATACAACTAAACTATGGAAACCAATACAACCATACCATGGAAACCAATACAATTGTGCAATGGAAACCAATACAATTTTGCCATGGAAACCAATACAACTGTACCATGGAAACCAATACAATTGTGCAATGGAAACCAAAAATTGTACCATGGAAACCACTACAACTATACCATGGAAACCACTACAACTGTACCATGAAAACCAAAATAACTGCACCATAGTAGAAACCATTACAACCGTACAATGGAAACCAATACAACTATACCATGGAAACCAATATAACTATACCATGGAAACCAATACAACTGCACCATGGTTGGTTGTATATTAAGAACGCTTTAACCAATTCTGGTCATATCGCGGCAATGGGAGAAGGAATGGAATGGATGGAGTGGAGCCATGTCCCCGGTGGTAACTCCCTACCCTTTGCGATGCAGGAGAAGGGCTCTTTATCTTGCGACCACACAGACATAACCCACTCAGCTATCGGAGCGGCCCTCAACTGTACCACTGTAACCACTATTGCTGTTACATGGAACCCAGTGTGTTGCATATATAAAATAAATGTGCATTTTGTCAAGAGCTGGATAACTAAAGCTCAGGTTTAAGGGTGTTAAGTTCCAATGTCGCTAAATTAATCGAAATACTTGACTTAAACATTATAAGCCGCAAATCCATCGTCATACGTCATGCGATGGACGCCAACAATATATCATGTTTATGTGTAAAGCAGCATACAAACTTTCATCTCTGGTTATTTATGAGACTCGTAAAAGATAAAAGCGTCATCACTGGGTTTTACTTACTAGAATTGTTTCATGCCCTCCTGGTCGGTTATCCAGCAGTACTTGGCGGCGACCTGGAATAACGAACGAACCATGAGACAAGCTCCAAGGGTCTAACATCAACGGTTTCTAGGAGATAAGCACCAAGAGTCTGACATCAACGCTTTCTAGGAGGTATTTCAACTGAACAAAATACAGATACAGTTTCCTGTTGAGCAGTAAATGTACCATAGTAACATAATAAAATCAATCCAGTACATCATAAAACAGTCGTCAATTTGCGTGACAGGGGCCTGTCTATATCAAAAGTAGTCGTATATCAAGTAAATGATATTCATTGTTGCAAGTAAGGATTAAAGGAAAGTGAGGAAAGATTGAAGTTTGTACTTCTCGTTATTTTATATGAGGAATAGGACGACTTTTGAATTCATCACCACCAACAGAAGGACAACACCCACACTGAAGGCATCACAGGGCGACCTGTCCACTTGCCACGCCTGGTAGTAGAGTGACCAACACAGAAGGACAACACCCATACTGAAGGCATCACAGGGCGACCTGTCCACTTGCCACGCCTGGTAGTAGAGTGACCAACACAGAAGGACAACACCCATACTGAAGGCATCACAGGGCGACCTGTCCACTTGCCACGCCTGGTAGTAGAGTGACCAACACAGAAGGACAACACCCATACTGAAGGCATCACAGGGCGATCTGTCCACTTAACTCAGCTGGTAGTAGAGTGACCAACACAGAAGGACAACACCCATACTGAAGGCATCACAGGGCGATCTGTCCTCTTACCTCGCCTGGTAGTAGAGTGACCACCACAGAAGGACAACACCCATACTGAAGGCATCACAGGGCGACCTATCCACTTGCTTCGCCTGGTAGTAGAGTGACCACCACAGAAGGACAACACCCATACTGAAGGCATCACAGGGCGACCTATCCACTTGCCTCGCCTGGTAGTAGAGTGACTACCACAGAAGGACAACACCCATACTGAAGGCATTACAGGGCGATCTGTCCTCTTACCTCGCCTGGTAGTAGAGTGACCACCAAAAGAAGAACAACACCCATACTGAAGGCATCACAGGGCGACCTATCCACTTGCCTCGCCTGGTAGTAGAGTGACTACCACAGAAGGACAACACCCATACTGAAGGCATTACAGGGCGATCTGTCCTCTTACCTCGCCTGGTAGTAGAGTGACCACCAAAAGAAGAACAACACCCATACTGAAGGCATCACAGGGCGATCTGTCCACTTACCTCGCCTGGTAGTAGAGTGACTACCAACAGAAGGACAACACCCATACTGAAGGCATTACAGGGCGATCTGTCCACTTACCTCGCCTGGTAGTAGAGTGACCACCAAAAGAAGAACAACACCCATACTGAAGGCATCACAGGGCGATCTGTCCACTTACCTCGCCTGGTAGTAGAGTGACTACCACAGAAGGACAACACCCATACTGAAGGCATTACAGGGCGATCTGTCCTCTTACCTCGCCTGGTAGTAGAGTGACCACCAAAAGAAGAACAACACCCATACTGAAGGCATCACAGGGCGATCTGTCCACTTACCTCGCCTGGTAGTAGAGTGACTACCAACAGAAGGACAACACCTATACTGAAGGCATTACAGGGCGATCTGTCCACTTGCCACGCCTGGTAGTAGAGTGACCAACACAGAAGGACAACACCCATACTGAAGGCATCACAGGGCGACCTGTCCACTTGCCACGCCTGGTAGTAGAGTGACCAACACAGAAGGACAACACCCATACTGAAGGCATCACAGGGCGATCTGTCCACTTGCCTCGCCTGGTAGTAGAGTGACCACCAACAGAAGGACAACACCCATACTGAAGGCATCACAGGGCGATCTGTCCACTTACCTCGCCTGGTAGTAGTGACCACCAACAGAAGGACAACACCCATACTGAAGGCATCACAGGGCGACCTGTCCACTTGCCTCGCCTGGTATTAGACTGACTACCACAGAAGGACAACACCCATACTGAAGGCATCACAGGGCGATCTGTCCTCTTACCTCGCCTGGTAGTAGAGTGACCACCAACAGAAGGACAACACCCATACTGAAGGCATCACAGGGCGATCTGTCCTCTTACCTCGCCTGGTAGTAGAGTGACCACCAACAGAAGGACAACACCCATACTGAAGGCATCACAGGGCGATCTGTCCACTTACCTCGCCTGGTAGTAGAGTGACCACCAACAGAAGGACAACACCCATACTGAAGGCATCACAGGGCGATCTGTCCACTTGCCTCGCCTGGTAGTAGAGTGACTACCACAGAAGGACAACACCCATACTGAAGGCATCACAGGGCGATCTGTCCACTTGCCTCGCCTGGTAGTAGAGTGACTACCACAGAAGGACAACACCCATACTGAAGGCATCACAGGGCGATCTGTCCTCTTACCTCGCCTGGTAGTAGAGTGACCACCAACAGAAGGACAACACCCATACTGAAGGCATCACAGGGCGATCTGTCTTCTTACCTCGCCTGGTAGTAGAGTGACCAACAACAGAAGGACAACACCCATACTAATAGCATCTCAGGGCGATCTGTCCACTTACCTCGCCTGGTAGTAGAGTGACTACGACAGGACAACACCCATACTGAAGGCATCACAGGGCGATCTGTCCACTTACCTCGCCTGGTAGTAGAGTGACCACCAACAGAAGAACAACACCCATACGGAAGGCATCACAGGGCGATCTGTCCTCTTACCTCGCCTGGTAGTAGAGTGACCACCACAGAAGGACAACACCCATACTGAAGGCATCACAGGGCGACCTATCCACTTCCCTCGCCTGGTAGTAGAGTGACCACCAAAAGAAGGACAACACCCATACTGAAGGCATCACAGGGCGACCTATCCACTTGCCTCGCCTGGTAGTAGAGTGACTGCCACAGAAGGACAACACCCATACTGAAGGCATCACAGGGCGATCTGTCCACTTGCCTCGCCTGGTAGTAGAGTGACCACCGACAGAAGGACAACACCCATACTGAAGGCATCACAGGGCGATCTGTCCTCTTACCTCGCCTGGTAGTAGAGTGACTACCACAGAAGGACAACACCCATACTGAAGGCATCACAGGGCGATCTGTCCTCTTACCTCGCCTGGTAGTAGAGTGACCACCAACAGAAGGACAACACCCATACTGAAGGCATTACAGGGCGACCTGTCCACTTGCCTCGCCTGGTAGTAGAGTGACCACCAACAGAAGGACAACACCCATACTGAAGGCATCACAGGGCGATCTGTCCTCTTACCTCGCCTGGTAGTAGAGTGACTACCACAGAAGGACAACACCCATACTGAAGGCATCACAGGGCGATCTGTCCTCTTACCTCGCCTGGTAGTAGAGTGACCACCAACAGAAGGACAACACCCATACTGAAGGCATCACAGGGCGATCTGTCCTCTTACCTCGCCTGGTAGTAGAGTGACTACCACAGAAGGACAACACCCATACTGAAGGCATCACAGGGCGATCTGTCCTCTTACCTCGCCTGGTAGTAGAGTGACCACCAACAGAAGGACAACACCCATACTGAAGGCATCACAGGGCGATCTGTCCTCTTACCTCGCCTGGTAGTAGAGTGACTACCACAGAAGGACAACACCCATACTGAAGGCATCACAGGGCGACCTGTCCACTTGCCTCGCCTGGTAGTAAAGTGACCACCAACAGAAGGACAACACCCATACTGAAGGCATCACAGGGCGATCTGTCCTCTTACCTCGCCTGGTAGTAGAGTGACTACCACAGAAGGACAACACCCATACTGAAGGCATCACAGGGCGATCTGTCCACTTACCTCGCCTGGTAGTAGAGTGACTACCACAGAAGGACAACACCCATACTGAAGGCATTACAGGGCGATCTGTCCTCTTACCTCGCCTGGTAGTAGAGTGACCACCAAAAGAAGAACAACACCCATACTGAAGGCATCACAGGGCGATCTGTCCACTTACCTCGCCTGGTAGTAGAGTGACTACCAACAGAAGGACAACACCTATACTGAAGGCATTACAGGGCGATCTGTCCACTTGCCACGCCTGGTAGTAGAGTGACCAACACAGAAGGACAACACCCATACTGAAGGCATCACAGGGCGACCTGTCCACTTGCCACGCCTGGTAGTAGAGTGACCAACACAGAAGGACAACACCCATACTGAAGGCATCACAGGGCGATCTGTCCACTTGCCTCGCCTGGTAGTAGAGTGACCACCAACAGAAGGACAACACCCATACTGAAGGCATCACAGGGCGATCTGTCCACTTACCTCGCCTGGTAGTAGTGACCACCAACAGAAGGACAACACCCATACTGAAGGCATCACAGGGCGACCTGTCCACTTGCCTCGCCTGGTATTAGACTGACTACCACAGAAGGACAACACCCATACTGAAGGCATCACAGGGCGATCTGTCCTCTTACCTCGCCTGGTAGTAGAGTGACCACCAACAGAAGGACAACACCCATACTGAAGGCATCACAGGGCGATCTGTCCTCTTACCTCGCCTGGTAGTAGAGTGACCACCAACAGAAGGACAACACCCATACTGAAGGCATCACAGGGCGATCTGTCCACTTACCTCGCCTGGTAGTAGAGTGACCACCAACAGAAGGACAACACCCATACTGAAGGCATCACAGGGCGATCTGTCCACTTGCCTCGCCTGGTAGTAGAGTGACTACCACAGAAGGACAACACCCATACTGAAGGCATCACAGGGCGATCTGTCCACTTGCCTCGCCTGGTAGTAGAGTGACTACCACAGAAGGACAACACCCATACTGAAGGCATCACAGGGCGATCTGTCCTCTTACCTCGCCTGGTAGTAGAGTGACCACCAACAGAAGGACAACACCCATACTGAAGGCATCACAGGGCGATCTGTCTTCTTACCTCGCCTGGTAGTAGAGTGACCAACAACAGAAGGACAACACCCATACTAATAGCATCTCAGGGCGATCTGTCCACTTACCTCGCCTGGTAGTAGAGTGACTACGACAGGACAACACCCATACTGAAGGCATCACAGGGCGATCTGTCCACTTACCTCGCCTGGTAGTAGAGTGACCACCAACAGAAGAACAACACCCATACGGAAGGCATCACAGGGCGATCTGTCCTCTTACCTCGCCTGGTAGTAGAGTGACCACCACAGAAGGACAACACCCATACTGAAGGCATCACAGGGCGACCTATCCACTTCCCTCGCCTGGTAGTAGAGTGACCACCAAAAGAAGGACAACACCCATACTGAAGGCATCACAGGGCGACCTATCCACTTGCCTCGCCTGGTAGTAGAGTGACTGCCACAGAAGGACAACACCCATACTGAAGGCATCACAGGGCGATCTGTCCACTTGCCTCGCCTGGTAGTAGAGTGACCACCGACAGAAGGACAACACCCATACTGAAGGCATCACAGGGCGATCTGTCCTCTTACCTCGCCTGGTAGTAGAGTGACTACCACAGAAGGACAACACCCATACTGAAGGCATCACAGGGCGATCTGTCCTCTTACCTCGCCTGGTAGTAGAGTGACCACCAACAGAAGGACAACACCCATACTGAAGGCATTACAGGGCGACCTGTCCACTTGCCTCGCCTGGTAGTAGAGTGACCACCAACAGAAGGACAACACCCATACTGAAGGCATCACAGGGCGATCTGTCCTCTTACCTCGCCTGGTAGTAGAGTGACTACCACAGAAGGACAACACCCATACTGAAGGCATCACAGGGCGATCTGTCCTCTTACCTCGCCTGGTAGTAGAGTGACCACCAACAGAAGGACAACACCCATACTGAAGGCATCACAGGGCGATCTGTCCTCTTACCTCGCCTGGTAGTAGAGTGACTACCACAGAAGGACAACACCCATACTGAAGGCATCACAGGGCGATCTGTCCTCTTACCTCGCCTGGTAGTAGAGTGACCACCAACAGAAGGACAACACCCATACTGAAGGCATCACAGGGCGATCTGTCCTCTTACCTCGCCTGGTAGTAGAGTGACTACCACAGAAGGACAACACCCATACTGAAGGCATCACAGGGCGACCTGTCCACTTGCCTCGCCTGGTAGTAAAGTGACCACCAACAGAAGGACAACACCCATACTGAAGGCATCACAGGGCGATCTGTCCTCTTACCTCGCCTGGTAGTAGAGTGACTACCACAGAAGGACAACACCCATACTGAAGGCATCACAGGGCGATCTGTCCTCTTACCTCGCCTGGTAGTAGAGTGACCACCAACAGAAGGACAACACCCATACTGAAGGCATCACAGGGCGATCTGTCCTCTTACCTCGCCTGGTAGTAGAGTGACTACCACAGAAGGACAACACCCATACTGAAGGCATCACAGGGCGATCTGTCCTCTTACCTCGCCTGGTAGTAGAGTGACCACCAACAGAAGGACAACACCCATACTGAAGGCATCACAGGGCGATCTGTCCTCTTACCTCGCCTGGTAGTAGAGTGACTACCACAGAAGGACAACACCCATACTGAAGGCATCACAGGGCGATCTGTCCTCTTACCTCGCCTGGTAGTAGAGTGACCACCAACAGAAGGACAACACCCATACTGAAGGCATCACAGGGCGATCTGTCCTCTTACCTCGCCTGGTAGTAGAGTGACTACCACAGAAGGACAACACCCATACTGAAGGCATCACAGGGCGATCTGTCCTCTTACCTCGCCTGGTAGTAGAGTGACCACCAACAGAAGGACAACACCCATACTGAAGGCATCACAGGGCGATCTGTCCTCTTACCTCGCCTGGTAGTAGAGTGACTACCACAGAAGGACAACACCCATACTGAAGGCATCACAGGGCGACCTGTCCACTTGCCTCGCCTGGTAGTAGAGTGACCACCAACAGAAGGACAACACCCATACTGAAGGCATCACAGGGCGATCTGTCCTCTTACCTCGCCTGGTAGTAGAGTGACTACCACAGAAGGACAACACACATACTGAAGGCATCACAGGGCGATCTGTCCTCTTACCTCGCCTGGTAGTAGAGTGACCACCAACAGAAGGACAACACCCATACTGAAGGCATCACAGGGCGATCTGTCCTCTTACCTCGCCTGGTAGTAGAGTGACTACCACAGAAGGACAACACCCATACTGAAGGCATCACAGGGCGATCTGTCCTCTTACCTCGCCTGGTAGTAGAGTGACCACCAACAGAAGGACAACACCCATACTGAAGGCATCACAGGGCGATCTGTCCTCTTACCTCGCCTGGTAGTAGAGTGACTACCACAGAAGGACAACACCCATACTGAAGGCATCACAGGGCGATCTGTCTTCTTACCTCGCCTGGTAGTAGAGTGACCACCAACAGAAGGACAACACCCATACTGAAGGCATCACAGGGCGATCTGTCCTCTTACCTCGCCTGGTAGTAGAGTGACCACCAACAGAAGGACAACACCCATACTGAAGGCATTACAGGGCGACCTGTCCACTTGCCTCGCCTGGTAGTAGAGTGACCACCAACAGAAGGACAACACCCATACTGAAGGCATCACAGGGCGATCTGTCCTCTTACCTCGCCTGGTAGTAGAGTGACTACCACAGAAGGACAACACCCATACTGAAGGCATCACAGGGCGATCTGTCCTCTTACCTCGCCTGGTAGTAGAGTGACCACCAACAGAAGGACAACACCCATACTGAAGGCATCTCAGGGCGATCTGTCCACTTACCTCGCCTGGTAGTAGAGTGACCACCAACAGAAGGACAACACCCATACTGAAGGCATCACAGGGCGATCTGTCCTCTTACCTCGCCTGGTAGTAGAGTGACCACCAACAGAAGGACAACACCCAAACTAAAGGCATCACAGGGCGATCTGTCCACTTACCTCGCCTGGTAGTAGAGTGACCACCAACAGAAGAACAACACCCATACTGAAGGCATCACAGGGCGATCTGTCCTCTTACCTCGCCTGGTAGTAGAGTGACTACCACAGAAGGACAACACCCATACTGAAGGCATCACAGGGCGATCTGTCCTCTTACCTCGCCTGGTAGTAGAGTGACCACCAACAGAAGGACAACACCCAAACTAAAGGCATCACAGGGCGATCTGTCCACTTACCTTGCCTGGTAGTAGAGTGACCACCAACAGAAGAACAACACCAATACTGAAGGCATCACACTGCGATCTGTCCACTTGCCTCGCCTGGTAGTAGAGTGACTACCACAGAAGGACAACACCCATACTGAAGGCATCACAGGGCGATCTGTCCTCTTACCTCGCCTGGTAGTAGAGTGACTACCACAGAAGGACAACACCCATACTGAAGGCATTAGAGGGCGACCTGTCCACTTGCCTCGCCTGGTAGTAGAGTGACTACCACAGAAGGACAACACCCATACTGACGGCATCTCAGGGCGATCTGTCCTCTTACCTCGCCTGGTAGTAGAGTGACTACCACAGAAGGACAACACCCATACTGAAGGCATCACAGGGCGATCTGTCCTCTTACCTCGCCTGGTAGTAGAGTGACCACCAACAGAAGGACAACACCCATACTGAAGGCATCTCAGGGCGATCTGTCTTCTTACCTGGCCTGGTAGTAGAGTGACCACCAACAGAAGGACAACACCCATACTGAAGGCATCACAGGGCGATCTGTCCACTTACCTCGTCTGGTAGTAGAGTGACCACCAACAGAAGGACAACACCCATACTAAAGGCATCACAGGGCGATCTGTCCACTTACCTCGCCTGGTAGTAGAGTGACCACCAACAGAAGAACAACACCCATACTGAAGGCATCACAGGGCGATCTGTCCTCTTACCTCGCCTGGTAGTAGAGTGACTACCAGAGAAGGACAACACCCATACTGAAGGCATTACAGGGCGATCTGTCCTCTTACCTCGCCTGGTAGTAGAGTGACCACCAAAAGAAGGACAACACCCATACTGAAGGCAACACAGGGCGACCTGTCCACTTGCCTCGCCTGGTATTAGACTGACTACCACAGAAGGACAACACCCATACTAACGGCATCACAGGGCGATCTGTCCACTTACCTCGCCTGGTAGTAGAGTGACCACCAACAGAAGGACAACACCCATACTGAAGGCATCACAGGGCGATCTGTCCACTTACCTCGCCTGGTAGTAGAGTGACCACCAACAGAAGGACAACACCGATACTGAAGACATCACAGGGCGACCTGTCCTCTTACCTCGCCTGGTAGTAGAGTGACCACCAACAGAAGGACAACACCCATACTGAAGGCATCACAGGGCGATCTGTCCTCTTACCTCGCCTGGTAGTAGAGTGACCACCAACAGAAGGACAACACCCATACTGAAGGCATCACAGGGCGATCTGCCCACTTGCCTCGCCTGGTAGTAGAGTGACTACCACAGAAGGACAACACCCATACTGAAGGCATCACAGGGCGATCTGTCCACTTGCCTCGCCTGGTAGTAGAGTGACTACCACAGAAGGACAACACCCATACTGAAGGCATCACAGGGCGATCTGTCCTCTTACCTCGCCTGGTAGTAGAGTGACCACCAACAGAAGGACAACACCCATACAGAAGGCATCACAGGGCGATCTGTCCTCTTACCTCGCCTGGTAGTAGAGTGACCACCAACAGAAGAACAACACCCATACGGAAGGCATCACAGGGCGATCTGTCCACTTGCCTCGCATGGTAGTAGAGTGACTACCACAGAAGAACAACACCCATACTGAAGGTATCACAGGGCGATCTGTCCACTTACCTCGCCTGGTAGAAGAGTGACCACCAACAGAAGGACAACACCCATACAGAAGGCATCACAGGGCGATCTGTCCACTTACCTCGCCTGGTAGTAGAGTGACCACCAACAGAAGAACAACACCCATACGGAAGGCATCACAGGGCGATCTGTCCACTTGCCTCGCATGGTAGTAGAGTGACTACCACAGAAGAACAACACCCATACTGAAGGCATCACAGGGCGATCTGTTCACTTACCTCGCCTGGTAGTAGAGTGACTACCAACAGAAGGACAACACCCATACTGAAGGCATCACAGGGCGATCTGTCCACTTACCTCGCCTGGTAGTAGAGTGACCACCAACAGAAGGACAACACCCATACTGAAGGCATCACAGGGCGATCTGTCCACTTGCCTCGCCTGGTAGTAGAGTGACCACCAACAGAAGGACAACACCCATACTGAAGGCATCACAGGGCAATCTGTCCACTTACCTCGCCTGGTAGTAGAGTGACCACCAACAAAAGGACAACACCCATACTGAAGGCATCACAGGGCGATCTGTCCACTTACCTCGCCTGGTAGTAGTGACCACCAACAGAAGGACAACACCCATACTGAAGGCATCACAGGGCGACCTGTCCACTTGCCTCGCCTGGTATTAGAGTGACTACCACAGAAGGACAACACCCATACTGAAGGCATCACAGGGCGATCTGTCCTCTTACCTCGCCTGGTAGTAGAGTGACCACCAACAGAAGGACAACACCAATACTGAAGGCATCACAGGGCGATCTGTCCTCTTACCTCGCCTGGTAGTAGAGTGACCACCAACAGAAGGACAACACCCATACTGAAGGCATCACAGGGCGATCTGTCCACTTACCTCGCCTGGTAGTAGAGTGACCACCAACAGAAGGACAACACCCATACTGAAGGCATCACAGGGCGATCTGTCCACTTGCCTCGCCTGGTAGTAAAGTGACTACCACAGAAGGACAACACCCATACTGAAGGCATCACAGGGCGATCTGTCCACTTGCCTCGCCTGGTAGTAGAGTGACTACCACAGAAGGACAACACCCATACTGAAGGCATCACAGGGCGATCTGTCCTCTTACCTCGCCTGGTAGTAGAGTGACCACCAACAGAAGGACAACACCCATACTGAAGGCATCACAGGGCGATCTGTCCTCTTACCTCGCCTGGTAGTAGAGTGACCACCAACAGAAGGACAACACCCATACTGAAGGCATCACAGGGCGATCTGTCATCTTACCTCGCCTGGTAGTAGAGTGACCACCAACAGAAGGACAACACCCATACTGAAGGCATCTCAGGGCGATCTGTCCACTTACCTCGCCTGGTAGTAGAGTGACTACCACAGGACAATACCCATACTGAAGGCATCACAGGGCGATCTGTCCACTTACCTCGCCTGGTAGTAGAGTGACCACCAACAGAAGAACAACACCCATACGGAAGGCATCACAGGGCGATCTGTCCACTTGCCTCGCATGGTAGTAGAGTGACTACCACAGAAGAACAACACCCATACTGAAGGCATCACAGGGCGATCTGTCCACTTACCTCGCCTGGTAGTAGAGTGACCACCAACAGAAGGACAACACCCATACTGAAGGCATCTCAGGGCGATCTGTCCACTTACCTCGCCTGGTAGTAGAGTGACCACCAACAGAAGGACAACACCCATACTGAAGGTATCACAGGGCAATCTGTCCACTTACCTCGCCTGGTAGTAGAGTGACCACAAACAGAAGGACAACACCCATACTGAAGGCATCACAGGGCGATCTGTCCTCTTACCTCGCCTGGTAGTAGAGTGACCACCAACAGAGGGACAACACCCATACTAAAGGCATCACAGGGCGATCTGTCCACTTACCTCGCCTGGTAGTAGAGTGACCACCAACAGAAGGACAACACCCATACTGAAGGCATCTCAGGGCGATCTGTCCACTTACCTCGCCTGGTAGTAGAGTGACCACCAACAGAAGGACAACACCCATACTGAAGGCATCTCAGGGCGATCTGTCCACTTTCCTCGCCAGGAAGTAGAGTGACCACAACCACAAGGACAACACAGATACTAAAGACATCACAGGGAGATCTGTCCACTTACCTCGCCTGGTAGTAGAGTGACCACCAACAAAAGGACAACATAGATACTAAAGGCATCACAGGGCGATCTGTCCTCTTACCTCGCCTGGTAGTAGAGTGACCACCAACAGAAGGACAACACCCACACTGAGGGCATTACAGGGCGATATGTCCACTTACCTCGCCTAGCAGTAGAGTGACCACCAACAGAAGGACAACACCCATACTGAAGGCATCACAGGGCGACCTGTCCACTTACCTCGCCTGGTAGTAGAGTGACCACCACAGAAGGACAACACCCATACAGAAGGCATCTCAGGGCGATCTGTTCTCTTACCTCGCCTGGTAGTAGAGTTACCACCAACAGAAGGACAACACGCATACTGAAGGCATCACAGGGCGACCTGTCCACTTACCTCGCCTGGTAGTAGAGTGACCACCAACAAAAGGACAACACCCATACAGAAGGCATCTCAGGGCGATCTGTCCACTTACCTCGCCTGGTAGTAGACTGACCACCAACAGAAGGACAACACCCATACTAAAGGCATCACAGGGCGATCTGTCCACTTACCTTAGATGGTAGTAGAGTGACCACCAACAGAAGAACAACACCCATACTGAAGGCATCACAGGGCGATCTGTCCACTTACCTTAGATGGTAGTAGAGTGACCACCAACAGAAGAACAACACCCATACTGAAGGCATCACAGGGCATCCTGTCCACTTACCTCGCCTGGTAGTAGAGTGACCACCAACAAAAGGACAACACCCATACAGAAGGCATCTCAGGGCGATCTGTCCACTTACCTCGCCTGGTAGTAGACTGACCACCAACAGAAGGACAACACCCATACTAAAGGCATCACAGGGCGATCTGTCCACTTACCTTAGATGGTAGTAGAGTGACCACCAACAGAAGAACAACACCCATACTGAAGGCATCACAGGGCGATCTGTCCACTTACCTCAGCTGGTAGTAGAGTGACCACCAACAGAAGGACAACACCCATACTGAAGGCATCACAGGGCGATCTGTCCTCTTACCTCGCCTGGTAGTAGAGTGACCACCAACAGAAGGACAACGCCCATACTGAAGGCATCTCAGGGCGATCTGTCCACTTACCTCGCCTGGTAGTAGAGTGACCACCAACAGAAGGACAACACCCATACTGAAGGCATCTCAGGGCGATCTGTCCACTTACCTCAGCTGGTAGTAGAGTGACCACCAACAAAAGGACAACATAGATACTAAAGGCATCACAGGGCGATCTGTCCTCTTACCTCGCCTGGTAGTAGAGTGACCACCAACAGAAGGACAACACCCATACTGAAGGCATCACAGGGCGATCTGTCCTCTTACCTCGCCTGGTAGTAGAGTGACCACCAACACTAGGACAACACCCATACTGAAGGCATCTCAGGGCGATCTGTCCACTTACCTCGCCTGGTAGTAGAGTGACCACCAACAGAAGGACAACACCCATACTGAAGGCATCACAGAGCGATCTGTTCACTTACCTCGCCTGGCAGTAGAGTGACTACCAACAGAAAGACAACACCCATACTGAAGGCATCACAGGGCGATCTGTCCACTTACCTTAGATGGTAGTAGAGTGACTACCCACAGAAGGACAACACCCATACTGAAGGCATCACAGGGCGATCTGTCCACTTAACTCAGCTGGTAGTAGAGTGACCACCAACAGAAGGACAACACCCATACTGAAGGCATCACAGGGCGATCTGTCCACTTAACTCAGCTGGTAGTAGAGTGACCACCAACAGAAGGACAACACCCATACTGAAGGCATCTCAGGGCGATCTGTCCACTTACCTCAGCTGGTAGTAGAGTGACCACCAACAGAAGGACAACACCCATACTGAAGGCATCACAGGGCGATCTGTCCTCTTACCTCGCCTGGTAGTAGAGTGACCACCAACAGAAGGACAACACCCATACAGAAGGCATCTCAGGGCGATCTGTCCACTTACCTCGCCTGGTAGTAGAGTGACTACCACAGAAGGACAACACCCATACTGAAGGCATCACAGGGCGATCTGTCCACTTACCTCGCCTGGTAGTAGAGTGACCACCAACAGAAGGACAACACCCATACAGAAGGCATCACAGGGCGATCTGTCCACTTACCTTAGATGGTAGTAGAGTGACTACCCACGGAAGGACAACACCCATACTGAAGGCATCACAGGGCGATCTGTCCACTTACCTCAGCTGGTAGTAGAGTGACCACCAACCCATACTGAAGGCATCACAGGGCGATCTGTCCACTTACCTCAGCTTGTGGTAGAGTGACGACCAACAGAAGGACAACACCCATACTAAAGGTATCACAGGGCGATCTGTCCACTTACCTCGCCTGGTAGTAGTGACCACCAACAGAAGGACAACACCCATACTGAAGGCATCACAGGGCGATCTGTCCTCTTACCTCGCCTGGTAGTAGAGTGACCACCAACAGAAGGACAACACCCATACTGAAGGCATCACAGGGCGATCTGTCCACTTACCTCAGCTGGTAGTAGAGTGACCACCAACAGAAGGACAACACCCATACTGAAGGCATTAGAGGTGCTCTGCATGGCAGACATTGTCAGAGGTCACTGGAATGTCACTGAAACATTGTAAATTACCGGTATGTCAGTGATTTCTCAACAATTATAACCAAAGCGTGACAGTTATTTGTTCATCCATAAATGATGTACCGATCATTAGTTGTTGAAAACATTGACATATATGAAGGAAACTACATAAATTGACAGATAGAAGGCTTGTTGTAATTAATATGTTAATTACAATGTCAACTTTACGTGGGTTCGATAATGACAATCTACAAATGTAAAGATTGCAGTACATTATCAGACTTTTGTTTCCATAAAAAGAAAGACTGCCTATTCGGTAATTACATTTTTCACTTTACATTATGATTTTCGACATATTTCGGTAAAAAGTTCTGCTCACGTTTGACAGACCCTCTAAATAATAACTCCACGAGGGAAAGATGTGTCTTTGCATGTTAGGAGGTGAAAAAACTGCTGTGATGTGCAAATTTTGATGACATGATACACAAGAACGCCACAATTTCCCACACGAGATGCAATAATTTGACCACAAAAAGTGTTTTTATTGCATGCAACATTATGTGTTCTTATAGGTTACGAATATAAATACATCATTTCAAGTAAAACCATTTTTATATTGCCACAGGAGTAACTTTTAATAAACATATATATAGGTGATGAAGAAAGATCTTTGAAAAAAACTGTTTTTTGGGAGATAGGAGAGGGGGAGGGGGGAGTGGAATGTTGCAGACCTTCTATCTTATATTCACAGTCACAATATAGGCCATGACTTATGGTGGTCAGCTGAGTTAACACTTGCCCACACTTTACCGTAGTAAATTTAGCTCCTGCTATGCAAATTTATTATAAAAAAAAAAAGAGAGGCGAATCCAAGGGAAATGCAAGACAAATTATTTAAAACTATGCAGGTACATATGCAGGAACTTGTATTATTGAGCTCAGGGAGATTATTTTAATTTTTTTATTATTATTTCTTTGCAAGGCGCTACATCAAGTATGAGTCAGTTGTCATATACATTATATGGATAATAGTGAAGCGTTTAAACCATACACAATACAATTTACCGTAAACTGCCTATTTAAAGCCGCACCCCAACTTTGGCCTCAAAACCGGGTTGACAGGCACTAAGAACCATTTCCGGAAAAGTACATATTATAAGCCGCACCCGGACTTTGGTGAGAGATGAGTGACACTTTATATGGAAGTTTGTAAAACGCAGCAAAGTCTCTATCGTTAAGGAAAGTGAATTCATCTAGCCACATCACAATGGCTTTGTTATTCCACAACCTTGGATTTCTAATATCCTGGGTCTCCGGTTCAACTGCATAAAAGTCATACCATATTTGCAACATTTGTTGACAAATTATAAGGTTTAGTTAAAGCAATATGCTTATATGCACCATCTTAGATTTTTTACATTTTAGAATCAAGACTAAAGTATATCAAAATTTATGATGCAAATGTTTTTATATCTCTTTGAGTCTGCAAAACAAACATTTCAACATAAAACTGTGCAGTTTATTTTTATCTCGCGTGGACGTGATAGCCAGCCGCGGTCGACATCACACACAAAATAGAGAACTGCGAACAGGCGCGCAGGGATATAAAGCCGGCCACCAACTTCTGCTCCGATGACCAAAATGCTTGTTTCAGGATAGCCCACAGGCTTTCATGATTTAAATTCAAGACAGAGTGTACTTATTTGACATGGAGAAGACGTTAGTAATACAAAAAATTATGGAATATATTGCTTTAACAGCTGATACGACAATTTTGTTTCTAATTCATCCTTCGTAAGACGCATTAAGCTCAGGGCTAGCAATTTAGATTGATCACTTGTGTCCGAAGATACATTTTTACATAATTCGCTGGGTTTTACTAATGTATTTAAACGTTGGCCCCGTCTTCAATATTACACATCATGGTATCTCTCTTGATTTTAGGTGGTTTGTTGTCCCAAACAAATTTTAAAATATCGTTAGATCTATCAACCTTTTTGAATGAATTATTCTTCTGGAGTGAATACATGGCATTGGCGTACGTCAGAAGTAGCAAGGCTAAACTTTTAAGGACAGTTATTTTTCCTTTGAAAAGAACAAGTGTCAAGACGGTAACGTCTGAACTTTCAGGCTAGGCTAGAGCATAGGCCATAGATAATAGGAATCCAAGGCTAGAGTAAGTGTTGGCGCAAGTGCCCCCAGGCAAGCCCCCTTCTCTAGGGGCACAACGGCAACAATGTTAAAATCCTTAGACGTTAGTAGGGAATCAACTGTAGCTTTTATTATAGTGTGGGCGCGTACAATAATAGTGCTTACGTATACTATATACCTTGTTCTATCATCTGACATCAAGAAAGTGTGGAAACACTAGATTGTTGCAGTTATATTTTCGCGAACAAATGTTGGAGCATGCAACTTTTCCCCCCCAACCGCCATGCGTATGCAGCGCCACCTGGCGAATCCCGCCACCATTTGAACCATTCATAGCCTGGGTCCCAAACTTTGTAACATTCAATGACCTGTAAAAGATGGTGCTGCTGTTGTCCTTAAGTTTAAAGTGAGCGACTGACAAGGCCCTCTAGCAGAGAGTCATATGCTAACGGAGAGGAGGAACCAAGTAGCATTCACAGGTACCGGCATCCGCCAAAAACAAATATGGCGGATGGCTGGTCAGGAACAGTTGTGTGCTCCATAACCGAAACAACCTAGTGTTGACACACTTTATTGATGTCAGATGATAGAACTCGATATATAGAATACGTAAACACTATGATAATTCGAATACACATTATAATAAAAGCTACAGTCGATTCCCTACTAACGTCAAAGGATTTTAACATTGTTACCATTGTGCCCCAAGAGAAGCGAGCTTGCCTGGGGGCACTTGCGCCAAGAGTAAGTGTAGATCTAGCTTTAGCCCTATGTGGCGTTGCTGGGAAACAACGTCACATGTCCAGTCTATCAAATCCTGTACGGCATTTTACAAACACGCGTGGCGAGAAGCCGTGCTGATGGCGAGAACTTTTTGGGGTATGGCAATAATTTCTAAAAGTATACATCTTACAACTTATCCTGTTATTTTGGTTGAAGTCTCGGTGATTACGACGATATCGTCTGTTGATTTTTCGAAGCAGCGGACAACTCAGTTCTGTCTGCTGCCTTGTCCACCCAGTGGAGAAACTGCTCATGCGTGCATGTCGTTAAAACCGCACCATTCGCTTGGTAGCTCTTCATACAAGCAGCCATTGACACGCAATAAGCGAAACGCCATCTGGCGAAAGCCGCTGGTGAAGAATGACCAAATATGAAATGCATCGGTAAACAACAAGAAAGTCTCATTTCAACCGACTTGATAGTAATGCGATACTTTGTTAGTTCATATGCATGTGGGTTTTGTGGTAAATATGAAGTTAAGGTATTAGAATACAAAATGACAAGGGTTTGATGGATCGTGCGGTTAACAACACTTAGTCGCCCACAAAAACAAATCTTACACCCTCATTTTCTACATGTCATGCGGACATGAGACTTGTGTTGTGTGTAGCAACAACTGTCTCATATGGGACTAATCTAGCTTTGACAACAAAACCCAAGCGCCTTACCCACTTCAGTGATATAACGTTTGCCGATTAAGTTTAGCGTATCACATATTGCTCGGCACTGAAATATTTTGAGAGAGTTTCCTCCAACACTGACACTCGACAACAAATCCTGCGCGTTGTGTAGCGTTACAAAGTTACAACGGAGACAGGTAACCACATCCGGTGCTGGTGGTTCGGGCTATTCTGTCTCAAGGCCTGCCGACCATCCGTCAAGCCTCCTCACCTCAATTAAAGTTGCATCCAACAATTTCAACCACAGAAAGAACTATATCAAAATTCGAATAAAGAGACATCATCTTGATGATGTTCAAGTAAGGCATCACAAAGATGTAATTGCTGCATAGCAGAAATAACAACCGAAGTAGAACGACCAACGGGAGCAATAAAAAGAACAGCCTTCTTCACCTAAAGACAGAAAAAATGAATATAGGGCCTGTCGAAACTTCATGGCTGTTTTCTCGATCATGAACATGGGCTATTGACATGCCTAATAATTTAAGCCTAAGTGTTAATTTATCAAGTTATTCTAATGTTTTTTACGTTTGTGTGACTGATCTGATACATCTTTACATCATGTCCACCATTACAGCGCTTTATAAAGTTGAAATGAATGTTTGCTGCAATGGCGAGCGCCATTTTTATTCTCCGAACTCTGCGCAATCGCTTCTTCTCTCAAAAAAAAGAGTAAATAAGCTTACCATACATTTTTTTTAGTCTTAATAAAGCTCCAACGGTTCGCTCCAACCGATAAGTCGGCGGTTACTTGAGTCTGGTCAGCTCCCTTAAACTGTTCAAGTTGTGCCACGCCAAAACATCTTTATTTTATAATAATCTCTGGAGTTTGTTTGCATCTTACCGAGGGATTATATTTTCGAAAGACGCTGTGAAAGTATACTCTGAGCCGATTTCATGTCTCCCGAGCAAAATTTCATTTTCAAGTCATTTTCAGCCTGCGTGCGGATCGTATCGCCTCACAACAAATGGCGTCATTCGGGAACACAAACGCACGTGCTCTGCTCCGCTCGCATGCTGCTGTTTTGAAATCAGATTGTTTTGGCTTTTTTTGTTGTGTAAAATATACCAACACAGTGTCTTGTTGGATCTTATGGGAATTATCCATCTGCAGCAATCACTTTGTACATATTTCCAAGTGCGGAAACAAACCAGCAGTCACGAATACAATGGATTTGAGCTGTCAAAGTGTTACTGTTACAGAATAGGGCTATACAGTTCTCGCGATCGGGCCGCGAGACTTCAGTTTTGGGGAAAAACAAACACACGTGCTCAATGTTGAAGTATAGGCAGCTAAAGTTCAATTTCTTTCCAGGTTTATTGTAAAGACTATGAGTACCGTTTCACTAAATATGGCTATGGGAGATATACCTTAAAATATTTGGAGGCGATGAAACGCAGAACTTTGGGAATATACAAGAAAAAATCCGTCTTCAAAACACTCGAAAGCTAAAAATAACATTCTAAATTTAGCCCTGCTTTCGCAAGTTCACCAAACAGTGAGTGACGTCACAGTGAGTTTCGCGTGCCTCCGCGGTAACAAAAATGGCCAGAGCAAGTGATCGACTGAACCATTCCGCTGTCAAGATGTGCAGTGCATGGATTAACAACACACGGGTGCGTGATTAAACCACATGGTAAAGATAAAATAAGACCAGTTGGATGTTTTCGTATCACTTTTGGATCACGAAAAGACCAAGTTTCTTCATTTTTGTAAGTTTTCTGTTTGAAGCGTTGCGCCAACGTTGTCACCGGAGAGAATCCGTGTGACGTCATAATGCCTCGTTTTCGTAGGAAATGCAAAAAAACGTTAGTTTCTCAGTCGTATTGTCCCGTCGTAACAAATATTCGTCATTGTGATGGCGCCAACGAATAAAAAAATATGTCATCTTTCCATTTTGTGAAGCTATATTTCTTAAATATTCTTAATCATAGCGCTAGGCCTTCCGCAATGGACCCACCCCTCGGCGCCTGGCTTTTGCGCAGGTAGTCTGGTTCCCAGTCTCTCTCTTTGCGTAACATACACGTCACCCCTACGTCACAGATAGTCAGGATACCAGTGTGCACAGAGATTCTAAACTGGTTCCGAACACGTGCTTAATTCGTTTGTTTGTCCCCAAAATGAGTAAACCGGAAATCTAGGCGAACGAGACTTTATTACGATATACAGTGTCACCTAGGCCTAGCTGTCAGAACCTTCAAAGAACAGGTTCCCATGCATGGCCGCTAAACCTAGCTAACAAGAACCAGCGATACAGATATTACAGTCTGACACAGTGCTCATTTGCATGATCTGGTGACAAAGTCCAGTGGCTACCAGGAATATATTAACTGACACACTGGAAAGTCTAGTGCCATAGTAATCAATTTTTGTATAGACAGCTAAAGTACAGGGGAGGGGTAGAGGGGAGGGGGGGGGGGTGGAGGGGAGGGCAAAGCATGAAGTGGGATACGGCAATCAGTACAAAACAGAACAAGTTGGTGGGATATATTGCGGTATCATGCACATACCATCAGATCATGGAGTGCAGGTAGACATACATTCATGACCATACACAAATTAAGTTTGTCTTGGCAGTATTGACACTTGTTTTCATTGAGGGTTGGAGGGGGGGTGGGGGGGGGGGGTCGTGTTCCCAAATCATAAAAAATCAATGTCTTTTTTTTCAGGGCACAATGTGTTAAATTGAAAATTCCCCATATACAATGGAAGGGGCGGATACATATATGATATAAATTTGTCATATCTCAATTCACGGCTAGATCTATTTAATATTAAGATTCTCAATTCACGATTAATGAAAATCATTAATTACAAAGTACATAGCCCATGCAAATTTCATTTAAATATAATCTGGGAATTGACAATTGTAGATTTTTTAACTTCCATAAACATGATAAACAAGATAAATACACTTTATTCATATTTATTAAAGAAAGCTTTCTTTAAAAAAATGCTTCTATTGAGTCTCTTTCTAAATAACTTTTACTCAATTTGATGGATTTGTTCAGTGCCCAATATTTAACTGATACCCTATACTGTTGCTATATTTACATTACATTATATTGCTTATAAGCAATGTTATTTGTGCCATTTGTTGATTGTCAGATTTTTATTTCAAACTTTATCTTATCCTAATGTTCTAAAAATACAAGAGGGGGAGGGGGGGCAGATTGATATTTTGTTTGTTCAAAATTGTTATGTAATTTATCTGCTGTTCGGTCACTTTCCCAAAGCTTCAACTGTTAAATACATCAAAAGTAACTTCTTAACTATTGCCCTTAGTGATTTTGACTAGGCATTATCTCTGCAGAATCTTATTTTCAAGATAATGGGTATCCCGATTTTCTTTAGTTAACATAGTATTGCAATATTGCCCTAAACCTATTTTCATGGTGCCAGTTATTTGAAGGCTACAATTTGTTTTTCTCTCTTATAAATTAATTCATGCATCAATTTAAATCCTCAAACCAAACACAAAATAACCATATGCATCACTTTATTCTCTGGATGGATGTGTGTTTTTTTTTAAAGCGGTCTCATCAGGTTTAAATTAAAATATATGGAAACTTTAGTCCAGTATATAGCTTGAGTAAGATTCTTTTGATATATGATGTGAGAAAGTGTAAAACTGGGTTCAAAAATCCTCACATGGAAGCAATGATAAAAGTGTGTAAGATGATATTGTGAAAACTATGTTAATCCATTCATTAAATACTCCTTGAATTGTTACGGAATCCACTACCACTTATTTGTAGTTTTGATATTTACGAGACACACTCTTTTGGCTCCCCCAAAATTTGGTACTGGCCCAAAGCTTATTATAATAAAACATCTTGTCATTGTATACCTACCGGTACTCTTATGTCATTTGAATCAAATAGCTGTTAGCATTTATTCTCATGCGAAACTGAAATTTATATGTAATAAACATAATATTTTCGTTCAATTTCTCTTGCATTGTTTCTTTCTATTATTTATATGAAATTTGCATGGTGCGGGGGGGGGGGGGGGGGTGGGGAGTGGCAAGCACTGCCGACCGGAGGGAGAACGGGCGGCGATTCAAAAGGCGCTGTATTCATGAAACTTGACGACCAAGGGAGGGAGGGAGGGAGGGGGGCCCTAACAAGTGACGAGAGGGCATGAACTATTTTGACTGACCTGTGACGAAATGGCAGGGGCGGATGTAGGAATTTGCCAAGGGGGTGTTGATCTCTGAACACTTGCGACCGGGGGGTGGCTTGGGCTTGGAGAACCCGACTTTAACAGTGTATGTTCAGTTTCCCAAGGGGGGGGGGGTTGGCTCTCTGAAGACTTGAGACTTTAACATGTATGTTAACATGTATGTTGTATGTTCTGTATGTAACCCCCCTAACCCCCCCCCCCTAGATCTGCCACTGAAATGGATATGTAATAAATGCAGAGCGCGAGACCTGCGTGAGTTATGCTGAAAGAGTCGTTCCCGCTGTCATGACAGACACCCCATTCATTAACCCGTATGTACGTGTATGTCAGTACTGCTTCTTCATGATACTCCAACGGCTGATCTAGATCTAGTCTGGATACACTTAGGCATTCTTTATGCTGGAGTCTCTCAAAATGGTCCAGGACTCTGGCATGGGGAACTGGGTCGGGTGCCACATTCGCTTGTACATACGGCTCAAACTGGTACGGAGCGGCACCCAGGGCAATATCGTTATCAATTTGGCTTTCACCCTCACTACTTTCTACAATATTATCAGACACCTCGGTTGCCTTCTCCTCCGATGAATCCATCGCGAATCTGAAGAAGAGTCCCACTTTATTCAAGCGCGGTCTTTACAGTGCTCAACAGTGGGCACGCTGTGCGCGCTATCGTTTGGTTCCTGAATGACGTCACGCACGCTGATGCTCATTCGCGATGCTTTTCAGAAATGGAAAGAGGGTGGTGCTCGTTGAAGAGGTCGTGCGGCATGAGTTTGGGTTTTAAAAATAGCAGCAATGTATCATATTAATTGTAAGATATTTATCTTTCACATGCATTGGTCAATCGGATATTTTTGGCTGCGTGGCACAAACACTTTAATTACGAGGTAATAAAATAAGCGGAATCCGACAGTTTTTTCAGACTGGCGGCCTTAATTCCTTTCCAAAATCTAAAGTCGGAACTTCCAGACGACAAGCGTCGTTGCTTTGGTAACGCGCCATGTTTCCAGGATACATACGTCATCCACCGTGACGCCATGAAGGTCCATGCAAGCATCCTGACGTCATGGAAAGCCAGGCAAACATCGTGACGTCAGAGACCCAGGTAAGCATCATGACGTCATAGAGATCCAGGCAAACCGTCATTAAGGTCCATGCATGCATCATGACGTCATAGTGATCCAGGCAAGCATCATGACGTCATAGAGATCCCGGCAAGCATCGTTACGTCATGGAGAGCCAGGCAAGCATCGTGACGTCATGAAGGTCTAGGCAAGCATCATGACGTCATATGGATCCAGGCAAGCATCATGAAGGTCCATGCATGCATAATAATGTCAATGAGATCCAGGCAAGCATCATGACGTCAAACAGATCCAGGCAAGCATCATGACGTCAAATAGATCCAGGCAAGCATCATGACGTCATAGAGATCCAAGCAAGCCACCATGAAGGTCCATACATGCATAATAAAGTCATAGAGATCCAGGCAAGCATCATGACGTCGTAGAGATCCCGGCAAGCATTGTGACGTCATAGACATCCAGGCAAGCATCGTGACGTCATGAGGGTCAATGCAAGCATCCTGACCTCATGGAGATCCCGGCAAGCATTGTGACGCCATAGAGATCCAGGCAAGCATCATGATATCATAGAGATCCAAGCAAACCATCATGAAGGTCCATGCATGCATAATAACGTCATAGAAATCAAGGCAAGCGTCATGACGTCAAACAGATCCCGGCAAGCATCGTGACTTCATAGAGATCCAGGCAAGCACCATGATTTATTTATTTATTAAAGAAAGCTTTCTTTAAAAAAATGCTTCTATTGAGTCTCTTTCTAAATAACTTTTACTCAATTTGATGGATTTGTTCAGTGCCCAATATTTAACTGATACCCTATACTGTTGCTATATTTACATTACATTATATTGCTTATAAGCAATGTTATTTGTGCCATTTGTTGATTGTCAGATTTTTATTTCAAACTTTATCTTATCCTAATGAACTAAAAATACAAGAGGGGGAGGGGGGACAGATTGATATTTTGTTTGTTCAAAATTGTTATGTAATTTATCTGCTGTTCGGTCACTTTCCCAAAGCTTCAACTGTTAAATACATCAAAAGTAACTTCTTAACTATTGCCCTTAGTGATTTTGACTAGGCATTATCTCTGCAGAATCTTATTTTCAAGATGATGGGTATCCCGATTTTCTTTAGTTAACATAGTATTGCAATATTGCCCTAAACCTATTTTCATGGTGCCAGTTATTTGAAGGCTACAATTTGTTTTTCTCTCTTATAAATTAATTCATGCATCAATTTAAATCCTCAAACCAAACACAAAATAACCATATGCATCACTTTATTCTCTGGATGGATGTGTGTTTTTTTTTAAAGCGGTCTCATCAGGTTTAAATTAAGATATATGGAAACTTTAGTCCAGTATATAGCTTGAGTAAGATTCTTTTGATATATGATGTGAGAAAGTGTAAAACTGGGTTCAAAAATCCTCACATGGAAGCAATGATAAAAGTGTGTAAGATGATATTGTGAAAACTATGTTAATCCATTCATTAAATACTCCTTGAATTGTTACGGAATCCACTACCACTTATTTGTAGTTTTGATATTTACGAGACACACTCTTTTGGCTCCCCCAAACTTTGGTACTGGCCCAAAGCTTATTATAATAAAAGATCTTGTCATTGTATACCTACCGGTACTCTTATGTCATTTGAATCAAATAGCTGTTAGCATTTATTCTCATGCGAAACTGAAATTTATATGTAATAAACATAATATTTTCGTTCAATTTCTCTTGCATTGTTTCTTTCTATTATTTATATGAAATTTGCATGGTGCGGGGGGGGGGGGGGGGGGTGGGGAGTGGCAAGCACTGCCGACCGGAGGGAGAACGGGCGGCGATTCAAAAGGCGCTGTATTCATGAAACTTGACGACCAAGGGAGGGAGGGAGGGAGGGGGGCCCTAACAAGTGACGAGAGGGCATGAACTATTTTGACTGACCTGTGACGAAATGGCAGGGGCGGATGTAGGAATTTGCCAAGGGGGTGTTGATCTCTGAACACTTGCGACCGGGGGGGTGGCTTGGGCTTGGAGAACCCGACTTTAACAGTGTATGTTCAGTTTCCCAAGGGGGGGGGGGGGTTGGCTCTCTGAAGACTTGAGACTTTAACATGTATGTTAACATGTATGTTGTATGTTCTGTATGTAACCCCCCTAACCCCCCCCCCCCCCCCCCTAGATCTGCCACTGAAATGGATATGTAATAAATGCAGAGCGCAAGACCTGCGTGAGTTATGCTGAAAGAGTCGTTCCCGCTGTCATGACAGACACCCCATTCATTAACCCGTATGTACGTGGATGTCAGTACTGCTTCTTCATGATACTCCAACGGCTGATCTAGATCTAGTCTGGATACACTTAGGCATTCTTTATGCTGGAGTCTCTCAACATGGTCCAGGACTCTGGCATGGGGAACTGGGTCGGGTGCCACATTCGCTTGTACATACGGCTCAAACTGGTACGGAGCGGCACCCAGGGCAATATCGTTATCAATTTGGCTTTCACCCTCACTACTTTCTACAATATTATCAGACACCTCGGTTGCCTTCTCCTCCGATGAATCCATCGCGAATCTGAAGAAGAGTCCCACTTTATTCGAGCGCGGTCTTTACAGTGCTCAACAGTGGGCACGCTGTGCGCGCTATCGTTTGGTTCCTGAATGACGTCACGCACGCTGATGCTCATTCGCGATGCTTTTCAGAAATGGAAAGAGGGTGGTGCTCGTTGAAGAGGTCGTGCGGCATGAGTTTGGGTTTTAAAAATAGCAGCAATGTATCATATTAATTGTAAGATATTTATCTTTCATATGCATTGGTCAATCGGATATTTTTGGCTGCGTGGCACAAACACTTTAATTACGAGGTAATAAAATAAGCGGAATCCGACAGTTTTTTCAGACTGGCGGCCTTAATTCCTTTCCAAAATCTAAAGTCGGAACTTCCAGACGACAAGCGTCGTTGCTTTGGTAACGCGCCATGTTTCCAGGATACATACGTCATCCACCGTGACGCCATGAAGGTCCATGCAAGCATCCTGACGTCATGGAAAGCCAGGCAAACATCGTGACGTCAGAGACCCAGGTAAGCATCATGACGTCATAGAGATCCAGGCAAACCGTCATTAAGGTCCATGCATGCATCATGACGTCATAGTGATCCAGGCAAGCATCATGACGTCATAGAGATCCCGGCAAGCATCGTTACGTCATGGAGAGCCAGGCAAGCATCGTGACGTCATGAAGGTCTAGGCAAGCATCATGACGTCATATGGATCCAGGCAAGCATCATGAAGGTCCATGCATGCATAATAATGTCAATGAGATCCAGGCAAGCATCATGACGTCAAACAGATCCAGGCAAGCATCATGACGTCAAATAGATCCAGGCAAGCATCATGACGTCATAGAGATCCAAGCAAGCCACCATGAAGGTCCATGCATGCATAATAAAGTCATAGAGATCCAGGCAAGCATCATGACGTCGTAGAGATCCCGGCAAGCATCGTGACGTCATAGACATCCAGGCAAGCATCGTGACGTCATGAGGGTCAATGCAAGCATCCTGACCTCATGGAGATCCCGGCAAGCATTGTGACGCCATAGAGATCCAGGCAAGCATCATGATATCATAGAGATCCAAGCAAACCATCATGAAGGTCCATGCATGCATAATAACGTCATAGAGATCAAGGCAAGCGTCATGACGTCAAACAGATCCCGGCAAGCATCGTGACTTCATAGAGATCCAGGCAAGCACCATGATGACATACAGATCCCGGCATGCATGCTCATTTATTAGATTATGCCGAAGAATATATTCACGAAAAAGTTATTTGTCAAACCACTTTTAGAAATGATTAATCTATGGGTTTAGCCGACATATTGTTACTTTGAGAAAGGATAGATAATGTTCTCATGATGAAACCGCTTAACAGTGGTGAAGTGCCACCCTCTACATAAGAGTTTAATTGAACAATGTTGTTGGACGAAGATCAGAGCAGGGCAACACGTGAAAATGATTTGACCTGTTAAATACAAAACAGCAGAATTAAAATCAATCTGTAACAGGAAAAACAGAACTAAATCGCTTGAGCTAAATGGAACTGCTGTACTGCAGGCGGTCGGCTCATGGTGGACGCTTGGCGCTCTCAAGCCAAGTCAGACTCCGACAGCTCCCCGGGCAACCCCACAGACAATCCCACACAACCCCCCTGATAACCCCCCTGACAATCCCCCCAGACAACTTGACAGTGAATCCCAAACAATCGCGCTGACAATCACCCAGACAATCACCCAATCACCCAGACAATCCCCCAGATAACCTAACAGTGAATCCCAAACAATTCCGTTGACAATCACCCAGACAACCACCCAGACAATCACCCAGACAATCCCCCAGACAACCCAACAGACAATCCCAAAAATCCCGCTGACAATCCCCGAAACAATCCCCGAGACAATCCCACAATTCCCACTGACAATCCCCGAGACAATCCCCGAGACAATCCCCCAGACAACCCAACAGTCAATCCCACACAACCCCGCTGACAATCACCCAGACAATCACCCAGACAATCCCCCAGATAACCTAACAGTGAATCTCACACAATCCCGCTGACAATCCTCCAGACAATCCCCAGACAATCCAACAGTCATTCCCACACAATCCCGTTGACAATACCGGTCAATCCCCCAGACAATCCCCCAGACAATCCCCCAGACAACCCAACAGACAATCCCACACAATCCCACTAACAATCCCCCTGACAATCCTCCAGTCAACCTAACAGGCAATCCCCAAGGTAATCCTCCAATCCGCCAAGACAACCCTAAGGTAATCGCCCAATCGGCCTGGACAACTCACAACGTATTCGAACAATCCGCCCAGACAACCTCCAAGGTAATTCCCCAATCCGCACGAACAATCCCCAAGATAATCCCCCAATCCGCTCGGACAATCCTCAAGTTAATTCCTCAATCCGCCCGGATAACTCCCAGGGTAGTCGCCTAGTCCGCCCGGACAACCTTCAAGGTAATCGCCCAATTTGCCCAGACAACCGTCAAGGTAATCCCCCAATCCCCCCGGACAACTGCCAAGGTAATCCCCAATCCGCCTGGCCAAATCCCAAGGTAATTGCCCAAATCCGCCCAGCCAACCTCCAAGGTAATCCTCCAATCCACCCAGACAACCCCCAAGGTAATCGACCAATCCACCCAGACAATCCCCAAGGTAATCCTCCAATCCGCCAAGACAACCCCCAACGTGATCGCCCAATCCGCCCAGACAACTTCCAAGGTAATCCTCCAATACGCCCGGACAACTCCCAAGTTAATCGCCCAATCCGCCCAGACAACTCCCAAGGTAATCCCCCAATCCGCCCGGACAACCCCAAAGACAATCCCCCACCTGACCTGACCTAATTTGACATAACCTGACCTAGCCTACTGTAACCATATGTAATCTGACTTAGCCTGACCGTGTCTGACCTAGCCTACTGTAACCAGATCTAACCTGACAGCTGGACCGTTTCTGACCTAAACTGACCAAGCCTGACCATATATGACGTAAAATGACATAGCCTGACAGTTTCTGAACTAAATTGACCTAGTCAGACCAGGTCTGACTTAACAAGACCTTACCTAACATTATCTAGTTGTGGTTGTGGTTGTGGTTTATTTGGTCTTGAAGGCCTTAAGGCCCAATTGACACAACATAAAATCATACAAACAATTTGCACGGTGCGCAGTATTTTGAAGAACATACATTTACGTGGTGGAACAAAGACGATTTTCAGATAGAGATTAAGATATATACACATTGCCAAATCCCTCAGGGTCGTTACATCATTATGACGCATATTAGGGTCCGAAAGGAATCAAACGTTGGAGGGTTCCAAAATATAGCATCAATATATATTTTACGAATATCCGCGAACTTGGTACAACACAACAAAACATGGAATTCATCCTCGATAACGGTAACACCGATTCCTAGGCAGTAGGTACAAGCCTGTCTTCTAGTAGGGTGCCATCGCGACGCCCCAACTCGACAGAAAGTTTATGTGCAGAACAGCGAAATCGACAAAGCGCCTTTTGAAGCTTAACAATATTAACTTTACACAAATATGATTCGGTTGAAGGCTAAAGGCACATACACGCTTAAGCGACTCTGGTTTCCTGCCTGCATAGACCATTCGGCCTTAAAGCTACATGTGCAGCTGACCGTTGCAACGGCTGTACCAAAATAAACATAAACAGGAAATGTTACCTTTGACCACAAGCAGTGTCAACGGCCACCGCCAAAAAAAAAGTGGCTCTCTGGATGCTTCTATTGTCTCATATAATTTAGCGCTTGGGCCCCCTGTCGGTGGCACCGGTAAACGACTTGTGTACACACGTTTATGACGTTTCAAATCAGCACAAGTTTTCATTTTTGTGGCGGACAATTCAAGAATTTGAAATGTTTTGCTCATTGGCAGATAATTGGTGAGCGATATGGTAGGTGTTTATTGTCTGTTATGAACCTTAAGGTCTTAGGTTTGTGTTCTTATACGCAAATTTGGCATTCAAAAACAGCGAAACAACTCCACGTGCAACTATAGTGTCCTGGTCTAGTTTTACAGCGAAATCGGTCAAGAAACTACCTTCAATGACTTGTTTGATTTTGCCATGTGTCATTGAAATCATATTTATTTAACAATTCTCTTATTGAGGTAACGTTAACCCAAGTTATTCTGTTGTGTTCATCTAGTAGCGTTAACATGACATAACGACAATTGACATATCTCACATCACTCATTCTTAATAACTTTAACCAGTATTTAATGCATCTTACATGATACATCGTTGCTAGCGGGTGCCTGCCGCATTCACCTAAGGCAGCTGCATCAGACGTGTGACCAGGAAGCTCCAAGAGTCGTTTACAAGATCTAACTTGAACTATTTTGATTACCTTATACTCTTTAAACCCCCATATTTCAGAGCCGTATGTTAATATTGGAATGATTATTCTGTCGAATGAAGTAAAGGCTATATCTACATGAAGACCGTGTGTTTTCTTGGTTAACTGGTAGATGCTAGACAGCGCTCTGTTGGCTTGTGCAGCTAACGTTGCTACAGCTTTGGACCATTTTATTGTACTTGTTAAGACAATTCCTCAATATGTATAGGATGAAACAACAGCTATCTTCTTACCTTTAAAGAACCACTTTTCGTTGGCCATAACAATACCACCTCTTCTGAATACTAGTCCTCTGGTTTAATTCATGTTCACTGTTAATCCCCACTTGTCACAGATGGTTTGTAAGATTTCTAGGCTCTTCTGAAGCCTACCGACAGTATCTGCACAATGAGCCAAATCATCTGCAAACATTAACGTAGTCATATTGGGTGCACCATCATTGATGAAATTCCAGGACAATGTGCAGATTTGAGCATCGTCACATATTCCTCAATATACGCAAATAAAAGGGGGCTTAGCATACATCTCTGGCAGGTCCCATTCGTGCATCCAAAATAAGTTGTTAATCCATCTCGCGTTTCAACGCAAGCTTTCAAATTGCCATCTCTATACCCTGCCTGTTCCTCTGAACGCAGGCCATTTCGATCAACCCATTCGGTTAGCCTCCTATTTAATAGTAGCTTGATAAATGACGATAAGAACGATATACCTCTGTAGTTATTCATGTCAGTCATTGAACCTTTCTTATGAAGAGGGAGAATTAAAACTTGACACCAACTTTCTGAAAATTTACCAGTCTGCAATATTAAGTTAAAAAGACGAACTATGTAAGGTGTCAACTGATATGCTACTGCTTTAAACATTTCATTGGGTAAACCGTCATACCCCGCGGCCTTACCGTTTGGTAGTTCCTGTATACGCTGGAGGACTTCACATGCATTAAATGGTCTAATTAGATTATCCATATCCATGCCCTCTTGACAAGTGATACAATTCTCATCATGGCTGGACAGAAAGGTTTTTAGTTCTGTCTGGAACTCCAAGTTAGTTTGACCAATAGAGTCATTTAAGGTCGATGCATAGATTACATTTTTTTCAGACAAACTTCTTGACATTTTTTCAACGTATAGTAATGTGTATCTAAGACGACAAAATAACATAAACAAGATATGTCTTCTGCCTACTTTTCTGTCATAATGACGTTGAATAGGTAGGGGGTCACATCTAATTTTATAATGGGAGTCAATGGAGAATTTTGGAATTTCGACACGAAAGATTCAACAGAAAAAAAACGGCTCACACAAAGTTAATAAAAATTTGTCTGCAACAAGCTTGCTCCTTGTTTGTTCAAATAAGAGAAAAAAATATATGGGTCTTCTACCTCGTTTTTTCGTAAAATCACTCTGAACATGGAAATTGTGCCGGTAATTCTGGGGGTCGGAATGGGAAACATGCTGAACTAGAGATACAAGTACTCACAAGATTGAAGAAGATACTTGGTGTTATCAAATTTACATGAAAACATTTAAGAAACCAAACGTGTAAGCATATAAGCCTACGATGATGTGGGGGATTCCAACACCCCCCCCCCCTCCCGCCCGCCTCCCCCACTGATCCTCCCCTAGTGATTTACTGTGCCTGTGTGGTCAACGCTATGTAATTTGCCGGCTTGTTTCTATTGCGGGTTCGTTCAAAGATATATTTATACATCCCAATAAGTTCTTTGCTTGGATTTGCGTTTGCCTATCAATTTCCCTTCACAGCGCATCAGTTTCGCGACTTTGTTACATAAACAAAAAATAAACGATGGCACGCTGCGGCCAATAGAGCATTCGCCAGATTAGCCTGGTTCCACGACCCAACTTCGCTCGCTCGCTCACTGACAAGTATGATTATGAGCGGCGGTACCAGCTTATCGCCAGATCGCAGCGGCATAGTCCACCAGATGGCGCCACAGTGATGCCGGGAATCTCCCTAATAAGGCTTGGACATACGCTTTCCAACTCTCAGCCGGAATACTGCAGCGGTTCTCCTTCCTACCCTGAAGGTTTTTAATACACTTGGAGTTTTTGCTGCAGTGCGCGCGCGAACTGATGTTTCCTTGCTCTGCAGACGTGTTTAAACCCCCTACGAGCGGCTCCATATGTGGTTACAGCCTCCGGTGAGTATACATGCATCACTTTAACTTTACTGATTTACTTCCTTTGGTGATCAGTTGACATTCCTTTATTTCTTCTTTTCTATACGGCCGATTCTTTGTTTTTTGTGTTTTTTTATTTATTTAATTAAGGTACCTCCGTTATGTTATGTGATGTTGATGTGGGCTTGTAAAATCCTCTCTTAATGCTAGCTACTTCAGAGAGAATTAAGCAGGTTTTCGTTAGCATTCTGTAACTGTAAAGCATGCATTAATGCGCATGCGTAATTAAATAGTCACCTATTGGTTTAACTTCGTTTTATATGATATATGATATAATTACTCTGTATGAAACTTGGGCAAACAGTAATGAAGAATTTGATGGTATCTTAACAGGATATAGATGCTATGGACAGGCCTGGGCAAAACCCACAAAATATGGACATCCACCAGGTGGAATATGTATATATGTTAAAAATATGATCCAGCGTGGTATTCTGGAACTCAGCGGGTGTAATATGTACTGTAAATCATTTAAACTAGATAAAAGAGTGTTCTGCTGGCATAGAGATATAATACTAATTGCTACCTACCTGCCACCAGCTGGATCAAGCTCATATTGTACAGAATACCAGGGTATTGAAATATTAGCAAAAGAGTTAACTAGGATAGAAGGGATGTATGGAGAGGAACAATATGATATACTCGTCGCAGGGGACTTAAATTCTAGAACAGGTGATATGCCTGATTACATAATTGATGATAACATGGACTATATACCAGGAAACAATTGGTATGAAGAAGATAGTTTCCAAGTAGCTAGAAATAATATAGATAAAGAGGTTAACAGATTTGGAAAAGATTTAGTAGAATTATGTAAGACATTTAATGTACACTTTTTGAATGGGAGAATGCCAGGAGACCCAGAGGGCTGCTTTACTTTTATATCACCAGATGGGAAGTCTGTCATAGACTATTGTATAGCTTCAACAAGTCTATTTGTGAAGATTAAGCAATTTGAAATTTTATCTAGAACGGAATCCTGGCATCTACCAATTCAGGTTAGCCTCATATGTAACTATTTAACTACTGATGATCAATGTAATGAAACCCAACTGCAACCCCGTTTACTCTATTCATGGAGATCAGATAAGCTTGTAGATTTTCAGAAAAGATTAAAAGATGATCAAGCAGAGACATATTACCAAGAAGCAAGACATCTGGTTTTAAGGGGTGATATAGAAGAAACAGTGGAAACCTTGAGTAAATTGTATAGATACCTGTGTAGTGAAATGAAAGTTAACCCCAAGAGAAAAGGATGTCACGATGGCTGTAAATTCTTTGACTCAGAATGTAAAGAACTGACAAGAACAAAGCTAAGGTACTTAAATAAATACAGAAAAACTAGAAAAAGTGGGGACTTACAGAACTACATAAGAGCTAGAAGAGAATATGCGTTAGGTATTAGTAAAAAGAAACAGCAGTGGAAAGATGAAGAATCAGAGAAAGTGAGACAAGCTATGGTCACTACAGAAAGCTGTTGGAGGGCTTGCAGGCAGATCAAAAAGAGTGCTGGTGTCACAGCACAGCAAGGTAGCATATCTCCAAAAGAGTGGAATAGGCATTTTTCAACCCTCTTAAACAGAGCAAATAGGATGACACCTGAGACGAAAGCGATGGTAAACGAATTGCTTAGTACTCATGTAAGCACTAAATGCCACTTGTGTATAGAGGGTATACCTGAAGAACTGAATTCAGACTTCACCACTGAAGAAATATATCATGTAATCCATAGCCTGCCAAGTAAGAAATCACCAGGGCCAGATGGTGTCCTAACGGAAGCCATGAAAAATAGCTGTACTGTTTCAGTACCAATACTTACTGACCTTGCCAATCAAATTATGAGTTCTGGTCATTTCCCGAAACCATGGACAGAGGCCCTTTTAGTGCCTATTCATAAGAAAGGTGGCCGATCAGATCCAAATAACTACAGGGGAATATCCCTCTTATCAGCTGTTAACAAGGTGTTTACAAAGGCAATTAACAATAGACTAGTAGCATGGGCAGATTTAAAAATAAGCAGTATGAGGAACAAGCCGGATTTAGAAAAGGAAAATCAACCATAGACCACATGTTTGTATTACAAGGTATGGTACAGAAATATATTAGTAAGGCAAGAGGAAGATTCTATTGCATTTTTGTTGACCTAGAGAAAGCATTTGACTCTATTCCGCATCAGTTCATTTGGTATAGACTGCTCACAGAAGGTGTCCATGGGAGAATACTAGAGGTTTTGCAATCAATGTATGGCCAACTTAGGTCACGTGTAATAACACCAGAGGGGCTAACTGATTTGTTTGAATGCAACACAGGAACCAGACAGGGGTGCCAACTGAGCCCCTTTCTTTTTAACTTTTGCCTGAACAAATTCATAGAATGTTGCAAATCGAAGGATTTCCCGGGGATTCAGATAAGCCATATATATGATAATGTGTGCCTGCTACTGTTTGCAGGCGATATGATTGAAGCAGCTGATACTGTGGGTAGATTACAGAAACTTATTGATAAGCTTAGCGAGTTCTGTGAAAGCTGGGGATTAGCAATTAATTTAAACAAGACGAAGGTTATGGTTTTCAGTAATGGGGGGATACAGAAGAGAAATGAAAAATGGTTCTTGAAAGGAAAGAGGATAGAGACTGTATCATCTTAAAAGTATCTGGGGCTGGTTTTTACCCCAAAGCTAGTCTGGACCTTGGCTCAGCAAACTCTCTCCGCACAAGCTGGAAAGGCTGTGAATTTTATTAAATCTGTAAATAACAAATGTGGTGGGTTAGAACCTAAGATCCAATTCGAATTATTTGATAAAATGGTATTGCCGATTCTCACATATGGAGCAGAGATTTGGGGATATAGGGTGAAGGACGGTATAGGGAGTGTCCAAGTGAAATATTGCAAATGGATATTAAAACTACCTGCGTCGACATCAAATGCAGCTGTTATGGGAGAAGTTGGAACGTACCCAGTCCAAATAATGTGTGTTATGAAGATGCTAAAGTTCTGGATGAAGCTCGTCAGGAATGAGGACCAGTCCGTCCTGAGAGAAACATATACTATGCTATTTGAATTAGATTATAGGGGGAGGCGCACATGGGCCACTGAAGTGAAAATAATATTGTTAGAGCTCGGATTTGAAGAAGCCTGGACGCATCAGCAAATAGGAGATGAGGATCTATTTTTAAAAACAACTAAGGGTGAATTGATGTATAGAGCACATACAAATTGGCTCAACTGCTTAGAAGAAAATAACCGACTCGACACATATAGAAAGTATAAAAGAACCTTGACAACAGAACCGTATATATTTGCTATTAAGGAAAGCTATCTTCGAAAACTCTTGGCCCAATTTCGATGTTCCACACACCCACTAAACATAGAGAAAGGCAGACATTTAGGAATCCCGAGGGAAGAAAGACTGTGTATGTATTGTGAAAATAATGGTGAAAGTGTTATAGAAGATGAGATACACCTAATCTGTTTTTGCCCTTTGTATCAAGCGTCACGAAAAAAATACCTACCTGAAGTCACAGACCAGAAGCAGAACTTGATTTGGGAATTTACCTTTTTGATGATGTCAATAGATACCCCCACCCTATATAACATCGTGCTATTTCTCCGCGATGCGTACAAATTAAGGGAAAAACTGATTCAAAATGTTACCTTATTTACTTGATGTTATTTGTATATACATATATTTGTACTTTGAGGCTGTGAGCCTACAGTGCACAATAAACTGATTATTATTATTATTATTAACTTCGTTTTACATTATTAACAATGAGCGGTTGCTCAGGAAAGTCCTTCTAAAGGAGGGTTACACTGAGGAATTTTCTCAGCTGCTTCTCATTGTAAATATTTCTATTTATTTAGTTGATTAAGTTCAACAGGTTACTGATCTCATATATATTTTTCTACATTATACATTCAAGCTGTTTCACTGTATGTGAAAGGTTTTGTTTTGCCATTATCCGTTGCATAACATTGTTTCTTGATTGTATTTGACCTTGAATGATATTGACCCTAATATTGAGCATAGTATAATAGTCTTTAGACAATCATTTGTTTGGAATGTAATCACTTTCATTTTTGTTTTGCATTTGTGTATCATCAGCTGTACCACTACTTCTACTTCTAATCTATTCGCATATAATAGTATAATTATCTAGTTTGATAATTAAATCATTTGGGGTGATTAAATTAGTTTAATGACTTAATTTAGTTTATAGTTTGATTTTACTCTTTTGTAGTTTTGGCTTTCTTGTAAATAGGGCAAGCCTCAAATTTGTTGTCGTGGTTAATATTAAGTATTGAATAGCTATTAGTTATTGTTTTAGATAAGTACTTTATTGACTACATGCGTGTTTGTTTGTTCTTTTCACTTAACATTGTAAGGTTAATATTTGCATGTCCGAGTACTTAGGCTATATTAATTAAGTTAGGTGTATATCAGGTTTACTTTATACCATTACCTTCCCATCCTACATCACTCACCGTTATCAATCAACTTTTACAAAAAAAAATTATCATTAATGCATTTACATACTTCCATTTGACACTGATTTTAGCTCTTGAAACCACAATGATAAATTATCGTATGGTTTCTTTATGAAGCTTAAGTGATTCATCTTGCGATAATTGACCCGATGTTATTACATTTTGCGTTTTTTTTTGGCATTAATTCGTATTACCATTTGAGATTGCTCGGAGACTTTAATCGTTTGGTCAAACGAGTTTGGTGTTTATCGTGTGTATGATTGACATTTTCTTGTAGATGGCTGATTGTTGATGTAGTATGACTGACGTCACCATTATTTGCGCTGTCTGTGAATTGTATCTTCTTCAATATTGCCAAATTTGTATGTGATTGTGAAGTAGTTTTGCTTCTGTGATTGGGTTACTTGTGTATAACCCCTGTGTTTGAAAATGTCGCGAGATGGGTGTGAATTGCTCGCAGGAGTTTGACTTGAAGGAAAACTTAGCCACAATACCACAAGAGGAAAGACTTTCGTTACTTAGAGAGTTTTTACCCTCCACAGACTTCGATAGGGAAATCATCAACGTCATTTAGGGCAAGCATCTCTTGTATTCACTCCGGTCTTACCCCCCGTGAGGGATATTTGTTTACCAATATTCTCTGGGGATGGAGGGAAGGGGGAGTTGTCGTACTTCTAATGGAAATATGAGGTTTGTTGTCTCCTTGTTGAGAATCATCCCCAAACCATGGTATTGCAGGCCATACGTCGATCTTTGCGGGGCACTGCAGCCAAAATACTCCGGTACTTGGGCGAGTCAGTTACAACCAAAGAAATCTTTGCTAAGTTTGACTGTATTTGGCGTTGTTCTGACAACAGAACAATTATTTGAGGAATTCTATGCTTCTAAACAGCGGCCATGTGAGAGTGTCTCCGCCTGGGGATGTAGACTCGAAGAGTTACTTGCTCAAATCAGAGAGCAGGAAGACTTGTCAGATGATGGAAGTGAACCCATGTTGAGAACTAAATTCTCGATGGGGTTAAAAGATCAGCATGTTAAAGAAGCCACTAGACATTATTTGGATGCGAAACACAAGTATGACGGTCTGTTTAAACAAGTTAGACAAGTAGAGCATGAATTCCAAATGTCTACGCAGTCTAAAGCGCGTGTTAACCAGCAGAGCGTGTCGAATGATGAGCTTTTGCGCAAAATGGAATTGCTTATGCAAAAGGTTGATGACATGGGTCAAAGACTTCAGTCTTTAGAAATGGAAAACAGTGTCCTGCAACTCCCAAATGCTCCAGCGAGAAGAAAGCCTCCTTCAGTACGGTGTAAACGATGTGCTCGTTTTGGTCATCCAGAGGATAAATGCCGAGCCCGCTTTCACGTCGATGGCAGGCATTTAAAAGAGAATTCACCCTCCCACAGGGGCGAGGTCGAGGGTGTTCTAGTAGCAGCCCCACGGTTTTGAAGTTCAGATCCGAAGCTAATCTAGTTGGTATGGCTAACGAGGTCCCAATGAGAGTGTCTGGCAAAGATTGCACTGGGTTGATTGACACAGGATCAGAGGTAACCACTGTGGCCACAGGATTTCTTAAAAACCACTTTCCTGACATAGAAATTGAATCGATTTCGTCCTTGTTAAATGTGGAAAGTGCTGGTGGTCATCAGCCTGGCTTTCAAGGTGTGGTGGAATTGGATTTTAAGTTTACGGTGCTAGGACAATCGGTGGCAATTCCCACGCCTGTACTGGTTGTCGGAGACACCATGTACAATCGTTCTGTGCCGGTCATTATCGGCACAAACGTCTTGCAATGTGTATCTGAATCGGATCTTGATTTAGCAGACATTGAAGATTCAACCAGTCGTTCATGGAAAGTGGCGACTCGTGCATTGCAGAATCGCAACAGTCCACTGTTGGGGAAGTTAAGTGCTGTAGACAAGTACTTTCCGGGGTAATTGCCAAGTAACTATCCATGGCATTGTTCGCGCTGGAGAAATCGGAAAGGCTCTCACGTTAAGTGAACAAGGGGATTACCAGTCACTTCCCAATGGTGTTGTCTTTGTTCCATATATTCAACGCGTTGAATCTTACTCCAAAGCGTCCACCCGCGTTCCCATTCGAGTGCATAACCTGACAGGGTAGGACATAACGATTCCTGCTAAATCTCAATTGTGTCAATTATCGCCTGTTGGCATGGTAAGTCAGCAGTGTAAGTCTGTGTCAGCACAGATGCAGACGACGACCACTGATATAGATCAGGATGCGCCCACACCCGCCTCTTTTCTATCCAGATTTGACTTGGACACAATAGATCAGGAACATAGAGAAACTATCGGACCTACTTACGAAATGTAAGGACGTATTTGCCCTGACTGACGCTGAATTAGGTGGTTTGTCTACGGTAGAACATCCGATCAGATTGACAGACGAAACTCCCTTTAAGCAGAAGTATCGCAGGATTACCCCGACCATGTATGAAGAAGTGAAACAACACCATCAGGACATGCTTGACTGCGGCGTTATTCGACCCAGCAACAGTCCATTTGCTTCACCTGTTGTTTTAGTTCGAAAGAAGGATGAGAGTCTGAGATTCTGTATAGATTACCGCAAACTGAACGCTCGGACTATCAAAGACGCTCACTCACTACCACGTATTGATGACACACTCGACGCCCTCTCTGGCGCTCGCTATTTTACATGTCTCGATCTCAAGTCTGGATATTGGCAAGTACATGTCAAGGAGAGTGACAAAGAGAAGACCGCCTTTACGACAGGACCTCTTGGCTTCTGGGAGTTTAATATTGTGCCATTTGGGCTAACGAACGCTATCGGCCACTTTTCAGCGGCTAATGGAGAGGTTATGGGGGATATTCACTTGAAGGAATGTCTGTTGTATCGAGACGACATTATCGTCTTTTTCTCCACCCTAGAGGAACATCTCCAGCGTCTTGAGAGAATTTTTCGAACAACTCAGACAGTATGGTCTCAAACTGAAGCCCTCGAAATGCACGTTTCTTAGACCGAAAGTGAAATACCTAGGTCACGTGATAACCGCAGAAGGTGTGCAAACTGACAGTGACAAAGTTTCCGCAGGGAAAGACTGGCCCAAACCTCAGAATGTTCAGGAGCTCAGAAACTTCCTTGGCTTCGCCGGCTTTTACCGCCGATTTGTAAAGGACTATGCCAAAATCTCACGACCGTTATATGACTTATTGAAGGGACAGACTAATGCGAAAACTGCGGCGAAGAAAGCTTCCTATTCAGTTCGCTTTGACTGGAAAACCGCCCAAGATGATGCGTTCCATGATTTAATTGACCGTCTCACCAGTACACCCATTTTAGCTTTTGCTAATTTTAAGTTACCATTCAAGTTGCATACTGATACCAGCCTTCAAGGGTTGGGAGCCATTTTGTATCAAGAACAAAATGGCGTCGACAGAGTCATTGCCTACGCCAGTCGGGGTCTCTCACCATCTGAGCGTAATTATCCAGCCCAGAGTTTCTTGCGTTGAAATGGTCTGTATGTGATAAATTTAGGGATTATCTTCACGGCAGCCATTTTACTGTGTTTACAGACAACAACCCACTGACTTATGTCTTGACCACTGCCCGGCTTGATGCCACAGGTCATCGCTGGCTCGCGGAACTCACCAACTTTGACTTTGACGTAGAGTATCGTTCTGGAAAGACTAATGTTGATGCCGATGCATTGTCCAGAATACCATACACCTTCAGCTCAGACGTAACAACCGCAATACGTCACACCCAGCACGTTCCAGGCGTGGAGACTATGCTCACGAATCCCACAGTGATAGACCAGTTGGGCGAAACCGCTCTGCCATCCATAGCGGAACAGAAGAATGGGTCAAATGACAGGCGGAAGATCCAGTTATTTTGGATGTCATTCATTCTCTTAGAGGAAAATCTGTTGAGTCGGACGATCCTGCGGTTAAGGTGCTATTACGCTATGTGAAATCGTTGGTCTTACGCCACGGTATATTGTTTAAGCGACGCTTAGTTAACGAACAGGAAGTTCTTCAAATAATACTGCCATCACGATTCCACCAGTTAGCTTTCAGAGGTGTGCATGACGAGTTCGGCCATTTAGGCCGAGACAGGACTGTCGACCTGCCTCAGGCTAGATTTTACTGGCCTGGCATGACCCGCGATGCTGACAATTATGTAAAAACCTGCACGACCTGTATCAAACGGAAATCGAAGGTCCAGACTGTTCCGTTGGTCAATGTAAAAACAACACGCCCACTAGAGTCGGTCTGTTTGGATTATCTGTCCCTGGAAGAATCTAGAGGGAAGGTTAAGGACGTTCTCGTTATCACCGATCATTTCACCCGATACGCCACAGTGATCAGGGGCGCAACTTTGAATCTCGCATTATCGCAGAATTGTGCCAACTTTTTAATTCAACATTGCTTGGCATGTTGTCCAGCGACAACAAGGCCAACTGGAGAGACCATGTCGCGCCACTTGCACATTCATACAATTGTACGAAGAATGATACTACAGGGTTCTCCCCATTATTTCGTATGTTCGGGAGACAGCCCCGTCTTGCCATTGACATGACGCTCGGTGTCACGGAGGACGTAAATGAACACACTGAAACTTACCTTACCTATGTCAAGAGACTGAAAGACAGACTGAACTACGCATACCGAGTCGCGGCGACTCAAACTGAGGTGCGACAAAGTCGACAAAAACATAGGTATGACGATATTCATGTACTGACAAACGCATCAGTAGTAACAGGAGATAGAGTGCTTGTCAAGCAGACTGGTTTTGAAGGCCCTCAGAAACTGGCGATCGAAGACGACGTGTTTAAGTGAACATGAAATTTTGTTCTCAAGAGCGATTGCTTGACTCATTATGAATGGCGCTACGAACTTAAATTTTTATCTAATAATACGTCATCGTGACGTGACATGACGTCATTTGACGTTCGCGAAAATGCTCAAGATGGCTTTTATTTTTTTAATATGCCTACTTATCAACTCTGGTTGTGACAGCTATTGCCAAAGTGGCTGAAACTAAAGCAAACCAAACATGTCGTAGGATCACGTTAGGTATGACGTCATTTTTGACGCATACTTATCCCCTGCGCCAAAAGAGTTACACACGGCACAAACTGTCCCTGAACACGACCTGCAACGTCAAGCGACCCGAAGGTCGCCATACCTTATAATAGCTGAGTAAAAGCTTACGTAAGTAGTGTGACGTCATGACGTCATAGCGACGTTATGACGTGACGCACGACAACATCCAAGTGGCAATACGCCATGGTTTACTCCCAAAACTTATTCGATTAAAGAGCTAGGCGATAAAAAGAATAGTCCTTCAGCTATGGCTTGACGAAATGGCCAAAAGTTGCATTAGTTCATCATTGCGGAGACACGGAGACCTAGGACAAGAACAAAGAACACTGCAGGCGAAGTGATATAGCAACTCATTTGTTTCTTTTACTAGGTTTCTGCCGATCAATGGTCCCTACCATTTGGTCTAAAGATCACAGCTCTGGCATGTTTTTCTTAATTTTGACGTTGTTTTAAAGATGGACACAATCTCCATTCACTCATCATTGGTGGCCCTCAAAGGTGTAGTCCCACTTTGAAGCGCTCTAGCGCCATAACTGAGCAACATCCGCATTAAGTGATCTGTAGATGCTTATTGGCAACTAGTTGGCGAAAAGAATGCAATTTTAGCATTTTTATCTGATTTTTGACGATTTTTCTTTCAATAGCAAGAATCTGTATGTTTATCATTAGGCCAGTGACTTCGTTGCCATGGAAACAAAAAGTAATACAGAGATCGCCGTGTTTTTCTATAACTTGCTTTAAGGTGATATTACCTCACTGTGTGGCGAAGGAGACTGAAATAGCTTAAGCGAAAGTAGGTCATATTCGATCAAGTTCATTTTTCCCAATAGGATCCCATGTTAAACGATTTTGACTATATACCGAAAAGTAATGTGGCTATGGAACCATGTTGATAGATTATGACTCAGCTTAATATTATCCATTCACAGGTGCAAGCATTGAGTGCTGGCTTGAATAGGACACCCGTGGGAGCCTCTGCTAACACCAAAAAGCCGTATCTTTCACCATTGGCCAAATTCAAAAAAATCCTGTGACGTCACTATTTGCTCCAATCGCATGCGATAAGCACTGAGGCTACTATGTATCATGTTTAACTAAGAAAAAAATGCCGGTGTCGCTTGATGGAGGCACTTGTAAAATACACGACAAAACATTTTTCCCAGCCTAAAGATACAGCGCTTTAACATGGGAAGTCCCATAGAGAACTGCCGTCGGCCCTGAAACCGGAAGTAAGATAGGAACATATCGTTTTTAGTTTGCAGCTATACGAGGAACTACTTTTACTACAATATAATGCTACTCACTCATTTTTGGGATTTTTTTTCTGATTTTTGACGATTTTTTTTAAGTACCAAAAGTGACGTCATCGTGACGTCACGTGACGCATCAGATAACTCTAAGATTCTACACAACTCATCTTAATTCATATTTCTACGGCATATTAGAATATCATAGCGATAGTCTGATGGCAAATGCGCCCTAAAGCGAGGAAAAAAATGACCTTATTTTACTCGAAAATAAGTGTTACGCATCAAAAAGTGAACAATACCCGAAAATTGCGCCTTGAATGCTAGCACATCTTGAAACTGACCAGAGATCTCTAGCGTCAATATTAACGGAGATATAAGCGTTTTTAGTTATTTTTCCAAAAAATCACTGTGATCTTGACCTTTGACCTTTTGATGTGCGCAACAAATATGTTGTAGCCCTACTGCGTAGCTATTAGGTACTAAAGACTGCGAACCGATGCATGTAGGTGTTAGGCCGTAAGAAGACTTCCCGTTTTTGCGTGAAACAGACATACAAACGGACTAACAAACACGACCGACCGACATATGACGAAAATTGAAAATTTTCGTCATAATGAAGTACACGGTCGCGTAATGACAAATCGTTTTTCGTTTATCGTTTTGCGTTGGTTGGTTATTCAGGACGCTTTAACCACTGTTGGTCATATCGCGTCAATGGGATAAAGAAGGGAGAGTGGAGCCATGTCCCCTACTCTTTACGAAGAAAGACATGGGATCTTTATCCTGCGACCACACAGACATGGCCACAGCAGGGCTCGAACGACCGATGCACGTACGTGCCGTTAGGCTCTCAGGTGACCAGAGCACTCAATGCGAGCGCTCTAGCCCACTGAGCTATCGCGCCCGCTCCTATCGTTTTGGGAAACGAAATAAGAAACACGAGTTGAGCCGACTGGGCGGTGGTCCGTAACTGAGAATTTAAGCTTAGGGCGTAGCCGGCGTATCCGGGGGGGGGGGGGGGCAACAGGTATATCAGATCGCGGGAAGCTAGAAAATAGCCGAATATCTTGAAGGAGGGGTATTATAGCCCACAAGTGAATGGGTTCGAGAAAAAGAAGGTCCGCGCATTGACCAAAACGTACAAGCTACTTGTGTTATACACGCCCATTCAAGTTTCTTTTAACATTAGGTGGAGGATCCGATTTCCAAATCATAAACTGTGTTTTGGACGAGACCGTTTAGCTTGGCTGAAAAATAGTGTCGATGCAATAACGCCTGTTAATTTGGTGATCGTTTTATGTGTATTATTGCTTGTCATTTATTGATAACACTTATGTATTGAGCTCATGTACTGCTTGCTTGTTTCAACTGTTTGATGCCATTGATATGTTGAGTTCATAATCGTCAACCGCAGTCCACCGTGTTCTGTATCTGTATCTGTATCCCCCTATCCATCACAAGGTATGGCGTCCCCAAGCCTTCCCGAAGTCCCCCTCTCTCCCAACGTTGACTGGCGCACCGTCCGGGAAACCCCGCTCTCGGACGTACAAATGTTAAACAAAACTCTAAATTCTTATCACGCTACCACGGCCACCTCGCTTAACGACCTACATGAACATCTACGCTCACTCTCTCTGTCCAACTACGCACACCTGCTCCCAGGTCCGCTTCATGGACGAAGCGACGATAACGCTAGGCGATTTCTGAAAGAGTACGACCAATTTGCCCTCTTGAGTAACCTATCAAGTGAACGAAAATGCTACCTTTTCCCATTTTTCGCTGTCCGAAGACGGTAAATCATGGTTCTATCGCTTACCTGGTGTAGCGACAAGCAATTGGGAAGAACAACCAACAAATCCCTGACCAAAAAGTGTGTTGCATGTATTGCGAAGGCGACCATTACCTCGCACATTGCCCTAACCGTAGCAACCAACAAATCTCTGACCAAATACTTTGTTGCATGTATTGCGAAGGCGACCATTACGCCGCACGTTGCCCTAACCGTAACAACCAACAAATCTCTGACCAAATACTTTGTTGCATGTATTGCGAAGGCGACCATTACCCCGCACATTGCCCTAACCGTAGCAACCAACAAATCTCTGACCAAATACTTTGTTGCATGTATTGCGAAGGCGACCATTACGCCGCACGTTGCCCTAACCGTAACAACCAACAAATCTCTGAACAAATACTTTGTTGCATGTATTGCGAAGGCGACCATTACCCCGCACATTGCCCTACCAGTAACAACCAACAAATCCCTGACCAAAAAGTTTGTTACATGTATTGCGAAGGCGAACATTACCTCGCACATTGCCCTAACCGTAGCAACCAACAAATCTCTGACCAAATACTTTGTTGCATCTATTGCCAAGGAAACCATTACCCCGCGCATTGCCCTAACAGTGGGAACCCTGTCACGGAGAGGACTACCCCCACTTGCTTCTTCTGTGGTATTCCCAGCCATAAAAATCCAACTGCAGACGACGCCTCGGACTGCAGTCTCGAGTCAGGGAAAGACACAGTCGTCCCAGGAATCCCTCCCGGCAATCATCCAGGCCTGACCGTTCACAGAGGCCGCCACCATTGCCTCCCCAATCCGTCCGACCCCTTTCAACATGTGATCCAGTGGGACCTCCCGATGACTCGAATAGACCCCTCGCTGTGAACCAAGCCATTAACAACCGTGTAGCCTCGAAACCCTTTCTGGAGAATACTGTGCCGGTCTACATATGCGGACGGAAAGCACATGCCCTCATTGACACAGGTGCCGCGCTATGTGCTATCGGTGCGTCACTACTCTCTTCCCTACCCCATACCTTTGCTATCCGTAGCCCCTACATAAAGCATGTTCAAGTTGCCAACGGTGCCAATATTCCCGTACACGGTTGTGTAGATCTGCCCTTGAGGATTGCAGACAAGGAGTACAGAGTATCTTGTCTTGTCCTCGAACACTGCTCCCAAGATATCATTCTTGGAACGGATTTCCTCCAGCAACACGATGCCGTCATCGACTTTCGCCATAAACGAATTTCCTTACACAATCCTAATCCCGCCCGGGCGTCGATTGATTGCATCCCGCTCATTCAGAGGCGATATGCCAAACATATCTCCCCACGACTATCAGGTTCCCGAACGGCATTCAAGGTGAGTGTCAATCCCGAAATGACTTCTCCGCTCGCTTCATGGTTGCCAAGGCCGCAGTCCAAGTTCAGGACAATTGCGTGCCACTCAGACTTTGCAACTTGACAGCTCGTCCACTAACAATCAAAGCTGGCACCCGTCTAGCAACATTCACGCCATGGTCCAATGAGACGGAATTCCACCCTTATAAGGAAGACACTCTCAAAAAAAACCGACACAGTGCCCGCGTCTCTATCACCCTCCACTCCGCCCAATCGCCTTCATGATCGCGTCCCGCCAGTCACTATAGAGCCCAGTCTGAGTCCGGGACAAACAGCTCAACTAACAAAACTAGTCAAAGAATTCAGTGACATCTTCCCATACGCCGAATCAGGATCTCTAGGCTTCACCCCAGTCGTAGAGCATGAGATCAAGTTGAAGCCGGACGCTCGCCCTATCTCAAAACCGCCGTATCGCTGCTCCCCTCACCTACGGACAGAAATCGACAAACAGGTTCAAGACCTTCTGCAGCAAGATAAGATAAAGTTTTATTTAACGTCGGTATGTAAAAGTCAACAATAAACATTAGCACACGTGCTATTGACCGACAAAAGACATTATTGAACCGTGCGAGGGAGGCGAATGGGCTTCACCCGTCCTCCTTGTCAAAAAGGAAAAACGGTGACTACCGTTTCGTTGTCGACTACCGACACCTGAATGCCAACAGCATTCCTCAATTCCTAAGAATTCCGCGCTTAGACGATACCCTCGATGACCTTGGTGGAGACTCACCCCTTTACTTCAGTTCACTGGATCGGAACAGCGGCTACCATCAGGTTGGTCTCCACCAAAACTCTCGCGACTATTCAGCATTCCTTACCGCACAGGGAAAGTTCCGCTACCGAAGAATGCCACAGGGTTTAGCTTCATCGCCCTACACGTTCCAGCTACTCATGGACAAAATTCTTAAAGGTATGCACCACAAATACGTGCAATGCTACCTCGACGATATTTGCGCAGCCACTCGTTCCTTCGAATCACATATCGACGCTCTACGAGATATATTCTCACGACTGCGAGCGGCCAATCTGACGCTGAAGGCATCAAAATGCATCCTTGCAGCGCCACAAATAGAGTTCCTTGGCCACTTAGTGACATCTGACGGCCTAAAACCTGACTTGCGAAAAACCGATGCAATCAGAAATCTCGCTCCTCCAAAGAAAGTCAAAGACGTCCGTTCCTTTCACGGATTAGTCGGCTTTTTCCGTCGCTTCATTCCCGGCTTTGGTCTGATAGCTGGACCGCCCTATGACCTAACGAAGAAAGACGCAAAGTTCGTCTGGACAAAGGAATGTGAAGAGTCATTCAAGAAACTGAGACTGAGTCTCACTGAAGCCCATGTTCTACAGTATCCCGATTTCTCAAAGCCATTTTGTTTATGTACTGACGCTTCTTCCTACGGCATAGGCTCTGCCCTCTGTCAGGAAACCTCCGACGGCACTCTGCTGCCAATCGCCTATGCTGCTCCTTCCCTTTCCAGCCCCGAGCAATCTTACACAACCACAGAACAGGAACTGCTTGCCATAATTTGGTCAGTACACAGATCACGCCCCAATTACATGGCTGCTCAGAAAGAAGGATCTGACAGGCCGTCTTGCACGTTGGAATATCATGCTCCAGAACCTCTCATACGACGCAAGACATGTCCCCGGAAAGTTCAATGTGCTCCCCGATTTCCTCAGCCGCTCCCCTCCAGCAACGATAAGAACTGAGGAGGACAATGTGATTGACGCATTCCCAGATATGCCCATGCCTCTGAAGGCACAAAACGCCAAACAGGATCCTCCTACTGTCGCCCAAATCTCGCGGCCGATACCAACCACTTCCGAAAGCACGGACCATGTCCTGTCCTCGCCGACTTCTAGTAGCCTAGCAATCTCCGTCTCGGCCGGCATGAAGCTCGATACCGGAATAGCCTTAGACTTTAAAGAACGATTCGGCAAGCTGCACAAGCTCAGAAACCAGCACAAACGACCGGGGCAGGTCGCAACACTATCCCATAAAAGACGCTCGATCTATTACATGGTCACCAGCTCCACTTCTAACGAGCAACCCACAATCAAGTCCTTTACGCAGGCCTTAGAAGCTACCCCGAGATAATTGTCTCCAATCTCAGGTATCCCATCTTGCGCTGCCCCTGGTTGATCGATACACTCACGGTTTTAGACCAACTACTGTTCGATCAATCGTTGCAAACGTTTTCGTCTGCACAAACATTGTAATAACATTCCACGAAAATGCTATGCTACGAAAATGCGATCCCGACCCCGACAGCGACAAATCAGATGGCAATTGCCCGCGCATTAAAGCAATATGCTTACATGCGCCAGCTTAGATTTTTTTCATTTTAGAATCAAGACTAAAGTATCTTAAAATTTATGATGCATATGTTTTTATATCTCTTTGAGTCTGTAAAACAAACATTTCAACATAACACTGCGCGGTTTATTTTTATCGCTCGCGGACGTGATAGCGAGCCGCGGTCGACATCACACACAAAATAGCGAACTGCGAACAGGCGCGCAGGGATATAAAGCCGGCCACCAACTTCTGCTCCGTTGACCAAAATGCTTCTCTCCGGATAGCCCGCAGGCTTTCAGGATTGAAACTCAAGACAGAGTGTACTTATTTGACACGGAGAGGAGGTTGGTAATACAAAAAAATACGGAATATATTGCTTTAATGCTAAGACACGGGCTATGGCCAAGAAGGCCAATGACCGGCCCAGACCGTCACGCCACGCTTACCCTCGTGCTGACAAGCGTAGGGCAAAATACCAGCAGCGAATGACGGCCACAGCGCCAGAAACTCTAGCAGATATTGCTCTCACTCCCGCTGCCGTTAAAGAGGCACAGCAAGCCGATCCGGAATGCAAACAGCTGTATGATATTCTGAAATTCGGCACCTTACCTGCCAATGACGTTGAGGCCCGCGCTCTGGTCCTCAGGGAAGGAGACTTCTACGTCATAGATAACGTACTGTATCACCTTTTCACTTCCCACAACAAAGCTGAAGCAGCAAAGGCCCAACTGGTGATACCCCAGGGTCTAAAATGCCAGATTCTCGCTCTCCATCACGAGTCAAGCTTTGCTGGTCATGTCGGAACCAGTAAATTGCTTAGCGTCCTCCGCGACCGTTTCTTTTGGAAAAACATGCCCACCGACATCACAAACTATGTCGCATCATGCGAAATCTGTAATCGGTCTAAAGCCTCGATCCAAAAAGTCAAACCCGAATTACAGCCTCACGAGCTGACACACGCACCTTTCGAAAAGGTTTGCATCGACTGGATGGGACCAATCAAAGCCTCTGACGCAGGCAACAAATACATCGTGGTGGTTACCGACTACTACAGTCGCTACACAATTGCCTGGCTAACCCCCTCCACTACGGTTCTGCGATTGCCAAGCAGTTCTATGACAACATCATATGTGTTCACGGTTGTCCCCGGGATATCGTATCCGAAAATGGCAGCGCTTTTGTCTCTCGACTATTCAAGGAGCTGTGTTCGATTTACAATATCAAGCCAAAGTTCGCGTCAAGCTACCACGCCCAGACGTCTGGATTGACAGAGCGAGCCGACATATCCATCATTACACTATTACGAACCTACGTGAGCGCCAAACAAACTGACTGGGATATCTGGTTGCCTTCTGTGTGCTTCGCGCTGAACAGCACTGTGTCAGCCAGTACGAGATACTCCCCATTCTACCTCCTATTCGGCAGACTACCAGTGTTCCCAAGCGAGATTAATCTACCTCCGCCTGGACGCCTCCCCCACACCATAGAGAACGCTCTCGCTCACATTATTGAAAACTCCAGAGACGCCTACTTCGCATCACTTGCTAGACGCTCAGAGTAACATGAAAAGCCGACACGATCAGGATGCCAAGACGCCCAACTTCAAACTAGACTCAGTGGTGTATATGTACAAACCAAACCTGAATGCCCCTGGGAATCAGAAGAAACTCCAGCGGTCGTACCATGGCCCGTACACAATCACACGCTTCGTGTCCACCGCCACAGTCAAGTTACGCGACCTCCGCTCCCGAGCATACCTCAGGAAGGCCGTCAATATCTCTCGACTAAAAATTGGCCAAGAGCGTCTGGTAGTAAATGCATGGGACCCAATCCCCGACGATTCAGAGTCCGACAGCGACACCCTGGATATTTTGTCCAACCTTTCTATCGCATCGCATAGTGCCACCCTCTGCCCGGAAATCTCTGAAATATCAGATGATTCATCCGAGATCCAATCCGACCAGGAAGAAGTCCTTTCTCGACCTATCCTTTTTATGCAGGTAACCACAAAAACAATGCCAACGTCCAACAGTGTTCCCCAGGCGAAACGAGATCACCCCGCTAATCTACATGGTTCTTATTCAGATGTCACGGACATAGTTGACGCGTGTTACGCGCGAGGTACAGGACTCCGCATCAAGGTTGTCTTCGAAGATGACACTCACAGCTGGTTGCCCATCACTAGCCTCAACGATACGGCCCGCAAACTGTTTTATCACAAGCAACTCACATGAGTGACGAATAGCAAACATATGTCTAACCCGTTATGAAGTTCTATTTTCAGACACTCTATCCGGTACTGAAACCCTCAAAGCTCAGCGGCGCACACCCTTCTTTACCTGTCATGGACTCTCCTGTTCCCAAAATGATTGATGTTTTTTACATGACAAAGTTACCTGCTTAACCTTTGCACGTTTACCTTCTAACCGCTTGCGTGTTTGCCGACAGTCTAATCAATTAACCGACCAGAGTGACTAAAACCCACCTAACAAATAAACCCTGTAACTCAAATAACGGGCAACCTGAACACCTCGCCACCTGATGCAGACTTGTTTTCATTTAACTGTCCTTATCGGCTGAACGCTAAGTATCGCTTCCCCCTTAGTAGTCGGGTCTACTTGGCGTGGTCGACGACCGCGGCGATGGATGTAAAGTTCATCATGTTTGTACTCCATGTATCAAGCCACGTTTATTTCGGAAAAACAACGATATCCACGGCAACTTTCGATGCAGTTGACGAACTAGGACAGGTATTGTATGGAAGGCAAAACTCCAAAAGGTAAAGAACTTTCATCATATTCGCAGACTTCACCAGCGGTTGAACCATAGAAGTTAACTTTCATAGTTACATGACGCAAACGCGGGACAAAGAAACTGCATATTTTCAAGATTAATATATTTTTGCACATTGAAGCTACTGCGATGGCACTGTTCTATCACATCACTAAACAACTTTCTCTTCCATTTTTATAGCTGGAACAATCAACGACGCACACTCATGCCCCAAGAAACTTCTCGAAAGGACTCGCGGTCAAAGGACACGGACCCTCGAGAACGTCCCTGAACAAACCAACAAATAAGCTTCAAGATCTAACCATCAGTCTAGTCCAACGAAAGACCATTCGCGCCCCACAATCGTGTACTGCTGCCTGATGTATCATATTGCTGTATTTGTGTCGCGCTATGTGTGTGTATTCGTGAAAACCTTATGTTATTGATTTATGACAGACTTTACTAGATTAACCTATTTTCGCATAGCACAGAATTGTTTTGATGTGCTATGCTATGACGTTGAGAATTTTGTATATGTATATATAGCTCATGCACCCTCAAATCGAACAAATTTTGCATTATTAGCACGAACAAGGGTTGTACGCCACATCATCAGCCCATACTTAACCAACGATGCGTAGTGGAAACGCATTTTTCTCATGGCGGAGATGAGTGTTATACACGCCCATTCAAGTTTCTTTTAGTGTATTACATAAACAATAAGATAACACGCCATGCAAGCGCTAATTCTAGGAGCCCAATTCTAGATTGACTAACTGTCATAACAACGATTGTTATCTTCAGCGGTTATTTGTTTGTTAACACTTTAGAACTGATCCCAAGTGACACCTTCATTAACTGGTCAAATGTAATCCACAATTGTTCACTACGTGTCACGCTGTTACAGTCGGCTGACTAGGGTGGGATAGTTAGTTAGGGGGACGGAGCGGAGAGACGAGTCGGGGACAGGACAACGGGAGATACCGACTTCGTGGAAGGCGCCCCTTTGATGGAACTAGAGTAGGAAAGTATACGAAGGACTTTAAATCATAGGAACTCACATCGCATCAAGACAGGTATTTAATGCACGTATCCGCCCACGCTACATGTTCATTTGTAAATCACATAATACATTTTATATTCATGATATACTATATAAACCATAAAACCTCTTCAAGCGTTTGTTGTTGCATCGACTGCGGTAACCAGCCAAGCTAGCTACCTCGTTCTACCTGGCCCGAGCTATTCCTCAACTCCGAGCCCGGAGTAAATTCCCTGTACATTCTGGCCATCCTTAACGGAGCCGAATGCAACATTATAACACTTGCAACTGTGTATCTTGTATCTTTTCTCTCGTCAACGAAACAGGCTGAGGAAAGAAAGAAAAGCGTTCGATGTGTTAAATACACATCGCACGGCACAGGTAGGCCTAACTGTTGACCGAAGCTGCCTTAAAACGTTTATCCAACAGAGTACGCTATCTTTCTGTTCGACATGAGCTGGATGAGTTAGCAAAATCCCAAATACAGCGTCAAGCACATTTGTATATTAAGCAAAATCTAACAGAGACTATCTCTAAACAGCCGCCAATATATAACGTGCGCAAAGTTGCTTAATGCGTGCTCATACAAACATGGTGGATAAAGAAAGGTGTCCATTACAGGGATATCTGGGTCCGCGACTTCCACAACCACCCTGGATCCGCCACCGGTTTAACAAAAGTGTACATTGTGGGGTGGGCAATAATCGGGGTGTTTTTCATGGTGGTTTTACATCTATCTGTGTGGCGTTTTACTTGGGGGTGGATCCATGCCACTAACGTTAGGCCTTTATCGTCGGTTTAGTTAGCTTAGGCCTACATGTTCGGTTTATTTCGATTTTTGTACCGTTATTTAACCAAAGACAGAGACGGGTCACAAACTAAACAAAAACGCCCTAAGTGTGATGTAGGTATGCATATTACAACCCATTACAGGCCGCCACCCGCCCTGTTAGCAGTGGGGTTAGCATGGCGCGCCGTGACTCCACGTAATCGGCGCATTTTTTTGGGCCAGCATCTCCTCTCGAATGCCCAGTGGGGTTGCCACCTGTGGTGGAGTGCACCAACCGGGCGCAAGTTGGTCGCAAGCGGACGCCCGGCTTACGCCGGCGTAAATCCGCGCGAGGAATGTTACGCGGTGTGCACCAAGCGGACGTAGGGCGGGCGTTAGTCGCAAGTTGGTCGCACCGCTACGCCAGCTAGGGGGTAGGCGTAAGGCAAGGGGGTGGGTGGTCGCAAGTATCAATAACGCAACCCAGGGTGATGAAACTTCTAATTTTCGACTTCATTGAGCATGAAGACAAACTGTTAGTCATAATTACTGGATGAAATAGCATATGACGCACTTTGTTAAGTAAAACAAATGAGTGTGCAACTGACCCTGCGTCCCATGGGCTTTGCCAATAGTAATCCACGAGCGAGTGAATCATGTTGCACGCTGGATGCACAACGCATTAACTGTTGTCTGTATCTTGATCAAATTGTTTTTGTTGACCCATATCACAACCGGGATTGATGTTAGAACATCTTTATTATCTTTATAGCGAGCTCTAGCGAGCTATTATGGTAACGTATACGAAGGGAAAAAAATTAATAAATAAATTAATTAATAGCGAGCTCTAGCGAGCTATTATGGTAACGTATACGAAGGGGGAAAAAAAATAAAAAAAATAAATAAATTAATAAATAAATAAAAATAAATAAAAAAATGTTTGGCTTGCCATACATTGCCATACTATAGGGTATGTAAGTGACATCACGGACAGCGCGCGCTCACCTCCAGCGAATTCGGTTTTGGGTACATGACGCTTCACCGCCCCATATACAAAACATGGGGAGCTCTTTGTAATGGTGTGAAACGCACAGAAAACCAGCGTCTTGCGATTTAAAACTAGTACGAGTATGAAGGTACACCCCAAACATTTATTCCATATGGTTTTCAAATCTAACATTGCATTCATATCTCAAACATCAGTGAGTCTAGTTTGAGGCCCATAGTAAAGTATAGGGACCCGCTGACGCGTTGTACCCAGAACGGTTGTTTCTAGAGGTGAGCGCGCGCTGTCTGTGACGTCACTTACAGACCCTATACGATTCAAAAAACGTCGGCCGCGCGTCATGGCCGAGAAGGAAGGCGATAATAGGAGCCATTTCAGAAAGTTCCAGACTATATAACAGAATATACGCCTAAAATTATTATTTTATTGCTTTATTTGTCTGAATAATGAAGGATTATGATTATGAAAACTATAAAACATTGATTACATTTGTATTCACCATTTCTCCCGGCTACTAGCGGAACGCCCTCTGTTGGGACATTGATGCTAACATCCGGAAAATGCGAACCCTGGCGAACGCGTTCGAAACTCGACTAAAACTTTTGTTTGTTTTTGCTGTTTGGCATAGATCTAAGTGATAAGAAATTTAGACAAGGTGTGTATTATTTTTGAAAGACATCTGTTTATTTCAACTGATTGCCATGACAGTTTTCATGAATATTTCAGCCCCTGGTTGTCAATTTTTTAAGTCAGACCAGTGACCAAGTCGAGTGTCGTCTTCGCGTCGGTCTGTCAAACTGTCGTGCAGTCGTGTCACTGTCAACCCTGGTCAAATTAGACAAATAACTGACTCAGTCGTTGATTTGTTGACGTCTACTTGTCAGTACGTGTTGTTGAGATTGAAGGTTGGTATTTTGATATAAAACCATCTAACTTAATTGACAGCTTTGGCTAATTTTGATCTTGAACTAAAGTTTTAGTCCAAGCTAAAACAAGTCAGATCAAGTCTGCATGTTTACCTGTTTTACTTTTAGCCATAGATTAGGCCTAGCCTGAATGTTCAGACGGTACAGTCTTGACACTTGTTCTTGTGACTGTATAACAGTAAGCATCAGACTGTCAAACTGTAACGTCTGAACATTCAGGCTAGCCATAGATATCATATGGATATGGTCAGGGAGACAGGAATGAAATAAATCTGGACTGGTTGAAAGAACAAGCATAGCTGTGGTCAACACCAGTGTCAGTGACCCTGACAGAAGTAGGCCTATTGCTATTTGGAATGCAGGTTTTACTTTGATGATTTGGAATCATGTTTAGACCGAGTTATTTTGGGCCAATTGGGGCTTTGGCTCTAAACCGTCTGTCACTGTAAAACTAAAAAGTAGGTAGGGCAAACACTAAATTTTCCATAGACTCTATGACATCAAATTGCAGCTGCAGTTTTTGCCTTTTTAAATATAACAATTTAATTCTGGTCTCTATTATGATTCCAAACCTATATTATAGATGCCTCCACCCATGAAATATATATAGCTCTAATTTGAATATTTGAGACAAATTAAATAAGATTTTAAACAAAAACTGTAAATATTTTATTACCGGTATATATTGTTCATAGATCTATAAAATTTCCTAACATTTGACACCTTTTGCCTAATTCTGACACATATCTCTAGCACATCAAAATTTCAGCTACAGTGTTTGCCTTTTTAAATATAACAATTTAATTCTGGTTTCTAGATTCCAAACCTATATTTCAAATGCCTCCACCCCTGAAATATATAATTTGAAGAGTTTAATTGAGAAAAATTAAACAGGAGTTTCAACCAAAACTGTAAATATTTTAAGAATGATTTATTATATATTGTTCGCATGACTTACTATTTCCTATTTTTGACACATTTTGCCTACTTTTGACACCCAGGATAATTCAGATTTATTCACAACCAGATCACTCATCTATGATTTGAAAAAATAGCTGTTTTTCAGTGCTATTTTTGTTAATTTTCAAATGATTTGAATCTATATAACTTATTTAAATTAATGCCATTATTATGATTTTTAATCAAATGCTGAATGTATATATTTTATTACCCTTAAAGCAACATTTTAAGTTTAAAATTGTCCCAATACAATCATTTTCAATGTCAAATGTCAAAAACTGGTTTCCCTGCCAGACAAATATAGATCTAGATTACCATCACAAAACAATACAGGGCATACAAATATTTTCATATCCAGTCTATTTGGGCATGAAAATTAAACATATCACTGGCTACTTTATGACAAAAATAGCTAGGATATCAACAGTTTAACAAATACTGAATGAAATCCCTTTTCCCGAAACTAAACAGCCCCTCTTAAAATGTCAAGCTTTGAGTATATTCACACAAAAATGGTTGTACTTTGTATTGTCAACATCCCCTTGCTGACAAATAATTAAAGTATTAATCAAAAAGGCAACAATTATTCAATAAAAAGTTTTAATTCAATAATTGTTGCCTTTTTTATTAAACTTTTAATTCAATAATTGTTGCCTTTTTTATTAAAGTTTAATAAAAAAGAGGGAAAAATTATTGGATTTAAAGTTTAATAGAAAAAAGCAACAATTATTGAATTAAAAGTTTAATAAAAAAAGGCAACAATTACTGAAACAACAGTTTTAGTAGCTCATATTGATAAGCAAACACAAATGTGTACCATTTTGAGGATCAGAAAACTGTCTGGACTACTCCTACTCAAGCAGTATTACTTTCAAATAGAGATACCAAGTATACATAATAAACAGGGTTTAGCATGTAAAAGTGTCTACCGGTAAATAGGCAACTAACATATGGTCAGTTTACTTCATTTTACTTATACACTGGTGCGACTTATCTATGGCTCAAGTCTATTAATTTCTCAAAATCGGTGGGTGTGACTTATACACTGGAAATTTGGTAACATATATGCCCAGTTTACTTATCTTTTTTGATGTTTACTTCCTAAAAACATTTTTTGTGAGAGATACCAGTATTACATTGGTAGCAAATTGTATAGATCTAGGATGATAGAAGAAGATAGATGATGATAAAACATACATTGTACTTCTGACATGTGGTGAGTGTTCAAGAAACTTACTCGTGGTGTATTTAGCAACGGTTCAGTATATGTTCTCATGGACAGGTCACAACCGCATAAAGCATGCTATAAAACATGTTATAGATTGCTAGAATGGTAGAAGAAGAAGGATGATGATAAAACATAATTCTGCCATGGTGTGAGTGTTCAAGAAGCTTACTCATGGTGTATTTAGCAATTGTTCAGTATCTGTTCTCATGGATAGGTCACAACAGGCAATGAAAATATGTTTTTCATGAAGGAGTTACCTCAGAAAATAGTTTTAATAGAAATGATATAGATCTACTAAAGTCCTTCTAATATAAATAGAAATATTTATGGACATGTTGTCATCAATTTTTTTTTGCCATATTGGGGCACTTTCTGTGAAAGGGTGTAGCTTTGTTATGAACATATACCTGGTACATAGATAGATATAGATTGCTATAAATCTATGACCAGCTTTAAACTTGATTTAAAAATATCTCATCAACCTAAATATAATTTTAGCAAAAGGAAAAAAGGGTCAGAAAATTAAAAATGAATAAGATATTAATTATCATAAAATAGATCTAATATGATTAATTATAGACTCAAGCAACTACTTATTTTTGTATTTCTCTGCATATATGACTTTAAGCCCAAATATTACCGTTAAACAACTAAGCCATCCATCTTATTTTTAATTAAAAGAAATAGATAAAAACATCATCACCCATCACCTACTCAACCCCAAGCCAACTCGACCCCAAGCTAACTCAACCTCAAACCAACTATACCTGTGTTGGTTTTGGGTCTAGTTGTCTAGAAACCTATAAGATTAGGACAGCTGGCTGCTGCAGTTGATACAGCAGCTTTAAGAGCTAGGCCTTCATTATTTTTTAATTTTGGTGAGCTCGCAACTTAGGCAATGCCTATTCATATTACACTTCCAATAATGACCGAATTTCTGAGTCACTGAAGTTTTTCTTTCGTGCCATTTTGTCTTGGTTCTAGCTTCAAAAGTGAGACTAAATAGAGACGCGTGCGTTTATAACGGAGCCACTAGCTGCTATACACATTCCAGTGCCAAACTGGACTTCGTACACGTGTATATAGCAAGTATAGGCTGTAAATTGTTTTCTTGTCTAAAGCGCTAACATTGAGGGGATCAGGTTTCCTTCTTCCCTACGGCATGTTTCTCTGGTACGCGCCACGGCTTGTCCTTGACCTACGGGTTGCCGCCACCCTTCACACGCCTCAAGGTCGAGAGTCTGCGACAGAAAGGAATTGAAACTTGTGCAGGACACACGCTAATATGTATCACAAAAAGCGGGAACAGCAAAGCTGAATGCTATACTAATGTGTTGTCGGCCGCATCATCACAATGACCCTATGTCTTGTTTAATTAATTGAACACGGGAATATTACATCAACATCAACCTGAGCCATGTTTTGATAATTAGGCTATTTAGCAAGCATAGAAACAATCCACGTCCAACAATGATCTTTCGCATACTTGAATTTACATTTATAAGAGCTGTGATCTTACGTCCGACGTAACTACGCCCGCTCAACGCCGGCTTGGTGCGCACGGCCTAACATTCCTCCCTACGCCGGCGCAATCACTACGCCGGCGTAAATCTGCGACCGGTTGGTGCACTCCACCACTGGCGAATACCGCACGCAACACGAATGGTGCATTGCGTGTATACTATATATACAGCGACAAGAAAAACTGGTTGCGTTATGCATAACCGTATTTTGTTTTTCGTTTACCCGAAACACGGTTTCTGTTAATAATTTTCGTTTTCTATGCGCAAAACGAAAAACGGTTGTTGGTTCGTTTTTCGTTTTTCTTATGATCATTTTGAAAACGAAAAACGATTGGACGGTACATACACGGACCACCATGGCCACCTGTTCAAGCAGAGAACTGTAACTAACCTCCAGAATAGTTAGCTCAGGTTAGGTAATGCTAGGTAATGCTAGGTCAGGTTAGATAATATTAGGTCAGGTTAGGTTAGGCTAGGCCAGGTTAGGCGATGTTAGGTCCGGTTAGGTGCTGTTAGGAGCTGTTAGGTCAGGTTAGGTCAGGTTATGTGCTGATAGGTCATGGTAAGTCAGTCTGGGTCAGGTTAGGTCAGGTTAGCTCAGGTTAGCTCAGGTTAGCTCAGGTTAGGTCAGGTTAGCTCGGGTTAGGTCAGGTTATGTGCTGTTAAATCAGATTAGGTCAAGTAATGTGCTCTTAGGTCAGATTAGGCCAAGTTAGGTGCTGTTGGGTCAGGTCATGTTAGGTCATGTTAGGTCATGTTACGTCAGGTTAGGTCAGGTTAGGTCAGGTCAAGTTAGGCCAGCTTATGTGCTGTTAGGTCAGGCTAGGTCAGACTAGGTCAGGTTATGTAATGTTAGGTAAGACGGAAAATGTCATAACAGAGACAGGGAACCAGTGACTTGACAAAGCAGGGTCTCTCGAATATGTACCATTATAGACAAGAAAGAAGTGCCCAGGCCCTATGAATGTCGCCAATCTCAGAGCAGGCGTTATAGATCATTTGCTGCGAAAACCCGGCCTGTCAGAGTCACACGGCAGGCATAGTTGACGCAGTCCGACAGTGGGGAGCTGAGTGTACAGCAATCGGATCAACCGTCGTTAAGTGAAGTTCTTCAAGAAATACGCAAATCGAAATTAGAAACAGAGCAATGTATAACAAACGGCAAGAAAGAACTTTTGAGCCAAATACGTGAACTCAAAACTGATACAGAAGAACTTCGCTCACAAGTCCACGATCTGACTCAGCAAAATACCAAATATGTCTTACTAAATGACTTCTCAAGGTTGGTGATATAGGTGATCATATGTGTATCCACCATTCATAGCCATACTGACTATTCAGATATCTGACTATTCGATTGTTACTATCGTGAGGGTATTTGCCATCTTGAATTCGCAGACATTGGCCTAATAAAGGAGGTATTGTTACTGTTATTTAAAAAAGGGGACAACTTAGATTTTAAAAACTGGAAACCGATTTCTCTTAAATTTAAATTAGAAACTAATAACCAAAGTGTTGGCCAATAGGCTCAGAAGTGTGTTACAATGTCTAGTCCACGGTGACTAATCCTACTTAGTCAGTGGTTTGGTCCATAAGCGAGACTTTCATCCGGGACCTGATTAGTTATTGCAATGAGAAGAACGTGCAGGGGTGGCTAGGGATTATGGATGGGATCTTTAAGAGGGATAGAAGGTCTCCCCCGGTATTTAATATGAACTTCAGAAACGATTAAGATGCTGGGTTTCCATTTTGGGAACATAAATGCAGACGCCCTTAATTGGCAACCGTAAATTAAAAGATTTTAAAATATACTGAACTTATTGATGTTTGTGGACCTTATACGTATTATAAGGCTCAACATATGGTATTTTACTTATGTAATATACCTCTACCCAAATGGGCCTTACAAGAACTCGAAACAACGATGCTTGATTTCTTCTGGAGTGGAAAAAACACCAGGTAGCTAAAGACACCGTATTTAGCGATCTACGGTATGGGGGGCAACATTTGATTAACATAAAGCGGAAAATGCAATCTCGTAGTTTTTGCGACGAGCTTGTACACAACTCCAAAAGCAGACTGGCAAGCGTTAGCCAGCCAATATACGGGTCAATACCAGCAAATGTCTGTAGGCACAGATATTCTAATTTCACGATGTAGCCTAAAAAGAGCAAATATCAAAAACATCGCACTTTTTTATCGGAAATTTAAATCCTTAAAGCGTGGTAAGACGTTCAAATAGACCGTTCCATATACCCCTGGCGACAGCTATCGTCCAAAATAGACGCTGCGTGCTTCGGGATAGAAAACCGATTCTCACATGCGTTTAATAAAAAAAAATAGAAACATTTAATTTGCGACAAAGCACAACACTTTTACAATAGAAAACCCAAAAGCCATTAAGTGAAATCTCTCAAGGTAAATGTATGCTTCTTCATACAGTTGAATTGCACATTTAAACAAATAGGGCTAGGTTATGAAGTTTTCCTTTATCATTTGAAGACATTAAATTACAAAACTCTACAAGGTTGCAATATTGGAGGTCTTTTCTAGATATATACTTAAATCTTAACGGTAAGTAAAAAGGAAATTTGACCACAATATGAAACTCGTCTAGCTTTAAGTGTAGACCATTTTCTTCCAGGCAGTATTTACATGTGACACTATTTGCCTCATGCTTTCTTAACAAATACATTCCACATCGAAATTTTGACAGGGCCTGGCGAAGTCTAAAATTAGAGAGTAATATTAAATAATCTTCACACGATGAGAGACCTTTTATATTCTTTATAAATTCCTAGTCTATCTGTATTACTAACATTACTACACCATTCCTGCTCTGCACAGTCAATAACTCTTTGGCTAAATAAAGAGATAACTCTGGGCTACCCAATTGTTGAGCCAACCAGACATCACGAAAGCCATACATCAAAAGTAATTGTTTTATTTTAGATGCCCATGTAGTCCTTCCCGCTTCTGTTAGATTGTAGAGCATACTGTAAGCGTTCTTCGTTAATGTATCATCAGGCATTGTCAGAAGTGTAACCTAGTACTCGATACAACTGATGGTACATCTTATTTTTACAGGAAGTCTCCCACATTCTCCATAAACAGCAGCATTAACCGTACCCCATGGTACACCTAGAACATATTTACAATATCTAGTATGAACTCTTTCAATACAATCTCTAACATCATATCCCCAGATTTCTGCTCCATAAGTTAATATTGGCGTAATCATCTTATCAAAAAGTTCAAAACACTGCTTAACATGTAAACCTCCACAACTCTTAATAATCTGTTTTATAAGCCTTATCGCTCTACCTGATTGTGCGGCGAGGGTCTTTTGGGCTTCACCCCAGACCAACCTCGAGGAGAATAAAATCCCCAGATATTTGTAATATGGCACTACTTGTAGAATTTTTCCTTTAAAGTATCACTTTTCATTGTCTCTGAGGCGTCCACCATTCCTAAATACCATAATCTTGCTCTTTTGGATATTAAGTTGTAGTCCCCATTTGTTACTAAAGTCTTCTAACACATTCAACAATCTCTGAAGTCCACCGACAATATCCGTACCTTTCACAATATCATCTGCAAACATTAACTGCATTACATTGGGCAAGACTTCATTAATATATACACCCTCACAACCATTCTTCTTACATGCGTAGATCAGTTCATTCAAGTATATGTTAAAGAGAAAGGGACTTAAAATACACCCCTGTCTTGTGCCGTATTGTTATAAAATGGCTCAGTGAGTCCTTCAGTAGTCAGGACACTAGACATAAGTTTCGAGTACATGGATTCCAACACTTTCAAGGGGCCGGCGCGACAGCTCAGTGGGCTAAGGCGCTCGCATTGAGTGTTCTGGTCCCCTGAGAGCTTAACGGCACGTGGGTCGGTGGTTCGAGCCCTGCTGTGGCCATGTCTGTGTGGTCGCAGGATAAAGATCCCATGTCTTTCTTCGTAAAGTAGACATGGCTCCACTCTCCCTTCCCTCTCCCATTGACGCGATATGACCAAAAGTGGTTAAAGCGTCCTGAATAACCAACCAACCAACCAACACTTTCATTATGTTACCGTGGATGCCCTCACTGTATCATCTAAACCAAAGTTGCTTATGAGGTACACTGTCAAAAGCTTTAGAAAAATTCTATAAATGCACGGTAAAATCTTCCCCCTGGTTTGGACAAGTATTTTTGGATCAATGCTTGTAAGGTAAAAATCTGGTCAATAGTGCCCCGTCCTCTCCTGAATCCTGCCTGTTCCTCTGCATATTTGCCTGATTCTTCTTCACATAAAACACATCTTTCATCCAGAATTTTGGTAAATAATTTAGCGATACTAGGAAGAAGGGACATACCTATAGTTATCTGCATTGTTCACGGATCCTCCTTTATGAAGAGGGCCTATTATGGCCTCACACCATTTGGCAGGATAAGACCCTGTACTCATGATAAAATTAAAAATCTTGACAAAGAAAGGTATGATTACTTCCTCGCTTCCGATGATCATCTCATTTAAAATGCTATCAACACCAGCTGCCTTATTATTTTGTAGACCATCTACAGCCTTCGCTATTTCTCCAACTGATATTACGTCATTCAAAATTGCTGGTTCATTATTGGTACTTTTTTCACAATCGGCATGGTTATCCAGCACCTTGTCTACCTGGTCTTGAGCTTCTTGGTCGATAACTGGTATAACACCTAGCAATTTCTCAAAATAATTTTTCCATGTTGTTGGCATTATAGTGTTTGAAAATTTTGTCCTTTTTAAACATCTTATTGCCTTCCAACAAGCTATGTTATCTTTCATATCAGACATCAGTTTATCTCGTTGCTTATCTTTCCATTCTTCCTTCTTCGTACTGCATAATCGTTTAAATCATCTTCTCATAGTAGGTACCTGTCTAGCCTTTGCTGGCTTTTATTAACCCTAAATCCATTCAAGGCATGGTTCCTGCACGTCTTTGCTAGTGATAATTCTCTGTCCCACCAGATCGGCTGCCCTCCTTGTCGTTTGGGACGGGATTGCATGGACTCTGCAGCATACTTAAACACAAGTGAGATGGCCCACTGCTTGTTCAATTTCTCCTTGACTAATACAAGCATCAACCATAGTCAGTTCACTTTGGACCTTATCATCTTCTAATCTGGCCTTGGAATTATCTATCTCCGAGTGTCTCCAATTGTATCTAACATATTCCTTTGTAGAAACCTGAGGCTTAATTCTCTTCTACACTAGTATTATAACACTCAATAGAAAAGGAGATAGGCATATGGTCTGATGATGCATTGCTCATAACCTCCAAATCTATATTCCATTCATTGAACATATCTGCTGGCAACAAGACATAATCTATCAGGCTGCAGCCTGAGGGACCAATATATGTAAACCTGCCTTCTGGTCACTTTGGGACCGACCATTTAAGATATGTAAATCTGACTCCTCACAGAAATCAATCAATGAAAAACCGAAGAGATTTACTGGTCCCTCTTTATCTTGGGATTCCCTTGTGACATGCGTTTACCATGCATGCGTATGGAGTTCATTTATGTGCCCGGGTTAAACGTGTTTTTTGTAATGGATAATTTGGTTCTATGGCATTGTTATTCACAGAACAGAACAGAACCGAAAGATGCCTCTATAAATTTCCCTGAAAGTTTTATATGATATAATGGAATCACAGCTAGGTTAAAAACAGTTTAACAATCCTGTATGTTAGACTCGCCGTTCGCCATTCTAGCTGCTACTCAAAAAGGCTCGTGTCGATTGCACTCAGATTCTGATTGAACAAATTGAAAAGTGTTTACCGGTCCATACCATCGCTTTATAACAAGTTATAATTGATACACATCGGGTACCAAGTCATGTATTCTGTACAATATACAATCCTAAATTAGATTTTTAATATATCTATATAAAATAGACGCCAGAACGATCATTATTTCTGCACCGAAGAACATCAGCAAACCGGGAATATGACAGCTTGAACGCTACGCACAGCGTAGTGACAGTCTTTACATTCGCCGGTTGGCATTTATATCAACTGTTTTCACGGCTTGTATACCTCCATCTCGTTCTTAAAATGGTATCATTTGATAGTCAAGATATGAATCTGTACAAAGTGGATTTTTGATTTTAGAAAACACCCGGTTAACCCACGATAAGCAGTTGACAATGATGCAGCTACAGTCAGTAGCCGCCTGTTACGTGCCGTGCAGCGCAGAGCAGAGCGACCTATAGAGTCCACCCAAAAGACGCGCCTCGCACAATTTCTTCTGCAACGGTCTATTAAAACCGTATCTTCGGTGTGACATTATGAGTTAACCCCTACTTGTAACCCCACTAATCAGACACCACAACGGTAATTGCTTGTATTACAGTAAATATTTAAAAGCCGGTGGTGTGTGTGGGGAGTCGGCCGCCTGGGGTCCGGCGAGACAGAGTAAAATCAGACGTTTCCAGGGGAGCCAGGACGACGCCTCGCGGGCTCCTGGACCCGATCCCTAACGCGATTAGACCGCCGGAACCAAGGTCCACCGAACAGGCCATGGATGGCGTCAGACCGCCGGTACCAAGGCCCACTGAACAGGCCATGGATAGCGTTAGACCGCCGGTACCAAGGCCCACCGAACAGGCCATGGATGGCGTCAGACCGCCGGAACCAAGGTCCACCGAACAGGCCATGGATAGCGTCAGACCGCCGGTACCAAGGCCCACCGAACAGGCCATGGATAGCGTCAGACCGCCGGAACCAAGGTCCACCGAACAGGCCATGGATAGCGTCAGACCGCCGGTACCAAGGCCCACCGAACAGGCCATGGATAGCGTCAGACCGCCGGTACCAAGGCCCACCGAACAGGCCGTGGATGGCGTCAGACCGCCGGTACCAAGGCCCACCGAACAGGCCATGGATAGCGTCAGACCGCCGGTACCAAGGCCCACCGAACAGGCCATGGATAGCGTCAGACCGCCGGTACCAAGGCCCACAGAACAGGCCATGGATAGCGTCAGACCGCCGGTACCAAGGCCCACAGAACAGGCCATGGATGGCGTTAGACCGCCGGTACCAAGGCCCACCGAACAGGCCGTGGATGGTGTTAGACCGCCAATACCAAGGCCCACCGAACAGGCCGTGGATGGCGTCAGACCGCCGGTACCAAGGCCCACCGAACAGGCCATGGATAGCGTCAGACCGCCGGTACCAAGGCCCACCGAACAGGCCATGGATAGCGTCAGACCGCCGGTACCAAGGCCCACAGAACAGGCCGTGGATAGCGTCAGACCGCCGGTACCAAGGCCCACCGAACAGGCCATGGATGGCGTTAGACCGCCGGAACCAAGGTCCACCGAACAGGCCGTGGATAGCGTCAGACCGCCGGTACCAAGGCCCACAGAACAGGCCGTGGATAGCGTCAGACCGCCGGAACCAAGGCCCACCGAACAGGCCATGGATGGCGTTAGACCGCCGGTACCAAGGCCCACAGAACAGGCCATGGATGGCGTTAGACCGCCGGTACCAAAGCCCACTGAACAGGCCATGGATGGCGTTAGACCGCCGGTACCAAGGCCCACCGAACAGGCCATGGATGGCGTTAGACCGCCGGTACCAAGGCCCACAGAACAGGCCATGGATGGCGTTAGACCGCCGGTACCAAGGCCCACTGAACAGGCCATGGATGGCGTTAGACCGCCGGAACCAAGGCCCACTGAACAGGCCATGGATGGCGTTAGACCGCCGGAACCAAGGTCCACCGAACAGGCCATGGATAGCGTTAGACCGCCGATACCAAGGCCCACCGAACAGGCCATGGATAGCGTCAGACCACCGGTACCAAGGCCCACCGAACAGGCCATGGATGGCGTTAGACCGTCGGTACCAAGGTCCACAGAACAGGCCGTGGATGGCGTTAGACCGCCGGTACCAAGGCCCACCGAACAGGCCATGGATGGCGTTAGACCGCCGGTACCAAGGCCCACTGAACAGGCCATGGATGGCGTTAGACCGCCGGTACCAAGGCCCACTGAACAGGCCATGGATGGCGTTAGACCGCCGGAACCAAGGTCCACCGAACAGGCCATGGATAGCGTCAGACCGCCGGTACCAAGGTCCACCGAACAGGCCATGGATGGCGTTAGACCGCCGGTACCAAGGCCCACAGAACAGGCCGTGGATGGCGTTAGACCGCCGGTACCAAGGCCCACCGAACAGGCCATGGATGGCGTTAGACCGCCGGTACCAAGGCCCACTGAACAGGCCATGGATGGCGTTAGACCGCCGGTACCAAGGCCCACAGAACAGGCCGTGGATGGCGTTAGACCGCCGATACCAAGGCCCACCGAACAGGCCATGGATGGCGTTAGACCGCCGGTACCAAGGCCCACTGAACAGGCCGTGGATGGCGTTAGACCGCCGGTACCAAGGCCTACAGAACAGGCCATGGATGGCGTTAGACCGCCGGTACCAAGGCCCACCGAACAGGCCTGGATGGCGTTAGACCGCCGGTACCAAGGCCCACTGAACAGGCCGTGGATGGCGTTAGACCGCCGGTACCAAGGCCCACAGAACAGGCCGTGGATGGCGTTAGACCGCATGTACCAAGGCCCACTGAACAGGCCGTGGATGGCGTTAGACCGCCGGTACCAAGGCCCACAGAACAGGCCGTGGATGGTGTTAGACCGCCGGTACCAAGGCCCACAGAACAGGCCATGGATGGCGTCAGACCGCCGGTACCAAGGCCCACCGAACAGGCCATGGATGGCGTCAGACCGCCGGTAGCAAGGCCCACCGAACAGGAGCGTGGATGGCGTTAGACCGCCGGTACCAAGGCCCACTGAACAGGCCGTGGATGGCGTTAGACCGCCGGTACCAAGGCCCACCGAACAGGCCGCGGATGGCGTTAGACCGCCGGTACCAAGGCCCACCGAACAGGCCATGGATGTCGTCAGACCGCCGGTACCAAGGCCCACCGAACAGGCCATGGATGGCGTCAGACCGCCGGTACCAAGGCCCACCGAACAGGCCATGGATGGCGTCAGACCGCCGGTACCAAGGCCCACCGAACAGGCGCGTGGATGGCGTTAGACCGCCGGTACCAAGGCCCACTGAACAGGCCGTGGATGGCGTTAGACCGCCAGTACCAAAGCCCACAGAACAGGCCATGGATGGCGTTAGACCGCCGGCACCAAGGCCCACCGAACAGGCCGTGGATGGCGTTAGACCGCCGGTACCAAGGCCCACTGAACAGGCCGTGGATGGCGTTAGACCGCCGATACCAAGACCCACCGAACAGGCCATGGATGGCGTCAGACCGCCGGTACCAAGGCCCACCGAACAGGCCATGGATGGCGTCAGACCGCCGGTAGCAAGGCCCACCGAACAGGCCGTGGATGGCGTTAGACCGCCGGTACCAAGGCCCACTGAACAGGCCGTGGATGGCGTTAGACCGCCGGTACCAAGGCCCACCAAACAGGCCGCGGATGGCGTCAGACCGCCGGTACCAAGGCCCACCGAACAGGCCGCGGATGGCGTTAGACCGCCGGTACCAAGGCCCACAGAACAGGCCGTGGATGGCGTTAGACCGCCGGTACCAAGGCCCACCGAACAGGCCGCGGATGGCGTTAGACCGCCGGTACCAAGGCCCACCGAACAGGCCATGGATGGCGTCAGACCGCCGGTACCAAGGCCCACCGAACAGGCCATGGATGGCGTCAGACCGCCGGTACCAAGGCCCACCGAACAGGCCATGGATGGCGTCAGACCGCCGGTACCAAGGCCCACCGAACAGGCGCGTGGATGGCGTTAGACCGCCGGTACCAAGGCCCACTGAACAGGCCGTGGATGGCGTTAGACCGCCAGTACCAAAGCCCACAGAACAGGCCATGGATGGCGTTAGACCGCCGGCACCCAGGCCCACCGAACAGGCCGTGGATGGCGTTAGACCGCCGGTACCAAGGCCCACTGAACAGGCCGTGGATGGCGTTAGACCGCCGATACCAAGGCCCACCGAACAGGCCATGGATGGCGTCAGACCGCCGGTACCAAGGCCCACCGAACAGGCCATGGATGGCGTCAGACCGCCGGTAGCAAGGCCCACCGAACAGGCGCGTGGATGGCGTTAGACCGCCGGTACCAAGGCCCACTGAACAGGCCGTGGATGGCGTTAGACCGCCGGTACCAAAGCCCACAGAACAGACCATGGATGGCGTTAGACCGCCGGTATCAAGGCCCACAGAACAGGCCGTGGATGGCGTTAGACCGCCGGTACCAAGGCCCACTGAACAGGCCGTGGATGGCGTTAGACCGCCGGTACCAAGGCCCACAGAACAGGCCGTGGATGGCGTTAGACCGCCGGTACCAAGGCCCACCGGACAGGCCGTGTATGGCGTTAGACCGCCAATACCAAGGCCCACAGAACAGGCCATGGATGGCGTTAGACCGCCGATACCAATGCCCAGCGAACAGGCCGTGGATGGCATTAGACCGCCGATACCGCCGGTACCAAGGCCCACCGAACAGGCCGTGGATGGCGTTAGACCGCCAGTACCAAGGCCCACTGAACAGGCCGTGGATGGCGTCAGACCGCCGGTACCAAGGCCCACCGAACAGGCGGGTGGATGGCGTTAAACCGCCGGTACCAAGGCCCACCGCACAGGCCATGGATGGCGTTAGACAGCCGGTATCAAGGCCCACAGAACAGGCCATGGATGGCGTTAGACCGCCGGTACCAAGGCCCACTGAACAGGCCATGGATGGCGTTAGACCGCCGGAACCAAGGTCCACCGAACAGGCCATGGATAGCGTTAGACCCCCGATACCAAGGCCCACCGAACAGGCCATGGATAGCGTCAGACCGCCGGTACCAAGGCCCACCGAACAGGCGCGTGGATGGCGTTAGACCGCCGGAACCAAGGTCCACCGAACAGGCCGTGGATGGCGTTAGACCGCCGGTACCAAGGCCCACCGAACAGGCCATGGATGGCGTTAGACCGCCGGTACCAAGGCCCACTGAACAGGCCATAGATGGCGTTAGACCGCCGGTACCAAGGCCCAATGAACAGGCCATGGATGGCGTTAGACCGCCGGTACCAAGGTCCACCGAACAGGCCATGGATAGCGTCAGACCGCCGTTACCAAGGTCCACCGAACAGGCCATGGATGGCGTTAGACCGCCGGTACCAAGGCCCACAGAACAGGCCGTGGATGGCGTTAGACCGCCGGTACCAAGGCCCACCGAACAGGCCATGGATGGCGTTAGACCGCCGGTACCAAGGCCCACTGAACAGGCCATGGATGGCGTTAGACCGCCGGTACCAAGGCCCACAGAACAGGCCGTGGATGGCGTTAGACCGCCGATACCAAGGCCCACCGAACAGGCCATGGATAGCGTTAGACCGCCGTTACCAAGGCCTACAGAACAGGCCATGGATGGCGTTAGACCGCCGGTACCAAGGCCCACCGAACAGGCCGTGGATGGCGTTAGACCGCCGGTACCAAGGCCCACTGAACAGGCCGTGGATGGCGTTAGACCGCCGGTACCAAGGCCCACCAAACAGGCCGCGGATGGCGTTAGACCGCCGGTACCAAGGCCCACCGAACAGGCCGCGGATGGCGTTAGACCGCCGGTACCAAGGCCCACAGAACAGGCCGTGGATGGCGTTAGACCGCCGGTACCAAGGCCCACCGAACAGGCCGCGGATGGCGTTAGACCGCCGGTACCAAGGCCCACCGAACAGGCCATGGATGGCGTCAGACCGCCGGTACCAAGGCCCACCGAACAGGCCATGGATGGCGTCAGACCGCCGGTACCAAGGCCCACCGAACAGGCCATGGATGGCGTCAGACCGCCGGTACCAAGGCCCACCGAACAGGCGCGTGGATGGCGTTAGACCGCCGGTACCAAGGCCCACTGAACAGGCCGTGGATGGCGTTAGACCGCCAGTACCAAAGCCCACAGAACAGGCCATGGATGGCGTTAGACCGCCGGCACCCAGGCCCACCGAACAGGCCGTGGATGGCGTTAGACCGCCGGTACCAAGGCCCACTGAACAGGCCGTGGATGGCGTTAGACCGCCGATACCAAGGCCCACCGAACAGGCCATGGATGGCGTCAGACCGCCGGTACCAAGGCCCACCGAACAGGCCATGGATGGCGTCAGACCGCCGGTAGCAAGGCCCACCGAACAGGCGCGTGGATGGCGTTAGACCGCCGGTACCAAGGCCCACTGAACAGGCCGTGGATGGCGTTAGACCGCCGGTACCAAAGCCCACAGAACAGACCATGGATGGCGTTAGACCGCCGGTATCAAGGCCCACAGAACAGGCCGTGGATGGCGTTAGACCGCCGGTACCAAGGCCCACTGAACAGGCCGTGGATGGCGTCAGACCGCCGGTACCAAGGCCCACAGAACAGGCCGTGGATGGCGTTAGACCGCCGGTACCAAGGCCCACCGGACAGGCCGTGTATGGCGTTAGACCGCCAATACCAAGGCCCACAGAACAGGCCATGGATGGCGTTAGACCGCCGATACCAATGCCCAGCGAACAGGCCGTGGATGGCATTAGACCGCCGATACCGCCGGTACCAAGGCCCACCGAACAGGCCGTGGATGGCGTTAGACCGCCAGTACCAAGGCCCACTGAACAGGCCGTGGATGGCGTCAGACCGCCGGTACCAAGGCCCACCGAACAGGCGGGTGGATGGCGTTAAACCGCCGGTACCAAGGCCCACCGCACAGGCCATGGATGGCGTTAGACCGCCGGTATCAAGGCCCACAGAACAGGCCATGGATGGCGTTAGACCGCCGGTACCAAGGCCCACTGAACAGGCCATGGATGGCGTTAGACCGCCGGAACCAAGGTCCACCGAACAGGCCATGGATAGCGTTAGACCCCCGATACCAAGGCCCACCGAACAGGCCATGGATAGCGTCAGACCGCCGGTACCAAGGCCCACCGAACAGGCGCGTGGATGGCGTTAGACCGCCGGAAGCAAGGTCCACCGAACAGGCCGTGGATGGCGTTAGACCGCCGGTACCAAGGCCCACCGAACAGGCCATGGATGGCGTTAGACCGCCGGTACCAAGGCCCACTGAACAGGCCATAGATGGCGTTAGACCGCCGGTACCAAGGCCCAATGAACAGGCCATGGATGGCGTTAGACCGCCGGTACCAAGGTCCACCGAACAGGCCATGGATAGCGTCAGACCGCCGTTACCAAGGTCCACCGAACAGGCCATGGATGGCGTTAGACCGCCGGTACCAAGGCCCACAGAACAGGCCGTGGATGGCGTTAGACCGCCGGTACCAAGGCCCACCGAACAGGCCATGGATGGCGTTAGACCGCCGGTACCAAGGCCCACTGAACAGGCCATGGATGGCGTTAGACCGCCGGTACCAAGGCCCACAGAACAGGCCGTGGATGGCGTTAGACCGCCGATACCAAGGCCCACCGAACAGGCCATGGATAGCGTTAGACCGCCGGTACCAAGGCCCACTGAACAGGCCGTGGATGGCGTTAGACCGCCGTTACCAAGGCCTACAGAACAGGCCATGGATGGCGTTAGACCGCCGGTACCAAGGCCCACCGAACAGGCCGTGGATGGCGTTAGACCGCCGGTACCAAGGCCCACAGAACAGGCCGTGGATGGCGTTAGACCGCCGGTACCAAGGCCCACTGAACAGGCCGTGGATGGCGTTAGACCGCCGGTACCAAGGCCCACAGAACAGGCCGTGGATGGTGTTATACCGCCGGTACCAAGGCCCACCGAACAGGCCATTGATGGCGTCAGACCGCTGGTACCAAGGCCCACAGAACAGTCCATGGATGGCGTTAGACCGCCGGAACCAAGGTCCACCGAACAGGCCATGGATAGCGTCAGACCGCCGGTACCAAGGTCCACCGAACAGGCCATGGATGGCGTTAGACCGCCGGTACCAAGGCCCACAGAACAGGCCGTGGATGGCGTTAGACCGCCGGTACCAAGGCCCACCGAACAGGCCATGGATGGCGTTAGACCGCCGGTACCAAGGGCCACTGATCAGGCCATGGATGGCGATAGACCGCCGGTACCAAGGCCCACAGAACAGGCCGTGGATGGCGTTAGACCGCCGATACCAAGGCCCACCGAACAGGCCATGGATGGCGTTAGACCGCCGGTACCAAGGCCCACTGAACAGGCCGTGGATGGCGTTAGACCGCCGGTACCAAGGCCTACAGTACAGGCCATGGATGGCGTTAGACCGCCGGTACCAAGGCCCACCGAACAGGCCGTGGATGGCGTTAGACCGCCGGTACCAAGGCCCACTGAACAGGCCGTGGATGGCGTTAGACCGCCGGTACCAAGGCCCACAGAACAGGCCGTGGATGGCGTTAGACCGCCGGTACCAAGGCCCACTGAACAGGCCGTGGATGGCGTTAGACCGCCGGTACCAAGGCCCACAGAACAGGCCGTGGATGGTGTTAGACCGCCGGTACCAAGGCCCACAGAACAGGCCATGGATGGCGTTAGACCGCCGGTACCAAGGCCCGCCGAACAGGCCGCGAATGGCGTTAGACCGCCGGTACCAAGGCCCACCGAACAGGCCATGGATGGCGTCAGACCGCCGGTACCAAGGCCCACCGAACAGGCCATGGATGGCGTCAGACCGCCGGTACCAAGGCCCACCGAACAGGCCATGGATGGCGTCAGACCGCCGGTACCAAGGCCCACCGAACAGGCGCGTGGATGGCGTTAGACCGCCGGTACCAAGGCCCACTGAACAGGCCGTGGATGGCGTTAGACCGCCAGTACCAAAGCCCACAGAACAGGCCATGGATGGCGTTAGACCGCCGGCACCAAGGCCCACCGAACAGGCCGTGGATGGCGTTAGACCGCCGGTACCAAGGCCCACTGAACAGGCCGTGGATGGCGTTAGACCGCCGATACCAAGGCCCACCGAACAGGCCATGGATGGCGTCAGACCGCCGGTACCAAGGCCCACCGAACAGGCCATGGATGGCGTCAGACCGCCGGTAGCAAGGCCCACCGAACAGGCGCGTGGATGGCGTTAGACCGCCGGTACCAAGGCCCACTGAACAGGCCGTGGATGGCGTTAGACCGCCGGTACCAAAGCCCACAGAACAGACCATGGATGGCGTTAGACCGCCGGTATCAAGGCCCACAGAACAGGCCGTGGATGGCGTTAGACCGCCGGTACCAAGGCCCACTGAACAGGCCGTGGATGGCGTTAGACCGCCGGTACCAAGGCCCACAGAACAGGCCGTGGATGGCGTTAGACCGCCGGTACCAAGGCCCACCGGACAGGCCGTGTATGGCGTTAGACCGCCAATACCAAGGCCCACAGAACAGGCCATGGATGGCGTTAGACCGCCGATACCAATGCCCAGCGAACAGGCCGTGGATGGCATTAGACCGCCGATACCGCCGGTACCAAGGCCCACCGAACAGGCCGTGGATGGCGTTAGACCGCCAGTACCAAGGCCCACTGAACAGGCCGTGGATGGCGTCAGACCGCCGGTACCAAGGCCCACCGAACAGGCGGGTGGATGGCGTTAAACCGCCGGTACCAAGGCCCACCGCACAGGCCATGGATGGCGTTAGACCGCCGGTATCAAGGCCCACAGAACAGGCCATGGATGGCGTTAGACCGCCGGTACCAAGGCCCACCGAACAGGCCGTGGATGGCGTTAGACCGCCGGTACCAAGGCCCACTGAACAGGCCATGGATGGCGTTAGACCGCCGGAACCAAGGTCCACCGAACAGGCCATGGATAGCGTTAGACCCCCGATACCAAGGCCCACCGAACAGGCCATGGATAGCGTCAGACCGCCGGTACCAAGGCCCACCGAACAGGCCATGGATGGCGTTAGACCGCCGGTACCAAGGCCCACCGAACAGGCCGTGGATGGCGTTAGACCGCCGGTACCAAGGCCCACCGAACAGGCCATGGATGGCGTTAGACCGCCGGTACCAAGGCCCACTGAACAGGCCATAGATGGCGTTAGACCGCCGGTACCAAGGCCCACCGAACAGGCCATGGATGGCGTTAGACCGCCGGTACCAAGGTCCACCGAACAGGCCATGGATAGCGTCAGACCGCCGGTACCAAGGTCCACCGAACAGGCCATGGATGGCGTTAGACCGCCGGTACCAAGGCCCACAGAACAGGCCGTGGATGGCGTTAGACCGCCGGTACCAAGGCCCACCGAACAGGCCATGGATGGCGTTAGACCGCCGGTACCAAGGCCCACTGAACAGGCCATGGATGGCGTTAGACCGCCGGTACCAAGGCCCACAGAACAGGCCGTGGATGGCGTTAGACCGCCGATACCAAGGCCCACCGAACAGGCCATGGATGGCGTTAGACCGCCGGTACCAAGGCCCACTGAACAGGCCGTGGATGGCGTTAGACCGCCGGTACCAAGGCCCACCGAACAGGCGGGTGGATGGCGTTAAACCGCCGGTACCAAGGCCCACCGCACAGGCCATGGATGGCGTTAGACCGCCGGTATCAAGGCCCACAGAACAGGCCATGGATGGCGTTAGACCGCCGGTACCAAGGCCCACCGAACAGGCCGTGGATGGCGTTAGACCGCCGGTACCAAGGCCCACTGAACAGGCCATGGATGGCGTTAGACCGCCGGAACCAAGGTCCACCGAACAGGCCATGGATAGCGTTAGACCCCCGATACCAAGGCCCAACGAACAGGCCATGGATAGCGTCAGACCGCCGGTACCAAGGCCCACCGAACAGGCCATGGATGGCGTTAGACCGCCGGTACCAAGGCCCACCGAACAGGCCGTGGATGGCGTTAGACCGCCGGTACCAAGGCCCACCGAACAGGCTATGGATGGCGTTAGACCGCCGGTACCAAGGCCCACTGAACAGGCCATAGATGGCGTTAGACCGCCGGTACCAAGGCCCACCGAACAGGCCATGGATGGCGTTAGACCGCCGGTACCAAGGTCCACCGAACAGGCCATGGATAGCGTCAGACCGCCGGTACCAAGGTCCACCGAACAGGCCATGGATGGCGTTAGACCGCCGGTACCAAGGCCCACAGAACAGGCCGTGGATGGCGTTAGACCGCCGGTACCAAGGCCCACCGAACAGGCCATGGATGGCGTTAGACCGCCGGTACCAAGGCCCACTGAACAGGCCATGGATGGCGTTAGACCGCCGGTACCAAGGCCCACAGAACAGGCCGTGGATGGCGTTAGACCGCCGATACCAAGGCCCACCGAACAGGCCATGGATGGCGTTAGACCGCCGGTACCAAGGCCCACTGAACAGGCCGTGGATGGCGTTAGACCGCCGGTACCAAGGCCCACTGAACAGGCCGTGGATGGCGTTAGACCGCCGGTACCAAGGCCCACAGAACAGGCCGTGGATGGCGTTAGACCGCCGGTACCAAGGCCCACTGAACAGGCCGTGGATGGCGTTAGACCGCCGGTACCAAGGCCCACAGAACAGGCCGTGGATGGTGTTATACCGCCGGTACCAAGGCCCACCGAACAGGCCATGGATGGCGTCAGACCGCTGGTACCAAGGCCCACAGAACAGGCCATGGATGGCGTTAGACTGCCGGTAGCAAGGCCCACCGAACAGGCCGTGGACGCCGTTAGACCGCCGGTACCAAGGCCCACCGAACAGGCCGTGGATTGCGTTAGACTGCCGGTACCAAGGCCCACAGAACAGGCCGTGGATGGCGTCAGACCGCCGGTACCAAGGCCCACCGAACAGGCCATGGATGGCGTCAGACCGCCGGTACCAAGGCCCACCGAACAGGCCGTGGATGGCGTTAGACCGCCGGTACCAAGGCCCACAGAACAGGCCATGGATGGCGTTAGACCGCCGGCACAAAGGCCCACCGAACAGGCCGTGGATGGCGTTAGACCGCCGGTACCAAGGCCCACAGAACAGGCCGTGGATGGCGTTAGACCGCCGATACCAAGGCCCACCGAACAGGCCATGGATGGCGTCAGACCGCCGGTACCAAGGCCCACCGAACAGGCCATGGATGGCGTCAGACCGCCGGTAGCAAGGCCCACCGAACAGGCGCGTGGATGGCGTTAGACCGCCGGTACCAAGGCCCACTGAACAGGCCGTGGATGGCGTTAGACCGCCGGTACCAAGGCCCACAGAACAGGCCGTGGATGGCGTTAGACCGCCGGTACCAAGGCCCACTGAACAGGCCGTGGATGGCGTTAGACCGCCAGTACCAAAGCCCACAGAACAGGCCATGGATGGCGTTAGACCGCCGGTACCAAGGCCCACCGAACAGGCCGTGGATGGCGTTAGACCGCCGGTACCAAGGCCCACTGAACAGGCCGTGGATGGCGTTAGACCGCCGATACCAAGGCCCACCGAACAGGCCATGGATGGCGTCAGACCGCCGGTACCAAGGCCCACCGAACAGGCCATGGATGGCGTCAGACCGCCGGTAGCAAGGCCCACCGAACAGGAGCGTGGATGGCGTTAAACCGCCGGTACCAAGGCCCACTGAACAGGCCGTGGATGGCGTTAGACCGCCGGTACCAAAGCCCACAGAACAGACCATGGATGGCGTTAGACCGCCGTTATCAAGGCCCACAGAACAGGCCGTGGATGGCGTTAGACCGCCGGTACCAAGGCCCACTGAACAGGCCGTGGATGGCGTTAGACCGCCGGTACCAAGGCCCACAGAACAGGCCATGGATGGCGTTAGACCGCCGGTACCAAGGCCCACCGAACAGGCCATGGATGGCGTCAGACCGCCGGTACCAAGGCCCACCGAACAGGCCGTGGATGGCGTTAGACCGCCGGTACCAAGGCCCACCGAACAGGCCGTGGATGGCGTTAGACCGCCGGTACCAAGGCCCATCGAACAGGCCATGGATGGCGTCAGACCGCCGATACCAAGGCAGACAGAACAGGCCATGGATGGCGTCAGACCGCCGGTACCAAGGCCCACCGAACAGGCCATGGATGGCGTCATACCGCCGGTACCAAGGCCCACCGAACAGGCCGTGGATGGCATTAGACTGCCGGTACCAAGGTCCACCGAACAGGCCATGGATGGCGTTAGACCGCCGGTACCAAGGCCCACCGAACAGGCCATGGATGGCGTCAGACCGCTGGTACCAAGGCCCACAGAACAGGCCATGGATGGCGTTAGACTGCCGGTACCAAGGCCCACCGAACAGGCCATGGATGGCGTCAGACCGCTGGTACCAAGGCCCACAGAACAGGCCATGGATGGCGTTAGACTGCCGGTACCAAGGCCCACCGAACAGGCCGTGGACGCCGTTAGACCGCCGGTACCAAGGCCCACCGAACAGGCCGTGGATTGCGTTAGACTGCCGGTACCAAGGCCCACAGAACAGGCCGTGGATGGCGTCAGACCGCCGGTACCAAGGCCCACCGAACAGGCTATGGATGGCGTTAGACCGCCGGTACCAAGGCCCACTGAACAGGCCATAGATGGCGTTAGACCGCCGGTACCAAGGCCCACCGAACAGGCCATGGATGGCGTTAGACCGCCGGTACCAAGGTCCACCGAACAGGCCATGGATAGCGTCAGACCGCCGGTACCAAGGTCCACCGAACAGGCCATGGATGGCGTTAGACCGCCGGTACCAAGGCCCACAGAACAGGCCGTGGATGGCGTTAGACCGCCGGTACCAAGGCCCACCGAACAGGCCATGGATGGCGTTAGACCGCCGGTACCAAGGCCCACTGAACAGGCCATGGATGGCGTTAGACCGCCGGTACCAAGGCCCACAGAACAGGCCGTGGATGGCGTTAGACCGCCGATACCAAGGCCCACCGAACAGGCCATGGATGGCGTTAGACCGCCGGTACCAAGGCCCACTGAACAGGCCGTGGATGGCGTTAGACCGCCGGTACCAAGGCCCACTGAACAGGCCGTGGATGGCGTTAGACCGCCGGTACCAAGGCCCACAGAACAGGCCGTGGATGGCGTTAGACCGCCGGTACCAAGGCCCACTGAACAGGCCGTGGATGGCGTTAGACCGCCGGTACCAAGGCCCACAGAACAGGCCGTGGATGGTGTTATACCGCCGGTACCAAGGCCCACCGAACAGGCCATGGATGGCGTCAGACCGCTGGTACCAAGGCCCACAGAACAGGCCATGGATGGCGTTAGACTGCCGGTAGCAAGGCCCACCGAACAGGCCGTGGACGCCGTTAGACCGCCGGTACCAAGGCCCACCGAACAGGCCGTGGATTGCGTTAGACTGCCGGTACCAAGGCCCACAGAACAGGCCGTGGATGGCGTCAGACCGCCGGTACCAAGGCCCACCGAACAGGCCATGGATGGCGTCAGACCGCCGGTACCAAGGCCCACCGAACAGGCCGTGGATGGCGTTAGACCGCCGGTACCAAGGCCCACAGAACAGGCCATGGATGGCGTTAGACCGCCGGCACAAAGGCCCACCGAACAGGCCGTGGATGGCGTTAGACCGCCGGTACCAAGGCCCACAGAACAGGCCGTGGATGGCGTTAGACCGCCGATACCAAGGCCCACCGAACAGGCCATGGATGGCGTCAGACCGCCGGTACCAAGGCCCACCGAACAGGCCATGGATGGCGTCAGACCGCCGGTAGCAAGGCCCACCGAACAGGCGCGTGGATGGCGTTAGACCGCCGGTACCAAGGCCCACTGAACAGGCCGTGGATGGCGTTAGACCGCCGGTACCAAGGCCCACAGAACAGGCCGTGGATGGCGTTAGACCGCCGGTACCAAGGCCCACTGAACAGGCCGTGGATGGCGTTAGACCGCCAGTACCAAAGCCCACAGAACAGGCCATGGATGGCGTTAGACCGCCGGTACCAAGGCCCACCGAACAGGCCGTGGATGGCGTTAGACCGCCGGTACCAAGGCCCACTGAACAGGCCGTGGATGGCGTTAGACCGCCGATACCAAGGCCCACCGAACAGGCCATGGATGGCGTCAGACCGCCGGTACCAAGGCCCACCGAACAGGCCATGGATGGCGTCAGACCGCCGGTAGCAAGGCCCACCGAACAGGAGCGTGGATGGCGTTAAACCGCCGGTACCAAGGCCCACTGAACAGGCCGTGGATGGCGTTAGACCGCCGGTACCAAAGCCCACAGAACAGACCATGGATGGCGTTAGACCGCCGTTATCAAGGCCCACAGAACAGGCCGTGGATGGCGTTAGACCGCCGGTACCAAGGCCCACTGAACAGGCCGTGGATGGCGTTAGACCGCCGGTACCAAGGCCCACAGAACAGGCCATGGATGGCGTTAGACCGCCGGTACCAAGGCCCACCGAACAGGCCATGGATGGCGTCAGACCGCCGGTACCAAGGCCCACCGAACAGGCCGTGGATGGCGTTAGACCGCCGGTACCAAGGCCCACCGAACAGGCCGTGGATGGCGTTAGACCGCCGGTACCAAGGCCCATCGAACAGGCCATGGATGGCGTCAGACCGCCGATACCAAGGCAGACAGAACAGGCCATGGATGGCGTCAGACCGCCGGTACCAAGGCCCACCGAACAGGCCATGGATGGCGTCATACCGCCGGTACCAAGGCCCACCGAACAGGCCGTGGATGGCATTAGACTGCCGGTACCAAGGTCCACCGAACAGGCCATGGATGGCGTTAGACCGCCGGTACCAAGGCCCACCGAACAGGCCATGGATGGCGTCAGACCGCTGGTACCAAGGCCCACAGAACAGGCCATGGATGGCGTTAGACTGCCGGTACCAAGGCCCACCGAACAGGCCATGGATGGCGTCAGACCGCTGGTACCAAGGCCCACAGAACAGGCCATGGATGGCGTTAGACTGCCGGTACCAAGGCCCACCGAACAGGCCGTGGACGCCGTTAGACCGCCGGTACCAAGGCCCACCGAACAGGCCGTGGATTGCGTTAGACTGCCGGTACCAAGGCCCACAGAACAGGCCGTGGATGGCGTCAGACCGCCGGTACCAAGGCCCACCGAACAGGCCATGGATGGCGTCAGACCACCGGTACCAAGGCCCACCGAACAGGCCGTGGATGGCGTTAGACCGCCGGTACCAAGGCCCACAGAACAGGCCATGGATGGCGTTAGACTGCCGGCACAAAGGCCCACCGAACAGGCCGTGGATGGCGTTAGACCGCCGGTACCAAGGCCCACTGAACAGGCCGTGGATGGCGTTAGACCGCCGATACCAAGGCCCACCGAACAGGCCATGGATGGCGTCAGACCGCCGGTACCATGGCCCACCGAACAGGCCATGGATGGCGTCAGACCGCCGGTAGCAAGGCCCACCGAACAGGCGCGTGGATGGCGTTAGACCGCCGGTACCAAGGCCCACTGAACAGGCCGTGGATGGCGTTAGACCGCCGGTACCAAGGCCCACAGAACAGGCCGTGGATGGCGTTAGACCGCCGGTACCAAGGCCCACTGAACAGGCCGTGGATGGCGTTAGACCGCCAGTACCAAAGCCCACAGAACAGGCCATGGATGGCGTTAGACCGCCGGCACCAAGGCCCACCGAACAGGCCGTGGATGGCGTTAGACCGCCGGTACCAAGGCCCACCGAACAGGCCTAGGATGGCGTCAGACCGCCGGTACCAAGGCCCACCGAACAGGCCATGGATGGCGTCAGACCGCCGGTACCAAGGCCCACCGAACAGGCCATGGATGGCGTCAGACCGCCGCTACCGAGGCCCACCGAACAGGCCGTGGATGGCATTAGTCTGCCGGTACCAAGGGTCCAACGAACAGGCCATGGATGGCGTCAGACCGCCGGTACCAAGGCCCACCGAACGGGCCATGGATGGCGTCAGACCGCCGGTACCAAGGCCCACCGAACTGGCCATGGATGGCGTTAGACTGCCGGTACCAAGGCCCACCGAACAGGCCGTGGATGGCGTTAGACCGCCGGTACCAAGGCCCACCGAACAGGCCGTGGATTGCGTTAGACTGCCGGTACCAAGGCCCACAGAACAGGCCATGGATGGCGTCAGACCGCCGGTACCAAGGCCCACCGAACAGGCCGTGGATGGCGTCAGACCGCCGGTACCAAGGCCCACAGAACAGGCCGTGGATGGCGTCAGACCGCCGGTACCAAGGCCCACCGAACAGGCCATGGATGGCGTCAAACCGCCGGTACCAAGGCCCACCGAACAGGCCATGGATGGCGTCAGACCGCCGGTACCAAGGCCCACCGAACAGGCCATGGATGGCGTCAGACCGCCGATACCAAGGCAGACAGAACAGGCCATGGATGGCGTCAGACCGCCGGTACCAAGGCCCACCGAACAGGCCATGGATGGCGTCAGACCGCCGGTACCAGGGCCCACCGAACGGGCCATGGATGGCGTCAGACCGCCGGTACCAAGGCCCACCGAACAGGCCATGGATGGCGTCAGACCGCCGGTACCAAGGCCCACCGAACAGGCCATGGATGGCGTCAGACCGCCGGTACCAAGGCCCACAGAACAGGCCATGGATGGCGTTAGACCGCCGGTACCAAGGCCCACTGAACAGGCCATGGATGGCGTTAGACCGCCGGTACCAAGGCCCACAGAACAGGCCGTGGATGGCGTTAGACCGCCAATACCAAGGCCCACCGAACAGGCCATGGATGGCGTTAGACCGCCGGTACCAAGGCCCACTGAACAGGCCGAGGATGGCGTTAGACCGCCGGTACCAAGGCCTACAGAACAGGCCATGGATGGCGTTAGACCGCCGGTACCAAGGCCCACCGAACAGGCCGTGGATGGCGTTAGACCGCCGGTACCAAGGCCCACTGAACAGGCCGTGGATGGCGTTACACCGCCGGTACCAAGGCCCACAGAACAGGCCGTGGATGGTGTTAGACCGCCGGTACCAAGGCCCACCGAACAGGCCATGGATGGCGTCAGACCGCTGGTACCAAGGCCCACAGAACAGGCCATGGATGGCGTTAGACTGCCGGTACCAAGGCCCACCGAACAGGCCGTGGATGCCGATAGACCGCCGGTACCAAGGCCCACCGAACAGGCCGTGGATTGCGTTAGACTGCCGGTACCAAGGCCCACAGAACAGGCCGTGGATGGCGTCAGACCGCCGGTACCAAGGCCCACCGAACAGGCCATGGATGGCGTCAGACCGCCGGTACCAAGGCCCACCGAACAGGCCGTGGATGGCGTTAGACCGCCGGTACCAAGGCCCACAGAACAGGCCATGGATGGCGTTAGACCGCCGGCACCAAGGCCCACCGAACAGGCCGTGGATGGCGTTAGACCGCCGGTACCAAGGCCCACTGAACAGGCCGTGGATGGCGTTAGACCGCCGATACCAAGGCCCACCGAACAGGCCATGGATGGCGTCAGACCGCCGGTACCAAGGCCCACCGAACAGGCCATGGATGGCGTCAGACCGCCGGTAGCAAGGCCCACCGAACAGGCGCGTGGATGGCGTTAGACCGCCGGTACCAAGGCCCACTGAACAGGCCGTGGATGGCGTTAGACCGCCGGTACCAAAGCCCACAGAACAGACCATGGATGGCGTTAGACCGCCGGTATCAAGGCCCACCGAACAGGCCGTGGATGGCGTTAGACCGCCGGTACCAAGGCCCACTGAACAGGCCGTGGATGGCGTCAGACCGCCGGTACCAAGGCCCACAGAACAGGCCGTGGATGGCGTTAGACCGCCGGTACCAAGACCCACCGGACAGGCCGTGCATGGCGTTAGACCGCCAATACCAAGGCCCACAGAACAGGCCATGGATGGCGTTAGACCGCCGATACCAATGCCCAGCGAACAGGCCGTGGATGGCATTAGACCGCCGATACCGCCGGTACCAAGGCCCACCGAACAGGCCGTGGATGGCGTTAGACCGCCGGTACCAAGGCCCACTGAACAGACCGTGGATGGCGTCAGACCGCCGGTACCAAGGCCCACCGAACAGGCGCGTGGATGGCGTTAAACCGCCGGTACCAAGGCCCACCGCACAGGCCATGGATGGCGTTAGACCGCCGGTACCAAGGCCCACCGAACAGGCTATGGATGGCGTCAGACCGCCGGTACCAAGGCCCACCGAACAGGCCATGGATGGCGTCAGACCGCCGGTACCGAGGCCCACCGAACATGCCGTGGATGGCATTAGAATGCCGGTACCAAGGTCCACCGAACAGGCCATGGATGGCGTTAGACCGCCGGTACCAAGGCCCACCGAACAGGCCATGGATGGCGTCAGACCGCCGGTACCAAGGCCCACCGAACAGGCCGTGGATGGCGTTAGACCGCCGGTACCACGGACCACAGAACAGGCCATGGATGGCGTTAGACCGCCGGTATCAAGGCCCGCCGAACAGGCCGTGGATGGCGTTAGACTGCCGGTACCAAGGCCCACCGAACAGGCCGTGGATGCCGATAGACCGCCGGTACCAAGGCCCACCGAACAGGCCGTGGATTGCGTTAGACTGCCGGTACCAAGGCCCACAGAACAGGCCGTGGATGGCGTCAGACCGCCGGTACCAAGGCCCACCGAACAGGCCATGGATGGCGTCAGACCGCCGGTACCAAGGCCCACCGAACAGGCCGTGGATGGCGTTAGACCGCCGGTACCAAGGCCCACAGAACAGGCCATGGATGGCGTTAGACCGCCGGCACCAAGGCCCACCGAACAGGCCGTGGATGGCGTTAGACCGCCGGTACCAAGGCCCACTGAACAGGCCGTGGATGGCGTTAGACCGCCGATACCAAGGCCCACCGAACAGGCCATGGATGGCGTCAGACCGCCGGTACCAAGGCCCACCGAACAGGCCATGGATGGCGTCAGACCGCCGGTAGCAAGGCCCACCGAACAGGCGCGTGGATGGCGTTAGACCGCCGGTACCAAGGCCCACTGAACAGGCCGTGGATGGCGTTAGACCGCCGGTACCAAAGCCCACAGAACAGACCATGGATGGCGTTAGACCGCCGGTATCAAGGCCCACCGAACAGGCCGTGGATGGCGTTAGACCGCCGGTACCAAGGCCCACTGAACAGGCCGTGGATGGCGTTAGACCGCCGGTACCAAGGCCCACAGAACAGGCCGTGGATGGCGTTAGACCGCCGGTACCAAGACCCACCGGACAGGCCGTGCATGGCGTTAGACCGCCAATACCAAGGCCCACAGAACAGGCCATGGATGGCGTTAGACCGCCGATACCAATGCCCAGCGAACAGGCCGTGGATGGCATTAGACCGCCGATACCGCCGGTACAAAGGCCCACCGAACAGGCCGTGGATGGCGTTAGACCGCCGGTACCAAGGCCCACTGAACAGACCGTGGATGGCGTCAGACCGCCGGTACCAAGGCCCACCGAACAGGCGCGTGGATGGCGTTAAACCGCCGGTACCAAGGCCCACCGCACAGGTCATGGATGGCGTTAGACCGCCGGTACCAAGGCCCACCGAACAGGCTATGGATGGCGTCAGACCGCCGGTACCAAGGCCCACCGAACAGGCCATGGATGGCGTCAGACCGCCGGTACCGAGGCCCACCGAACATGCCGTGGATGGCATTAGACTGCCGGTACCAAGGTCCACCGAACAGGCCATGGATGGCGTTAGACCGCCGGTACCAAGGCCCACCGAACAGGCCATGGATGGCGTCAGACCGCCGGTACCAAGGCCCACCGAACAGGCCGTGGATGGCGTTAGACCGCCGGTACCACGGCCCACAGAACAGGCCATGGATGGCGTTAGACCGCCGGTATCAAGGCCCGCCGAACAGGCCGTGGATGGCGTTAGACCGCCGGTACCAAGGCCCACCGAACAGGCCATGGATGGCGTCAGACCGCTGGTACCAAGGCCCACAGAACAGGCCATGGATGGCGTTAGACTGCCGGTACCAAGGCCCACCGAACAGGCCGTGGATGCCGTTAGACCGCCGGAACCAAGGCCCACCGAACAGGCCGTGGATTGCGTTAGACTGCCGGTACCAAGGCCCACAGAACAGGCCGTGGATGGCGTCAGACCGCCGGTACCAAGGCCCACCGAACAGGCCATGGATGGCGTCAGACCGCCGGTACCAAGGCCCACCGAACAGGCCGTGGATGGCGTTAGACCGCGGGTACCAAGACCCACAGAACAGGCCATGGATGGCGTTAGACCGCCGGCACCAAGGCCCACCGAACCGGCCGTGGATGGCGTTAGACCGCCGGTACCAAGGCCCACTGAACAGGCCGTGGATGGCGTTAGACCGCCGATACCAAGGCCCACCGAACAGGCCATGGATGGCGTCAGACCGCCGGTACCAAGGCCCACCGAACAGGCCATGGATGGCGTCAGACCGCCGGTAGCAAGGCCCACCGAACAGGCGCGTGGATGGCGTTAGACCGCCCTTACCAAGGCCCACTGAACAGGCCGTGGATGGCGTTAGACCGCCGGTACCAAAGCCCACAGAACAGACCATGGATGGCGTTAGACCGCCGGTATCAAGGCCCACCGAACAGGTCGTGGATGGCGTTAGACCGCCGCTACCAAGGCCCACTGAACAGGCCGTGGATGGCGTTAGACCGCCGGTACCAAGGCCCACTGAACAGGCCATGGATGGCGTCAGACCGCCGGTACCAAGGCCCACCGAACAGGCCATGGATGGCGTCAGACCGCCGGTACCAAGGCCCACAGAACAGGCCGTGGATGGCGTTAGACCGCCGGTACCAAGGCCCACCGAACAGGCCGTGGATGGCGTCAGACCGCCGGTACCAAGGCCCAGCGAACAGGCCATGGATGGCGTTAGACCGCCGATACCAATGCCCAGCGAACAGGCCGTGGATGACATTAGACCGCCGATACCGCCGGTACCAAGGCCCACCGAACAGGCCGTGGATGGCGTTAGACCGCCGGTACCAAGGCCCACCGAACAGGCCGTGGATTGCGTTAGACTGCCGGTACCAAGGCCCACAGAACAGGCCATGGATGGCGTCAGACCGCCGGTACCAAGGCCCACCGAACAGGCCGTGGATGGCGTCAGACCGCCGGTACCAAGGCCCACAGAACAGGCCGTGGATGGCGTCAGACCGCCGGTACCAAGGCCCACCGAACAGGCCATGGATGGCGTCAAACCGCCGGTACCAGGGCCCACCGAACGGGCCATGGATGGCGTCAGACCGCCGGTACCAAGGCCCACCGAACAGGCCATGGATGGCGTCAGACCGCCGGTGCCAAGGCCCACCGAACAGGCCATGGATGGCGTCAGACCGCCGGGACCAAGGCCCACAGAACAGGCCATGGATGGCGTTAGACCGCCGGTACCAAGGCCCACTGAACAGGCCATGGATGGCGTTAGACCGCCGGTACCAAGGCCCACAGAACAGGCCGTGGATGGCGTTAGACCGCCAATACCAAGGCCCACCGAACAGGCCATGGATGGCGTTAGACCGCCGGTACCAAGGCCCACTGAACAGGCCGTGGATGGCGTTAGACCGCCGGTACCAAGGCCTACAGAACAGGCCATGGATGGCGTTAGACCGCCGGTACCTAGGCCCACCGAACAGGCCGTGGATGGCGTTAGACCGCCGGTACCAAGGCCCACTGAACAGGCCGTGGATGGCGTTAGACCGCCGGTACCAAGGCCCACAGAACAGGCCGTGGATGGCGTTAGACCGCCGGTACCAAGGCCCACTGAACAGGCCGTGGATGGCGTTAGACCGCCGGTACCAAGGCCCACAGAACAGGCCGTGGATGGTGTTAGACCGCCGGTACCAAGGCCCACCGAACAGGCCATGGATGGCGTCAGACCGCTGGTACCAAGGCCCACAGAACAGGCCATGGATGGCGTTAGACTGCCGGTACCAAGGCCCACCGAACAGGCCGTGGATGCCGTTAGACCGCCGGTACCAAGGCCCACCGAACAGGCCGTGGATTGCGTTAGACTGCCGGTACCAAGGCCCACAGAACAGGCCGTGGATGGCGTCAGACCGCCGGTACCAAGGCCCACCGAACAGGCCATGGATGGCGTCAGACCGCCGGTACCAAGGCCCACCGAACAGGCCGTGGATGGCGTTAGACCGCCGGTACCAAGGCCCACAGAACAGGCCATGGATGGCGTTAGACCGCCGGCACCAAGGCCCACCGAACAGGCCGTGGATGGCGTTAGACCGCCGGTACCAAGGCCCACTGAACAGGCCGTGGATGGCGTTAGACCGCCGATACCAAGGCCCACCGAACAGGCCATGGATGGCGTCAGACCGCCGGTACCAAGGCCCACCGAACAGGCCATGGATGGCGTCAGACCGCCGGTAGCAAGGCCCACCGAACAGGCGCGTGGATGGCGTTAGACCGCCGGTACCAAGGCCCACTGAACAGGCCGTGGATGGCGTTAGTCCGCCGGTACCCAAGCCCACAGAAGAGACCATGGATGGCGTTCGACCGCCGGTATCAAGGCCCACCGAACAGGCCGTGGATGGCGTTAGACCGCCGGTACCAAGGCCCACTGAACAGGCCGTGGATGGCGTTAGACCGCCGGTACCAAGGCCCACAGAACAGGCCGTGGATGGCGTTAGACCGCCGGTACCAAGACCCACCGGACAGGCCGTGCATGGCGTTAGACCGCCAATACCAAGGCCCACAGAACAGGCCATGGATGGCGTTAGACCGCCGATACCAATGCCCAGCGAACAGGCCGTGGATGGCATTAGACCGCCGATACCGCCGGTACCAAGGCCCACCGAACAGGCCGTGGATGGCGTTAGACCGCCGGTACCAAGGCCCACTGAACAGACCGTGGATGGCGTCAGACCGCCGGTACCAAGGCCCACCGAACAGGCCTGTGGATGGCGTTAAACCGCCGGTACCAAGGCCCACCGCACAGGCCATGGATGGCGTTAGACCGCCGGTACCAAGGCCCACCGAACAGGCTATGGATGGCGTCAGACCGCCGGTACCAAGGCCCACCGAACAGGCCATGGATGGCGTCAGACCGCCGGTACCGAGGCCCACCGAACATGCCGTGGATGGCATTAGACTGCCGGTACCAAGGTCCACCGAACAGGCCATGGATGGCGTTAGACCGCCGGTACCAAGGCCCACCGAACAGGCCATGGATGGCGTCAGACCGCTGGTACCAAGGCCCACAGAACAGGCCATGGATGGCGTTAGACTGCCGGTACCAAGGCCCACCGAACAGGCCGTGGATGCCGTTAGACCGCCGGTACCAAGGCCCACCGAACAGGCCGTGGATTGCGTTAGACTGCCGGTACCAAGGCCCACAGAACAGGCCGTGGATGGCGTCAGACCGCCGGTACCAAGGCCCACCGAACAGGCCATGGATGGCGTCAGACCGCCGGTACCAAGGCCCACCGAACAGGCCGTGGATGGCGTTAGACCGCCGGTACCACGGCCCACAGAACAGGCCATGGATGGCGTTAGACCGCCGGTATCAAGGCCCGCCGAACAGGCCGTGGATGGCGTTAGACCGCCGGTACCAAGGCCCACCGAACAGGCCATGGATGGCGTCAGACCGCTGGTACCAAGGCCCACAGAACAGGCCATGGATGGCGTTAGACTGCCGGTACCAAGGCCCACCGAACAGGCCGTGGATGCCGTTAGACCGCCGGTACCAAGGCCCACCGAACAGGCCGTGGATTGCGTTAGACTGCCGGTACCAAGGCCCACAGAACAGGCCGTGGATGGCGTCAGACCGCCGGTACCAAGGCCCACCGAACAGGCCATGGATGGCGTCAGACCGCCGGTACCAAGGCCCACCGAACAGGCCGTGGATGGCGTTAGACCGCCGGTACCAAGGCCCACAGAACAGGCCATGGATGGCGTTAGACCGCCGGCACCAAGGCCCACCGAACAGGCCGTGGATGGCGTTAGACCGCCGGTACCAAGGCCCACTGAACAGGCCGTGGATGGCGTTAGACCGCCGATACCAAGGCCCACCGAACAGGCCATGGATGGCGTCAGACCGCCGGTACCAAGGCCCACCGAACAGGCCATGGATGGCGTCAGACCGCCGGTAGCAAGGCCCACCGAACAGGCGCGTAGATGGCGTTAGACCGCCGGTACCAAGGCCCACTGAACAGGCCGTGGATGGCGTTAGACCGCCGGTACCAAAGCCCACAGAACAGACCATGGATGGCGTTAGACCGCCGGTATCAAGGCCCACCGAACAGGTCGTGGATGGCGTTAGACCGCCGGCACCAAGGCCCACTGAACAGGCCGTGGATGGCGTTAGACCGCCGGTACCAAGGCCCACTGAACAGGCCATGGATGGCGTCAGACCGCCGGTACCAAGGCCCACCGAACAGGCCATGGATGGCGTCAGACCGCCGGTACCAAGGCCCACCGAACAGGCCGTGGATGGCGTCAGACCGCCGGTACCAAGGCCCACAGAACAGGCCGTGGATGGCGTCAGACCGCCGGTACCAAGGCCCACCGAACAGGCCATGGATGGCGTCAAACCGCCGGTACCAAGGCCCACCGAACAGGCCATGGATGGCGTCAGACCGCCGGTACCAAGGCCCACCGAACAGGCCATGGATGGCGTCAGACCGCCGATACCAAGGCAGACAGAACAGGCCATGGATGGCGTCAGACCGCCGGTACCAAGGCCCACCGAACAGGCCATGGATGGCGTCAGACCGCCGGTACCAGGGCCCATCGAACGGGCCATGGATGGCGTCAGACCGCCGGTACCAAGGCCCACCGAACAGGCCATGGATGGCGTCAGACCGCCGGTACCAAGGCCCACCGAACAGGCCATGGATGGCGTCAGACCGCCGGTACCAAGGCCCACAGAACAGGCCATGGATGGCGTTAGACCGCCGGTACCAAGGCCCACTGAACAGGCCATGGATGGCGTTAGACCGCCGGTACCAAGGCCCACAGAACAGGCCGTGGATGGCGTTAGACCGCCAATACCAAGGCCCACCGAACAGGCCATGGATGGCGTTAGACCGCCGGTACCAAGGCCCACTGAACAGGCCGTGGATGGCGTTAGACCGCCGGTACCAAGGCCTACAGAACAGGCCATGGATGGCGTTAGACCGCCGGTACCAAGGCCCACCGAACAGGCCGTGGATGGCGTTAGACCGCCGGTACCAAGGCCCACTGAACAGGCCGTGGATGGCGTTACACCGCCGGTACCAAGGCCCACAGAACAGGCCGTGGATGGTGTTAGACCGCCGGTACCAAGGCCCACCGAACAGGCCATGGATGGCGTCAGACCGCTGGTACCAAGGCCCACAGAACAGGCCATGGATGGCGTTAGACTGCCGGTACCAAGGCCCACCGAACAGGCCGTGGATGCCGATAGACCGCCGGTACCAAGGCCCACCGAACAGGCCGTGGATTGCGTTAGACTGCCGGTACCAAGGCCCACAGAACAGGCCGTGGATGGCGTCAGACCGCCGGTACCAAGGCCCACCGAACAGGCCATGGATGGCGTCAGACCGCCGGTACCAAGGCCCACCGAACAGGCCGTGGATGGCGTTAGACCGCCGGTACCAAGGCCCACAGAACAGGCCATGGATGGCGTTAGACCGCCGGCACCAAGGCCCACCGAACAGGCCGTGGATGGCGTTAGACCGCCGGTACCAAGGCCCACTGAACAGGCCGTGGATGGCGTTAGACCGCCGATACCAAGGCCCACCGAACAGGCCATGGATGGCGTCAGACCGCCGGTACCAAGGCCCACCGAACAGGCCATGGATGGCGTCAGACCGCCGGTAGCAAGGCCCACCGAACAGGCGCGTGGATGGCGTTAGACCGCCGGTACCAAGGCCCACTGAACAGGCCGTGGATGGCGTCAGACCGCCGGTACCAAGGCCCACAGAACAGGCCGTGGATGGCGTTAGACCGCCGGTACCAAGACCCACCGGACAGGCCGTGCATGGCGTTAGACCGCCAATACCAAGGCCCACAGAACAGGCCATGGATGGCGTTAGACCGCCGATACCAATGCCCAGCGAACAGGCCGTGGATGGCATTAGACCGCCGATACCGCCGGTACCAAGGCCCACCGAACAGGCCGTGGATGGCGTTAGACCGCCGGTACCAAGGCCCACTGAACAGACCGTGGATGGCGTCAGACCGCCGGTACCAAGGCCCACCGAACAGGCGCGTGGATGGCGTTAAACCGCCGGTACCAAGGCCCACCGCACAGGCCATGGATGGCGTTAGACCGCCGGTACCAAGGCCCACCGAACAGGCTATGGATGGCGTCAGACCGCCGGTACCAAGGCCCACCGAACAGGCCATGGATGGCGTCAGACCGCCGGTACCGAGGCCCACCGAACATGCCGTGGATGGCATTAGAATGCCGGTACCAAGGTCCACCGAACAGGCCATGGATGGCGTTAGACCGCCGGTACCAAGGCCCACCGAACAGGCCATGGATGGCGTCAGACCGCCGGTACCAAGGCCCACCGAACAGGCCGTGGATGGCGTTAGACCGCCGGTACCACGGACCACAGAACAGGCCATGGATGGCGTTAGACCGCCGGTATCAAGGCCCGCCGAACAGGCCGTGGATGGCGTTAGACTGCCGGTACCAAGGCCCACCGAACAGGCCGTGGATGCCGATAGACCGCCGGTACCAAGGCCCACCGAACAGGCCGTGGATTGCGTTAGACTGCCGGTACCAAGGCCCACAGAACAGGCCGTGGATGGCGTCAGACCGCCGGTACCAAGGCCCACCGAACAGGCCATGGATGGCGTCAGACCGCCGGTACCAAGGCCCACCGAACAGGCCGTGGATGGCGTTAGACCGCCGGTACCAAGGCCCACAGAACAGGCCATGGATGGCGTTAGACCGCCGGCACCAAGGCCCACCGAACAGGCCGTGGATGGCGTTAGACCGCCGGTACCAAGGCCCACTGAACAGGCCGTGGATGGCGTTAGACCGCCGATACCAAGGCCCACCGAACAGGCCATGGATGGCGTCAGACCGCCGGTACCAAGGCCCACCGAACAGGCCATGGATGGCGTCAGACCGCCGGTAGCAAGGCCCACCGAACAGGCGCGTGGATGGCGTTAGACCGCCGGTACCAAGGCCCACTGAACAGGCCGTGGATGGCGTTAGACCGCCGGTACCAAAGCCCACAGAACAGACCATGGATGGCGTTAGACCGCCGGTATCAAGGCCCACCGAACAGGCCGTGGATGGCGTTAGACCGCCGGTACCAAGGCCCACTGAACAGGCCGTGGATGGCGTTAGACCGCCGGTACCAAGGCCCACAGAACAGGCCGTGGATGGCGTTAGACCGCCGGTACCAAGACCCACCGGACAGGCCGTGCATGGCGTTAGACCGCCAATACCAAGGCCCACAGAACAGGCCATGGATGGCGTTAGACCGCCGATACCAATGCCCAGCGAACAGGCCGTGGATGGCATTAGACCGCCGATACCGCCGGTACCAAGGCCCACCGAACAGGCCGTGGATGGCGTTAGACCGCCGGTACCAAGGCCCACTGAACAGACCGTGGATGGCGTCAGACCGCCGGTACCAAGGCCCACCGAACAGGCGCGTGGATGGCGTTAAACCGCCGGTACCAAGGCCCACCGCACAGGTCATGGATGGCGTTAGACCGCCGGTACCAAGGCCCACCGAACAGGCTATGGATGGCGTCAGACCGCCGGTACCAAGGCCCACCGAACAGGCCATGGATGGCGTCAGACCGCCGGTACCGAGGCCCACCGAACATGCCGTGGATGGCATTAGACTGCCGGTACCAAGGTCCACCGAACAGGCCATGGATGGCGTTAGACCGCCGGTACCAAGGCCCACCGAACAGGCCATGGATGGCGTCAGACCGCCGGTACCAAGGCCCACCGAACAGGCCGTGGATGGCGTTAGACCGCCGGTACCACGGCCCACAGAACAGGCCATGGATGGCGTTAGACCGCCGGTATCAAGGCCCGCCGAACAGGCCGTGGATGGCGTTAGACCGCCGGTACCAAGGCCCACCGAACAGGCCATGGATGGCGTCAGACCGCTGGTACCAAGGCCCACAGAACAGGCCATGGATGGCGTTAGACTGCCGGTACCAAGGCCCACCGAACAGGCCGTGGATGCCGTTAGACCGCCGGAACCAAGGCCCACCGAACAGGCCGTGGATTGCGTTAGACTGCCGGTACCAAGGCCCACAGAACAGGCCGTGGATGGCGTCAGACCGCCGGTACCAAGGCCCACCGAACAGGCCATGGATGGCGTCAGACCGCCGGTACCAAGGCCCACCGAACAGGCCGTGGATGGCGTTAGACCGCGGGTACCAAGACCCACAGAACAGGCCATGGATGGCGTTAGACCGCCGGCACCAAGGCCCACCGAACCGGCCGTGGATGGCGTTAGACCGCCGGTACCAAGGCCCACTGAACAGGCCGTGGATGGCGTTAGACCGCCGATACCAAGGCCCACCGAACAGGCCATGGATGGCGTCAGACCGCCGGTACCAAGGCCCACCGAACAGGCCATGGATGGCGTCAGACCGCCGGTAGCAAGGCCCACCGAACAGGCGCGTGGATGGCGTTAGACCGCCCTTACCAAGGCCCACTGAACAGGCCGTGGATGGCGTTAGACCGCCGGTACCAAAGCCCACAGAACAGACCATGGATGGCGTTAGACCGCCGGTATCAAGGCCCACCGAACAGGTCGTGGATGGCGTTAGACCGCCGCTACCAAGGCCCACTGAACAGGCCGTGGATGGCGTTAGACCGCCGGTACCAAGGCCCACTGAACAGGCCATGGATGGCGTCAGACCGCCGGTACCAAGGCCCACCGAACAGGCCATGGATGGCGTCAGACCGCCGGTACCAAGGCCCACTGAACAGGCCGTGGATGGCGTTAGACCGCCGGTACCAAGGCCCACCGAACAGGCCGTGGATGGCGTCAGACCGCCGGTACCAAGGCCCAGCGAACAGGCCATGGATGGCGTTAGACCGCCGATACCAATGCCCAGCGAACAGGCCGTGGATGACATTAGACCGCCGATACCGCCGGTACCAAGGCCCACCGAACAGGCCGTGGATGGCGTTAGACCGCCGGTACCAAGGCCCACCGAACAGGCCGTGGATTGCGTTAGACTGCCGGTACCAAGGCCCACAGAACAGGCCATGGATGGCGTCAGACCGCCGGTACCAAGGCCCACCGAACAGGCCGTGGATGGCGTCAGACCGCCGGTACCAAGGCCCACAGAACAGGCCGTGGATGGCGTCAGACCGCCGGTACCAAGGCCCACCGAACAGGCCATGGATGGCGTCAAACCGCCGGTACCAGGGCCCACCGAACGGGCCATGGATGGCGTCAGACCGCCGGTACCAAGGCCCACCGAACAGGCCATGGATGGCGTCAGACCGCCGGTGCCAAGGCCCACCGAACAGGCCATGGATGGCGTCAGACCGCCGGGACCAAGGCCCACAGAACAGGCCATGGATGGCGTTCGACCGCCGGTACCAAGGCCCACTGAACAGGCCATGGATGGCGTTAGACCGCCGGTACCAAGGCCCACAGAACAGGCCGTGGATGGCGTTAGACCGCCAATACCAAGGCCCACCGAACAGGCCATGGATGGCGTTAGACCGCCGGTACCAAGGCCCACTGAACAGGCCGTGGATGGCGTTAGACCGCCGGTACCAAGGCCTACAGAACAGGCCATGGATGGCGTTAGACCGCCGGTACCTAGGCCCACCGAACAGGCCGTGGATGGCGTTAGACCGCCGGTACCAAGGCCCACTGAACAGGCCGTGGATGGCGTTAGACCGCCGGTACCAAGGCCCACAGAACAGGCCGTGGATGGCGTTAGACCGCCGGTACCAAGGCCCACTGAACAGGCCGTGGATGGCGTTAGACCGCCGGTACCAAGGCCCACAGAACAGGCCGTGGATGGTGTTAGACCGCCGGTACCAAGGCCCACCGAACAGGCCATGGATGGCGTCAGACCGCTGGTACCAAGGCCCACAGAACAGGCCATGGATGGCGTTAGACTGCCGGTACCAAGGCCCACCGAACAGGCCGTGGATGCCGTTAGACCGCCGGTACCAAGGCCCACCGAACAGGCCGTGGATTGCGTTAGACTGCCGGTACCAAGGCCCACAGAACAGGCCGTGGATGGCGTCAGACCGCCGGTACCAAGGCCCACCGAACAGGCCAGGGATGGCGTCAGACCGCCGGTACCAAGGCCCACCGAACAGACCGTGGATGGCGTTAGACCGCCGGTACCAAGGCCCACAGAACAGGCCATGGATGGCGTTAGACCGCCGGCACCAAGGCCCACCGAACAGGCCGTGGATGGCGTTAGACCGCCGGTACCAAGGCCCACTGAACAGGCCGTGGATGGCGTTAGACCGCCGATACCAAGGCCCACCGAACAGGCCATGGATGGCGTCAGACCGCCGGTACCAAGGCCCACCGAACAGGCCATGGATGGCGTCAGACCGCCGGTAGCAAGGCCCACCGAACAGGCGCGTGGATGGCGTTAGACCGCCGGTACCAAGGCCCACTGAACAGGCCGTGGATGGCGTTAGTCCGCCGGTACCCAAGCCCACAGAAGAGACCATGGATGGCGTTCGACCGCCGGTATCAAGGCCCACCGAACAGGCCGTGGATGGCGTTAGACCGCCGGTACCAAGGCCCACTGAACAGGCCGTGGATGGCGTTAGACCGCCGGTACCAAGGCCCACAGAACAGGCCGTGGATGGCGTTAGACCGCCGGTACCAAGACCCACCGGACAGGCCGTGCATGGCGTTAGACCGCCAATACCAAGGCCCACAGAACAGGCCATGGATGGCGTTAGACCGCCGATACCAATGCCCAGCGAACAGGCCGTGGATGGCATTAGACCGCCGATACCGCCGGTACCAAGGCCCACCGAACAGGCCGTGGATGGCGTTAGACCGCCGGTACCAAGGCCCACTGAACAGACCGTGGATGGCGTCAGACCGCCGGTACCAAGGCCCACCGAACAGGCCTGTGGATGGCGTTAAACCGCCGGTACCAAGGCCCACCGCACAGGCCATGGATGGCGTTAGACCGCCGGTACCAAGGCCCACCGAACAGGCTATGGATGGCGTCAGACCGCCGGTACCAAGGCCCACCGAACAGGCCATGGATGGCGTCAGACCGCCGGTACCGAGGCCCACCGAACATGCCGTGGATGGCATTAGACTGCCGGTACCAAGGTCCACCGAACAGGCCATGGATGGCGTTAGACCGCCGGTACCAAGGCCCACCGAACAGGCCATGGATGGCGTCAGACCGCTGGTACCAAGGCCCACAGAACAGGCCATGGATGGCGTTAGACTGCCGGTACCAAGGCCCACCGAACAGGCCGTGGATGCCGTTAGACCGCCGGTACCAAGGCCCACCGAACAGGCCGTGGATTGCGTTAGACTGCCGGTACCAAGGCCCACAGAACAGGCCGTGGATGGCGTCAGACCGCCGGTACCAAGGCCCACCGAACAGGCCATGGATGGCGTCAGACCGCCGGTACCAAGGCCCACCGAACAGGCCGTGGATGGCGTTAGACCGCCGGTACCACGGCCCACAGAACAGGCCATGGATGGCGTTAGACCGCCGGTATCAAGGCCCGCCGAACAGGCCGTGGATGGCGTTAGACCGCCGGTACCAAGGCCCACCGAACAGGCCATGGATGGCGTCAGACCGCTGGTACCAAGGCCCACAGAACAGGCCATGGATGGCGTTAGACTGCCGGTACCAAGGCCCACCGAACAGGCCGTGGATGCCGTTAGACCGCCGGTACCAAGGCCCACCGAACAGGCCGTGGATTGCGTTAGACTGCCGGTACCAAGGCCCACAGAACAGGCCGTGGATGGCGTCAGACCGCCGGTACCAAGGCCCACCGAACAGGCCATGGATGGCGTCAGACCGCCGGTACCAAGGCCCACCGAACAGGCCGTGGATGGCGTTAGACCGCCGGTACCAAGGCCCACAGAACAGGCCATGGATGGCGTTAGACCGCCGGCACCAAGGCCCACCGAACAGGCCGTGGATGGCGTTAGACCGCCGGTACCAAGGCCCACTGAACAGGCCGTGGATGGCGTTAGACCGCCGATACCAAGGCCCACCGAACAGGCCATGGATGGCGTCAGACCGCCGGTACCAAGGCCCACCGAACAGGCCATGGATGGCGTCAGACCGCCGGTAGCAAGGCCCACCGAACAGGCGCGTGGATGGCGTTAGACCGCCGGTACCAAGGCCCACTGAACAGGCCGTGGATGGCGTTAGACCGCCGGTACCAAAGCCCACAGAACAGACCATGGATGGCGTTAGACCGCCGGTATCAAGGCCCACCGAACAGGTCGTGGATGGCGTTAGACCGCCGGTACCAAGGCCCACCGAACAGGCCGTGGATGGCGTTAGACCGCCGGTACCAAGGCCCACTGAACAGGCCATGGATGGCGTCAGACCGCCGGTACCAAGGCCCACCGAACAGGCCATGGATGGCGTCAGACCGCCGGTACCAAGGCCCACAGAACAGGCCGTGGATGGCGTTAGACCGCCGATACCAAGGCCCACCGAACAGGCCGTGGATGGCGTCAGACCGCCGGTACCAAGGCCCAGCGAACAGGCCATGGATGGCGTTAGACCGCCGATACCAATGCCCAGCGAACAGGCCGTGGATGACATTAGACCGCCGATACCGCCGGTACCAAGGCCCACCGAACAGGCAGTGGATGGTGTTAGACCGCCGGTACCAAGGCCCACTGAACAGGCCGTGGATGGCGTTAGACCGCCGGTACCAAGGCCCACAGAACAGGCCGTGGATGGCCTTAGACCGCCGGTACCGAGGCCCACCGAACAGGCCGTGGATGGCATTAGACTGCCGGTACCAAGGGTCCACCGAACAGGCCATGGATGGCGTCAGACCGCCGGTACCAAAGCCCACCGAACGGGCCATGGATGGCGTCAGACCGCCGGTACCAAGGCCCACAGAACAGGCCATGGATGGCGTTAGACTGCCGGTACCAAGGCCCACAGAACAGGCCGTGGATGGCGTTAGACCGCCGGTACCAAGGCCCACCGAACAGGCCGTGGATTCCGTTAGACTGCCGGTACCAAGGCCCACAGAACAGGCCATGGATGGCGTCAGACCGCCGGTACCAAGGCCCACCGAACAGGCCGTGGATGGCGTCAGACCGCCGGTACCAAGGCCCACAGAACAGGCCATGGATGGCGTTAGACCGCCGGCACCAAGGCCCACCGAACAGGCCGTGGATGGCGTTAGACCGCCGGTACCAAGGCCCACTGAACAGGCCGTGGATGGCGTTAGACCGCCAATACCAAGGCCCACCGAACAGGCCATGGATGGCGTCAGACCGCCGGTACCAAGGCCCACCGAACAGGCCATGGATGGCGTCAGACCGCCGGTAGCAAGGCCCACCGAACAGGCGCGTGGATGGCGTTAGACCGCCGGTACCAAGGCCCACTGAACAGGCCGTGGATGGCGTTAGACCGCCGGTACCAAAGCCCACAGAACAGACCATGGATGGCGTTAGACCGCCGGTATCAAGGCCCACCGAACAGGTCGTGGATGGCGTTAGACCGCCGGTACCAAGGCCCACTGAACAGGCCGTGGATGGCGTTAGACCGCCGGTACCAAGGCCCACTGAACAGGCCATGGATGGCGTCAGACCGCCGGTACCAAGGCCCACCGAACAGGCCATGGATGGCGTCAGACCGCCGGTACCAAGGCCCACAGAACAGGCCGTGGATGGCGTTAGACCGCCGGTACCAAAGCCCACCGAACGGGCCATGGATGGCGTCAGACCGCCGGTACCAAGGCCCACAGAACAGGCCATGGATGGCGTTAGACTGCCGGTACCAAGGCCCACAGAACAGGCCGTGGATGGCGTTAGACCGCCGGTACCAAGGCCCACCGAACAGGCCGTGGATTCCGTTAGACTGCCGGTACCAAGGCCCACAGAACAGGCCATGGATGGCGTCAGACCGCCGGTACCAAGGCCCACCGAACAGGCCGTGGATGGCGTCAGACCGCCGGTATCAAGGCCTACAGAACAGGCCGTGGATGGCGTCAGACCGCCGGTACCAAGGCCCAGCGAACAGGCCATGGATGGCGTTAGACTGGCGGTACCAAGGCCCACCGAACAGGCCATGGATGGCGTCCGACCGCCGGTACCAAGGCCCACCGAACAGGCCATGGATGGCGTTAGACCGCCGGTACCCAGGCCCACCGAACAGGCCATGGATGGCGTCAAACCGCCGCTACCGAGGCCCACCGAACAGGCCGTGGATGGCATTAGTCTGCCGGTACCAAGGGTCCACCGAACAGGCCATGGATGGCGTCAGACCGCCGGTACCAAGGCCCACCGAACGGGCCATGGATGGCGTCAGACCGCCGGTACCAAGGCCCACCGAACTGGCCATGGATGGCGTTAGACTGCCGGTACCAAGGCCCATCGAACAGGCCGTGGATGGCGTTAGACCGCCGGTACCAAGGCCCACCGAACAGACCGTGGATTGCGTTAGACTGCCGGTACCAAGGCCCACAGAACAGGCCATGGATGGCGTCAGACCGCCGGTACCAAGGCCCACCGAACAGGCCGTGGATGGCGTCAGACCGCCGGTACCAAGGCCCACAGAACAGGCCGTGGATGGCGTCAGACCGCCGGTACCAAGGCCCACCGAACAGGCCATGGATGGCGTCAAACCGCCGGTACCAAGGCCCACCGAACAGGCCATGGATGGCGTCAGACCGCCGGTACCAAGGCCCACCGAACAGGCCATGGATGGCGTCAGACCGCCGATACCAAGGCAGACAGAACAGGCCATGGATGGCGTCAGACCGCCGGTACCAAGGCCCACCGTACAGGCCATGGATGGCGTCAGACCGCCGGTACCAGGGCCCACCGAACGGGCCATGGATGGCGTCAGACCGCCGGTACCAAGGCCCACCGAACAGGCCATGGATGGCGTCAGACCGCCGGTACCAAGGCCCACCGAACAGGCCATGGATGGCGTCAGACCGCCGGTACCAAGGCCCACAGAACAGGCCATGGATGGCGTTAGACCGCCGGTACCAAGGCCCACCGAACAGGCCATGGATGGCGTTAGACCGCCGGTACCAAGGCCCACTGAACAGGCCATGGATGGCGTTAGACCGCCAATACCAAGGCCCACCGAACAGGCCATGGATGGCGTTAGACCGCCGGTACCAAGGCCCACTGAACAGGCCGTGGATGGCGTTAGACCGCCGGTACCAAGGCCTACAGAACAGGCCATGGATGGCGTTAGACCGCCGGTACCAAGGCCCACCGAACAGGCCGTGGATGGCGTTAGACCGCCGGTACCAAGGCCCACTAAACAGGCCGTGGATGGCGTTAGACCGCCGGTACCAAGGCCCACAGAACAGGCCGTGGATGGCGTTAGACCGCCGGTACCAAGGCCCACTGAACAGGCCGTGGATGGCGTTAGACCGCCGGTACCAAGGCCCACAGAACAGGCCGTGGATGGTGTTAGACCGCCGGTACCAAGGCCCACCGAACAGGCCATGGATGGCGTCAGACCGCTGGTACCAAGGCCCACAGAACAGGCCATGGATGGCGTTAGACTGCCGGTACCAAGGCCCACCGAACAGGCCGTGGATGCCGTTAGACCGCCGGTACCAAGGCCCACCGAACAGGCCGTGGATTGCGTTAGACTGCCGGTACCAAGGCCCACAGAACAGGCCGTGGATGGCGTCAGACCGCCGGTACCAAGGCCCACCGAACAGGCCATGGATGGCGTCAGACCGCCGGTACCAAGGCCCACCGAACAGGCCGTGGATGGCGTTAGACCGCCGGTACCAAGGCCCACAGAACAGGCCATGGATGGCGTTAGACCGCCGGCACCAAGGCCCACCGAACAGGCCGTGGATGGCGTTAGACCGCCGGTACCAAGGCCCACTGAACAGGCCGTGGATGGCGTTAGACCGCCGATACCAAGGCCCACCGAACAGGCCATGGATGGCGTCAGACCGCCGGTACCAAGGCCCACCGAACAGGCCATGGATGGCGTCAGACCGCCGGTAGCAAGGCCCACCGAACAGGCGCGTGGATGGCGTTAGACCGCCGGTACCAAGGCCCACTGAACAGGCCGTGGATGGCGTTAGACCGCCGGTACCAAAGCCCACAGAACAGACCATGGATGGCGTTAGACCGCCGGTATCAAGGCCCACCGAACAGGCCGTGGATGGCGTTAGACCGCCGGTACCAAGGCCCACTGAACAGGCCGTGGATGGCGTTAGACCGCCGGTACCAAGGCCCACAGAACAGGCCGTGGATGGCGTTAGACCGCCGGTACCAAGACCCACCGGACAGGCCGTGCATGGCGTTAGACCGCCAATACCAAGGCCCACAGAACAGGCCATGGATGGCGTTAGACCGCCGATACCAATGCCCAGCGAACAGGCCGTGGATGGCATTAGACCGCCGATACCGCCGGTACCAAGGCCCACCGAACAGGCCGTGGATGGCGTTAGACCGCCGGTACCAAGGCCCACTGAACAGACCGTGGATGGCGTCAGACCGCCGGTACCAAGGCCCACCGAACAGGCGCGTGGATGGCGTTAAACCGCCGGTACCAAGGCCCACCGCACAGGCCATGGATGGCGTTAGACCGCCGGTACCAAGGCCCACCGAACAGGCTATGGATGGCGTCAGACCGCCGGTACCAAGGCCCACCGAACAGGCCATGGATGGCGTCAGACCGCCGGTACCGAGGCCCACCGAACATGCCGTGGATGGCATTAGACTGCCGGTACCAAGGTCCACCGAACAGGCCATGGATGGCGTTAGACCGCCGGTACCAAGGCCCACCGAACAGGCCATGGATGGCGTCAGACCGCTGGTACCAAGGCCCACAGAACAGGCCATGGATGGCGTTAGACTGCCGGTACCAAGGCCCACCGAACAGGCCGTGGATGCCGTTAGACCGCCGGTACCAAGGCCCACCGAACAGGCCGTGGATTGCGTTAGACTGCCGGTACCAAGGCCCACAGAACAGGCCGTGGATGGCGTCAGACCGCCGGTACCAAGGCCCACCGAACAGGCCGTGCATGGCGTTAGACCGCCAATACCAAGGCCCACAGAACAGGCCATGGATGGCGTTAGACCGCCGATACCAATGCCCAGCGAACAGGCCGTGGATGGCATTAGACCGCCGATACCGCCGGTACCAAGGCCCACCGAACAGGCCGTGGATGGCGTTAGACCGCCGGTACCAAGGCCCACTGAACAGACCGTGGATGGCGTCAGACCGCCGGTACCAAGGCCCACCGAACAGGCGCGTGGATGGCGTTAAACCGCCGGTACCAAGGCCCACCGCACAGGCCATGGATGGCGTTAGACCGCCGGTACCAAGGCCCACCGAACAGGCTATGGATGGCGTCAGACCGCCGGTACCAAGGCCCACCGAACAGGCCATGGATGGTGTCAGACCGCCGGTACCGAGGCCCACCGAACATGCCGTGGATGGCATTAGACTGCCGGTACCAAGGTCCACCGAACAGGCCATGGATGGCGTTAGACCACCGGTACCAAGGCCCACCGAACAGGCCATGGATGGCGTCAGACCGCTGGTACCAAGGCCCACAGAACAGGCCATGGATGGCGTTAGACTGCCGGTACCAAGGCCCACCGAACAGGCCGTGGATGCCGTTAGACCGCCGGTACCAAGGCCCACCGAACAGGCCGTGGATTGCGTTAGACTGCCGGTACCAAGGCCCACAGAACAGGCCGTGGATGGCGTCAGACCGCCGGTACCAAGGCCCACCGAACAGGCCATGGATGGCGTCAGACCGCCGGTACCAAGGCCCACCGAACAGGCCGTGGATGGCGTTAGACCGCCGGTACCACGGCCCACAGAACAGGCCATGGATGGCGTTAGACCGCCGGTATCAAGGCCCGCCGAACAGGCCGTGGATGGCGTTAGACCACCGGTACCAAGGCCCACTGAACAGGCCATGGATGGCGTTAGACCGCCGGTACCAAGGCCCACAGAACAGGCCGTTGATGGCCTTAGACCGCCGGTACCAAGGCCCACTGAACAGGCCATGGATGGCGTCAGACCGCCGGTACCAAGGCCCACCGAACAGGCCATGGATGGCGTCAGACCGCCGGTACCAAGGCCCACAGAACAGGCCGTGGATGGCGTTAGACCGCCGGTACCAAGGCCCACCGAACAGGCCGTGGATGGCGTCAGACCGCCGGTACCAAGGCCCAGCGAACAGGCCATGGATGGCGTTAGACCGCCGATACCAATGCCCAGCGAACAGGCCGTGGATGACATTAGACCGCCGATACCGCCGGTACCAAGGCCCACCGAACAGGCCGTGGATGGCGTTAGACCGCCGGTACCAAGGCCCACTGAACAGGCCATGGATGGCGTCAGACCGCCGGTACCAAGGCCCGCAGAACATGCCGTGGATGGCGTTAGACCGCTGGTACCAATGCCCAGCGAACAGCCCGTGGATGGCGTTAGACCGCCGATACCAAGGCCCACCGAACAGGCCGTGGATGGCGTTAGACCGCCGGTACCAAGGCCCACCGAACAGGCCGTGGATGGCGTTAGACCGCCGGTACCAAGGCCCACCGAACAGGCCGTGGATGGCGTTAGACCGCCGATACCAAGGCTCAGCGAACAGGCCGTGGATGGCGTTAGACCGCCGGTACCAAGGCCCAGCGAACAGGCCGTGGATGGCGTTAGACCGCCGATACCAAGGCCCAGCGAACAGGCCGTGGATGGCGTTAGACCGCCGGTACCAAGGCCCAGCGGACAGGCCGTGGATGGTGTTAGACCGCCGGTACCAAGGCCCACCGAACAGGCCGTGGATGGCGTTAGACCGCCGATACCAAGGCCCACCGAGCAGGCCGGGGATGGCGTTAGACCGCCGATACCAAGACCCAACGAACAGGCCGTGGATGGCGCAGACCGCCGATACCAAGGCCCACCGAACAGGCCGTGGATGGCGTTAGACCGCCGGTACCAAGGCCCACCGAACAGGCCGTGGATGGCGTTAGACTGCCGGTACCAAGGCCCACCGAACAGGCCATGGATGGCGTCAGACCGCCGGTACCAAGGCCCACCGAACAGGCCATGGATGGCGTCAGACCGCCGGTACCAAGGTCCACCGAACAGGCCGTGGATGGCGTTAGACCGCCGGTACCAAGACCCACCGAACTGGCCGTAGATGGCGTTAGACCGCCAATACCAAGGCCCACAGAACAGGCCATGGATGCCGTTAGACCGCCGGTACCAAAGCCCACCGAACAGGCCATGGATGCCGTTAGACCGCCGGTACCAAAGCCCACCGAACAGGCCGTGGATGGCGTTAGACCGCCGATACCAAGGCCCACTGAACAGGCCGTGGATGGCGTTAGACCGCCGATACCAAGACCCAACGAACAGGCCGTGGATGGCGTTAGACCGCCGATACCAAGGCCCACAGAACAGGCCATGGATGGCGTCAGACCGCCGATACCAAGGCCCACCGAACAGGCCGTGGATGGCGTTAGACCGCCGGTACCAAGGCCCACCGAACAGGCCGTGGATGGCGTTAGACCGCCAATACCAAGGCCCACAGAACAGGCCATGGATGACGTTTGACCGCCGATACCAATGCCCAGCGAACAGGCCGTGGATGGCATTAGACCGCCGATACCGCCGGTACCAAGGCCCACCGAACAGGCCGTGGATGGCGTTAGACCGCCGGTACCAAGGCCCACCGAAAAGGCCATAGATGGCGTTAGACCGCCGGTACCAAGGCCCACAGAACAGGCCATGGATGGCGTCAGACCGCCGGTACCAAGGCCCACCGAACAGGCCGTGGATGGCGTTAGACCGCCGCTACCAATGCCCAGCGAACAGGCCATGGATGGCGTCAGACCGCCGGTACCAAGGCCCACCGAACAGGCCGTGGATGGCGTTAGACCGCCGGTACCAATGCCCAGCGAACAGGCCATGGATGGCGTCAGACCGCCGGTACCAAGGCCCACCGAACAGGCCGTGGATGGCGTTAGACCGCCTGTACCAAGGCCCACCGAACAGGCCGTGGATGGCGTTAGACCGCCGATACCAAGGCCCACCGAACAGGCCGTGGATGGCGTTAGACCGCCGGTACCAAGGCCCACCGAAAAGGCCATAGATGGCGTTAGACCGCCGGTACCAAGGCCCACAGAACAGGCCATGGATGGCGTCAGACCGCCGGTACCAAGGCCCACCGAACAGGCCGTGGATGGCGTTAGACCGCCGCTACCAATGCCCAGCGAACAGGCCATGGATGGCGTCAGACCGCCGGTACCAAGGCCCACCGAACAGGCCGTGGATGGCGTTAGACCGCCGGTACCAATGCCCAGCGAACAGGCCATGGATGGCGTCAGACCGCCGGTACCAAGGCCCACCGAACAGGCCGTGGATGGCGTTAGACCGCCGGTACCAAGGCCCATAAAACATGCCGTGGATGGCGTTAGACCGCCTGTACCAAGGCCCACCGAACAGGCCGTGGATGGCGTTAGACCGCCGATACCAAGGCCCAGCGAACAGGCAGTGGATGGCGTTAGACCGCCGGTACCTATGCCCAGCGAACAGGCCGTGGATGGCGTTAGACCGCCAATACCAAGGCCCAGCGAACAGGCCGTGGATGGTGTTAGACCGCCGGTACCAAGGCCCACCGAACAGGCCGTGGATGGCGTTAGACCGCCGATACCAAGGCCCACCGAGCAGGCCGGGGATGGCGTTAGACCGCCGATACCAAGACCCAACGAACAGGCCGTGGATGGCGTTAGACCGCCGATACCAAGGCCCACAGAACAGGCCGTGGATGGCGTCAGACCGCCGGTACCAAGGCCCACCGAACAGGCCGTGGATGGCGTTAGACTGCCGGTACCAAGGCCCACCGAACAGGCCATGGATGGCGTCAGACCGCCGGTACCAAGGCCCACAGAACAGGCCATGGATGGCGTTAGACCGCCGGTACCAAGGTCCACCGAACAGGCCGTGGATGGCGTTAGACCGCCGGTACCAAGACCCACCGAACAGGCCGTGGATGGCGTTAGACCGCCAATACCAAGGCCCACAGAACAGGCCATGGATGGCGTTAGACCGCCGGTACCAAAGCCCACCGAACAGGCCGTGGATGGCGTTAGACCGCCGATACCAAGGCCCACTGAACAGGCCGTGGATGGCGTTAGACCGCCGATACCAAGACCCAACGAACAGGCCGTGGATGGCGTTAGACCGCCGATACCAAGGCCCACAGAACAGGCCATGGATGGCGTCAGACCGCCGATACCAAGGCCCACCGAACAGGCCGTGGATGGCGTTAGACCGCCGGTACCAAGGCCCACCGAAAAGGCCATAGATGGCGTTAGACCGCCGGTACCAAGACCCACAGAACAGGCCATGGATGGCGTCAGACCGTCGATACCAAGGCCCACCGAACAGGCCGTGGATGGCGTTAGACCGCCGGTACCAAGGCCCACCGAAAAGGCCATAGATGGCGTTAGACCGCCGGTACCAAGGCCCACAGAACAGGCCATGGATGGCGTCAGACCGCCGGCACCAAGGCCCACCGAACAGGCCATGGATGGCGTCAGACCGCCGGTACCAAGGCCCACCGAACAGGCCGTGGATGGCGTTAGACCGCCGGTACCAAGGCCCATAAAACATGCCGTGGATGGCGTTAGACCGCCTGTACCAAGGCCCACCGAACAGGCCGTGGATGGCGTTAGACCGCCGATACCAAGGCCCAGCGAACAGGCAGTGGATGGCGTTTGACCGCCGGTACCTATGCCCAGCGAACAGGCCGTGGATGGCGTTATACCGCCAATACCAAGGCCCAGCGAACAGGCCGTGGATGGTGTTAGACCGCCGGTACCAAGGCCCACCGAACAGGCCGTGGATGGCGTTAGACCGCCGATACCAAGGCCCACCGAGCAGGCCGGGGATGGCGTTAGACCGCCGATACCAAGACCCAACGAACAGGCCGTGGATGGCGTTAGACCGCCGATACCAAGGCCCACAGAACAGGCCGTGGATGGCGTCAGACCGCCGATACCAAGGCCCACCGAACAGGCCGTGGATGGCGTTAGACCGCCGGTACCAAGGCCCACCGAACAGGCCGTGGATGGCGTTAGACTGCCGGTACCAAGGCCCACCGAACAGGCCATGGATGGCGTCAGACCGCCGGTACCAAGGCCCACAGAACAGGCCATGGATGGCGTTAGACCGCCGGTACCAAGGTCCACCGAACAGGCCGTGGATGGCGTTAGACCGCCGGTACCAAGACCCACCGAACAGGCCGTGGATGGCGTTTGACCGCCAATACCAAGGCCCACAGAACAGGCCATGGATGGCGTTAGACCGCCGGTACCAAAGCCCACCGAACAGGCCGTGGATGGCGTTAGACCGCCGATACCAAGGCCCACTGAACAGGCCGTGGATGGCGTTAGACCGCCGATACCAAGACCCAACGAACAGGCCGTGGATGGCGTTAGACCGCCGATACCAAGGCCCACAGAACAGGCCATGGATGGCGTCAGACCGCCGATACCAAGGCCCACCGAACAGGCCGTGGATGGCGTTAGACCGCCGGTACCAAGGCCCACCGAACAGGCCGTGGATGGCGTTAGACCGCCAATACCAAGGCCCACAGAACAGGCCATGGATGACGTTTGACCGCCGATACCAATGCCCAGCGAACAGGCCATGGATGGCCTCAGACCGCCGGTACCAAGGCCCACCGAACAGGCCGTGGATGGCGTTAGACCGCCGGTACCAATGCCCAGCGAACAGGCCATGGATGGCGTCAGACCGCCGGTACCAAGGCCCACCGAACAGGCCGTGGATGGCGTTAGACCGCCGGTACCAATGCCCAGCGAACAGGCCGTGGATGGCATGAGACCGCCGATACCAAGGCCCACCGAACAGGCCGTGGATGGCGTTAGACCGCCGGTACCAAGGCCCACAAAACATGCCGTGGATGGCGTTAGATCGCCGGTCCCAAGGCCCACCGAACAGGCCGTGGATGGCGTTAGACCGCCGGTACCAATGCCCAGCGAACAGGCCATGGATGGCGTCAGACCGCCGGTACCAAGGCCCACCGAACAGGCCGTGGATGGCGTTAGACCGCCGGTACCAATGCCCAGCGAACAGGCCGTGGATGTCATGAGACCGCCGATACCAAGGCCCACAAAACATGCCGTGGATGGCGTTAGACCGCCGGTACCAAGGCCCACCGAACAGGCCGTGGATGGCGTTAGACCGCCGGTACCAAGGCCCACCGAACAGGCCGTGGATGGCGTTAGACCGCCGGTACCAAGGCCCGCAAAACATGCCGTGGATGGCGTTAGACCGCCGGTACCAAGGCCCACCGAACAGGCCGTGGATGGCGTTAGACCGCCGGTACCAAGGCCCACCGAACAGGCCGTGAATGGCGTCAGACCGCCGATACCAAGGCCCAGCGAACAGGCAGTGGATGGCGTTAGACCGCCGGTACCAAGGCCCACAGAACAGGCCGTGGATGGCGTTAGACCGCCAATACCAAGGCCCAGCGAACAGGCCGTGGATCGTGTTAGACCGCCGGTACCAAGGCCCACCGAACAGGCCGTGGATGGCGTTAGACCGCCGGTACCAAGGCCCGCCGAACAGGCCGTGGATGGCGTTAGACCGCCGGTACCAAGGCCCAGCGAACAGGCCGTGGATGGTGTTAGACCGCCGGTACCAATGCCCAGCGAACAGGCCATGGATGGCGTCAGACCGCCGGTACCAAGGCCCACCGAACAGGCCGTGGATGGCGTTAGACCGCCTGTACCAAGGCCCACCGAACAGGCCGTGGATGGCGTTAGACCGCCGATACCAAGGCCCACCGAACAGGCCGTGGATGGCGTTAGACCGCCGCTACCAATGCCCAGCGAACAGGCCATGTATGGCGTCAGACCGCCGGTACCAAGGCCCACCGAACAGGCCGTGGATGGCGTTAGACCGCCGGTACCAATGCCCAGCGAACAGGCCATGGATGGCGTCAGACCGCCGGTACCAAGGCCCACCGAACAGGCCGTGGATGGCGTTAGACCGCCGGTACCAAGGCCCATAAAACATGCCGTGGATGGCGTTAGACCGCCTGTACCAAGGCCCACCGAACAGGCCGTGGATGGCGTTAGACCGCCGATACCAAGGCCCAGCGAACAGGCAGTGGATGGCGTTAGACCGCCGGTACCTATGCCCAGCGAACAGGCCGTGGATGGCGTTAGACCGCCAATACCAAGGCCCAGCGAACAGGCCGTGGATGGTGTTAGACCGCCGGTACCAAGGCCCACCGAACAGGCCGTGGATGGCGTTAGACCGCCGATACCAAGGCCCACCGAACAGGCCGGGGATGGCGTTAGACCGCCGATACCAAGACCCAACGAACAGGCCGTGGATGGCGTTAGACCGCCGATACCAAGGCCCACAGAACAGGCCGTGGATGGCGTCAGACCGCCGGTACCAAGGCCCACCGAACAGGCCGTGGATGGCGTTAGACTGCCGGTACCAAGGCCCACCGAACAGGCCATGGATGGCGTCAGACCGCCGGTACCAAGGCCCACAGAACAGGCCATGGATGGCGTTAGACCGCCGGTACCAAGGTCCACCGAACAGGCCGTGGATGGCGTTAGACCGCCGGTACCAAGACCCACCGAACAGGCCGTGGATGGCGTTAGACCGCCAATACCAAGGCCCACAGAACAGGCCATGGATGGCGTTAGACCGCCGGTACCAAAGCCCACCGAACAGGCCGTGGATGGCGTTAGACCGCCGATACCGAGGCCCACTGAACAGGCCGTGGATGGCGTTAGACCGCCGATACCAAGACCCAACGAACAGGCCGTGGATGGCGTTAGACCGCCGATACCAAGGCCCACAGAACAGGCCATGGATGGCGTCAGACCGCCGATACCAAGGCCCACCGAACAGGCCGTGGATGGCGTTAGACCGCCGGTACCAAGGCCCACCGAAATAGCCAAAGATGGCGTTAGACCGCCGGTACCAAGACCCACAGAACAGGCCATGGATGGCGTCAGACCGTCGATACCAAGGCCCACCGAACAGGCCGTGGATGGCGTTAGACCGCCGGTACCAAGGCCCACCGAAAAGGCCATAGATGGCGTTAGACCGCCGGTACCAAGGCCCACAGAACAGGCCATGGATGGCGTTAGACCGCCGGTACCAAAGCCCACCGAACAGGCCGTGGATGGCGTTAGACCGCCGATACCGAGGCCCACTGAACAGGCCGTGGATGGCGTTAGACCGCCGATACCAAGACCCAACGAACAGGCCGTGGATGGCGTTAGACCGCCGATACCAAGGCCCACAGAACAGGCCATGGATGGCGTCAAACCGCCGATACCAAGGCCCACCGAACAGGCCGTGGATGGCGTTAGACCGCCGGTACCAAGGCCCACCGAAATAGCCAAAGATGGCGTTAGACCGCCGGTACCAAGACCCACAGAACAGGCCATGGATGGCGTCAGACCGTCGATACCAAGGCCCACCGAACAGGCCGTGGATGGCGTTAGACCGCCGGTACCAAGGCCCACCGAAAAGGCCATAGATGGCGTTAGACCGCCGGTACCAAGGCCCACAGAACAGGCCATGGATGACGTCAGACCGCCGGTACCAAGGCCCACCGAACAGGCCATGGATGGCGTCAGACCGCCGGTACCAAGGCCCACCGAACAGGCCGTGGATGGCGTTAGACCGCCGGTACCAAGGCCCATAAAACATGCCGTGGATGGCGTTAGACCGCCTGTACCAAGGCCCACCGAACAGGCCGTGGATGGCGTTAGACCGCCGATACCAAGGCCCAGCGAACAGGCAGTGGATGGCGTTTGACCGCCGGTACCTATGCCCAGCGAACAGGCCGTGGATGGCGTTATACCGCCAATACCAAGGCCCAGCGAACAGGCCGTGGATGGTGTTAGACCGCCGGTACCAAGGCCCACCGAACAGGCCGTGGATGGCGTTAGACCGCCGATACCAAGGCCCACCGAGCAGGCCGGGGATGGCGTTAGACCGCCGATACCAAGACCCAACGAACAGGCCGTGGATGGCGTTAGACCGCCGATACCAAGGCCCACAGAACAGGCCGTGGATGGCGTCAGACCGCCGATACCAAGGCCCACCGAACAGGCCGTGGATGGCGTTAGACCGCCGGTACCAAGGCCCACCGAACAGGCCGTGGATGGCGTTAGACTGCCGGTACCAAGGCCCACCGAACAGGCCATGGATGGCGTCAGACCGCCGGTACCAAGGCCCACAGAACAGGCCATGGATGGCGTTAGACCGCCGGTACCAAGGTCCACCGAACAGGCCGTGGATGGCGTTAGACCGCCGGTACCAAGACCCACCGAACAGGCCGTGGATGGCGTTAGACCGCCAATACCAAGGCCCACAGAACAGGCCATGGATGGCGTTAGACCGCCGGTACCAAAGCCCACCGAACAGGCCGTGGATGGCGTTAGACCGCCGATACCAAGGCCCACTGAACAGGCCGTGGATGGCGTTAGACCGCCGATACCAAAACCCAACGAACAGGCCGTGGATGGCGTTAGACCGCCGATACCAAGGCCCACAGAACAGGCCATGGATGGCGTCAGACCGCCGATACCAAGGCCCACCGAACAGGCCGTGGATGGCGTTAGACCGCCGGTACCAAGGCCCACCGAACAGGCCGTGGATGGCGTTAGACCGCCAATACCAAGGCCCACAGAACAGGCCATGGATGGCGTTAGACCGCCGGTACCAAAGCCCACCGAACAGGCCGTGGATGGCGTTAGACCGCCGATACCAAGGCCCACTGAACAGGCCGTGGATGGCGTTAGACCGCCGATACCAAAACCCAACGAACAGGCCGTGGATGGCGTTAGACCGCCGATACCAAGGCCCACAGAACAGGCCATGGATGGCGTCAGACCGCCGATACCAAGGCCCACCGAACAGGCCGTGGATGGCGTTAGACCGCCGGTACCAAGGCCCACCGAAATAGCCAAAGATGGCGTTAGACCGCCGGTACCAAGACCCACAGAACAGGCCATGGATGGCGTCAGACCGTCGATACCAAGGCCCACCGAACAGGCCGTGGATGGCGTTAGACCGCCGGTACCAAGGCCCACCGAAAAGGCCATAGATGGCGTTAGACCGCCGGTACCAAGGCCCACAGAACAGGCCATGGATGACGTCAGACCGCCGGTACCAAGGCCCACCGAACAGGCCATGGATGGCGTCAGACCGCCGGTACCAAGGCCCACCGAACAGGCCGTGGATGGCGTTAGACCGCCGGTACCAAGGCCCATAAAACATGCCGTGGATGGCGTTAGACCGCCTGTACCAAGGCCCACCGAACAGGCCGTGGATGGCGTTAGACCGCCGATACCAAGGCCCAGCGAACAGGCAGTGGATGGCGTTTGACCGCCGGTACCTATGCCCAGCGAACAGGCCGTGGATGGCGTTATACCGCCAATACCAAGGCCCAGCGAACAGGCCGTGGATGGTGTTAGACCGCCGGTACCAAGGCCCACCGAACAGGCCGTGGATGGCGTTAGACCGCCGATACCAAGGCCCACCGAGCAGGCCGGGGATGGCGTTAGACCGCCGATACCAAGACCCAACGAACAGGCCGTGGATGGCGTTAGACCGCCGATACCAAGGCCCACAGAACAGGCCGTGGATGGCGTCAGACCGCCGATACCAAGGCCCACCGAACAGGCCGTGGATGGCGTTAGACCGCCGGTACCAAGGCCCACCGAACAGGCCGTGGATGGCGTTAGACTGCCGGTACCAAGGCCCACCGAACAGGCCATGGATGGCGTCAGACCGCCGGTACCAAGGCCCACAGAACAGGCCATGGATGGCGTTAGACCGCCGGTACCAAGGTCCACCGAACAGGCCGTGGATGGCGTTAGACCGCCGGTACCAAGACCCACCGAACAGGCCGTGGATGGCGTTAGACCGCCAATACCAAGGCCCACAGAACAGGCCATGGATGGCGTTAGACCGCCGGTACCAAAGCCCACCGAACAGGCCGTGGATGGCGTTAGACCGCCGATACCAAGGCCCACTGAACAGGCCGTGGATGGCGTTAGACCGCCGATACCAAAACCCAACGAACAGGCCGTGGATGGCGTTAGACCGCCGATACCAAGGCCCACAGAACAGGCCATGGATGGCGTCAGACCGCCGATACCAAGGCCCACCGAACAGGCCGTGGATGGCGTTAGACCGCCGGTACCAAGGCCCACCGAACAGGCCGTGGATGGCGTTAGACCGCCAATACCAAGGCCCACAGAACAGGCCATGGATGACGTTTGACCGCCGATACCAATGCCCAGCGAACAGGCCGTGGATGGCGTTAGACCGCCGGTACCAAGGCCCACCGAAAAGGCCATAGATGGCGTTAGACCGCCGGTACCAAGGCCCACAGAACAGGCCATGGATGGCCTCAGACCGCCGGTACCAAGGCCCACCGAACAGGCCGTGGATGGCGTTAGACCGCCGGTACCAATGCCCAGCGAACAGGCCATGGATGGCGTCAGACCGCCGGTACCAAGGCCCACCGAACAGGCCGTGGATGGCGTTAGACCGCCGGTACCAATGCCCAGCGAACAGGCCGTGGATGGCATGAGACCGCCGATACCAAGGCCCACCGAACAGGCCGTGGATGGCGTTAGACCGCCGGTACCAAGGCCCACAAAACATGCCGTGGATGGCGTTAGACCGCCGGTCCCAAGGCCCACCGAACAGGCCGTGGATGGCGTTAGACCGCCGGTACCAATGCCCAGCGAACAGGCCATGGATGGCGTCAGACCGCCGGTACCAAGGCCCACCGAACAGGCCGTGGATGGCGTTAGACCGCCGGTACCAATGCCCAGCGAACAGGCCGTGGATGTCATGAGACCGCCGATACCAAGGCCCACAAAACATGCCGTGGATGGCGTTAGACCGCCGGTACCAAGGCCCACCGAACAGGCCGTGGATGGCGTTAGACCGCCGGTACCAAGGCCCGCAAAACATGCCGTGGATGGCGTTAGACCGCCGGTACCAAGGCCCACCGAACAGGCCGTGGATGGCGTTAGACCGCCGGTACCAAGGCCCACCGAACAGGCCGTGAATGGCGTCAGACCGCCGATACCAAGGCCCAGCGAACAGGCAGTGGATGGCGTTAGACCGCCGGTACCAAGGCCCACAGAACAGGCCGTGGATGGCGTTAGACCGCCAATACCAAGGCCCAGCGAACAGGCCGTGGATCGTGTTAGACCGCCGGTACCAAGGCCCACCGAACAGGCCGTGGATGGCGTTAGACCGCCGGTACCAAGGCCCGCCGAACAGGCCGTGGATGGCGTTAGACCGCCGGTACCAAGGCCCAGCGAACAGGCCGTGGATGGTGTTAGACCGCCGGTACCAAGGCCCACCGAACAGGCCGTGGATGGCGTTAGACCGCCGATACCAAAGCCCACCGAACAGGCCGTGGATGGCGTTAGACCGCCGGTACCAAGTCCCACCGAACAGGCCGTGGATGGCGTTAGACCGCCGATACCAAGGCCCATCGAACAGGCCGTGGATGGCGTTAGACCGCCGGTACAAAGGCCCACCGAACAGGCCGTGTATGGCGTTAGACCGCCGGTACCAAGGCCCACCGAACAGGCCATGGATGGCGTCAGACCGCCGGTACCAAGGCCCACAGAACATGCCGTGGATGGCGTTAGACCGCCGGTACCAATGCCCAGCGAACAGCCCGTGGATGGCGTTAGACCGCCGATACCAAGGCCCACCGAACAGGCCGTGGATGGCGTTAGACCGCCGGTACCAAGGCCAACAGAACATGCCGTAGATGGCGTTAGACCGCCGGTACCAAGACCCACCGAACAGGCCGTGGATGGCGTTAGACCGCCGATACCAAGGCCCAGCGAACAGACCGTGGATGGCGGTAGACCGCCGGTACCAAGGCCCAGCGAACAGGCCGTGGATGGCGTTAGACCGCCGATACCAAGGCCCAGCGAACAGGCCGTGGATGGCGTTAGACCGCCGGTACCAAGGCCCAGCGAACAGGCCGTGGATGGTGTTAGACCGCCGGTACCAAGGCCCACCGAACAGGCCGTGGATGGCGTTAGACCGCCGATACCAAGGCCCACCGAACAGGTCGTGGATGGCGTTAGACCGCCGGTACCAAGGCCCAGCGAACAGGCCGTGGATGGTGTTAGACCGCCGGTACCAAGGCCCACCGAACAGGCCGTGGATGGCGTTAGACCGCCGATACCAAGGCCCACCGAACAGGTCGTGGATGGCGTTAGACCGCCGGTACCAAGGCCCAGCCCACTGGCCGTGGATGGTGTTAGACCGCCGGTACCAAGGCCCACCGAACAGGCCGTGCTTTTTTTTGTGTCAGGATGATAACCCCCAGGAAAATTGCCGGTTTTGCATAAGGTTTCCATCCCCGTGTGAAGTCACTGCCGGGGTTTTATGATGGGAAAGAGTTTTTCATACTGCGATGATCTTACGTTGATTTCGATAACATTGATAAGAACTCTTTATGTAGCCGGGAATAGGGTCCTAATACAATCTCTGCCACCAAACCCTAACTACAAACAAATATTTAAACCAATCCAGAATAATAACTAGCCCCGACCGGCCTATTTGTGACGACCCAGTCGGGACAATATATCATTGTTTCACCAAGTGCCAGCATTTCACTCAGACGAAAGTGTTCTTCATAAAATTCAATTATAAATTACTTGGGACCAGAAATTCTCCCCCTTTCCCCTGCTTCAGTCTCTGTTACTCTAGCCCCCCAAACATGTCATTCATAGCTCGGAGTGGCTCTCCCGGAGATTTAAGGTTGAAGGCAGGAAATCCTCAACCTGGTATATTTTTACAATATTTTGCATGGGGAAATTACCCGTTTGCCGCTTGTGACACCGCTTCGGCACGATCACTTTTTAAAAGTAAATGGGGCGGGAAGAACTTTTTGTATAAGTTTTCAGAATGATCAAACTTGCTTCAGTTATACCAGCTCGACCCTCCATGAAGTCGATATAATACCCACATCCCCCATCCCTCTTCATATATCCTCACTCAATTAATCCTCGGTCTCTCTAGTCCGGCCCCACTAGTCCCCTGATATCTGTACCCATGTATTCCCCATAAGAATGTGTTTACAATTACAGGTATACTATGTGACAGCTAGTGCACTGCATGGAGAGCTAGATGTATCCCCTTTACACTTGTAATATGTTGTTATGTACCTGTCGACGTTCTGAATGATTTGTTAATAAAACCTATACACAACTAAACGAAGTAGCATCTTTCGTATATTATTCCATCGCAGACACCGTAATTTGCTGAAACGTCATAAGTTTGGCGGTCAAGTCACGTGTTGCCATGTTCCCTTTGCGTCCATGGAGCTGGGTTGTCGGGTAGAAGGGATAAGTCGGGTGGTGCTGCCTGGAGCGGCGACATAGAGCGGTCAAAACAAATACCCCTTCCGAGCGGACTTTGAAGGTGAGAGAGGGGCGGGGAGGAGTGGGGGGTCATTACCGCGTAGCCGTCCGAACACCAGCATTGTATAAGTGCCCCCGGGGTTCAAAGGCTAGTTACGGGACGTGACTGGTCAGGTTTATTCCATACGCGCTGTGATGCCGCTCCGCAGTGTGAGGAGACGACAGGCGCACTACCTAGCTGTGAGGGGGGGTGGAGGGGGGGGGGGGTGACGCGAAGCCATCAGCACCCACAAACCCGGAACGGAGATCCGGGGCTCGATACGCCTCCAGATTAGGCCCCCAGGAAGGGACTCTCTATACGCTAAACACCCAGCAGTACCACCAGATGGCGACACCTGATATACCCACCAGCCGCCCGTTAGCGCGCCGCAGCCACCTGGCTGACCCGGCCACCCCCACATTATTGCCATGGAAACCCCGCCCTGTGGATTGTATCGCCCCAGGTGCTCCAGGCGATGGTGGGAGGAGATAGGCGGTCGTTGGGACAGAGGCGTCCCGCCGCAGCCGCCCTCAACACGCTCTTGCCCGGCACAGCCACCTGCACAACTTTCATTGTTGGTCAAGTAACTTAGACGAATTAATTATTTTAACCCACCCCATGGATGCCCCTTGCCACCCCCCCCCATCTCCCAGGATCCGTCCCTGGGTGCCCCTTGCGATCCCCACCCCCCAGGATCCGTCCCTGGGTGCCCCTTGCCATCCCCACCCCCCAGGATCCGTCTCTGGGTGCCCCTTGCGATCCCCACCCCCAGGATCCGTCCCTGGGTGCCCCTTGCCATCCCCACCCCCCAGGATCCGTCCCTGGGTGCCCCTTGCCATCCCCACCCCCCAGGATCCGTCCCTGGGTGCCCCTTGCCATCCCCACCCCCCAGGATCCGTCCCTGGATGCCCCTTGTCATCCCCACCCCCCAGGATCCGTCCCTGGGTGCCCCTTGTCATCCCCACCCCCCAGGATCCGTCCCTGGGTGCCCCTTGCCATCCCCACCCCCCAGGATCCGTCCCTGGATGCCCCTTGCCATCCCCACCCCCCAGGATCCGTCCCTGGGTGCCCCTTGCGATCCCCACCCCCCAGGATCCGTCCCTGGATGCCCCTTGTCACCCCCACCCCCCAGGATCCGTCCCTGGGTGCCCCTTGTCATCCCCACCCCCCAGGATCCGTCCCTGGGTGCCCCTTGCAATCCCCACCCCCCAGGATCCGTCCCTGGGTGTCCCTTGCCATCCCCAACCCCCAGGATCCGTCCCTGGGTGCCTCTTGCGATCCCCAACCCCCAGGATCCGTCCCTGGGTGCCCCTTGTCATCCCCACCCCCCAGGATCCGTCCCTGGGTGCCCCTTGCAATCCCCACCCCCCAGGATCCGTCCCTGGGTGTCCCTTGCCATCCCCAACCCCCAGGATCCGTCCCTGGGTGCCTCTTGCGATCCCCAACCCCCAGGATCCGTCCCTGGGTGCCCCTTGCAATCCCCACCCCCCAGGATCCGTCCCTGGGTGCCCCTTGTCATCCCCACCCCCCAGGATCCGTCCCTGGGTGCCCCTTGCAATCCCCACCCCCCAGGATCCGTCCCTGGGTGCCCCTTGCGATCCCCACCCCCCAGGATCCGTCCCTGGATGCCCCTTGTCACCCCCACCCCCCAGGATCCGTCATTGGGTGCCCCTTGTCATCCCCACCCCCCAGGATCCGTCCCTGGGTGCCCCTTGCGATCCCCACCCCCAGGATCCGTCCCTGGATGCCCCTTGCCATCCCCACCCCCCAGGATCCTTCCCTGGGTGCCCCTTGCGATCCCCACCCCCCAGGATCCGTCCCTGAGTGCCCCTTGCGATCCCCACCCCCCAGGATCCGTCCCTGGGTGCCCCTTGCGATCCCCAACCCCCAGGATCCGTCCCTGGGTGCCCCTTGCGATCCCCACCCCCAGGATCCGTCCCTGGGTGCCCCTTGCCATCCCCACCCCCCAGGATCCGTCCTTGGGTGGCCCTTGCGATCCCCAACCCCCAGGATCCGTCCCTGGGTGCCCCTTGCGATCCCCACCCCCAGGATCCGTCCCTGGGTGCCCCTTGCAATCCCCACCCCCCAGGATCCGTCCCTGGGTGTCCCTTGCCATCCCCAACCCCCAGGATCCGTCCCTGGGTGCCTCTTGCGATCCCCAACCCCCAGGATCCGTCCCTGGGTGCCCCTTGCAATCCCCACCCCCCAGGATCCGTCCCTGGGTGCCCCTTGTCATCCCCACCCCCCAGGATCCGTCCCTGGGTGCCCCTTGCAACCCCCACCCCCCAGGATCCGTCCCTGGGTGCCCCTTGCGATCCCCACCCCCCAGGATCCGTCCCTGGATGCCCCTTGTCACCCCCACCCCCCAGGATCCGTCCCTGGGTGCCCCTTGTCATCCCCACCCCCCAGGATCCGTCCCTGGGTGCCCCTTGCGATCCCCACCCCCAGGATCCGTCCCTGGATGCCCCTTGCCATCCCCACCCCCCAGGATCCTTCCCTGGGTGCCCCTTGCGATCCCCACCCCCCAGGATCCGTCCCTGAGTGCCCCTTGCGATCCCCACCCCCCAGGATCCGTCCCTGGGTGCCCCTTGCGATCCCCAACCCCCAGGATCCGTCCCTGGGTGCCCCTTGCGATCCCCACCCCCAGGATCCGTCCCTGGGTGCCCCTTGCCATCCCCACCCCCCAGGATCCGTCCTTGGGTGGCCCTTGCGATCCCCACCCCACCCCCAGGATCCGTCCTTGGGTGGCCCTTGCGATCCCCACCCCACCCCCAGGATCCGTCCTTGGGTGGCCCTTGCAATCCCCACCCCACCCCCAAGATCCGTTCCTGGGGCTCTTGCAAACCCCACCTCACCCCCCTGGATCTGTCCCTGGGTGCCTCTTGCGATCCCCACCCCCAAGGATCCGTCCCTGGGTGCCCCTTGCCATCCCCACCCCCCAGGATCCGTCCCTGGGTGCCCCTTGCGATCCCCAACCCCCAGGATCCGTCCCTGGATGCCCCTTGCCATCCCCACCCCCCAGGATCCGTCCCTGGGTGCCCCTTGCGATCCCCAACCCCCAGGATCCGTCCCTGGATGCCCCTTGCCATCCCCACCCCCCAGGATCCGTCCCTGGGTGGCCCTTGCAATCCCCACCCCACCCCCAGGATCCGTTCCTGGGGCTCTTGCAAACCCCACCTCACCCCCCTGGATCTGTCCCTGGGTGCCCCTTGCGATCCCCAACCCCCAGGATCCGTCCCTGGGTGCCTCTTGCGATCCCCACCCCCAAGGATCCGTCCCTGGGTGCCCCTTGCCATCCCCCCCCCCAGGATCCGTCCCTGGGTGCCCCTTGCCATCCCCACCCCCAATATCCGTCCCTGGGTGCACCTTGCTATCCCCACCCCAAACCACCCCCCAGGGTCTGTCCCTGGGTGCCAATTGCCATCCCCACCCCCCAGGATCTGTCCCTGGGTGCCAATTGCCATCCCCACCCCCCAGGATCCGTCCCTGGGTGCCCCTTGCCACCCCCATCCCCCAGGATGCGTCTCTGGGTGCCCCTTGCGATCCCCACCCCCCAGGATCCGTCCCTCTGTGCCCCTTGCGATCCCCACCCCCCAGGATCCGTCCCTGGGTGCCCCTTGCCATCCCCGACCCCCAATATCCGTCCCTGGGTGCACCTTGCTATCCCCACCCCAAACCACCCCCCAGGATCTGTCCCTGGGTGCCAATTGCCATCCCCACCCCCCAGGATCTGTTCCTGGGTGCCAATTGCCATCCCCACCACCCAGGATTCGTCCCTGGGTGCCCCTTGCCATCCCCACCCCCCAGGATCCGTCCCTGGGTGCCCCTTGTCATCCCCACCCCCCAATATCCGTCCCTGGGTGCACCTTGCTATCCCCACCCCAAACCACCCCCCAGGATCTGTCCCTGGGTGCCAATTGCCATCCCCACCCCACCCTCAGGATCCGTTTCTTGGTGCCCCTTGCAATCCCCACCCCCCAGGATCCGTCCCTGGGTGCCCCTTGCCACCCCCACCCCCCAGGTTCCGTCTCTGGGTGCCCCTTGCGATCCCCACCCCCCAGGATCCGTCCGTCGGTGCCCCTTGCCATCCCCACCCCCCAGGATCCGTCTCTGGGTGCCCCTTGCGATCCCCACCCCCCAGGAACCGTCCCTGGGTGCCCCTTGCCATCCCCATCCCCCAGGATCCGTCCCTGGGTGGCCCTTGCAATCCCCACCCCCCAGGATCCGTCCCTGGGTGCCCCTTGCGATCCCCACCCCCCAGGATCCGTCCCTGGGTGCCCCTTGCCATCCCCACCCCTCAGGAGCCGTCCCTCGGTGCCCCTTGCCATCTCCACCCCCCAGGATCCGTGTCTGGGTGCCCCTTGCGATCCCCACCCCCCAGGAACCGTCCCTGGGTGCCCCTTGCCATCCCCACCCACCAGGATCCGTCCCTGGGTGGCCATTGCGATCCCCACCCCCCAGGATCCGTCTCTGGGTGCCCCTTGCGATCCCTACCCCCCAGGATCCGTCCCTGGGTGCCCCTTGCGATCCCCACCCCCAGGATCCGTCCCTGGGTGCCGCTTGCGATCCCCACCCCCTAGGATCCGTCCCTGGGTGCCCCTTGCGATCCCCACCCCCCAGGATCCGTCCCTGGGTGCCCCTTGCGATCCCCACCCCCCAGGATCCGTCCCTGGGTGCCCCTTGCGATCCCCACCCCCCAGGATCCGTCCCTGGGTGCCCCTTGCTATCCCCAACCCCTGCATCCTCTGGCGTGTAGACAATATGGAGATATCGTTTTCCCTTTCCCGGATACCTTGGAGAAATCACCCGATTTTCAAAGTAGTTCTTGCCTCTATAGCGTTGAAGGCGCCACGACCCCAAGGGAGAGCCCCTCATCGTCTGGCCTCCTTGTAGTTAGGAGTGTCGCTGTGACGAGGATGTTCGTGATGGGCATCACCTGGCGTCAACTGCCGTCACCTGGCGTCAACTGCCGTCACCTGGCGAGAACTGCCGTCACCTGCCGTCACCTGGCGTCAACTGCCGTCACTTGGCGTCAACTGCCGTCACCTGGCGAGAACTGCCGTCACCTGGCGTCACCTGGCCTCACCTGCCGTCACCTGGCGAGAACTGCCGTCACCTGGCGTCACCTGCCGTCACCTGCCGTCACCTGGCGTCAACTGCCGACACCTGGCGAGAACTGCCGTCACCTGGCGTCAACTGCCGTCACCTGCCGTCACCTGGCGTCAACTGCCGTCACCTGCCGTCACCTGGCGTCACCTGGCGTCAACTGCCGTCAACTGCCGTCACCTGGCGTCACCTGGCGTCCACTGCCGTCACCTGCTGTCACATGCCTCATGGAACACGATAATTACAAACACGAGATGTGTCCGTTTTTTGTGGTAACTGGGGAGTTGTCTACCATGACCTGCTACCCTCCCCTACCCGTCTCATTCCATCCTCACCCCGTCACACCCTTTCACCGCACAGCAATCCTTGTCTCCCCCTCATCGGTAAACCCATAACATGTCTCAGGCTGCAAACCGACGCATTAACGTGCAAAAAATCAACAAAGTTAAAGCGTGCTTTATCTCTTCGTGGTGCGCTTGTCTCTAGTCAACAGTTTTAATGAGTCACAGAGCTCCCAGGTGAGGAGGTGAGGGGAAGGGGTGCACTACGACGGCGAGATCATCACTGTCAGTGGTATAAATACAAGGGTTGTATCCAGATTGTCGGCATCACAGCGACAGTCTGAGCCGACCGACCATCCAGAACGACACAGTGCAGCAGAACAATCAAGGTGAGAACCCGGAGCGAGAACCAAGGGTAGAAATCAAGAGTAAAAACCAAGAGTGAGAACCCGGAGTGAGAACCAAGAGTGAGAACCAAGAGTGAGAAGCAAGGGTGAGAACCAAAATTGATAACCAAGAGTGAGAACCAAGAGTGACAAACCGGAGTGAGAAGCAAGGGTGAGAACCAGGAGTGAGAAGCAAGCGTGAGAAGCAAGGATGAGAAGCAAGGGTGAGAAGCATGGATGAGAACCAAAATTGATAACCAAAATTGATAACCAAGAGTGAGAACCAAGAGTGAGAATCGAGAGTGAAAAACCGGAGTGAGAAGCAAGGGTGAGAAGCAAAGGTGAGATGCAAGGGTGAGATGCAAAGGTGAGAAGCAAGGGTGAGAAGCAAGGATCAGGGGCCGTGTTCACAAAGATTCCTTATAAAGAATTCCTAATTTTTTTTGCTCCGTGAAGAACATTTTTAACAATCGTTTCTCGAGGAGAGATTTAAGAATTCTTTACAGAGTAAAACTTTGAGAATTCTTCAGGGCGTGATTTGTCCTGTCCGTTCTGGACGGAAGCGGATATGGCACTGTTATTGTCATTGTCGCCACTTTTTTAGTCATGGTGATATTTATGTCTTCTGTTTGTTGCTAAGTAACGTCAAGTGTATTGTGACGCAAGGCGTCCAAGCAGCAAACTATGCATACACCCCCACCCCCTCCTCGGCAACTGCCCATTCAATTGCTCTTAAAATTAGCTTTTCTATTCTGCATGGCAATCCATATAAAACACTGAAAGTTTAGTAAAGCTGAAATTAGTGAAATAAATATGTTAATGTGCATTTAAACATAAGACTGCAAAGCGATGGTTTCAGCGTTGTAGTGCCTCGAATATGTTACGCTCCATGTGCAAGAAAACAATAACTGCCGCGTCTATAATATTGGGCATGTCACTCCTTCGTGGCAATCCCTTTCAAGTGCGAAAATTTCGGCGAAATCGAAGCGACAGTTTCTGCGTAATCATTGAGATAATATCGCCATGTCTTCAAATTATCAACTTATGACACTTTAAAGAATTCTCAGGACACCTTTAACCTTTCCTTATTGTTTACTCTAATAGATTAAAACATTTCACTTAAGAATTTTCGAGAAATACTTTTAGAATTCTTAAGCAAATTATTAAGATTTCTTGAAAATTGGCAGGCAGGCTGGGGCAGGCTGGGGCGGCCTGGGGCAGGCTAGGGCGGCCTGGGGCAGGCTGGGGTGAGCTGGGGCGGGCAGGGGCGGCCTGGGGCAGGCTGGGGCGGCCTGGGGCAGGCTAGGGCGGCCTGGGGCAGGCTGGGGTGAGCTGGGGCGGGCAGGGGCGGCCTGGGGCAGGCTGGGGCGGCCTGGGGCAGGCTGGGGTGAGCTGGGGCGGCCTGGGGCGGGCTGGGGTGAGCTGGGGCAGGCTGGGGCGGGCTTGGGCAGGCTGGGGCGGCCTGGGGCGGGCTTGGGTGAGCTGGGCCAGGCTGGGGCGGGCTGGGGCAGGCTGGGGCGGCCTGGGGCGGGCTGGGGTGAGCTGGGCCAGGCTGGGGCGGGCTGGGGCAGGCTGGGGCGGCATGGGGTAGACTGGAGCGGCCTGGGGCGGCCTGGGGCGGCCTGGGGCAGGCTGGGGCGGGCTGGGGTGGGCTGGTGCCGGCTGGTGCCGGCTGGGGCGGCATGGGGTAGACTGGGGCAGTCAAGGGCGGGCTGGGGCGGCCTGGGGCGGCCTGGGGCAGGCTGGGGCGGGCTGGGACAGGCTGGGGCGGCCTGGGGCGGGCTGGGGTGAGCTGGGACAGGCTGGGGCGGCCTGGGGTGAGCTGGGACAGGCTGGGGCGGCTTGGGGTAGACTGGGGCGGTCTGGGGTGAGCTGGGACAGGCTAGGGTGGCATGGGGTAGACTGGGGCGGTCTGGGGTGAGCTGGGACAGGCTGGGGCGGCATGGGGTAGACTGGGGCGGTCTGGGGTGAGCTGGGACAGGCTGGGGCGGGCTGGGGTGAGCTGGGTCGGTCTGGGGTGAGCTGGGGCAGGTTGGGGCGGGCTGGGGCGGTCTGGGGTGAGCTGGGGCAGGCTGTTGCAGGCTAGGGCGGCCTGGGGTGCGCTGGGACAGGCTGGGGCAGGCTGGGGTAAGCTGGGACAGGCTGGGGCGGGCTGGGGCAGGCTGGGCGGCCTGGGGCGGCCTGGGACGGGCTGGGGCGGTCTGGGGTGAGCTGGGACAGGCTGGGGCAGGCTGTTGCAGGCTAGGGCGGCCTGGGGTGCGCTGGGACAGGCTGGGGCAGGCTGGGGTGAGCTGGGACAGGCTGGGGCGGGCTGGGGCAGGCTGGGGCGGCCTGGGGCGGCCTGGGGCGATCACTATGTTATCGGCGTATTATGCTGCAGCTATAGCGTGTTAACTGGCGCGCAGACGGTTCTTCCTGCCAACTTGATGCACTAGTCCACTCCACCTTCCTAGGCCAGCTTACCTTTCCACACCATCTCCATTTCAACGTTTTGTTTGTCCGACTAGTCCTAATGTTAATATTGGGTAAATGATCGCAATTTAAATACTGCATCTTGCTCAGGCGACCCTCATCCGGCTCCCAACGAAAGAATTGTGAATGGAGCCGATCTCTGTAACCTCATCTCTATACACGTAGCAAGTCACTATGCCACAGGTTCATTGCCAGCCCTGTATAAGGAGGGGTCTGAAAGGGGTAAATGGTGACACACGACACTGGCATATTTGAAAAAATCGGCATTCGACACTGACCCCCAAATTCCGACACTGAGGACCTAAAAAAGCGGCATTTTAGAAAAAACTTACCCAAAAAGCGACACGGAATGTCGGCAAAAATCAACATTCGAGAATATTGACAAATCGACACTGAACACTGGACCCCCCCCCCCCTTGCAGACCCCTATAAGCTGTGTCCTGTGTCTGTGCTGCGTGTGCTATCCGTGCAATAACTGTGTGGTGCGGGGCAGGATGACGTGGACGACCCCCCTCCACCTGCTGCTGGCCGGCCTGCTCGCCGCCCTCCTGCTGCCCGCCACCGTCGCCAGCGGACCCTCCGCGCTCTGCCTCCAGGACTGCAGCTACTGTCAGTCCCACGAAATCGGCTTCCTCTGGTGAGTCTGCCTCGCGTCCCGTCATTGAAGTCACCCCGGCAACCCTCCGCCAGCCCCCGCCAGCCCCCCACCCCGCCGCCAGCCCGCCGCTAGCCCCTAGCCAGCCCCCCGCCACCCCCCCCGCCAGCCCCTCGCCAGCCCCCCGCCAGCCCCCGACTGTCTGAGCCCCCCACCAGCCCGCCGCCAGCCCCCCACCAGCCCGCCGCCAGCCCCTCGCCAGCCCGCCGCCAGCCCCTCGCCAGCCCCCCGCCAGCCCCCCGCCAGCCCCTCGCTAGCCCTCCGCCCTCCCCGCGCCAGCCCCCCGCCAGCCCCCCGCCACGCCCCGGCTGTCTGAGCCCCCCACTAGCCCCTAGCCAGCCCCCGCCAGCCCCCCGCCAGCCCCCCGCCAGCCCCTCGCTAGCCCCTCGCCAGCCCCCCGCCAGCCCCCGGCTGTGTATGTGGCCTAACTACTGCCGTGTGATAACTGTTCCAGCAGTATGAATGATATGTATGTGGTCTCACTGTTAGCAGCAGTATGAATGATATGTATGTGGCCTGAATACAGCCGCGTGATAACTGTTCTAGCAGTATGAGTGATATGCAAGTGGCCTTACTACCCCCGTGTGATAACTGTTCCAGCAGAATGAGTGATATGTATGTGGCCTAACTACATCCGTGTGATAATTGTTCAGCAGTGTGAGTGATATATATATGGCCTAACTAAAGCCGTGTGATAACTGTTCAGCAGTGTGAGTGATATATATGTGGCCTGAATACAGCCGCGTGATAACTGTTCAGCAGTATGAGTGATATGTTAGTGGCCTAACTACAGCCGTGTGATAACTGTTCAGCAGTGTGAGTGATATGTATGTGGCCTAACTACAGCCGTGTGATAACTGTTCAGCAGTGTGAGTGATATGTATGTGGCCTAACTACAGCCGTGTGATAACTGTTCCAGCAGAATGAGTGAGATATATGTGGCCTAACTACAGCCGTGTGATAACTGTTCCAGCAGTATTAGTGATATGTATGTGGCCTAACTACAGCCGTGTGATGACTGTTCAGCAGTATGAGTGATATGTATGTGGCCTAACTACAGCCGTGTGATAACTGTTCTAGCAGTATGAGTGATATGTATGTGGCCTAACTACAGCCGTGTGATAACTGTCCCAGCAGAATGAGTGATATATATGTGGCCTAACTACAGCCGTGTGATAACTGTTCCAGCAGTATGAGTGATATGTATGTGGCCTAACTACAGCCGCGTGATAACTGTTCAGCAGTATGAGTGATATGTATGTGGCCTAAATACAGCCGTGTGATAACTGTTCTAGCAGTATGAGTGATATGTATGTGGCCTAACTACAGCCGTGTGATAACTGTTCCAGCAGAATGAGTGATATATATGTGGCCTAACTACAGCCGTGTGATAACTATTCAGCAGTATGAGTGATATGTATGAGGCCTAACTACAGCCGTGTGATAACTGTTCAGCAGTATGAGTGATATATATGTGGCCTAACTACAGCCGTGTGATAACTGTCCCAGCAGAATGAGTGATATGTATGTGGCCTAACTACAGCCGTGTGATAACTGTTCAGCAGTATGAGTGATATGTATGTGGCCTAACTACAGCCGTGTGATAACTGTTCAGCAGTGTGAGTGATATGTATGTGGCCTAACTACAGCCGTGTGATAACTGTTCAGCAGTATGCGTGATATGTTAGTGGTCTAACTGCAGCCGTGTGATAACTGTTCAGCAGTGTGAGTGATATGTATGTGGCCTAACTACAGCCGTGTGATAACTGTTCAGCAGTATGCGTGATATGTATGTGGCCTAACTACAGCCGTGTGATAACTGTTCAGCAGTATGCGTGATATGTTAGTGGTCTAAATACAGCCGTGTGATAACTGTTCAGCAGTATGAGTGATATGTATGTGGCCTAACTACAGCCGTGTGATAACTGTTCAACAGTGTGAGTGATATGTATATGGCCTAACTACAGCCGTGTGATAACTGTTCTAGCAGTATGAGTGGTATGTATGGCCTAACTACAGCCGTGTGATAACTGTTCAGCAGTATGAGTGATATGTATGTGGCCTAACTACAGCCGTGTGATAACTGTTCAACAGTGTGAGTGATATGTATATGGCCTAACTACAGCCGTGTGATAACTGTTCTAGCAGTATGAGTGGTATGTATGGCCTAACTACAGCCGTGTGATAACTGTTCAGCAGTATGAGTGATATGTATATGGCCTAACTACAGCCGTGTGATAACTGTTCCAGCAGTATTAGTGATATGTATGTGGCCTAACTACAGCCGTGTGATAACTGTTCCAGCAGTATTAGTGATATGTATATGGCCTAACTACAGCCGTGTGATAACTGTTCCAGCAGTATTAGTGATATGTATGTGGCCTAACTACAGCCGTGTGATAACTGTTCCAGCAGTATGAGTGATATGTATGTGGCCTAACTACAGCCGTGTGATAACTGTTCAGCAGTATGAGTGATATGTATGTGGCCTAACTACATCCGTGTGATAACTGTTCAGCAGTATGAGTGATATGTTAGTGGCCTAACTACAGCCGTGTGATAACTATTCAGCAGTGTGAGTGATATGTATGAGGCCTAACTACAGCCGTGTGATAACTGTTCAGCAGTGTGAGTGATATGTATGTGGCTTAACTACAGCCGTGTGATAACTGTTCCAGCAGTATTAGTGATATGTATGTGGCCTAACTACAGCCGTGTGATAACTGTTCCAGCAGAATGAGTGATATATATGTGGCCTAACTACAGCCGTGTGATAACTGTTCCAGCAGTATGAGTGATATGTATGTGGCTTAACTACAGCCGTGTGATAACTGTTCCAGCAGTATTAGTGATATGTATGTGGCCTAACTACAGCCGTGTGATAACTGTTCCAGCAGAATGAGTGATATATATGTGGCCTAACTACAGCCGTGTGATAACTGTTCAGCAGTGTGAGTGATATGTATGTGGCCTAACTACAGCCGTGTGATAACTGTTCAGCAGTATGAGTGATATGTTAGTGGCCTAACTACAGCCGTGTGATAACTGTTCAGCAGTATGAGTGATATGTATGTGGCCTAAATACAGCCGTGTGATAACTGTTCTAGCAGTATGAGTGATATGTATGTGGCCTAACTACAGCCGTGTGATAACTGTTCAGCAGTGTGAGTGATATGTATGTGGCCTAACTACAGCCGTGTGATAACTGTTCAGCAGTATGCGTGATATGTTAGTGGTCTAACTGCAGCCGTGTGATAACTGTTCAGCAGTATGAGTGATATGTATGTGGCCTAACTACAGCCGTGTGATAACTGTTCAGCAGTGTGAGTGATATGTATGTGGCCTAACTACAGCCGTGTGATAACTGTTCAGCAGGATGAGTGATATGTTAGTGGCCTAACTACAGCCGTGTGATAACTGTTCAGCAGTATGAGTGATATGTTAGTGGCCTAACTACAGCCGTGTGATAACTGTTCAGCAGAATGAGTGATATGTATGTGGCCTAACTACAGCCGTGTGATAACTGTTCAGCAGTATGAGTGATATGTATGTGGCCTAACTACAGCCGTGTGATAACTGTTCAGCAGTATGAGTGATATGTATGTGGCCTAACTACAGCCGTGTGATAACTGTTCAGCAGTATGAGTGATATGTATGTGGCCTAACTACAGCCGTGTGATAACTGTTCAGCAGTGTGAGTGATATGTATGTGGCCTAACTACAGCCGTGTGATAACTGTTCAGCAGTATGAGTGATATGTTAGTGGCCTAACTACAGCCGTGTGATAACTGTTCAGCAGTATGAGTGATATGTTAGTGGCCTAACTACAGCCGTGTGATAACTGTTCAGCAGTGTGAGTGATATGTATGTGGCCTAAATACAGCCGTGTGATAACTGTTCTAGCAGTATGAGTGATATGTATGTGGCCTAACTACAGCCGTGTGATAACTGTTCAGCAGTGTGAGTGATATGTATGTGGCCTAACTACAGCCGTGTGATAACTGTTCAGCAGTATGCGTGATATGTTAGTGGCCTAACTACAGCCGTGTGATAACTGTTCAGCAGTATGAGTGATATGTATGTGGCCTAACTACAGCCGTGTGATAACTGTTCAGCAGTATGCGTGATATGTATGTGGCCTAACTACAGCCGTGTGATAACTGTTGTAGCAGTATGAGTGATATGTATGTGGCCTAACTACAGCCGTGTGATAACTGTTCAGCAGTGTGAGTGATATGTATGGCCTAACTACAGCCGTGTGATAACTGTTCTAGCAGTATGAGTGGTATGTATGTGGCCTAACTACAGCCGTGTGATAACTGTTCAGCAGTATGAGTGATATGTACATGGCCTAACTACAGCCGTGTGATAACTGTTCAGCAGTATGCGTGATATGTATGTGGCCTAACTACAGCCGTGTGATAACTGTTGTAGCAGTATGAGTGATATGTATGTGGCCTAACTACAGCCGTGTGATAACTGTTCAGCAGTGTGAGTGATATGTATGGCCTAACTACAGCCGTGTGATAACTGTTCTAGCAGTATGAGTGGTATGTATGTGGCCTAACTACAGCCGTGTGATAACTGTTCAGCAGTATGAGTGATATGTACATGGCCTAACTACAGCCGTGTGATAACTGTTCAGCAGTATGAGTGATATGTTAGTGGCCTAACTACAGCCGTGTGATAACTATTCAGCAGTGTGAGTGATATGTATGTGGCCTAACTACAGCCGTGTGATAACTGTTCAGCAGTAGGAGTGATATGTATGTGGCCTAACTACAGCCGTGTGATAACTGTTCCAGCAGAATGAGTGATATATATGTGGCCTAACTACAGCCGTGTGATGACTGTTCTAGCAGTATGAGTGATATGTATGTGGCCTAACTACAGCCGTGTGATAACTGTTCTAGCAGAATGAGTGATATGTATGTGGCCTAACTACAGCCGTGTGATAACTGTTCCAGCAGTATGAGTGATATGTATGTGGCCTAACTACAGCCGTGTGATAACTGTTCCAGCAGAATGAGTGATATATATGTGGCCTAACTACAGCCATGTGATAACTATTCAGCAGTGTGAGTGATATGTATGTGGCCTAACTACAGCCGTGTGATAACTGTTCACCAGTATGAGTGATATGTATGTGGCCTAACTACAGCCGTGTGATAACTGTTTAGCCGTGTGAGTGATATGTATGTAGCCTAAATACAGCCGTGTGATAACTCTTCTAGCAGTATGAGTGATATGTATGTGGCCTACTTACAGCCGTGTGATAACTGTTCGACAGTATGAGTGATATGTATGTGGCCTAACTACATCCGTGTGATAACTGTTCAGCAGTGTGAGTGATATATATATGGCCTAACTACAGCCGTGTGATAACTGTTCAGCAGTATGAGTGATATGTATGTGGCCTAACTACAGCCGTGTGATAACTGTTCAGCAGTGTGAGTTATATGTTATATCCTCCTGGTGTTGACAGCGCTCCGTAATTCTCTCCCGTCCAGCGGTCTGTGTGGACATTTCAGCCTGCCGCCAGAATGCTGCCTGACTATATGAGGAGCTCGCACAAGCAGGTAAACCTACTCACGACACGAGTCCAGCCATCACATGGCAGGTAAACCCACTCACGACACGAGTCCCGCCATCACATGGCAGGTAAACCCACTCACGACACGAGTCCCGCCATCACATGGCAGGCAAACCCACTCACGACACGAGTCCCGCCATCACATCGCAGGTAAACCCACTCACGACACGAGTCCCGCCATCACATGGCAGGTAAACCCACTCACGACACGAGTCCCGCCATCACATGGCAGGCAAACCCACTCACGACACGAGTCCCGCCATCACATGGCAGGTAAACCCACTCACCACACGAGTCCCGCCATCACATGGCAGGCAAACCCACTCACGACACGAGTCCCGCCATCACATGGCAGGTAAACCCACTCACGACACGAGTCCCGCCATCACATGGCAGGTAAACCCACTCACGACACGAGTCCCGCCATCACATGGCAGGTAAACCCACTCACTACACGCGTCCCGCCATCACATGGCAGGTAAACCCACTCACGACACGAGTCCCGCCATCACATGGCAGGCAAACCCACTCACGACACGAGTCCCGCCATCACATGGCAGGTAAACCGACTCACGACACGAGTCCCGCCATCACATGGCAGGTAAACCCACTCACGACACGAGTCCCGCCATCACATGGCAGGCAAACCCACTCACGACACGAGTCCCGCCATCACATGGCAGGTAAACCCACTCACGACACATGTCCCGCCATCACATGGCAGGTAAACCCACTCACTACACGAGTCCCGCCATCACATGGCAGGTAAACCCACTCACGACACGAGTCCCGCCATCACATGGCAGGCAAACCCACTCACGACACGAGTCCCGCCATCACATGGCAGGTAAACCCACTCACGACACGAGTCCCGCCATCACATGGCAGGTAAACCCACTCACTACACGAGTCCCGCCATCACATGGCAGGCAAACCCACTCACGACACGAGTCCCGCCATCACATGGCAGGCAAACCCACTCACGACACGAGTCCCGCCATCACATGGCAGGTAAACCCACTCACGACACGAGTCCCGCCATCACATGGCAGGTAAACCCACTCACGACATGAGTCCCGCCATCACATGGCAGGTAAACCCACTCACGACACGAGTCCCGCCATCACATGGCAGGTAAACCCACTCACGACACGAGTCCCGCCATCACATGGCAGGTAAACCCACTCACGACACGAGTCCCGCCATCACATGGCAGGTAAACCCACTCACGACACGAGTCCCGCCATCACATGGCAGGCAAACCCACTCACGACACGAGTCCCGCCATCACATGGCAGGTAAACCCACTCACCACACGAGTCCCGCCATCACATGGCAGGTAAACCCACTCATGACACGAGTCCCGCCATCACATGGCAGGTAAACCCACTCACGACACGAGTCCCGCCATAACATGGCAGTTAAACCCACTCACGACACGAGTCCCGCCATCACATGGCAGGTAAACCCACTCACGACACGAGTCCCGCCATCACATGGCAGGTAAACCCACTCACGACACGAGTCCCGCCATCACATGGCAGGTAAACCCACTCACGACACGAGTCCCGCCATCACATGGCAGGTAAACCCACTCACGACACGAGTCCCGCCATCACATGGCAGGTAAACCCACTCACGACACGAGTCCCGCCATCACATGGCAGGTGGCAAACGTTTCCAATGTATACATGTATTGATATGAATTATACACGGGACCATTTATCGTGGTAACATATAATATGTTTGGGGTAACTATGGACAGTTGTCACTGTCCCATTATTGCCCCTCAATGCCCGAATGGAACGGATTCTCTAGCGCCAGCGACCTTTAGGGTCTTAGGTCTAGTCGCCCGGCAAAGCTTATTTGTTTTACTTCTCGTTTGTGTTTACGTCGTTTTTGGTCAAATAAATGAATGTTGCGTCTTGAAATTCACTGTCCAGGCATTGCACACTGTAGTTACTGCCGCTGGAGTTGTACTGGATGGCAGCCTTCCATGTTGCAGTGTTGACGACGACCGGCCCCCCGGCAGCGTGCACACAGCTCACCCGCAGTTAAAGTCCCCCCCGCCCACCACGCCACGACAGATCGTCCACTGCACCCGCCAGGCGGCGCCACACACATGTATAGCATCCAAATAAATTTGTCATAATCACACACTAAAGCGTTTCCCCAAGTGTGTTCGTTTTCTCCTGAATCCGGAATACAATACTGTCGTGGTTTCCGTTCTGTCGGGAAATGTTTTGCTGAAGGACGGTGTGTAGTGTACTGACCATTACGCTTAACGTCCAACTCGGAGTGGACCGTGCAAGGAGGATGACCTATACCACCCACCATCTACCTTGTGCCACTCCGCGCCCCTCTACCTCCCACCATCTACCCTCTGCCACTCCGCGCCCCTCTACCTCCCACCATCTACCCTCTGCCACTCCGCGCCCCTCTACCTCCCACCATCTACCCTCTGCCACTCCGCGCCCCTCTACCTCCCACCAACTACCCTCTGCCACTCCGCGCCCCTCTACCTCCCACCATTTACCCTCTGTCACTCCTCGCCCCTCTACCTCCCACCATCTACCCACTGCCACTCCTCGCCCCTCTACCTCCCACCATCTACACACTGCAACTCCGCGCCCCTCTACCTCCCACCATTTACTCTCTGCCACTCCTCGCCCCTCTACCTCCCACCATTTACCCTCTGCCACTACTCGCCCCTCTACCTTCCACCATCTACCCTCTGCTACTCCGCGCCCCTCTACCTCCCACCACCTACCCTCTGCTCCTCCGCGCCCCTCTACCTCCCACATTTACCCTCTGCCACTCCTCGCCCCTCTACCTTCCACCATCTACACACTGCCACTCCGCGCCCCTCTACCTCCCACCATTTACCCTCTGTCACTCCTCGCCCCTCTACCTCCCACCATCTACCCACTGCCACTCCTCGCCCCTCTACCTCCCACCATCTACACACTGCCACTCCGCGCCCCTCTACCTCCCACCATTTACCCTCTGCCACTCCGCGCCCCTCTACCTCCCACCATCTACCCTCGGCCACTCCTCGCCCCTCTATCTCCCACCATCTACCCTCTGTCACTCCTCGCCCCTCTATCTCCCACCATCTACCCTCTGCCACTCCGCGCCCCTCTACCTCCCACCATTTACCCTCTGCCACTCCTCGCCCCTCTATCCCCCACCATCTACCCTCTGCCACTCCTCGCCCCTCTACCTCCCACCATTTACCCTCTGCCACTCCTCGCCCCTCTACCTCCCACCATCTACCCTCTGCCACTCCTTGCCCCTCTATCTCCCACCATTTACCCTCTGCCACTCCGCGCCCCTCTACATCCCACCATCTACCATCTGCCACTTCGCGCCCCTCTATCTCCCACCATCTACCCTCGGCCACTCCTCGCCCCTCTACCTCCCACCATTTACCCTCTGCCACTCCTCGCCCCTCTACCTCCCACCATCTACCCTCTGCCACTCCTTGCCCCTCTATCTCCCACCATCTACCCTCTGCCACTACGCGCCCCTCTACATCCCACCATCTACCATCTGCCACTTCGCGCCCCTCTATCTCCCACCATCTACCCTCTGCCACTCCTTGCCCCTCTACCTTCCACCATTTACCCTCTGCCACTCCGCGCCTCTCTACCTCCCACCATCTACCCTCTGCCACTCCGCGCCCCTCTATCTCCCACCATTTACCCTCCGCCACTCCGCGCCCCTCTACCTCCCATCATTTACCCTCTGTCACTCCTCGTCCCTCTACCTTCCACCATCTACCCTCTGCCAGTCCTCGCCCCTCTACCTCCCACCATTTACCCTCTGCCACTCCTCGCCCCTCTACCTCCCACCATCTACCCTCTGCCACTCCGCGCCCTCTACCTCCCACCATTTACCCTCTGTCACTCCGCGCCCATCTACCTCCCACCATCTACCCTCTGCCACTCCGCGCCCCTCTACCTCCCACCATTTACCCTCTGCCACTTCTCGCCACTCTATCTCCCACCATCTACCCTCTGCCACTCCTCGCCCCTCTACCTCCCACTATCTACCCTCTGCTACTCCTCGCCCCTCTACCTCCCACCATTTACCCTCTGCCACTCCTCGCCCCTCTACATCCCACCATTTACCCTCTGCCACTCCTCGCCCCTTTACCTCCCACCATCTACCCTCTGCCACTCCTCGCCCCTCTACCTCCCACCATTTACCCTCTGCCACTCCTCGCCCCTCTACCTCCCACCATCTACCCTCTGCCACTCCTCGCCCCTCTACCTCCCACCATTTACCCTCTGCCACTCCTCGCCCCTCTACCTCCCACCATCTACCCTCTGCCACTTCGTGCCCCTCTACCTCCCACCATCCATCATCTGCCACTCCTCGCCCCTCTACCTCCCACCATCTACCCTCTGCCACTCCTCGCCCCTCTACCTCCCACCATCTACCCTCTGCCACTCCGCGCCCCTCTACCTCCCACCATTTACCCTCTGTCACTCCGCGCCCCTTTATCTCCCACCATCTACCCACTGCCACTCTTCGCCCCTCTACCTCCACCACCTACCCTCTGCCACTCCGCGCCCCTCTATCTCCCACCATCTACCCTCTGCCACTCCGCGCCCCTCTATCTCCCACCATCTACCCTCTGCCACTCCGCGCGCCTCTCTCTCCCACCATCTACCCTCTGCCACTCCGCGCCCCTCTATCTCCCACCATCTACCCACTGCCACTCCGCGCCCCTCTATCTCCCGCCATCTACCCTCTGCTACTCCGCGCCCCTCTACCTCCCACCATCTACCCTCTGCCACTCCGCGCCCCTCTATCTCCCACCATCTACCCTCTGCCACTCCGCGCCCCTCTATCTCCCACCATCTACCGTCTGTCACTCCGCGCCCCTCTATCTCCCACCATCTACCCTCTGCCACTCCGCGCCCATCTACCTCCCACCATCTACCCTCTGCCACTCCGCGCCCCTCTATCTCCCGCCATCTACCCTCTGCTACTCCGCGCCCCTCTATCTCCCACCATCTACCCACTGCTACTCCGCGCCCCTCTATCTCCCACCATCTACCCTCTGCCACTCCGCGCCCCTCTATCTCCCACCATTTACCATCTGCCACTCCGCGCCCCTCTATCTCCCACCATCTACCCTCTGCCACTCCGCGCCCCTCTATCTCCCACCAACTACCCACTGCCACTCCGCGCCCCTCTACCTCCCACCATTTACCCTCTGCCACACCGCGCCCCTCTATATCCCACCATCTACCCTCTGCCACTCCACTCCTCCTGGCCCTACCATATGCGCCCTGCTCCCTACCCCCCTTCCCCTTACCCTCTACCCTCTTCCCTCCTACTATGTTCCCCTACCCCCTTTTCTGTTACCCTCTCCATCCTGCCATCCCCCTACCCTCTTCCCTCCTGCAGGGTCACCGCAGAGTCTAACGGCACGTGGATCGGCGGTTCGAGCCTGCTTTGGTCATGTCTGTGTGGTCGCAGGATAAAGATACCATGTCCTTCTTCGCAAGGAGTAGGGGGTAACCCACGGGGACATGGCTCCGCTCTTCCCTTCCTTTTCCCATTGACGCCATATGATCAAAAGTGGTTAAAGCGTCCTGAATATACAACCAACAACCAATCTTCTCTCCTTCCATATTCTCTCCTACCCTCTACCCCATCCCCTCCATCCCCCATACCATCCACGCTCTGCCCTCCTCACCCCCGCCCCTCTCCTGCCCACCCCCGTCCGTGGCCCTAAGGCGATGGCAGATGGGCCGATGCGCGCCTAGGTGACGCGCAACCTGACCCTGACCTTGAGTGACTAGCGATACGCGTCCGGGGGGGGGGGGTGAGGTGCCGCCACCCCAGTCACAATGGCGCTGGTGGCGGAGCTGACCTTTATAAGCCAGGCTGCATCAGGCTGACCACAGCGTCAGTGTGGACAGTGACTCCTGCGACTCGGCCAGCAGCGAGACAAGTAAGTCACCCGTCAGTGGCCACCCCATCAGTGCATGGCCAGTATAGTGCCAGTATGGCGCCCTCTACTGACCCAGCCTTTAAAGTCACTACTGCCCTTTACTGGCCCAGCCTTTAAGTCACTACTGCTCTCTATTGGTCGATCCCTTAAAGTCAATGCTCCCTTCTGCTGGTCAATCCCTTAAAATCACTGCTGCCCTTTACTAGCCCAGCCTTTAAAGTCACTGCTGCCCTCTGCTGGTCGATTTCTTAAAGTCATTACCGCCCTCTACTGGTCGATCCCTTAAAGTCACTGCTGCCCTCTGCTGGTCGAGCCTTTAAGGTCACTGCTGCCTTCTGCTGGTTGAGGTTTTAAAGTCACTGCTGCCCTCTGCTGGTTGATCCCTACTGCTGCCCTCTGCTGGTCGAACCTTTAAGGTCACTGCTGCCCTCTGCCGGTTGAGCTTTTAAAGTCACTGCTGCCCTCTGCTGGTCGATCCCTTCAAGTCACTGCTGCCTTCTACTGGTTGATCCCTTAAAGTCACTACCGCCATCTACTGGTCGAGCCAGTAAACTCGCTGCGGCCCCTTTGCTGGTCAATCCCTTAAAGTCACTGCTGCCCTCTACTGGTCGATCCCTTAAAGTCATTGCTGCCCTCTACTGGTCGAACCTTTAAAGTCACGGCCTCCTTCTGCTGGTCGATCCCTTAAAGTCACTGCTGCCCTCTACTGGTTGATCCCTTAAAGTCACTACCGCCATCTACTGGTCGAGCCTTTAAACTCGCTGCGGCCTCTCTGCTGGTCGAGCCTTTAAAGTCACTGCTGCCCTCTGCTGGCCGATCCCTTAAAGTCACTGCTGCCCTCTACTGGTCGATCCCTCAAAGTCACTGCTGCCCTCTACTGGTCGAACCTTTAAAGTCACTGCTGCCCTCTGCTGGCCGATCCCTTAAAGTCACTGCTGTCCTCTACTGGTCGATCCCTCAAAGTCACTGCTGCCCTCTACTGGTCGAGCCTTTACAGTCACTGCTGCCCTCTACTGGTCGATCCCTCAAAGTCACTGCTGCCCTCTGCTGGCCGATCCCTTAAAGTCACTGCTGCCCTCTACTGGTCGATCCTTTAAAGTCACGGCTGTCCTCTACTGGTCGATCCCTCAAAGTCACTGCTGTCTTCTACTGGTCGAGCCTTTAAAATCACTGCTGCCCTCTGCTGGTCGACCCCTCAAAGTCACTGCAGCTCTCTGCTGGTCGAGCCTTTAAAGTCACTGCTGCCCTTTACTGGCCCAGCCTGTAAAGTCACTGCTGCCCTCTGCTGGTCGATCCCTTGAAGTCACTGCTGCCCTCTACTGGTGGATCCTTTAAAGGCCCTACTGACCTTTGCTGGTCGAGCCTTTAAAGTTACTGCTGCCCTCTGCTGGTCGATCTCTTAAAGTCACTGCTGCCCTCTGCTGGACGAGCTTTTAAAGTCACTGCCGCCCTTTACTGGTCGATCCCTCAAAGTCACTGCTGCCCTCTGCTGGTCGAGCCTTTGAAGTCACTGCTGCCCTCTACTGGTCGAGCCTGTAAAGTCACTGCTGCCCTATACTGGTCGATTCCTTAAAATCACTGCTGCCCTCTACCGGTCGATCCCTTAAATTCACTGCTGCCCTCTACTGGTCGAGCCTTTAAAGTCACTGCTGCCCTCTGCAGGTCGAGCCTGTAAAGTCACTGCTGCCCTTTACTGGCCCAGCCTGTAAAGTCACTGCCGCCCTCTGCTGGTCGATCCCTTGGAGTCACTGCTGCCCTCTACTGGTCGAGCCTTTAAAGTCACTGCTGCCAATTGCTGGTCGATCTCTTAAAGTCACTGCTGCCCTCTGCTGGACGAGCCTTTAAAGTCACTGCTGCCCTCTGCTGGTCGAGCCTTTAAAGGCACTGCTGCCCTTTGCTGGTCGATCCCTTAAAGTCATTGCTGCCCTTTGCTGGTCGATCCCTTAAAGTCACTGCTGCCTAAAGTTGGTCGATTCCTTAAAGTCACTACTGCCCTCTATTGGTCGATCCTTTTAAGTCACTGCTGCCATCTGCTGGTCGATCCCTTAAAGTCACTGCTGCCCTCTACTGGTCGATCCCTTAAAGTCATTGCTGCCCTCTGCTGGTCGGGCCTGTAGTCACTGCTGCCTTCTGCTGGACGAGCCTTTAAAGTCATTGCTGCCCTCTGCTGGCCGAGCCTTTAAAGTTACTGCTGCCCTCTGCTGGTCGATCCCTTGAAGTTACTGCTGCCCTCTACTGGTCGATCCCTCAAAGTCACTGCTGCCCTCTGCTGGTCGATCCCTTAAAGTCATTGCCGCCCTCTGCTGGTCGAGCATTTAAAGGCACTGCTGCTCTTTGCTGGTCGATCCCTTAAAGTCATTGCTGCCCTTTGCTGGTCGATCTCTTAAAGCCACTGCTGCCCTCTGCTGGACGAGCCTTTAAAGTCACTGCTGCCCTCTGCTGGTCGAGCCTTTAAAGGCACTGCCGCCCTTTGCTGGTCGATTCCTTAAATTTACTGCTCCCCCCTACTGGTCGAACCCTTAAAGTCACTGCTGCCTAAAATTGGTCGATTCCTTAAAGTCACTACTGCCCTCTATTGGTCGATCCTTTTAGGTCACTGCTGCCATCTGCTGGTCGATCCCTTAAAGTCACTGCTGCCCTCTACTGGTCGATCCCTTAAAGTCATTGCTGCCCTCTGCTGGTCGAGCCTTTAGTCACTGCTGCCTTCTGCTGGACGAGCCTTTAAAGTCATTGCTGCCCTCTGCTGGCCGAGCCTTTAAAGTTACTGCTGCCTTCTACTGGTCGATCCCTCAAAGTCACTGCTGCCCTCTGCTAGTCGATCCCTTAAAGTCATTGCCGCCCTCTGCTGGTCGAGCCTTTAAGTCACTGCTGCCCTCTGCTGGTAGTTCCCTTAAAGTCATCACTGCTGCCCTCTGCTGGTCGATTCCTTAAATTCACTGCTGCCCTCTGCTGGACGAGCCTTTAAATTCACTGCTGCCCTTTGCTGGACGAGCCTTTAAAGTCGCTGTTGCCCTCTGCTGGTCGAGCCTTTAAAGTCACTGCTGCCCTCTGCTGGTCGATCCCTTAAATTTACTGCTGCTCTCTGCTGGACGAGCCTTTAAAGTCACTGCTGCCCTCTGCTGGTCCAGCCTTTAAAGTCACTGCTGCCCTCTGCTGGTCGATCCCTTGAAGTCACTGCTGCCCTATGCTGGACGAGCCTTTAAAGTCACTGCTGCCCTCTACTGGTCGAGCCTTTAAAGTCACTGCTGCCCTCTGCTGGTCGATCCCTTAAAGTCACTGCTGCCCTCTGCTGGTCGAGCCTTTAAAGTCACTGCTGCACTCTGCTGGTCGATCCCTTGAAGTCACTGCTGCCCTCTGCTGGACGAGCCTTTAAAGTCACTGCTGCCCTCTGCTGGTCGATCCCTTCAAGTCACTGCTGCCCTCGGCTGGACGAGCCTTTAAAGTCACTGCTGCTCTCTGCTGGGCGATCCCTTAAAGTCACTGCTGCCCTCTACTGGTCGAGCCTTTAAAGGAACTGCTGCCCTTTGCTGATCGATCTCTTAAAGGCACTGCTGCCCTCTGCTGGACGAGCCTTTAAAGTCACTGCTGCCCTCTGCTGGTCGATCCCTTAAAGTCACTGCTGCCCTCTGCTGGTCGATCCCTTAAAGTCACTGCTGCCCTCTACTGGTCGATCCCTTAAAGTCACTGCTGCCTAAAATTGGTCGATTCCGTAAAGTCACTGCTGCCCTCTATTGGTCGACCCCTGAAAGTCACTGCTGCCCTTTACTGGTCGACCCCTTAAAGTCACTGCTGCGCTTTGTTGGTCGATCCTTTTAAGTCACTGCTGCCATCTGCTGGTCGATCCCTTAAAGTCACTGCTGCCCTCTACTGGTCGACCCCTTAAAGTCACTGCTGCCCTCTACTGGTCGATCCCTTAAAGTCATTGCTGCCCTCTGCTGGTCGAGCCTTTAGTCACTGCTGCCTTCTGCTGGACGAGCCTTTAAAGTCATTGCTGCCCTCTGCTGGCCGAGCCTTTAAAATTACTGCTGCCCTCTGCTGGTCGATCCCTTAAAGTCACTGCTGCCCTCTACTGGTCGATCCCTCAAAGTCACTGCTGCCCTCTGCTGGTCGATCCCTTAAAGTCATTGCCGCCCTCTGCTGGTCGAGCCTTTAAAGGCACTGCTGCCCTTTGCTGGTCGATCCCTTAAAGTCATTGTTGCCCTTTGCTGGTCGATCTCTTAAAGTCACTGCTGCCCTCTGCTGGACGAGCCTTTAAACTCACTGCTGCCCTCTGCTGGTCGAGCCTTTAAAGGCACTGCTGCCCTTTGCTGGTCGATTCCTTAAATTTACTGCTCCCCCCTGCTGGTCGATCCCTTAAAGTCACTGCTGCCTAAAGTTGGTCGATTCCTTAAAGTCAGTACTGCCTTCTATTGGTCGATTCGTTTACGTCACTGCTGCCATCTGCTGGTCGATCCCTTAAAGTCACTGCTGCCCTCTACTGGTCGATCCCTTAAAGTCATTGCTGCCCTCTGCTGGCCGAGCCTTTAAAGTCACTGCTGCCCTCTGCTGGTCGAGCCTTTAAAGGTACTGCTGCCCTCTGCTGGTCGAGCTTTTAAAGGCACTACTGCCCTCTATTGGTCGATCCTTTTAAGTCACTGCTGCCATCTGCTGGTCGATCCCTTAAAGTCACTGCTGCCCTCTACTGGTCGACCCCTTAAAGTCACTGCTGCCCTCTACTGGTCGAGCCTTTAAAGTCACTGCTGCCCTCTATTGGTCGGTCCTTTTAAGTCACTGCTGCCATCTGCTGGTCGATCCCTTAAAGTCACTGCTGCCCTCTACTGGTCGACCCCTTAAAGTCACTGCTGCCCTCTACTGGTCGAGCGTTTAAAGTCACTGCTGCCCTCTATTGGTCGATCCTTTAAGGTCACTGCTGCCCTCTGCTGGTCGATTCCTTAAATTCACTGCTGCCCGCTGCTGGACGAGCCTTTAAAGTCACTGCTGCCCTCTGCTGGTCGATCCCTTAAAGTCACTGCTGCTTTCTACTGGTCGAGCCTTTAAAGGCACTGCTGCCCTTTGCTGGTCGATCCCTTAAAGTCATTGCTGCCCTTTGCTGGTCGATCTCTTAAAGTCACTGCTGCCCTCTGCTGGACGAGCCTTTAAAGTCACTGCTGCCCTCTGCTGGTCGAGCCTTTAAAGGCACTGCCGCCCTTTGCTGGTCGATTCCTTAAATTTACTGCTTCCCAATACTGGTCGATCCCTTAAAGTCACTGCTGCCTAAAGTTGGTCGATTCCGTAAAGTCACTGCTGCCCTCTATTGGTCGATCCTTTTAAGTCACTGCTGCCATCTGCTGGTCGATCCCTTAAAGTCACTGCTGCCCTCTACTGGTCGACCCCTTAAAGTCACTGCTGCCCTCTATTGGTCGATCCTTTTAAGTCACTGCTGCCATCTGCTGGTCGATCTCTTAAAGTCACTGCTGCCCTCTACTGGTCGACCCCTTAAAGTCACTGCTGCCATCTGCTGGTCGATCCCTTAAAGTCACTGCTGCCCTCTACTGGTCGACCCCTTAAAGTCACTGCTGCCCTCTACTGGTCGAGCGTTTAAAGTCACTGCTGCCCTCTGCTGGTCGAGCCTTTGAAGTCACTGCTGCCCTCTGCTGGTCGAGCCTTTGAAGTCACTGCTGCCCTCTGCTGGTCGAGCCTTTGAAGTCACTGCTGCCCTCTGCTGGTCGATCCCTTAAATTCACTGCTGCCCTCTGCTGGACGAGCCTTTAAAGTCGCTGCTGCCCTCTGCTGGTCGATCCCTTGAAGTCACTGCTGCCCTCTACTGGTCGAGCCTTTAAAGGCACTGCCGCCCTTTACTGGTCGATTCCTTAAATTTACTGCTTCCCTCTACTGGTCGATCCCTTAAAGTCACTGCTGCCTAAAGTTGGTCGATTCCGTAAAGTCACTGCTGCCCTCTATTGGTCGATCCTTTTAAGTCACTGCTGCCATCTGCTGGTCGATCCCTTAAAGTCACTGCTGCCCTCTACTGGTCGACCCCTTAAAGTCACTGCTGCCCTCTACTGGTCGAGCCTTTAAAATCACTGCTGCGCTGGTCGATCCCTTAAATTCACTGCTGCCCTCTACTGGTCGATCCTTTTAAGTCACTGCTGCCATCTGCTGGTCGAGCCTTTATAAAAAAAGGTGTCCTCTGCTGGTCGATCCCTTAAAGTCACTGCTGCTCTCTACTGGTCGAGCCTTTAAAATCACTGCTGCCCTCTGCTGGCAGTTCCCTTAAAGTCATCACTGCTGCCCTCTGTTGGTCGATTCCTTAAATTCACTGTTCCCCTCTACTGGTCGATCCCCTAAAGTCACTGCTGCCAAAAGTTTATCGATTCCTTAAATTTACTGCTGCCCTCTGCTGGTCGAGCCTTTAAAGACACTACTGCCCTCTGCTGGTTTATCCATGAAGTCATGCTCCCCCCCACCCAGGTCCTTGCACTCCCCTGCGGTGCCAACCACTATCACACGATGGTCTTCTCTGCGATGCGGCTGGTCTGCAGGCTGTACCTGACCGGCTGCCTCCTCTCTCTGCTGGGTCTCACCGCCGCGCAAGGCTTCATCGCCTGTTTGCAGGACTGCTCCGAATGCACTGCCATCCACGTCAGCGTTTTCTGGTACCGTGCTCCTTGTCTACTGTCAGACGTGTTGGCTCTCGCCACGGGTTGTCTGTCCCCATGGTCACACGCCGGGTGATCACACTACGTTACCTTGGTGACTAGCTGGATGACCACCAACCACGTTACCGTGGTGACTAGCTGGGTGATGACCACCAACCACGTTAACTTGGTGACTGGCTGGGTGATCACACGCCACGTCACCTTAGTGACTAGCTGGATGACCACCAACCACGTTACCTTGATGACAAGCTGGGTAATCACAAATCATGTTACGTTGGTGACTAGCCGTTCGATCACACACCAGGTCACCTTGGTGACTAGCCAGGTGACCACACCACGTTACCTTGGTTACTAGCTGGGTGACCACACACCACGTTACCTTGGTTACTAGCCAGGTGATCCCACACAACGTTACCTTGGTGATTAGCTGGTTGATCACACACCACATTACCTTGGTGACTAGCTGGGTGATCGCACACCACGTTACCTTGGTGACTAGCTGGTTGATCACACACCACACAACATGTTACCTTGGTGACTAACTGGGTGATCACAAACCATGTTACCTTGGTGACTAGCTGGGTGATCACACACTATGTTACCTTGGTGATTGGTGGGTGATCACACACTATGTTACCTCGGTGACTAGCTGGGTGATCACACACCACGTTACCTTGGTGACTAGCTGGGTGATCACACACCACGTTAACTTGGTGACTAGCTGGGTGATCACACACCACGTTACCTCGGTGACTAGCTGGGTGATCATACAACACGTTACCTTGGTGACTAGCTGGGTGGTCACACACCACGTTACCTTGGTGACTAGCTGGATGACCACAAATCATTGTAACCTTGGTGACTAGCTGGGTGATTACACACAACGTTACCTTGGTGACTAGCTGGGTGACCACAAACCATGTTACCTTGGTGACTAGCTGGCTGATCACACACCATGTTATGTTGGTGACTAGCTGGGTGATCACACACAACGTTACCTTGGTGACTAGTTGGGTGACCACAAACCATGTTACCTTGGTGACTAGTTGGGTGATCACTCACAAGGTTACCTTGGTGACTAGCTGGGTGACTACAAACCATGTTACTTTGGTGACTAGCTGGGTGATGACACAAAATGGTACCTTGGTGACTAGCTGGCTGATCACGCACCACGTTACCTTGGTGACATGCTGGGTGATCACACCAAGGCGTTACTTTGGTGATTAGCTGGGTGACCACAAACCATGTTACATTGGTGACTAGCTGGGTGGTCACACACCACGTTTCCTTGGTGACTAGCTGGATGACCACAAATCATCGTAACCTTGGTGAATAGCTGGGTGATGACACACCACGTTACTTTGGTAACTAGGTGGGTGACCACAAAACCACGTTACCTTGGTGACTAGCTGGGTGATCACACACCACGTTACCTCGGTGACTAGCTGGCTGATCACGCACCACGTTACCTTGGTGACATGCTGGATGACCACAAATCATTGTAACCTTGGTGACTAGCTGGGTGATCACACACAACCTTACCTTGGTGAATAGCTGGGTGACCACAAACCATGTTACCTTGGTGACTAGCTGGCTGATCACACACCATGTTACGTTGGTGACTAGCTGGGTGATCACACACCACGTTACCTTGGTGACTAGTGCGGAGACCACAAACCATGTTACTTTGGTGACTAGCTGGGCGATGACACAAAATGTTAACTTGGTGAATAGCTGGGTGATGACACACCACGTTACCTTGGTAACTAGGTGGGTGACCACAAAACCATGTTACCTTGGTGACTACCTGAGTGATGACACACCACGTTACCTCGGTGACTAGCTGGGTGACCACAAACCATGTTAACTTGGTGACTAGCTGGGTGATCGCACACAACGTTACCTTGTGACAAGCTGGGTGATCACACAACAGGCTACCTTGATGACTATCTGGGTGAACACAAACCTGGTTACCTTGGTGACTAGCTGGGTGATCACACACTGGCTGGTAGATCCCACACCAGGTTACCTTGGTGATTAGTTGGGTGATCACCCACAAGGTTACCTTGGTGATTAACTGGGTGACCACACACCAGGTTACCTTGGCGACTAACTGAGTGATCACACACCAGGTTACCTTGGTGACTTGCTGAGTGATCACACACCACGTTACATTGATGACTAGCTGAGTGATCACACACCAGGTTACCTTGGTGACTAACTGAGTGATCACACACCAGGTTACCTTGGTGACTAGCTGAGTGATCACACATCAGGTTAATTGGTGACTAACTGAGTGATCACACACCACGTTACCTTGGTGACTAGCTGAGTGATCACACACCAGGTTACCTTGGTGACTAGCTGAGTGATCACACACCAGGTTACCTTGGTGACTAGCTGAGTGATCACACACCACGTTACCTTGGTGACTAGCTGAATGATCCCACACCACGTTACCTTGGTGACTAGCTGAGTGATCACACACCAGGTTACCTTGGTGACTACCTGAGTGATCACACACCAGGTTACCTTGGTGACTAACTGAGTAATCACACACCAGGTTACCTTGGTGACTAGATGGGTGATCACACACCAGATTACCTTGGTGACTGGTTGAGTGATCACACACCACGTTACCTTGGTGAATAGCTGAGTGATCACACACCACGTTACCTTGGTGACTAGCTGAGTAATCACACACCACGTTATCTTGGTAACTAGCTGAATGATCACACACCAGGTTACCTTGGTGACTAGCTGAGTGATCACACACCAGATTACCTTGGTGACTAGCTGAGTGATCACACACCACGTGACCTTGGTGACTAGCTGAGTGATCACACACCACGTTACCTTGGTGACTAGCTGAGTGATCACACACCAGGTTACCTTGGTGATTAGCTGAGTGATCGCATAGCGGATACATTGGGGGGCATGAAACTTGACACATTATTTAATCAAGAACAACGTATTTAGTAATTCACCCCTTTGGCATACAATTAAACAGTCTATAATAGTTTGTTAATCTTGGTGCATCGACGCGATTACGAGCATTTTTGTTTTGTATTTAGCGGCGGCAGTGGCTCCATGACACTGCCCGAAGATTGCTGCGGGCTCCTCTGACGAGACAGGTACGTCATGTGTGCACACTCCCAGGCCAGTGGTGTTTGTTGTTCTGATGAGATAGGTACTCCCAGGCCAGTGGTGTTTGTTGTTCTGATGAGACAGGTACTCCCAGGTCTTTGGTGTTTGTTGTTCTGATGAGATAGGTACTCCCAGGCCAGTGGTGTTTGTTGTTCTGATGAGATAGGTACACCCAGGCCTGTGGTGTTTGTTGTTCTGATGAGACAGGTACTCTCAGGCCTGTGGTGTTTGTTGTTCTGATGAGACAGGTACTCCCAGGCCAGTGGTGTTTGTTGTTCTGATGAGATAGGTACTCCCAGGCCAGTGGTGTTTGTTGCTCGGATGAGATAGGTACTCCCAGGCCTGTGGTGTTTGTTGTTCTGATGAGACAGGTACTCCCAGGCCTGTGGTGTTTGTTGTTCTGATGAGATAGGTACTCCCAGGCCTGTGGTGTTTGTTGTTCTGATGAGATAGGTACTCCCAGGCCTGTGGTGTTTGTTGTTCTGATGAGATAGGTACTCCCAGGCCTGTGGTGTTTGTTGTTCTGATGAGATAGGTACTCCCAGGCCTGTGGTGTTTGTTGTTCTGACAAGACAGGTACTCCCAGGCCAGTGGTGTTTGTTGTTCTGATGAGACAGGTACTCCCAGGCCTGTGGTGTTTGTTGTTCTGACGAGACAGGTACTCACAGGCCTGTGGTGTTTGTTGTTCTGATGAGACAGGTACTCCCAGGCCTGTGGTGTTTGTTGTTCTGATGAGATAGGTATTCCCAGGCCAGTGGTGTTTGTTGTTCTGATGAGATAGGTACTCCCAGGCCAGTGGTGTTTGTTGTTCTGATGAGATAGGTACTCCCAGGCCAGTGGTGTTTTTTGCTCTGATGAGACAGGTACTCTCAGGCCTGTGGTGTTTGTTGTTCTGATGAGATAGGTACTCCCAGGCCTGTGGTGTTTGTTGCTCTGATGAGATAGGTACTCCCAGGCCTGTGGTGTTTGTTGTTCTGATGAGATAGGTACTCCCAGGCCAGTGGTGTTTGTTGTTCTGATGAGACAGGTACTCCCAGGCCAGCGGTGTTTGTTGTTCTGATGAGACAGGTACTCCCAGGCCAGTGGTGTTTGTTGTTCTGACAAGAAAGGTACTCACAGGCCAGTAGTGTTTCTTGTTCTGACGCGACAGGTACTCCCAGGCCTGTGGTGTTTGTTGTTCTGATGAGATAGGTACTCCCAGGCCAGTGGTGTTTGTTGTTCTGATGAGATAGGTACTCCCAGACATGTAGTGTTTGTTGCTCTGACGAAACAGGTACTCACAGGCTAGCGGTGTCTGTTATTCGGACGAGACAGGAACTCACAGGCTAGCGGTGTCTGTTATTCGGACGAGACAGGTACTCCCAGGCCTGTGGTGTTGGTTGCTCTGACGAGACAGGTACTCCCAGGTCTGTGGTGTTTGTTGTTCTGATGAGACGGGTACTCCCAGGCCTGTGGTGTTTGTTACTCTGACGAGCGAGGAACTCCCAGTCTAGTCGTGTTTGTTGTTCTGACGAGACAGGTACTCCCAGGCCAGTGGTGTTTGTTGTTCTGACGAGACAGGTACTCCCAGGCCAGTGGTGTTTGTTGCTCTGACGAGACAGGTACTCCCAGGTCTGTGGTGTTTGTTGTTCTGATGAGACCGGTACTCCCAGGCCTGTGGTGTTTGTTACTCTGACGAGCGAGGAACTCCCAGTCTAGTCGTGTTTGTTGTTCTGACGAAACAGGTACTCCCAGGCCAGTGGTGTTTGTTGTTCTGACGAGACAGGTACTCCCAGGCCAGTGGTGTTTGTTGCTCTGACGCGAAAGGTACTCCCAGGCCAGTGGTGTTTGTTGTTCTGATGAGATAGGAACTCCCAGGCTAGTGGTGTTTGTTGTTCTGATGAGACAGGTACTCCCAGGTCTGTGGTGTTTGTTGTTCTGATGAGACGGATACTCCCAGGCCAGTGGTGTTTGTTGTAGTGACGAGACAGGTGCTCCCGGGCCAGTCATGTTTGTTGTTCTGCCGAGACAGGTACTCTCAGGCCAGTGGTGTTTGTTGCTCTGATGAGACACGTACTCCCAGGCCAGTGGTGTTTGTTACTCTGATGAGATAGGTACTCCCAGGCCAGTGGTGTTTGTTGTTCTGATGAGAAAGGTACTCCCAGGCCAGTGGTGTTTGTTGTTCTGATGAGACAGATACTCCCAGGCCTGTGGTGTTTGTTGTTCTGATGAGACAGGTACTCCCAGGCCAGTGGTGTTTGTTACTCTGACGAGCGAGGGACTCCCAGACTAGTGGCGTTTGTTGTTCGGACAAGGTAGGTACTCCCAGGCCAGTGGTGTTTGTTTTTTGCTGACGAGACAGGTACTCCCAGGCTAGAGGTGTTTGTGTTCTGACGAGACATGTGCTCCCAGATCTTTGGTGTTCGTTGATTTGATGAGACATGAATTCCCAAGCTAGTGGTGATTGTTGTAGTGACGAGACAGGTACACCCAGGCCAGTGGTGTTTGTTGTTCTGACGAGACAGGTATTCCCAGGCCAGTGGTGTTTGTTGTAGTGACGAGACAGGTACTCCCAGGCCAGTGGTGTTTGTTGTTCTGACGAGACAGGTACTCCCAGGCTAGTAGTGTTTGTTGTTTTGACGAGACAGGTATTCCCAGGCCAGTGGTGTTTGTTGTAGTGACGAGACAGGTACTCCCAGGCCAGTGGTGTTTGTTGTTCTGATGAGACAGGTACTCCCAGGCCAGTGGTGTTTGTTGTTCTGACAAGACAGGTACTCCCAGGCCAGTGGTGTTTGTTGTTCTGATGAGACAGGTACTCCCAGGCTAGTAGTGTTTGTTGTTTTGACGAGACAGGTACTCCCAGGCCAGTGGTGCTGGTTGTTCTGACGAGACAGGTACTCCCAGGCTAGTAGTGTTTGTTGTTTTGACGAGACAGGTATTCCCAGGCCAGTGGTGTTTGTTGTAGTGACGAGACCGGTACTCCCAGGCCAGTGGTGTTTGTTGTTCTGATGAGACAGATACTCCCAGGCCTTTGGTGTTTGTTGTTCTGACGAGACAGGTACTCCCAGGCTAGTAGTGTTTGTTGTTTTGACGAGACAGGTACTCCCAGGCCAGTGGTGTTTGTTGTTCTGACGAGACAGGTACTCCCAGGCTAGTAGTGTTTGTTGTTTTGACGAGACAGGTATTCCCAGGCCAGTGGTGTTTGTTGTAGTGACGAGACAGGTACTCCCAGGCCAGTGGTGTTTGTTGTTCTGATGAGACAGGTGCTCCCAGGCCAGTGGTGTTTGTTGTTCTGATAAGATAGGTACTCCCAGGCCAGTGGTGTTTGTTGTTCTGATGAGACAGGTACTCCCAGGCCAGTGGCGTTTGTTGTTCTGACAAGACAGGTACTCCCAGGCCTGTGGTGTTTGTTGTTCTGATGAGACAGGTACTCCCAGGCCAGTGGTGTTTGTTGTTCTGACAAGACAGGTACTCCCAGGCCTGTGGTGTTTGTTGTTCTGATGAGACAGGTAGTCCCAGGCCAGTGGTGTTTGTTGTTCTGACGAGATAGGTACTCCCAGGCCGGTGGTGTTTGTTGTTCTGATGAGACAGGTACTCCCAGGCCAGTAGTGTTTGTTGCTCTGATGAGACAGGTACTCCCAGGCCAGTGGTGTTTGTTGTTCTGATGAGATAGGTACTCCCAGGCCAGTGGTGTTTGTTGTTCTGATGTGACAGGTGCTCCCAGGCCAGTGATGTTTGTTGTTCTGCCGAGACAGGTACTCTCAGGCCAGTGGTGTTTGTTGCTCTGATGAGACACGTACTCCCAGGCCAGTGGTGTTTGTTACTCTGATGAGATAGGTACTCCCAGGCCAGTGGTGTTTGTTGTTCTGATGAGACAGGTACTCCCAGGCCTGTGGTGTTTGTTGTTCTGATGAGACAGATACTCCCAGGCCTGTGGTGTTTGTTGTTCTGACAAGACAGGTACTCCCAGGCCAGTGGTGTTTGTTACTCTGACGAGCGAGGGACTCCCAGACTAGTGGCATTTGTTGTTCGGACAAGGTAGGTACTCCCAGGCCAGTGGTGTTTGTTTTTTGCTGACGAGACAGGTACTCCCAGGCTAGAGGTGTTTGTGTTCTGACGAGACATGTGCTCCCAGATCTTTGGTGTTCGTTGATTTGATGAGACATGAATTCCCAAGCTAGTGGTATCTGTTTTTGCTGACGAGACCGGTACTCCCAGGCCAGTGGTGTTTGTTGTTCTGACGAGACAGGTACACCCAGGCCAGTGGTGTTTGTTGTTCTGATGAGACAGGTATTCCCAGGCCAGTGGTGTTTGTTGTAGTGACGAGACAGGTACTCCCAGGCCAGTGGTGTTTGTTGTTCTGACGAGACAGGTACTCCCAGGCTAGTAGTGTTTGTTGTTTTGACAAGACAGGTATTCCCAGGCCAGTGGTGTTTGTTGTAGTGACGAGACAGGTGCTCCCAGGCCAGTGGTTTTTGTTGTTCTGATGAGACAGGTACTCCCAGGCCAGTGGTGTTTGTTGTTCTGACAAGACAGGTACTCCCAGGCCAGTGGTGTTTGTTGTTCTGATGAGACAGGTACTCCCAGGCTAGTAGTGTTTGTTGTTTTGACGAGACAGGTACTCCCAGGCCAGTGGTGTTTGTTGTTCTGACGAGACAGGTACTCCCAGGCTAGTAGTGTTTGTTGTTTTGACGAGACAGGTATTCCCAGGCCAGTGGTGTTTGTTGTAGTGACGAGACAGGTACTCCCAGGCCAGTGGTGTTTGTTGTTCTGATGAGACAGATACTCCCAGGCCTGTGGTGTTTGTTGTTCTGACGAGACAGGTACTCCCAGGCTAGTAGTGTTTGTTGTTTTGACGAGACAGGTACTCCCAGGCCAGTGGTGTTTGTTGTTCTGACGAGACAGGTACTCCCAGGCTAGTAGTGTTTGTTGTTTTGACGAGACAGGTATTCCCAGGCCAGTGGTGTTTGTTGTAGTGACGAGACAGGTACTCCCAGGCCAGTGGTGTTTGTTGTTCTGATGAGACAGGTACTCCCAGGCCAGTAGTGTTTGTTGTTCTGATGAGACAGGTGCTCCCAGGCCAGTGGTGTTTGTTGTTCTGATGAGATAGGTACTCCCAGGCCAGTGGTGTTTGTTGTTCTGATGAGACAGGTACTCCCAGGCCTGTGGTGTTTGTTGTTCTGACAAGACAGGTACTCCCAGGCCTGTGGTGTTTGTTGTTCTGATGAGAGAGGTACTCCCAGGCCAGTGGTGTTTGTTGTTCTGACAAGACAGGTACTCCCAGGCCTGTGGTGTTTGTTGTTCTGATGAGACAGGTACTCCCAGGCCAGTGGTGTTTGTTGTTCTGACGAGATAGGTACTCCCAGGCCGGTGGTGTTTGTTGTTCTGATGAGACAGGTACTCCCAGGCCAGTAGTGTTTGTTGTTCTGATGAGACAGGTACTCCCAGGCCAGTGGTGTTTGTTGTTCTGATGAGATAGGTACTCCCAGGCCAGTGGTGTTTGTTGTTCTGATGAGACAGGTACTCCCAGGCCAGTGGTGTTTGTTGTTCTGATGAGATAGGTACTCCCAGGCCAGTGGTGTTTGTTGTTCGGATGAGACAGGTACTCCCAGTCCTGTGGTGTTTGTTGTTCTGCCGAGATAGGTACTCCCAGGCCTGTGGTGTTTGTTGTTCTGATGAGACAGGTACTCCCAGGCCAGTGGTGTTTGTTGTTCTGATGAGACAGGTACTCCCAGGCCAGTGGTGTTTGTTGTTCTGATGAGACAGGTACTCCCAGGCCAGTGGTGTTTGTTGTTCTGACGAGACAGGTACTCCCAGGCCTGTGGTGTTTGTTGTTCTGCCGAGACAGGTACTCCCAGGCCTGTGGTGTTTGTTGTTCTGCCGAGACAGGTACTCCCAGGCCTGTGGTGTTTGTTGTTCTGACGAGACAGGAACTCCCAGGCCGGTGGTTTTTGTTGTTCTGATGAGACAGGTACTCCCAGGCCAGTGGTGTTTGTTGTTCTGATGAGACAGGTACTCCCAGGCCAGTGGTGTTTGTTGTTCTGACGAGACAGGTACACCCAGGTCAGTGGTGTTTGTTGTAGTGACGAGACAGGAACTCCCAGGCCTGTGGTGTTTGTTGTTCTGACAAGACAGGTACTCCCAGGCCAGTGGTGTTTGTTGTAGTGACGAGATAGGTACTCCCAGGCCAGTGGTGTTTGTTGTTCTGATGAGATAGGTACTCCCAGGCCTGTGGTGTTTGTTGCTCGGATGAGATAGGTACTCCCAGGCCAGTGGTGTTTGTTGTTCTGACAAGATAGGTACTCCCAGGCCAGTGGTGTTTGTTGTAGTGACGAGACAGGTACTCCCAGGCCCGTGGTGTTTGTTGTTCTGACGAGACAGGTACTCCCAGGCCAGTGGTGTTTGTTGTTCTGCCGAGACAGGTACTCCCAGGCCAGTGGTGTTTGTTGCTCTGATGAGACAGGTACTCCCAGGCCCGTGGTGTTTGTTGTTCTGACGAGACAGGTACTCCCAGGCCAGTGGTGTTTGTTGTTCTGCCGAGACAGGTACTCCCAGGCCAGTGGTGTTTGTTGCTCTGATGAGACAGGTACTCCCAGGCCAGTGGTGTTTGTTGTTCTGATGAGACAGGTACTCCCAGGCCAGTGGTGTTTGTTGTTCTGATGAGACAGGTACTCCCAGGCCAGTGGTGTTTGTTGTAGTGACGAGACAGGTACTCCCAAGCCCGTGGTGTTTGTTGTTCTGACGAGACAGGTACTCCCAGGCCAGTGGTGTTTGTTACTCTAACGAGACAGGAACTCCCAGGCCAGTGGTGTTTGTTGTTCTGATGAGATAGGTCCTCCCAGACCGGTGGTGTTTGTTGCTCTGACAAGACAGGTACTCCCAGGCCAGTGGTGTTTGTTGTTCTGACAAGACAGGTACTCCCAGGCCAGTGGTGTTTGTTGTAGTGACGAGACAGGAACTCCCAGGCCAGTGGTGTTTGTTGTTCTGATGAGACAGGTACTCCCAGGCCAGTGGTGTTTGTTGTTCTGACAAGACAGGTACTCCCAGGCCAGTGGTGTTTGTTGTAGTGACGAGATAGGTACTCCCAGGCCAGTGGTGTTTGTTGTTCTGACGAGACAGGAACTCCCAGGCCAGTGGTGTTTGTTGTTCTGATGAGACAGGAACTCCCAGGCCTGTGATGTTTGTTGTTTGCCGAGACAGGTGCTCCCAGGATGTAACTATTCTATGACTCAATGGCCAACTGTATTCGATATAACGAGTTAGTCGTAAATTTGTTCCATTCCCTGTTATTCCGCAGTAACTGACGAGGACCACCCTGGAGGGATTCTGACCAGAACGCACGTCTCGACAGAGACCACTGACCTTGGAATGGGTCCTGGACATGGACGAGGCGCCTAGCTGCCCTTGGATCGCTTGCTGAATGTCACCTTGTCAAATCGCGCCAATAAAGGACGCCGACCAAGCCACGTGTTGTGTTGTAGTCGGCTAGAGTCTGGCACGGCTTCCCGCGGTCACCTGGCTGAGAGCCACCTGGCGGAGAGCCAGCCGTCTGAGAGCTCACGCTCCATGTCCCTGAAATAGACAACAGGGCACTAACGGCAATTATAAACAATATGGAGTTATTGCCATACGTTTTCGATTTACATTACGTCCTCAAAATTCCGGGTGTTACCTGACCTACAACGTATAAATCGCCTTTCTAACATACGTATCACAGCCAGAGGGAATTTCCTTTATATGACTTTTTTCTGCAAATCCATTTCTCACCTTTTGTATTTATAGCGAGCGCAAGCGAGCTCTTAAGGTAACATGCATGCATATTCAAAGTCCATTTCAAGCATAGGCTTAGGACTTTCATTTTGCGTAACAACCCCCATGAGACGTTTTCGGATTCGGAGTAAATATCAGCAGTACATAAATATATTCAAGCAAAGAGAGGTCGAAACCTATTATTTCATGTCTTTAATAAATAAATAAGCTGCCCCAAAAAATTAACGAATAAATTATTTAATGTTAACACTGGATGTATACTTCAAATTAAGTTAACTTATAAGGGACGGGCTAAATGTCTGTTGCCAAGCAGAGCACTCTTGGTGACCGCCCATCGGCTGCTGTCATAGTGAGTAGTTGTGACGTCAAAAGGTCATATCCATGACATCACAATACGAGTTCCTAAGCAACCGAATGATATGCCATATTAATCTAGATGTATCCCCTCGGAATATCTGAATTAATAAATCTACGCCCGCATTTTTTAGGTTTCACCTATCGATATTAATTTTACAATAAAAGTCTGATGTCCCGATTTTCCACCCAACACATACCTATATAGACTTCAATATATATATATATATATACTTCAATATATATATATATATATATATATATTACATGGCAATTTATTTGAAAGCATTGATAAAATACCCTTTTCCCTCTTACTATTGCTTTTGGATTAGGCCCCAATCCCAAGCCTAATGACAGATATTGCCATTTTATCTCCTTATAAGTGAAAATGGTTTGACCAGAAACCTAGTTGAAGAACATTAAACTATTCCTTGTGGAGTTTTTGTAGGTAAAGAGTTATAACAGATTTTACTCATTCGCATAAAATGTAGTATTAGTATATATCTGCGCCTAGATATATTTGATCAAGATAGGCTACGCATATAGGACACCTCTATAAAACTATATCAACACCTATAGAAATCTATGGACATGTTATAGGCCACACCTAAAGACATCTATGGACATGTTATAGGCCACACCTATAGACATCTATGGACATGTTATAGGCCACACCTATAGAAATCTATAGACATGCTATTGGACAATATACCACTACCTGAGGACCTCATTGGTACACCTTCCAGTATACTATAGAACACTTCACTTCCTGTGTGTGCAGCCACTGTTGTAGGTGAGGTAGGTCCTGGTAACTTCGTCAGTCAATGGGCGGGTATCTCTTCCTGAGCGCTCACCTGTCACAGTGACGGTCGCCGGTCATGCCGGAGAAAAATATGGATTAACACGTAAATATGCCCTTCGTGTACGTAATATATAATCCACATAGTCCCACGTATCTAGTTTGGGCGGCAGATTTAAACATTGAAACGGTCTTGAACCTCGCAGCCACTCTCCAACATGGTTCCGCCGCATTCGCCAGGTGGCGCGTGTTTTTTACGTTAGTCGCGATAGACATGACAGTGACATACCTTTTACATGTTAAATTGTTGGTCTGCCTTGACACGAAGTCTGTCCACTTACGATTTGGTTTTCCAGCGTGTCTGAATCGATATCGATCAGATTCTATAGAATATGTCCTATAGACAAGATAGAGACGCCATTTACATATCTAAACAAATGCTATAGCAGTGCCCGCATATTTAGCCGGTACGCCAGCGTTCCTAGGGCGCGCCTACTAATGTTCGTAGTCGTGGAACATAGATATTCCCGTATTGATTGATTCCCATTGTTTAGAATAATAGAATGACAGAGTTTACTATAATGTATCATGATAATTTGATTATTTCTGAGCGCGATCAACGGTTGAATGTACAGTAGCACGACAGAAAAACTTAATGGTTTCGGTTTCAGTTTCAACCTCTGTTAACTGCTAAAATAGGGATAAGATTGATAGTCCAGCAGAAACGTCTAAGGGCCAGGGTCCAACTGGATTTTAACTGCTAGAATAATTGAAGTCCGAATGTTCCACCAAATAATAACTAGGTGATGGAGTATAAAAAATTTCACTGCATATAGTTAGTTTTTAGTTGAGTCTCAGTTATGTCTCAACTGAGAACTCACTTTCTGTACAGAATAGCCTGTGTAGTTATATCATACACATGATAGTACCATGGAATACTCTGCTGATACCATGGTATAACTCTGGTGCTACAGTGATTTGCCATCTTATGTCATGGTAATACTGCATTATAACATTGTTGGGACCATGGTAGAATGATATACCGCAGTAATACCATGATATTACCATGGTGCCAGGATATGACAATGGTATAATGATATATAATGATATACCACAGTAATACCATGATATACCACAGTAATACCATGATATACCACAGTAATACCATGATATACCACAGTAATACCATGATATACCACAGTAATAGCATGATATACCACAGTAATACCATGATATACCACAGTAATACCATGGTATTAACATGGTATAATGATATAATGATATACCGCAGTAATACCATGATATTACAATGGTGCCAGGATATTAACATGGTGTAATGATATACCACAGTAGTACCATTATATTACTATGGTATAATGATATACAATGATATACCACAGAAATACCATGATATTACCACGGTGCCAGGATATTACCATGGTATCATGATATGCCACAGATATACCATGATATACGTACCAAAGTAATACCATGGTATAACCATGATATATTGTGGTACAGCATGATGAAGCATGGTAAGATCATGGTATACCATGATATGCCATGATACACCATAATCTTTGATGGTAAATCACCATATGCCATGGTACACCATGGTAATACCATGGTATACCATAGTTTTGTTGGTTTTTTTCTTTGAGAAGGCGCCACATCAAGTACGAGTGAGTTGTCATATTCATTATAGGATAATACATCGAAATAATAGTAAAGCGTTTATACACAATCTAATTTACATGGCTTATGCACTCTATTCTTATAATCATTTGATAGTTTCGCGAGAACAATGTGATATTCCGCTTGTACTGCGATTTTGAGCTGTTGCTCAAATAGGTTAAAATTCAGTCTCTGATTCTGTATAGCTTTCGCTTTATAAATATACCATTTGCCACAAAGGGTAATAAAGTTCAATTCAGGAAAGTGGACAGACTTCGTGTTAAGGCAGACCAACAAAGCTTTTGCTTTAGAAATATACCATTTGCCACAAAGGATAAAAAAAGTTCAATTCAAGTGTATCTCCCGTATGGTGAAAAGGAGTCCCGAATAGAACATCGGTTACAGATAGTGCGTTTTTAATCTAGTGAGTTTTCTACTAAAGCGTTAAGTCTTCGCCAGAAAAGCTTTGTTTCATGGCAATAATAGAACAGATGTTCTATCGTTTCTAAATTATGGCACATCTTACAAGTTTTGTCACCCGAAGAATAAAGAAGTTTATAAAACTCAGCAAAGTCATTATCGTTAAGGTAAGGCGAATGCCCATGTAACAGTACATTCTTGAAAAAGAATGTACGAGGCGCAAGCCGAGTACATATCTTTTCAAGAATGAACTGTTACACGGGTATTCTCTGACTTAAAGTACGGTCGGTGAGCCTCACCTAGTCCATGTAGCGTGAAGAAGAGTTCTTTTAAGATGTACATTGCATCTCTCGCATCCGAAACCAATAAAATAGTTGACTGAAGTCGGTTCATATTTTATCTGAGAACCCACGAAATGTATTGTTGTATCAATGGTAAGCTTGAATCATACGTGAGCTAAGCTAAAACAGCGGTTCCCCCTGACATGGAAGAACGTCGGACGCTGCAGCCACAAGTCAGTTTAGTTCGTCTTCAGATTGAAAGAATGAAGTCGTGTTTCGAATCAAGGCGCGTAGGCTACTTCGCATGGATTATGTGTCATTATACAGATGAGAATGGTCATTTGAATGTGGAATATGATACAATCGTTCAAATTATTGGATACTGAAAGGATATGATACGCAGCGATGATGGTGTTTGAAACAAGTAACACCCAGTGCGTTTTTGATGGATAGGATACGCTTTGCATGATTCACGAGAAAGAAAAATGATTTCTAGTGTGATTATAGGATATAAGGAAATGTCGGTATGTATTTTGCATATGAACAACATATGATCACAAATTCAGTTTTTAAAATGGATTTTGTGCTGCTTGTTTTGATGAGAAATTTGTATCTGTTTCTGCTGGAGCTTTCCATCGGGCATCAAGCTTCCAGTTCATCATCCATTGTGATTGTGACCTATTTCCGACAAGCTCACTTATTGCTCATGATGGGCATTGACTGCGATTGTCGATTTCGTAACAGAAGGACGATTGTTCAACAGAAAATGTTCTTGGTATCCTTGAGTCAATCGCAATTTATCAGCTCGCTAAAACAGTAGATTTGTAAAAAATAATGTACAGTTTAGACAATAGAATGACGTCATAGCAGTACTTTAAGGAAAGGAAATTCATCTAGCCACATCGCAATGGCGGTGGACGGTTTCTGACAGCCTTTTATAAGAGATTGTATTTATTAGTTTACTGGTTTTTCATCCATACAAATGAGGCGCCTCTGCCCGTCACTATGATCTGTAATTGCACTAATAACATCACGATTGGTACGCAGGGCTTGCACCCATTTCTTGGGAATTGCATGTGTTATGCTATTATACATCATTATATCAATGTCAATGTTATACACCCTTTCATTATGTTTTCGTTGATAAAAGATTCCTAGTTCGTTTATAATGTGTCCTACGAGTTCTATACCATTGTCTTTCCAAGCTTTAAATTTTAATTCATGTTTATTCGCTGGCAAGTTGGCAATACTGATAAATTTGTTATTCCACAACCTTTCATTCCTAATATCCTGGGTCTCCGGTTCAACTGCATAAAAGTCCATATTTGTAACATTTGTTGATAGAACAGACTATAGTGATTAGTTGACAGCTGATAAGTGCATGATAAAACCAGGGTTTACCTTGGTATACCATGGTATATTTTTATAAGAGGCTATGCAAATGTTATAGAACAGTGGTCTTTAGAAATTCCATAGAATATTTGTGTCATATATAGACGCCATTTACATGTCTAGACCAATGCAATACAGTCACAAAAAGAATCAGAATCCTTTTATTTGGCATAGCATGAGAAGAATGTTCTATGGGAATTCAATAGAACAGTGTTCGATAGAAATTCAATATCATATTTCTATCTTATAGAAAAACAGTAGCATATCTGTGTCCTATAGAAATTCTATAGCATATTTGGTTCCTATAGAAATTCATCAGCATATTCGTGTCCTATAGCGACGCTATATAGACATCTATGGAAAAACTGCATACTATATAGAAATTATATAGCATATTTGTCTCCTATAGAGATTCTTTAGAGTTCTTAAGAGTCAGACTCTATAGATTGTCTATTAAAAAATGACATTTTTAGCGTAGAACGAATTACATATTGTATGCTAGCTAGCATAGAATATGTAATTCGTTGTATTTGTTGTCGTTATCAGCGGCAGATATGAAAAAACGCGTCACTATGGACGCCTAGCATGATCTGATATATTCCACGAGGGTAACAGGATCACACGTCTGACGAAATTTCCAGCTACATAATCAACAGGGCGTTGCATATGGATTTTCGGCACGGAGTATGTAGCGCTATAGTCATGGCCATGGCAGCCAGCAGGGCCTCCGAGTTATGCGCGTCAGGCCCACCAGACCGCAATATCACGCGCGGGTTACCAGAGTGGTTCAAACATTGTCAAGTTCCAGTCGGAAAAAACAGTTAGCCAGGTGCGGATCTAGGGTGGGAGGGGGGGGGGGGTAGGTGGGGGGGCGTTGAGCGATCATAATGTTTCCTGTGTGCGTAAACTTTGAGGGATCATAATGTGTCCTGTGTGCGTTAACTTTGAGGGATCATAATGTGTCCTGTGTGCGTTAACTTTGAGGGATCATAATGTGTCCTGTGTAAGTTAACTTGGAGGGATCATAATGTGTCCTGTGTGCGTTAACTTGGAGGGATCATAATGTGTCCTGTGTGCGTTAACTTTGAGGGATCATAATGTGTACTTTGTGCGTTAACTTTGAGGGATCATAATGTGTACTTTGTGCGTTAACTTTGAGGGATCATAATGTTTCCTGTGTGCGTTAACTTTGAGGGATCATAATGTGTCCTGTGTGCGTTAACTTTGAGGGATCATAATGTGTCCTGTGTGCGTTAACTTTGAGGGATCATAATGTGTCCTGTGTGCGTTAACTTGGAGGGATCATAGTGTGTCCTGTGTGCGTTAACTTTGAGGGATCATAATGTGTCCTGTGTGCGTTAACTTTGAGGGATCATAATGTGTACTTTGTGCGTTAACTTTGAGGGATCATAATGTGTACTTTGTGCGTTAACTTTGAGGGATCATAATGTTTCCTGTGTGCGTTAACTTTGAGGGATCATAATGTGTCCTGTGTGCGTTAACTTTGAGGGATCATAATGTGTCCTGTGTGCGTTAACTTTGAGGGATCATAATGTGTCCTGTGTGCGTTAACTTTGAGGGATCATAATGTGTCCTGTGTGCATTAATTTTGAGGGATCATAATGTGTCCTGTGTTCGTTAACTTTCAGGGATCATAATGTGTCCTGTGTGCGTTAACTTTCAGGGATCATAATGTGTCCTGTGTGCGTTAACTTTCAGGGACCATAATGTGTCCTGTGTGCGTTAACTTTGAGGGACCATAATGTGTCCTGTGTGCATTAATTTTGAGGGATCATAATGTGTCCTGTGTGCGTTAACTTTGAAGGATCATAATGTGTCCTGTGTGCATTAACTTTGAGAGATCATAATGTGTACTGTGCACGTCTTTGTAAATACTGCGAGAATCGATTGCAATGCAATTGCAATGGTGGTTACAGGACGGTGTATTGTTGTGACTTGAGCCTGGAGACATGACCTACAGCACTGTATAGTGCAATGGTGGTTTCAGGACGGTGTATTGTTGTGACTTGAGCCTGGGACATGACCTACAGCACTGTATAGTGCAATGGTGGTTTCAGGACGGTGTATTGTTGTGACTTGAGCCTGGGACATGACCTACAGCACTGCATAGTGCAATGGTGATACAAACGATACAAACATATGTTCATCCTAACACTTCGCCCTGATTCCTTTAACAACCTCCCGATTTACTTACGTCCCTTTAACATCTGAGAGCCACTGTTTCCTAGGACCCCCGCCACCACATCGCCCCGCCCCCCAGGCCGTCCCCATACACATTGGAAAACCCCACCTCCACATGCCCTCCCCCCCCCCCCCCCCCCTCCGTCACCTCTGGTCACAATGGTGTGACTGTCGCTAACGGTCCCACACAACGGCCGCCAGACAAAACGATTCAGAAAAGGCCGGAATCACAACATCGTTACAAGAACATCCGACATGATCCCCTGGCGGAGACGGCCTTGACATTGGTCAGCCAACGACATCATTTGGCTCCATATTGATCAGCCACATCCCTCTCGAGGGGCGTCTATTGTAGGGGAGGGCGCACCACGGGGTGGAGAGGGAGGGGCTGGGAAAAACACTATACCCGAACGCTAAATGGCTGGCTGATAAACAGGTCTGGTGACCAGGTCTGATGCACTGTGTGAAGTGACGTCTGCTGCTGAGGTTTGATGCAGTGTGTGAAGTGACGTCTGCTGCTGAGGTTTGATGCAGTGTGTGAAGTGACGTCTGCTGCTGAGGTTTGGTGCAGTGTGTGAAGTGACGTCTGCTGCTGAGGTTTGGTGCAGTGTGTGAAGTGACGTCTGCTGCTGAGGTTTGGCGCAGTGTGTGAAGTGACGTCTGCTGCTGAGGTTTGATGCAGTGTGTGAAGTGACGTCTGCTGCTGAGGTTTGGTGCAGTGTGTGAAGTGACGTCTGCTGCTGAGGTTTGATGCAGTGTGTGAAGTGACGTCTGCTGCTGAGGTTTGATGCAGTGTGTGAAGTGACGTCTGCTGCTGAGGTTTGATGCAGTGTGCGAAGTGACGTCTGCTGCTGAGGTTTGATGCAGTGTGTGAAGTGACGTCTGCTGCTGAGGTTTGATGCAGTGTGTGAAGTGACGTCTGCTGCTGAAGTTTGATGCAGTGTGTGAAGTGACGTCTGCTGCTGAGGTTTGATGCAGTGTGTGAAGTGACGTCTAATGCTGAGGTATGAAGCAGTGTCTGACGTGGATGCTGAGGTCTGATGCAGTGTGTGAAGTGACGTCTGCTGCTGAGGTTTGATGCAGTGTGTGAAGTGACGTCTGCTGCTGAGGTTTGATGCAGTGTGCGAAGTGACGTCTGCTGCTGAGGTTTGATGCAGTGTGTGAAGTGACGTCTGCTGCTGAGGTTTGATGCAGTGTGTGAAGTGACGTCTGCTGCTGAAGTTTGATGCAGTGTGTGAAGTGACGTCTGCTGCTGAGGTTTGATGCAGTGTGTGAAGTGACGTCTAATACTGAGGTATGAAGCAGTGTCTGACGTGGATGCTGAGGTCTGATGCAGTGTGTGAAGTGACGTCTGCTGCTGAGGTTTGATGCAGTGTGTGAAGTGACGTCTGCTGCTGAGGTTTGATGCAGTGTGTGAAGTGACGTCTGCTGCTGAGGTTTGATGCAGTGTGTGAAGTGACGTCTGCTGCTGAGGTTTGGTGCAGTGTGTGAGGTGACGTCTGCTGCTGAGGTTTGATGCAGTGTGTGAAGTGACGTCTGCTGCTGAGGTTTGGTGCAGTGTGTGAAGTGACGTCTGCTGCTGAGGTTTGATGCAGTGTGTGAAGTGACGTCTGCTGCTGAGGTTTGGTGCAGTGTGTGAAGTGACGTCTGCTGCTGAGGTTTGGTGCAGTGTGTGAAGTGACGTCTGCTGCTGAGGTTTGGCGCAGTGTGTGAAGTGACGTCTGCTGCTGAGGTTTGATGCAGTGTGTGAAGTGACGTCTGCTGCTGAGGTTTGGTGCAGTGTGTGAAGTGACGTCTGCTGCTGAGGTTTGATGCAGTGTGTGAAGTGACGTCTGCTGCTGAGGTTTGATGCAGTGTGTGAAGTGACGTCTGCTGCTGAGGTTTGATGCAGTGTGCGAAGTGACGTCTGCTGCTGAGGTTTGATGCAGTGTGTGAAGTGACGTCTGCTGCTGAGGTTTGATGCAGTGTGTGAAGTGACGTCTGCTGCTGAAGTTTGATGCAGTGTGTGAAGTGACGTCTGCTGCTGAGGTTTGATGCAGTGTGTGAAGTGACGTCTAATGCTGAGGTATGAAGCAGTGTCTGACGTGGATGCTGAGGTCTGATGCAGTGTGTGAAGTGACGTCTGCTGCTGAGGTTTGATGCAGTGTGTGAAGTGACGTCTGCTGCTGAGGTTTGATGCAGTGTGCGAAGTGACGTCTGCTGCTGAGGTTTGATGCAGTGTGTGAAGTGACGTCTGCTGCTGAGGTTTGATGCAGTGTGTGAAGTGACGTCTGCTGCTGAAGTTTGATGCAGTGTGTGAAGTGACGTCTGCTGCTGAGGTTTGATGCAGTGTGTGAAGTGATGTCTAATACTGAGGTATGAAGCAGTGTCTGACGTGGATGCTGAGGTCTGATGCAGTGTGTGAAGTGACGTCTGCTGCTGAGGTTTGATGCAGTGTGTGAAGTGACGTCTGCTGCTGAGGTTTGATGCAGTGTGTGAAGTGACGTCTGCTGCTGAGGTTTGATGCAGTGTGTGAAGTGACGTCTGCTGCTGAGGTTTGGTGCAGTGTGTGAGGTGACGTCTGCTGCTGAGGTTTGATGCAGTGTGTGAAGTGACGTCTGCTGCTGAGGTTTGGTGCAGTGTGTGAAGTGACGTCTGCTGCTGAGGTTTGATGCAGTGTGTGAAGTGACGTCTGCTGCTGAGGTTTGGTGCAGTGTGTGAAGTGACGTCTGCTGCTGAGGTTTGATGCAGTGTGTGAAGTGACGTCTGCTGCTGAGGTTTGGTGCAGTGTGTGAAGTGACGTCTGCTGCTGAGGTTTGATGCAGTGTGTGAAGTGACGTCTGCTGCTGAGGTTTGATGCAGTGTGTGAAGTGACGTCTGCTGCTGAGGTTTGATGCAGTGTGCGAAGTGACGTCTGCTGCTGAGGTTTGATGCAGTGTGTGAAGTGACGTCTGCTGCTGAGGTTTGATGCAGTGTGTGAAGTGACGTCTGCTGCTGAAGTTTGATGCAGTGTGTGAAGTGACGTCTGCTGCTGAGGTTTGATGCAGTGTGTGAAGTGACGTCTAATGCTGAGGTATGAAGCAGTGTCTGACGTGGATGCTGAGGTCTGATGCAGTGTGTGAAGTGACGTCTGCTGCTGAGGTTTGATGCAGTGTGTGAAGTGACGTCTGCTGCTGAGGTTTGATGCAGTGTGTGAAGTGACGTCTGCTGCTGAGGTTTGATGCAGTGTGTGAAGTGACGTCTGCTGCTGAGGTTTGGTGCAGTGTGTGAGGTGACGTCTGCTGCTGAGGTTTGATGCAGTGTGTGAAGTGACGTCTGCTGCTGAGGTTTGGTGCAGTGTGTGAAGTGACGTCTGCTGCTGAGGTTTGATGCAGTGTGTGAAGTGACGTCTGCTGCTGAGGTTTGGTGCAGTGTGTGAAGTGACGTCTGCTGCTGAGGTTTGATGCAGTGTGTGAAGTGACGTCTGCTGCTGAGGTTTGGTGCAGTGTGTGAAGTGACGTCTGCTGCTGAGGTTTGATGCAGTGTGTGAAGTGACGTCTGCTGCTGAGGTTTGGTGCAGTGTGTGAAGTGACGTCTGCTGCTGAGGTTTGATGCAGTGTGTGAAGTGACGTCTGCTGCTGAGGTTTGATGCAGTGTGTGAAGTGACGTCTGCTGCTGAGGTTTGATGCAGTGTGTGAAGTGACGTCTGCTGCTGAAGTTTGGTGCTGTGTGTGAAGTGACGTCTGCTGCTGAGGTCTGATGCAGTGTGTGAAGTGACGTCTGCTGCTGAGGTTTGGTGCAGTGTGTGAAGTGACGTCTGCTGCTGAGGTTTGATGCAGTGTGTGAAGTGACGTCTGCTGCTGAGGTTTGATGCAGTGTGTGAAGTGACGTCTGCTGCTGAGGTTTGATGCAGTGTGTGAAGTGACGTCTGCTGCTGAGGTTTGGTGCAGTGTGTGAAGTGACGTCTGCTGCTGAGGTTTGGTGCAGTGTGTGAAGTGACGTCTGCTGCTGAGGTTTGATGCAGTGTGTGAAGTGACGTCTGCTGCTGAGGTTTGATGCAGTGTGTGAAGAGACGTCTGCTGCTGAGGTTTGATGCAGTGTGTGAAGTGACGTCTGCTGCTGAGGTTTGGTGCAATGTGTGAAGTGACGTCTGCTGCTGAGGTTTGGTGCAGTGTGTGAAGTGACGTCTGCTGCTGAGGTCTGATGCAGTGTCTGACGTGGATGCTGAGGTCTGATGCAATGTCTGACGTTTTGTCTGATGCTGAGGTCTCATGCAGTGTCTGACGTGTTGTCTGATGCTGAGGTCTGATGCACTGTCTGGCGTGTTGTCTAATGCTGAGGCCTGATGCGGTGTCTGACGTGTTGTCTAATGCTGAGGCCTGATGCGGTGTCTGACGTGTTGTCTAATGCTGAGGTCTGATGCGGTGTCTGACGTGTTGTCTAATGCTGAGGCCTGATGCGGTGTCTGACGTGTTGTCTAATGCTGAGGTCTGATGCGGTGTCTGACGTGTTGTCTAATGCTGAGGCCTGATGCGGTGTCTGACGTGTTGTCTAATGCTGAGGCCTGATGCGGTGTCTGACGTGTTGTCTAATGCTGAGGCCTGATGCGGTGTCTGACGTGTTGTCTAATGCGGAGGCCTGATGCGGTGTCTGACGTGTTGTCTAATGCTGAGGCCTGATGCGGTGTCTGACGTGTTGTCTAATGCTGAGGCCTGATGCGGTGTCTGACGTGTTGTCTAATGCTGAGGCCTGATGCGGTGTCTGACGTGTTGTCTAATGCTGAGGCCTGATGCGGTGTCTGACGTGTTGTCTAATGCTGAGGCCTGATGCGGTGTCTGACGTGTTGTCTAATGCTGAGGCCTGATGCGGTGTCTGACGTGTTGTCTAATGCTGAGGCCTGATGCGGTGTCTGACGTGTTGTCTAATGCTGAGGCCTGATGCGGTGTCTGACGTGTTGTCTAATGCTGAGGTCTGATGCACTGTCTGGCGTGTTGTCTAATGCTGAGGCCTGATGCGGTGTCTGACGTGTTGTCTAATGCTGAGGTCTGATGCACTGTCTGGCGTGTTGTCTAATGCTGAGGCCTGATGCAGTGTCTGACGTGTTGTCTAATGCTGAGGCCTGATGCGGTGTCTGACGTGTTGCCTGGAGCTGAGTGATATCAACACTATGGCTACTTATGTCACCCCATCATAGAGGGATGCCATCGACTTGGCCCAAAGGTCACAAGATCACAAGAAAATCAGACCAATTGTGGTTAAACTGCTTAATTACAAAGACGCAGAGAAAATCCTGCAGTTCGGTCGGGAGCATTTTCCAAAAGGGAAAGACAAGATAAAAGTATCTCCCCACAACCCACCTGAGATCAAACAATACCCAAAACATTAACAATGACAAGCAACATGACTACTTACCTGCGGTGTCAGCAAGGGACATCCTTGACATGTCCCTGGAAGAAAGAAATATCCTCGGAAAGGAAGCGCCGGAGCTGATACCAGGCGCTCCTATCACTTCCAATGGTGTATCCACCATGGCAACCGTGGCACTAGCCAGAACAACCGTCCAGGCAGTACGTCAAGCCTACAGGAAGCTGCTCCTAAATTCTGTTCTGGCGGCATCAGCCCACAACGTCGCAGCCTTCAGGCTGTCGGATACCCAGGCTAAGTTTCAAGAGAGCTGGCAAGACGACGGCAATCACGGGGCAGGTAATCACCTGCGATACCTCCTTCAGAGACGACAGCAAATTGACATTGTTATTTACATCTCCACGACCCATCCGGGACGAATAACAGCTGGCAAGAGGTTTGACAATGAGCTAAGATGGCGGAAGAGTGAGACGTGCTTGTCAGGTTGTCAGGTGCTCTGAACAAATTCTACATTGATGAACATCTAAAGGGCAATATACTCAGCTAATCATCTCACACGATGGGAAAACCGTCAAGGAAGAGAAACAGGACACAAAGTGGGGACTCAGAGAATAAACGGACATACTTCTTAAAGGATTTCACGAAAACAAAGTCTCTGAGCGATAATACCCGTCATCAAGTCAACAAAGCCAAACACAGGCGAGCCCACCCGCGAGCCCTCCCGCGAGCCCACCCGCCACGGATATAGCGAGTATCAGTGACTCCCTTAGCCAGATACATGGTAAACTGAGCAAGATCATAAAAAATATAAAAATAGCCTTTGATCCACTGTTAGAGCGGCAGAAAAAACGTATTATCAATCCGCCATAAAAGCCAATCAAAACAACTTGTTTAAGATGTGAAAAACAATTAAAGAGGTAGTAAACAAAAAACAAGGGCAGAAGTTCCAAACGATATTTTCGATAAGAGGAGGACTGACTACAGATAGAAGCCAAATTGCTAATGAGTTTAATAACTACTTTGTTAATGTTGGTACATCTATATCAAAAACAATCCTAAGTAATGGAGATTCACCACTCACGTTTGTGAAAGATACCAATACTAAGTCGCTTTTCCTTTAGCCAGTTACTAGTAGTGAAGTCCGCAACGCCCTTGCATCCCTAAAGAACTGCTCACCAGGATGGGACTTGCTAACAGCTAAAACGATTACAGATCCCCTCACCCAACCCTTAACTCATGTAATTAACCTCTCATTTAGTGAAGGGATATTTCCCGAAGAACTTAAACGTGCAAAGTAACACCTATCCTGAAAGGGGGGGATAGTAAATTATGTACTAACTACAAGCCAATTTCAATTCTTCCAGCATTCTCTAAAGTGTTCAAACAGCTGATGCAGAAACGTCTAATCTACTTTATTAACAAGTATGACTTACTACACAAAAACCAATTTGGTTTTAGATCAAATCCCTCTACAACCTTGGCCCTTTTACTTCTGCAAGATTAACTAACAACTGCTAGGGAAATGGGATAAACTACTGTTGGTATATTTCTTGATTTCTCGAAAGTCTTCGATACGGTTGACCACGATATATTGTTTAAAAAATTAGACAGATACGGAGTAAGAGGGCCTACTTTAACGTGGCTAAAAAGTTATCTCAATGCAAGAAAATCGTTTGTAGTTTACAATAATACATTTTCGAACCGATCTCGAATAGTATGTGGAATCCCGCAAGGTTCTGTTCTAGATCCACTTTTATTTCTTTTATACATTAATGACTTAATGAATGTAAGTAAGCAATTGTTTGGAATATTATTTGCAGATCTCGATAAAACTAAATTCATGGTTTTTAAACCCAATTGAAAGAAAATTAGTGTTCACAGCAGTGTCATTATTTCTGGCCGAATTGTTGTACAAACTACTATCACGAAATTTTTGGGAGTACAATTAGACTGTGACCTTTTGTGGAAACAACGTATAGATTATATTAAAGGTAAAATGGCAAGGGCGCTTGTGCAAGGAACATTTTAGCCAATGACACCCTGCGGATTTTATATAATTGTTTTGTATCTCCATATCTATCATATTGTATTGAAGTATGGGGAGCTTCGTGTCGTAGCTTTTTAACCCCTCTTATCATGATCCAAAAAAAGCAGTTCGCATATTGTCTGGAGTTAATAAATGGGCCCACTCAGCGCCGTTATTCGTAACGAATAAGATTCTCCCGCTCACATCATTATTCGAGTTTAGCAATACAATGGATTGCAACCTCATATAATAAAAGATTTGTTTGTAAGAAATGCTGACATACATAAGTATAACACAAGAAGGTCGCAGCTATTACATGTTCCTAAGCACAAGTGTCAATTGACGAAAATATCTATGAGATATAATGGGATATATATTTTTAATAAATGGCTCCAACCACGTAAGTCGGAAGCCTCAAGAATTTGATAGCAAAGTGCCATGGGAAGCATACCGAGCACAATTCGAACTTTTGGCGGAAGCCAATGAGTGGACAGATCAACAATGCACCACCCAGCTGGCCACGAGCTTAAACGCCCGGCAGTCGAGATCCTGGGTCAGCTCTCCCGGGATCAACGCCACAGCTATGAGGCCCTAGCAGATGCCTTGGACAGACGGTACGAAACCCGACATCAAGATGAAGTCTATAGGGCGAGATTCCGGACCCGTATCAGGGGTTGGGGAGAATCACTACAACAGCTTGCTCAAGACCTAGAAAACATTGCCCGCAAGGCCTCTCCTGAAGGTAGTACGGAGGTCATCAGGATCCTTTTAAGGGATCAGTGTAGCGGGCAGAACACGTTAACCATGCGTGGCCTCTTTCTTAAGCAAGTTTGGCCTAGAGAGAGTGAGCTTAAGGGAAATGAGTTGTTTTTGGAACCTCGTTCTGGGGTGAGAGCGAGAAGGGCAGAATTGAAACGCCGGCATTGAAGACAGCATGTAACACGGACAAAAACGGACATATTTAGGCCAGTAGTGTGAGTAACGATTTATTATTGTATTATTGCCATGTCCACTCGTCAATAGTGATACTTGAGGACATTCTATAGATAGACGAGAGGGTTATTTCGGGTACTGTTTGTGGTCTACTGAATCTATGGAAAGCCATTATGGTCATAAATCCAAATATAATATTAACTTTATGTATCTTACAGTTAGAACGGGGAAAAGAGACATGGATTAAGAAGACAACAAGAATAAATGTACAACATATTGGAAGAGAAGATTATAAGAAATAAACCACTAAAAGGACTGTGAATGCCTTGTATCTGACGCTGGCCTAGCGAAAAGCTGTAGCCGGAGGCTACAATCAGTTTATTGATGATACACTTGAGTTTGAATCATACGTGAAATCGAGTACTGAAAGATTCCAGACGGACTCAAATTCAGGATTCAGGACGCGAGTAGGACATGTACTGCCTGAAAGGCGCCAAGGGTACTGTTGGTATTGTGGTAAACCAGGACACATGCGGAGAAATTGCGAGAAACTAAGGAGGGAGGATCAGAGGGCTGACCATGCGGACGGCAGTGCACAACAGAGAACGTGGTGGCGCTCTTCACAACGACACTCTGTACTATCACTGATACATAAAAAGAGGTCCCTGGAAGAGCTTAAAAACTATCGTCCAATTACTCTAGCTAATACTGAATACAAAATTCTAGCTTGTATACTATCCGGCCGGATGCAAACTGTACTAGACAACATCATCAGCTCGAATCAAACGGCATATATCAAAAAACGCTTTATCGGAACTAACATACGCCAAATTCAAGATACCATAAATTATGCTTACGCCCAAAACAAAAAGGGCATCTTAGTGTTCTTAGACTTCGAGAAAGCGTTTGATTCGGTCGAGTGGTTATTTCTCTTCAAAACTCTAAAGACATTTAATTTCGGAGACACCTTCATACAATGGGTAAAAAACCTTATATAGTAACCCAAACGTTTGGGTGAAAAACAATGGCCATATGTCTCGGAGTTTTGAAGTTAGCCGCGGCGTTAAGCAGGGATGTCCGCTCTCTGCGCTGCTGTTTATCGTTGTGGTAGAGATTTTGGCTCTTCGTATAAAAAATAATGGCGACACTAAAGGTTGTCGTATTCCCGCATATAGAAATAGCCGATCAGCTCAAATAACTGAATTCGCTGACGATGGCACTCTGCTATTAGACGATGCTAGTCAGATAGAATATGCACTGAAAGAGATACATACATTTAGTTAAGTAGCGGGTCCATGTTTAAATAAAAGTAAAACGATCGCCCTTTACCTAGGTCGGCACAAACACGAAGAAACAACAGTAAATGGAATTACCATGGGTGACTCTCCTATTAAATGCCTTAGAAGTTATGTTGGCCCGGATATTATTCAATGCAATCAGTTAAACTGGAAAACTAAATTAACCAGCATGGAAAATGAGATTGCCAAATGGGAACGCAGAGAATTACCAATTTTCTGTAAAATAGTAATAATAAAGACGTTGCTAGTGCCGAAACTTACCTTCATAGCCACTCCTACAACAGTACCAAAAGAAATAATTAAACGAATTGAGAGACTATTTTACGGTTTTATCTGAGGCAAGAGCGAACGCTTAAAAAGAACCCAACTAATTCATAAGATAGAACAGGGCGGAGTCGGAATGATTGGTATTCAATCAAACTTCAGGGCCATTAAAGCATCTTGGGTAAAGGGGATAATCTATAGCAAAGATGATTGGAACTTTCTAGCCAGAGCACATTTAAACACCATGGGAAAAAATTATCTCTGCCTACACTTCAAAAACGTTATCTCTGACGCTGTCTGTTTTCGAAGGCGTTCATCGAAGTTGGTCTCACCCAAGTTGGACATCTAAAATTTGTAGATGGAAATGTGGACGAAACTTTCGTCTACGACCGTGTAAGAGACAAGAGAAATATATTTTTTGAAATGTTAATCCTGCGCAAAGCTCTAAAGCCGTTCAAAACGTTGTGTACGGAGTTGTCGAGCACAAGTCGTGACACCCTTGACTTAAAAATACCGAGAATAGATAAAAAGAATCGGGAGTTATGCATTAAGTTTATTCAACAAAAGACCGGATTTGATCTACTACGCAGTGAAAGCAAAATTTGTGATATTGTAAACTGCCATACTGTAAACTTCTCCTTGGTCTACAAACGAAATATTCGAAATATTCCGGATAAAGAGAATAGCCGCTTTTAATTTTAAGATTACTAATCAGATACTACGATGCAATAAGGATCTGAGAAAATGGGGCAGATAGATGTCCAACCGACCTTTGCGATAGATGTGGTTGCATTGAAAATATTTGTCACGTGATTTATAACTGATACTTTACGAAGGAAATTTTGAAGCAGATATCAATTATTCTTAATATCAATATAGGTCTAAAAGAAATGATTTTTGGTGTTGCAAATGCAGCGGTGAACTTTGCCATATCCGTAACGGCTTTTATCTATTACAAAGACTGGTTACTGCACGCCCAAGATTGTGCTAACCGTCAAGAGTTTACTTCCTCATTATTTTTACGGAACGAACTATTAGCCAATGCCACAGTCTACAAATTATTAAAGTGGAACGATCTTAGTAACATATTACGCCGTATTTACTCTGTTATTTCTCAGGTACAATTTGATATCTGTTTAGACAATTATCACTTAATTGAGCGTCATACTGTGTATTCTTAAATTAATGTATTTACGAATGTAACGCACTAATGGTGAAATAAAATGGCGCCCGCTCAACAGAGACCCGGCCTCCCTCACTCCAGGGCGCCCCCTCCACCGAGACCCCGCACTCCTCACACCATAGCGCCCCCTCCACAGAGACCCCGTCCCCTCACACCATGACGCCCCCTCCACAGAGACCCCGCCCCCCCTCACACCAGGGCCCCCCTCCACCGAGACCCCGCACCCTTCACACCAGGGCGCCCCCTCCACCGACACCCCGTCCCCCTCACACCATGGCGCCCCCTCCACAGAGACCCCGCACCCTCACACCATGGCGCCCCCTCCATCGACACCTCGTCCCCCTCACATCAGGGGCGCCCCCCCCGCCCCCGCACTGAGACCCCGCCTCTCTCACACCAGGGCGCCCCCTCCACCGATACCCCCACCCCTCATACCAGGGCGCACCGACGTTGGGGAAGGGGGGGGGGGTCTGTGCCGTGGCTTGTCTCACTGGGTCCACATCGGTTCAGAGTGATGCCAGGGCTGAGCCAGATGACCCTTTATCCCAAACACCGCCTGCCAGACACACGTGTGAACCCCACTGCCAGTCCTGTCTCATGTCAGGGTCTGTGCGCGTACGACGCCCACGACACACACTGAGTATCCCAAGCCGGGTGCGCGTAGAACGCCCACCACACACACTGAGTATCCCAAGCCGGGTGCGCGTAGAACGCTCACCACACACACTGAGTATCCCAAGCCGGGTGCGCGTAGAACGCTCACCACACACACTGAGTATCCCAAGCCGGGTGCGCGTAGAACGCCCACCACACACACTGAGTATCCCAAGCCGGGTGCGCGTAGAACGCTCACCACACACACTGAGTATCCCAAGCCGGGTGCGCGTAGAACGCTCACCACACACACTGAGTATCCCAAGCCGGGTGCGCGTAGAACGCTCACCACACACACTGAGTATCCCAAGCCGTGTGCGCGTAGAACGCTCACCACACACACTGAGTATCCCAAGCCGGGTGCGCGTAGAACGCTCACCACACACACTGAGTATCCCAAGCCGTGTGCGCGTAGAACGCTCACCACACACACTGAGTATCCCAAGCCGGGTGCGCGTAGAACGCTCACCACACACACTGAGTATCCCAAGCCGGGTGCGCGTAGAACGCTCACCACACACACTGAGTATCCCAAGCCGGGTGCGCGTAGAACGCTCACCACACACACTGAGTATCCCAAGCCGTGTGCGCGTAGAACGCTCACCACACACACTGAGTATCCCAAGCCGGGTGCGCGTAGAACGCTCACCACACACACTGAGTATCCCAAGCCGGGTGCGCGTAGAACGCTCACCACACACACTGAGCGTCCGAAGCCGCGTGCGCGTAGAACGCTCACCACACACACTGAGCGTCCGAAGCCGCGTGCGCGTAGAACGCTCACCACACACACTGAGCATCCCAAGATCTCTCCGATCCCAGGCATGTCAGGCAATGCTTACTGCGCCCCCCCCCCCCACCTCCCTCCTTCCTCTTGGACGTCAGGCAATGTTCACTACCCCCCTCCCTCCTTCCTCTTGGACGTCAGGCAATGTTCACTGCCCCCCTCCCTCCTTCCTCTTGGACGTCAGGCAATGCTCACTGCCCCCCCCCCCCACCTCCCTCCTTCCTCTTGGACGTCAGGCAATGCTCACTGCCCCCCTCCCTCCATCCTCTTGGACGTCAGGCAATGTTCAATGCCCCCCTCCCTCCTTCCTCTTGGACGTCAGGCAATGTTCACTGCCCCCCTCCCTCCTTCCTTTTAGACGTCAGGCAAGGTTCACTGCCCCCCTCCCTCCTTCCTCTTAGACGTCAGGCAATGTTCACTACCCCCCTCCCTCCTTCCTCTTGGACATAAGGCAATGTTCAATGCCCCCCTCCCTCCTTCCTCTTGGACGTCAGGCAATGCTCACTACCCCCCTTCCTCCTTCCTCTTGGACGTCAGGCAATGTTCACTGCGCCCCTCCCTCCTTCCTCTTAGACGTCAGGCAATGTTCACTGCCCTCCTCCCTCCTTCCTCTTGGAGGTCAGGCAATGTTCACTACCCCCCTCCCTGCTTCCTCTTGGAGGTCAGGCAATGTTCACTACCCCCCTTCCTCCTTCCTCTTGGACGTCAGGCAATGTTCACTGTCCCTCTCCCTCCTTCCTCTTAGACGTCAGGCAATGTTCACTGCCCCCCTCCCTGCTTTCTTGGACGTCAGGCACTGTTCACTGCCCCCCTCCCTCCTTCCTCTTAGACGTCAGTCAATGTTCACTGCCCCCCTCCCTCCTTCCTCTTGGACGTCAGGCGATGTTCACTGCCCCCCTCTCTCCTTCCTCTTGGACGTCAGGCAATGCTCACTACCCCCAGTCCTCCTTCCTCTTGGACGTCAGGCAATGTTCACTACCCCCCTCTCTCCTTCCTCTTGGACGTCAGGCAATGTTCACTACCCCCCTTCCTCCTTCCTCTTAGACGTCAGGCAATGTTCACTGCCCTCCTCCCTCCTTCCTCTTGAACGTCAGGCAATGTTTACAGCCCCCCTCCCTCCTTCCTCCCTGGACGTCAGGCAATGTTCACTGCCCCCCTGCCTCCTTCCTCTTAGACGTCAGGCAATGTTCACTACCCCCCTTCCTCCTTCCTCTTAGACGTCAGGCAATGTTTACTGCCCCCCTCCCTCCTTCCTCCCTGGACGTCAGGCAATGTTCACTGCCCCCCTCCCTCCTTCCTCTTGGACGTCAGGCAATGTTTACTGCCCCCCTCCCTCCTTCCTCTTGGAGTCAGACAATGTTCACTACCCCTCTCCCTCCTTCCTCTTGGACATCAGGCAATGTTCAATGCCCCCCTCCCTCCTTCCTCTTGGACGTCAGGCAATGTTCACTACCCCCCTCCCTCCTTCCTCTTGGACGTCAGGCAATGTTCACTGCCCCCCTCCCTCCTTCCTTTTGGACGTCAGGCAAGGTTCACTGCCCCCCTCCCTCCTTCCTCTTAGACGTCAGGCAATGTTCACTACCCCCCTCCCTCCTTCCTCTTGGACGTCAGGCAATGTTTACTGCCCCCTCCCTCCTTCCTCTTGGACGTCAGGCGATGTTCACTACCCCCCTCCCTCCTTCCTCTTGGACATAAGGCAATGTTCAATGCCCCCCTCCCTCCTTCCTCTTGGACGTCAGGCAATGTTCACTACCCCCCTCCCTCCTTCCTCTTGGACGTCAGGCAATGCTCACTACCCCCCTTCCTCCTTCCTCTTGGACGTCAGGCAATGTTCACTGCGCCCCTCCCTCCTTCCTCTTAGACGTCAGGCAATGTTCACTGCCCTCCTCCCTCCTTCCTCTTGGAGGTCAGGCAATGTTCACTACCCCCCTCCCTGCTTCCTCTTGGAGGTCAGGCAATGTTCACTAACCCCCTTCCTCCTTCCTCTTGGACGTCAGGCAATGTTCACTGTCCCCCTCCCTCCTTCCTCTTAGACGTCAGGCAATGTTCACTGCCCCCCTCCCTGCTTTCTTGGACGTCAGGCACTGTTCACTGTCCCCCTCCCTCCTTCCTCTTAGACGTCAGTCAATGTTCACTGCCCCCCTCTCTCCTTCCTCTTGGACGTCAGGCACTGTTCACTGCCCCCCTCCCTCCTTCCTCTTGGACGTCAGGCAATGCTCACTACCCCCAGTCCTCCTTCCTCTTGGACGTCAGGCAATGTTCACTACCCCCCTCTCTCCTTCCTCTTGGACGTCAGGCAATGTTCACTGCCCCCCTCCCTCCTTCCTCTTGGACGTCAGGCAATGCTCACTGCCCCCCCCCCCACCTCCCTCCTTCCTCTTGGACGTCAGTTAATGCTCACTGCCCCCCTCCCTCCATCCTCTTGGACGTCAGGCAATGTTCAATGCCCCCCTCCCTCCTTCCTCTTGGACGTCAGGCAATGTTCACTGCCCCCCTCCCTCCTTCCTTTTGGACGTCAGGCAAGGTTCACTGCCCCCCTCCCTCCTTCCTCTTAGACGTCAGGCAATGTTCACTACCCCCCTCCCTCCTTCCTCTTGGACGTCAGGCAATGTTTACTGCCCCCTCCCTCCTTCCTCTTGGACGTCAGGCGATGTTCACTACCCCCCTCCCTCCTTCCTCTTGGACATAAGGCAATGTTCAATGCCCCCCTCCCTCCTTCCTCTTGGACGTCAGGCAATGTTCACTACCCCCCTCCCTCCTTCCTCTTGGACGTCAGGCAATGCTCACTACCCCCCTTCCTCCTTCCTCTTGGACGTCAGGCAATGTTCACTGCGCCCCTCCCTCCTTCCTCTTAGACGTCAGGCAATGTTCACTGCCCTCCTCCCTCCTTCCTCTTGGAGGTCAGGCAATGTTCACTACCCCCCTCCCTGCTTCCTCTTGGAGGTCAGGCAATGTTCACTACCCCCCTTCCTCCTTCCTCTTGGACGTCAGGCAATGTTCACTGTCCCCCTCCCTCCTTCCTCTTAGACGTCAGGCAATGTTCACTGCCCCCCACCCTGCTTTCTTGGACGTCAGGCACTGTTCACTGCCCCCATCCCTCCTTCCTCTTAGACGTCAGTCAATGTTCACTGCCCCCCTCCCTCCTTCCTCTTGGACGTCAGGCGATGTTCACTGCCCCCCTCCCTCCTTCCTCTTGGACGTCAGGCAATGTTCACTACCCCCCTTCCTCCTTCCTCTTAGACGTCAGGCAATGTTCACTGCCCTCCTCCCTCCTTCCTCTTGAACGTCAGGCAATGTTTACAGCCCCCCTCCCTCCTTCCTCCCTGGACGTCAGGCAATGTTCACTGCCCCCCTGCCTCCTTCCTCTTAGACGTCAGGCAATGTTCACTACCCCCCTTCCTCCTTCCTCTTAGACGTCAGGCAATGTTTACTGCCCCCCTCCCTCCTTCCTCCCTGGACGTCAGGCAATGTTCACTGCCCCCCTCCCTCCTTCCTCTTGGACGTCAGGCAATGTTTACTGCCCCCCTCCCTCCTTCCTCTTGGAGTCAGACAATGTTCACTACCCCTCTCCCTCCTTCCTCTTGGACATCAGGCAATGTTCACTACCCCCCTTCCTCCTTCCTCTTGGACGTCAGGCAATGTTTACTGCCCCCCTTCCTCCTTCCTCTTGGACGTCAGGCAATGCTCACTTCCCCCCCTCCCTTCTCTCCTTCCTCTTGGACGTCAGGCAATGCTCACTGCCCCTCTCCCTCCCTCCTCTTAGACGTCAGGCAATGCTCACTACCAGCTCCCTCCTTCCTCTTGGATGTAGGCAATGCTCACTGCCCCCCTCCCTCCCTCCTCTTAGACGTCGAGGAATGTTCACTGCCCCCTTCCTTCCCTCCTCCTGGACGTCAGGCAATGTTCACTGCCCCCCTCCCTTCCTCCTCTTGGACGTAGGCAATGCTCAGTGACCCCCTCCCTCCCTCCTCTCCCTTACATCAGGGTACCCCCCCCCCCCTCGCACTGAAACCCCGCCCCTCTCACACCAGAACGCCCCCTCCACCGACACCCCGCTCCCCTCACATCAGGACGCCCCCTCCACCGAGACCCCGACCCCTCACACCAGGACGCCCCCTCCACCGACACCCCGCCCCCTCACATCAGGACGCCCCCTCCACCGACACCCCGCCCATCTCACATCAGGACGCCCCCTCCACCGAGACCCCGTCCCCTCACACCAGGACGCCCCCTCCACCGACACCCCGCCCCCCCTCACATCAGGACGCCCCCTCCACCGACACCCCGCCCCTCTCACATCAGGACGACCCCTCCACCGAGACCCCGACCCCTGACACCAGGGCGTCCCGTCGTTGGCCGGTAGGGGGGGGGGATGTTATGTGCCGTGGCTTGTCTCACTGGGTCCACATCGGTCCAGAGTGATGCCAGGGCTGAGCCAGATGTCCCTTTATCCCAAACACCGCCTGCCAGACACACGTGTGAACCCCACTGCCAGTCCTGTCTCAAGTCAGGGTCTGTGCGCGTACGACGCCCACGACACACACTGAGCATCCCAAGCCGTGTGCGCGTAGAACGGCCACGACACACATTGAGCATCCCAAGCAGTGTGCGCGTAGAACGGCCACGACACACACTGAGCATCCCAAGCAGTGTGCGCGTAGAACGGCCACCACACACACACTGAGCATCCCAAGCCGTGTGCGCGTAGAACGGCCACCACACACACACTGAGCATCCCAAGCAGTGTGCGCGTAGAACGGCCACGACACACATTGAGCATCCCAAGCCGTGTGCGCGTAGAACGACCACGACACACATTGAGCATCCCAAGCCGTGTGCGCGTAGAACGCCCACGACACACATCGAGCATCCCAAGCAGTGTGCGCGTAGAACGGCCACCACACACACACTGAGCATCCCAAGCAGTGTGCGCGTAGAACGGCCACGACACACACTGAGCATCCCAAGCCGTGTGCGCGTAGAACGGCCACCACACACACACTGAGCATCCCAAGCAGTGTGCGCGTAGAACGGCCACGACACACACTGAGCATCCCAAGCCGTGTGCGCGTAGAACGGCCACGACACACACTGAGCATCCCAAGCCGTGTGCGCGTAGAACGCCCACGACACACATTGAGCATCCCAAGCAGTGTGCGCGTAGAACGCCCACGACACACATTGAGCATCCCAAGCAGTGTGCGCGTAGAACGGCCACGACACACACTGAGCATCCCAAGCCGTGTGCGCGTAGAACGGCCACGACACACACTGAGCATCCCAAGCCGTGTGCGCGTAGAACGCCCACGACACACATCGAGCATCCCAAGCAGTGTGCGCGTAGAACGGCCACGACACACATTGAGCATCCCAAGCAGTGTGCGCGTAGAACGCCCACGACACACATCGAGCATCCCAAGCAGTGTGCGCGTAGAACGCCCACGACACACATTGAGCATCCCAAGCAGTGTGCGCGTAGAACGGCCACCACACACACACTGAGCAGTCCAAGCAGTGTGCGCGTAGAACGCCCACGACACACATTGAGCATCCCAAGCAGTGTGCGCGTAGAACGGCCACCACACACACACTGAGCATCCCAAGCCGTGTGCGCGTAGAACGCCCACGACACACATTGAGCATCCCAAGCAGTGTGCGCGTAGAACGCCCACGACACACATTGAGCATCCCAAGCAGTGTGCGCGTAGAACGGCCACGACACACACTGAGCATCCCAAGCAGTGTGCGCGTAGAACGGCCACGACACACACTGAGCATCCCAAGCAGTGTGCGCGTAGAACGCCCACGACACACATTGAGCATCCCAAGCAGTGTGCGCGTAGAACGACCACCACACACACATTGAGCATCCCAAGCAGTGTGCGCGTAGAACGCCCACGACACACATTGAGCATCCCAAGCAGTGTGCGCGTAGAACGACCACCACACACACATTGAGCATCCCAAGCCGTGTGCGCGTAGAACGACCACCACACACACATTGAGCATCCCAAGCAGTGTGCGCGTAGAACGCCCACGACACACATCGAGCATCCCAAGCAGTGTGCGCGTAGAACGGCCACGACACACATCGAGCATCCCAAGCCGTGTGCGCGTAGAACGCCCACGACACACATTGAGCATCCCAAGCCGTGTGCGCGTAGAACGACCACCACACACACATTGAGCATCCCAAGCAGTGTGCGCGTAGAACGACCACCACACACACATTGAGCATCCCAAGCAGTGTGCGCGTAGAACGACCACCACACACACACTAAGCATCCCAAGCAGTGTGCGCGTAGAACGGCCACCACACACATTGAGCATCCCAAGCAGTGTGCGCGTAGAACGCCCACGACACACATTGAGCATCCCAAGCAGTGTGCGCGTAGAACGCCCACGACACACATTGAGCATCCCAAGCAGTGTGCGCGTAAAACGCCCACGACACACATTGAGCATCCCAAGCAGTGTGCGCGTAGAACGCCCACGACACACACACTGAGCATTCCAAGCAGTGTGCGCGTAGAACGCCCACGACACACATTGAGCATCCCAAGCCGTGTGCGCGTAGAACGCCCACGACACACATTGAGCATCCCAAGCCGTGTGCGCGTAGAACGACCACCACACACACACTGAGCATTCCAAGCAGTGTGCGCGTAGAACGCCCACGACACACACTGAGCATCCCAAGCAGTGTGCGCGTAGAACGACCACCACACACACACTGAGCATCCCAAGCAGTGTGCGCGTAGAACGGCCACCACGCACACCCTGAGCATCCCAAGCCGTGTGCGCGTAGAACGCCCACGACACACATCGAGCATCCCAAGCAGTGTGCGCGTAGAACGGCCACCACACACATTGAGCATCCCAAGCAGTGTGCGCGTAGAACGCCCACGACACACATCGAGCATCCCAAGCAGTGTGCGCGTAGAACGGCCACCACACACACACTGAGCATCCCAAGCAGTGTGCGCGTAGAACGCCCACGACACACATCGAGCATCCCAAGCAGTGTGCGCGTAGAACGGCCACCACACACACACTGAGCATCCCAAGCAGTGTGCGCGTAGAACGGCCACCACGCACACACTGAGCATCCCAAGCCGCGTGCGCGTAGAACGGCAACCACACACACACTGAGCATCCCAAGCAGTGTGCGCGTAGAACGGCCACGACACACATCGAGCATCCCAAGCAGTGTGCGCGTAGAACGGCCACCACACACATTGAGCATCCCAAGCAGTGTGCGCGTAGAACGCCCACGACACACACTGAGCATCCCAAGCAGTGTGCGCGTAGAACGGCCACCACGCACACACTGAGCATCCCAAGCCGTGTGCGCGTAGAACGGCCACCACACACACATTGAGCATCCCAAGCCGTGTGCGCGTAGAACGCTCACCACACACACTGAGCATTCCATGGTGGCAGGGTAGGGACCGTGGCGGCAAGGGGAGGGGGGGCTTGCGGTGGGGTCGGGTGCCCGTGGCCGTGGTAGGCCTATCGATTATGCATTGCGTTAAAGACGAGTCATGAAGAGTGGTATCCAGTGACCGCTGTGCTACGTCTTGCCACTCAAGTTGCTACGGCTGGTCTGGTTGGCGCCAGGGGTGGGGTGGGGGGGGGGGGGCGGGTGGGGTACACACCCACACTCAGTCGTTGCTTGGAGGCGGTGGTGACATTAACAGACCCACTGCGAGGAGAGTAGCTGTTTCCAACCAATAAGATGTCTGTGTGTGACCTTGATCGTGACGGGGCTGGGGAACTGGCCCCATCGCCTAATTCTAATATTTACGAACTACTTGCTGTCATTTCCAAATGGCTCCGGACCGCCCAGTTATCGTCTTTCTCGGTGTATCGCTTATTATTCATCGCCCCCGAGGCATTGCTACAAGTCACGCGGGGTGGGAGGTATGGACACAGATCACGGCTTGGTCTATTGCTATACACCCAACGCATCCTAGATCTCTCCGATCCCAGGCATGTCAGGCAGGGCTCACTGCCCCCCTCCCTCCTTCCTCTTGGACGTCAGGCAATGCTCACTCCCCAGCACCCTTCTTCCTCTTGGACGTCAGGCAATGCTCACTGCCCCCTCTCTCCTTCCTCTCGGACGTCAGGCAATGCTCACTGCCCCCAACCCTCCTTCCTCTTATACGTCAGGCAATGCTCACTGCCCCCCTACCTCTCTCCACTTTGACGCCAGGCAATGCTCACTGCCCCCTCTATCCTTCCTCTCGGACGGCAGGCAATGTTCACTACCCCCTTTCCTCCTTCCTCTTGGACGTCAGGCAATGCTCACTGCTTCCCCCCCCCCCACCTCCTCACTGCCCCCCACCCCCACCTCCCTCCTTCTTGGACGTCAGGCAATGCACACTGCTCCCCCCCCTCCTTCCTCTTGGGCGTCAGGCAATGCTCACTGCCCCCCCCCTCCTTCCTCTTGGACGTCAGGCAATGCTTACTAGTGCCGGCTACAGACAGACCTCAGACCTGGTGGTGCCGGCTACAGACAGACCTCAGACCCGGTGGTGCCGGCTACAGACAGACCTCAGATCTGGTGGTGCCGGCTACAGACAGACCTTAGACCTGGTGGTGCCGGCTACAGACACACCTCAGACCTGGTGGTGCCGGCTACAGTCAGACCTCAGACCTGGTGGTGCCGGCTACAGACAGACCTCAGACAGACCTCAGACCTGGTGGTGCCGGCTACAGACAGACCTCAGACCTGGTGGTGCCGGCTGCAGGCAGACCTCAGACCTGGTGGTGCCGGCTACAGTCTGACCTCAGACTTCGTGGTGCCGGCTACAGACATACCTCAGACTTCGTGGTGCCGGCTACAGAGATACCTCAGACCTGGTGGGGCCGGCTACAGACACACCTCAGACCTGGTGGTGCCGGCTACAGGCAGACCTCAGACCTGGTGGTACCGGCTACAGACACACCTCAGACCTGGTGGTGACGGCTACAGACAGACCTCAGACCTGGTGGTGCCGGCTACAGACACACCTCAGACCTGGTGGTGCCGGCTACAGACAGACCTCAGACTTCGTGGTGCCGGCTACAGACAGACCTCAAACCTGGTGGTGCCGGCTACAGGCAGACCTCAGATCTGGTGGTGCCGGCTACAGACACACCTCAGACCTGGTGGTGCCGGCTACAGACATACCTCAGACCTGGTGGTGCCGGCTACAGACAGACTTCAGACCTGGTGGTGCCGGCTACAGTCGGACCTCAGACCTGGTGGTGCCGGCTACAGACACACCTCAGACCTGGTGGTGCCGGCTATAGACATACCTCAGACCTGGTGGTGCCGGCTATAGACATACCTCAGACCTGGTGGTGCCGGCTACAGACATACCTCAGACCTGGTGGTGCCGGCTACAGACATACCTCAGACCTGGTGGTGACGGCTACAGACAGACCTCAGACCTGGTGGTGCCGGCTACGGTCGGACCTCAGACTTGGTGGTGCCGGCTACAGACAGGCCTCAGACATACCTCAGACCCGGTGGTGCCGGCTACAGACATACCTCAGACCTGGTGGTGCCGGCCACAGGCAGACCTCAGATCTGGTGGTGCCGGCTACAGACACACCTCAGACCTGGTGGTGCCGGCTACAGACATACCTCAGACCTGGTGGTGCCGGCTACAGACAGACCTCAGACCTGGTGGTGCCGGCTACAGTCGGACCTCAGACCTGGTGGTGCCGGCTATAGACATACCTCAGACCTGGTGGTGCCGGCTACAGACAGACCTCAGATCTGGTGGTGCCGGCTACAGACACACCTCAGACTTGGTGGTGCCGGCTACAGACAGACCTAAGACCTGGTGGTGCCGGCTACAGACATACCTCAGACCTGGTGGTGCCGGCTACAGACAGACCTCAGATTTGGTGATGCCATTTGACGCTGTTTCCTAACCGTGATACATTCCAATGACCCCCCCTTCCGCACCCCCGTACCCCAGCACCCTCTACCACCACCCGCACCCCCTCCCCCAGGGCCATCAATCAGCCCGGGTGGCCGATATTACTACACGTGCCCTTTGGCGCGTATTCCATCACCCCTGGACTGTAATATGCCGCTATATAGCGGCCCCGGCATTCACGACGTCATACCGACAGGGGACTCCTGTCACCCACCCCCTGGTCTCAATGCTCTACACCACTCCCCCTAACAGTCGTCAAACAGGCACCCACAGTAACCCAGAGGCTGACATAACCCATTCTCAACCATGTAGTTACCCATTGGCTGACATAACCCATTCTCTACCATGTAAGCACCCATAGGCTGACATAACCGCTTCTCTATCATGTAAGTAGCCACAGGGCGACATAAGCCTTTCTCTACCATGTAAGTACCCATAGGCGGACATAACCCCTTCTCTACCACGCATGTACCCATAGACTGACATAACCCCTTCTCTACCATGTAGGTACCCATAGGCTGACATAACCCCTTCTCTACCATGTAGGTACCCATACACTGACATAACCCCTTCTCTACCATGTAGGTACCCATAGGCTGACATAACCCCTTCTCTACCATGTAGGTACCCATAGACTGACATAACCCCTTCTCTACCATGTAGGTACCCATAGACTGACATAACCCCTTCTCTACCATGTAGGTACCCATAGGCTGACATAACCCCTTCTCTACCATGTAGGTACCCATAGGCTGACATAACCCCTTCTCTACCATGTAGGTACCCATACACTGACATAACCCCTTCTCTACCATGTAGGTACCCATAGGCTGACATAACCCCTTCTCTACCATGTAGGTACCCATACACTGACATAACCCCTTCTCTACCATGTAGGTACCCATAGGCTGACATAACCCCTTCTCTACCATGTAGGTACCCATACACTGACATAACCCATTCTCTACCATGTAAGCACCCATAGGCTGACATAACCCCTTCTCTACCATGTAAGTACCCATAGGCTGACATAACCCCTTCTCTACCATGTAGGTACCCATACACTGACATAACCCCTTCTCTACCATGTAGGTACCCATAGGCTGACATAACCCCTTCTCTACCATGTAGGTACCCATAGGCTGACATAACCCCTTCTCTACCATGTAGGTACCCATACACTGACATAACCCCTTCTCTACCATGTAGGTACCCATAGGCTGACATAACCCCTTCTCTACCATGTAGGTACCCATACACTGACATAACCCATTCTCTACCATGTAAGCACCCATAGGCTGACATAACCCCTTCTCTACCATGTAAGTACCCATAGGCTGACATAACCCCTTCTCTACCATGTAGGTACCCATACACTGACATAACCCCTTCTCTACCATGTAGGTACCCATAGGCTGACATAACCCCTTCTCTACCATGTAGGTACCCATACACTGACATAACCCCTTCTCTACCATGTAGGTACCCATAGGCTGACATAACCCCTTCTCTACCATGTAGGTACCCATAGACTGACATAACCCCTTCTCTACCATGTAGGTACCCATAGGCTGACATAACCCCTTCTCTACCATGTAGGTACCCATAGGCTGACATAACCCCTTCTCTACCATGTAGGTACCCATACACTGACATAAACCCTTCTCTACCATGTAGGTACCCATAGGCTGACATAACCCCTTCTCTACCATGTAGGTACCCATACACTGACATAACCCCTTCTCTACCATGTAGGTACCCATAGGCTGACATAACCCCTTCTCTACCATGTAGGTACCCATACACTGACATAACCCATTCTCTACCGTGTAAGTAGCCACAGGTCGACATAACCACTTTTCTACCATGTAGGTACCCATAGGCTGACATAACCCCTTCTCTACCATGTAGGTACCCATACACTGACATAACCCATTCTCTACCGTGTAAGTAGCCACAGGTTGACATAACCACTTTTCTACCATGTAGGTACCCATAGGCTGACATAACCCCTTCTCTACCATGTAGGTACCCATACATAACCCCCTCTCTAATCTGTAAGTACCCATAGTCTGACATAACCCCTTCTCTAATCTGTAATTACCCATAGGCTGACATAACCCCTTCACTAATCAGTAAATACCCATAGGCTGACATAACCCCTTCTCTACTTTGTAAGTAGCCATAGGCTGACAAAGCCCCTTCTCTATCCTCTCAATACCCATAGGCTAACATAAGCCCTTCTCTACCATGCAGGTACCCATAGTACACCAGCGAGAGGACCAGCCACAAGTGAGAAGACCAGCCACAAGTGAGAAGACCAGCCACCAGTGCGAGGACCAGCCACCCGAGAGGGAACCAGTCACCAGAGAGGGGACCAGCCACCAGTGAGAAGACCAGCCACCGGTGAGAAGACCAGCCACCAGTGAGAAGACCAGCCACCAGTGAGAAGATCAGCCACCAGTAAGAGGACCAGCCACCAGTGAGAGAACCAGTCACCCGAGAGGGAACCAGTCACCAGAGAGGGGACCAGCCACCAGAGGGAACCAGTCACCAGAGAGGAGACCAGCCACCAGAAAGAGGAACAACCACCAGAGATCAAACCAGCCACCAGTGAGAGGACCAGCCACCGGTGAGAGGACCAGCCACCGTTGAGAGGACCAGCCACCAGTGAGGAAACCAGCCACCAGAGAGGGGACCAGCAACCAGAGAGGGTTCCATCCACCAGAGAGGGAACCAGCCACCAGAGAGGGGACCAGCCACCAGAGAGGGAACCAGCAACCAGAGAGGGTACCATCCACCAGAGAGGGGACCAATCACCAGAGAGGGGACCAGCCACCAGAGAGGGAACCAGTCACCAGAGAGGGAACCAGTCACCAGAGAGGGAACCAGCCACCAGGGAGAGGACCAGCCACCCGAGAGGGAACCAGTCACCAGAGAGGGAACCAGTCACCAGAGAGGGGACCAGCCAACAGTGAGAGAACCAGCCACCAGAGAGGGGACCAGTCACCAGTGAGAGGATCAGCCACCAGTTTGGCGACCAGCCACCAGAGAGGGAACCAGCCACCAGAGAGGGGACCAGCCACCAGTGAGAGGATCAGCCACCAGTTTGGCGACCAGCCACCAGAGAGGGAACCAGTCACCAGAGAGGGAACCAGTCACCAGAGAAGGAACCAGCCACCAGAGAGGAAACCAGCCACCAGAGAGGGGACCAACCACCAGAGAGGGAACCAGCCACCAGAGAGGGGACCAGCCACCAGAGAGGGGACCAGCCACCAGAGAGGGGACCAGCCAACAGTGAGAGAACCAGCCACCAGAGAGGGGACCAGTCACCAGTGAGAGGATCAGCCACCAGTTTGGCGACCAGCCACCAGAGAGGGAACCAGCCACCAGAGAGGGGACCAACCACCAGAGAGGGAACCAGCCACCAGAGAGGAAACCAGCCACCAGAGAGAAGACCAGCAACCAGAGAGGGAACCAGCCACCAGAGAGGGGACCAACCACCAGAGAGGGAACCAGCCACCAGAGAGGGGACCAGCCACCAGAGAGGGGACCAGCCACCAGAGAGGGGACCAGCCAACAGTGAGAGAACCAGCCACCAGAGAGGGGACCAGTCACCAGTGAGAGGATCAGCCACCAGTTTGGCGACCAGCCACCAGAGAGGGAACCAGCCACCAGAGAGGGGACCAGCCACCAGTGAGAGAGCCAGCCACCAGTGAGGGAACCAGCCACCAGAGAGGGGACCAGCCACCAGTGAGAGGACCAGCCACCAGTGAGGGGACCAGCCAACAGTGAGAGGACCAGCCACCAGTGAGAGGACCAGCCAACAGTGAGGGGACCAGCCACCAGTTTGGGGACTAGCCACCAGTGAGGGGACCAGCCACCAGTGAGGGAACCAGCCACCAGAGAGTGGACCAGCCACCCAAGAGGGGACGAGCTACCAGAGAGGAAACCAGCCAACAGTGAGAGGACCAGCCACCAGTTTGGGGACTAGCCACCAGTGAGGGGACCAGCCACCAGTGAGGGGACCAGTCACCAGAGAGAGGACCAGCCACCAGAGAGGGGACCAGCCAACAGAGAGGGGACCAGCCACCAGAAAGGGAACCAGCCACCAGTGAGGGAACCAGCCACCAGTGAGAGGACCAGCCACCAGAGAGGGGACCAGCCACCAGAGAGGGGACCAGTCACCAGAGAGGGGACCAGCCACCAAAGTGGGAACCAGCCATCAAAGTTGGAACCAGCCACCAGAGAGGACAAGGTACCAGCCACCAGAGAGGGAACCAGCCACCAGAGAGGGGACCAGCCACCAGAGAGGGAACCAGCCACCAGTGAGAGGACCAGCCACCAGAGAGGGGACCAGCCACCAGAGAGGGGACCAGTCACCAGAGAGGGGACCAGCCACCAAAGTGGGAACCAGCCATCAAAGTTGGAACCAGCCCCCAGAGAGGACAAGGTACCAGCCACCAGAGAGGGGACCAGCCACCAGAGAGGGAACCAGCCACCAGAGAGGAGCTCCGGCGCCAGAGAGGGAACCAGCCACCAGAGTGGGAACCAGCCACCAGAGAGGGAACCAGCCACCAGAGAGGGAACCAGCCACCAGAAAGGGAAGCAGCCACCAGAGTGGGAACCAGCCACCAGAGAGGAGCCCCGACGCCAGTCGCCCAGTGTCTGGTGACAGGCCACCGCTAAGGCCTGGGCTCTGGGCGAGCTGCCTGCAGACTGCCGCCAGCCATCCAGCCACCCGCGACAGATGGTCGCCAGGTGCCCATCACGGAAGCCATCTCTTCAGCCTCATCAGCAGCATTTGTTGAGTATCCTCTGCCTTGCGTCTGCTGGCAGTCCGCCTGGGCACAGAGGAGTGGGGACATGAGCCCCGGCCTGGCCGGGTGTGGCATGCCGGGATACCAGTGTGCTGGCCAGGGCCTGTGTCTGGTAGAGAGGGAGAGCTGTGAGCAGGGAGCCAGGCAGTGTGCTGGCCAGGGCCTGTAGGGATGGAAGGCTGTGGGCAGGGACCCAGGCAGTGTGCTGGCCAGGGCCTGTGGGCACTCGCACCCCGGCGTCTGACCGGTGGACAGGATGCAGGACGCCTCCCCTGCGTCCTGCTTCATCCACACAGTGAGGAATAGCTGCAGTCAAGCAGTGTCATAAATAGCTCCTGAACTTAGACGCTGGGAGAGCCTTATCGTGAGCTCTGTTGGGACACGTCGCCCTGGTGGAGAGTGGGGCACGCCGCCCTGGTGAAGAGTGGGGCACGCCGCCCTGGTGGAGAGGGCACGCCGCCCTGGTGGAGAGTGGGGCACGCCGCCCTGGTGGAGAGTGGGGCACGCCGCCCTGGTGGAGAGTGGGGCACGCCGCCCTGGTGGAGAGTGGGGTCGCCACTCTGCGGCTGTCACCGTCCGCCTTGATTTAGCCTGCCTGCCCCCCGGCCAGCGTGCGGCCAGAGTGCGGCTAGCACTGCACCCTCCGGCTTACCCAGGACCTGTCTCCAAGTCTGCCTCTACATCTCACCAGCTGATAGAGTAACACCCTTCACCTGACACAGCCACAGCCACCACACGCATGCCCTGTGACACGCAACAATGCGGGGGACGCAAATCACGTGTTAACCGACGTAACATGGCGGCACATATGCAAACATGGGTCTTGTAGTGTCTAACACATAGCTCCACATTGTATGTGTCGTCAGACTGGCTCCCTGAGTGGCGGCCTGGGCGGCTTGGGCAGTCCTGGCGACTCGCGCCCCCAGAGGATCCACCTGGCCTGATGGAGACGCCCCTAACATTCGGTGACCTGACTGGGACACCGGCAATTGTCATCTGAATATCGGCGGAAATTGACTCGAGGTAGTAAAGGGGGGGTAACTGCCCCTCCCCCCAACTCCCGCCAAGGGTCTGTCAGCGAAGGGCGGTGAGACAACCGGGGGAAGGGACACGTTGACAAGGGTATGACGTCTGATACATGGATTACAAGGCATAGGCATTACAAGGCATAGGCATTACAAGGCATAGGCATTACAAGGATTAATACGTGTTCGATGAAGGCACTTGGCCGCAGGACTCACTGTCACTCTTCAACAGTCACCCACAGACCGCATACCTGGATAGCCGTGCAATAAGGGCAGCAAGCCGACCACTGCCGGCCACTCGGTAGGTCACTCACCACCCGCACTGACGTCCTGACACACCTGTCACAGACCACCCGCACTGACGTCCTGACACACCTGTCACAGACCACCCGCACTGACGTCCTGACACACCTGTCACAGACCACCCGCACTGACGTCCTGACACACCTGTCACAGACCACCCGCACTGACGTCCTGACACACCTGTCACAGACCACCCGCACTGACGTCCTGACACACCTGACACAGATCACCCGCACTGACGTCCTGACACACCTGACACAGATCACCCGCACTGACGTCCTGACACACCTGTCACAGACCACCCGCACTGACGTCCTGACACACCTGACACAGATCACCCGCACTGACGTCCTGACACACCTGTCACAGACCACCCGCACTGACGTCCTGACACACCTGTCACAGACCACCCGCACTGACGTCCTGACACACCTGTCACAGACCACCCGCACTGACGTCCTGACACACCTGTCACAGACCACCCGCACTGACGTCCTGACACACCTGTCACAGACCACCCGCACTGACGTCCTGACACACCTGTCACAGACCACCCGCACTGACGTCCTGACACACCTGACACAGATCACCCGCACTGACGTCCTGACACACCTGACACAGATCACCCGCACTGACGTCCTGACACACCTGTCACAGACCACCCGCACTGACGTCCTGACACACCTGACACAGATCACCCGCACTGACGTCCTGACACACCTGACACAGATCACCCGCACTGACGTCCTGACACACCTGACACAGACCACCCGCGCTGATGTCCTGACACACCTGACACAGATCACCCGCACTGACGTCCTGACACACCTGACACAGACCACCCGCACTGACGTCCTGACACACCTGACACAGACCACCCGCGCTGATGTCCTGACACACCTGACACAGACCACCCGCACTGACGTCCCGACACACCTGACACAGACCACCCGCACTGACGTCCTGACACACCTGACACAAACACCCGCACTGACGTCCTGACACACCTGACACAGACCACCCGCGCTGATGTCCTGACACACCTGACACAGACCACCCGCACTGACGTCCCGACACACCTGACACAGACCACCCGCACTGACGTCCTGACACACCTGACACAAACACCCGCACTGACGTCCTGACACACCTGTCACAGACCACCCGCACTGACGTCCCGACACAACTGGCACATACCACCCGCACTGACGTCCTGACACACCTGACACAGACACCCGCACTGACGTCCCGACACACCTAGCACACACCACCCGCACTGACGTCCCGACACACCTGACACAGATCACCCGCACTGACGTCCTGACACACCTGACACAAACACCCGCACTGATGTCCTGACACAACTGTCACAGACCACCCGCACTGACGTCCCGACACAACTGGCACATACCACCCGCACTGACGTCCTGACACACTTAGCACATACCACCCGCACTGACGTCCTGACACACCTGTCACAGACTACCCGCACTGACGTCCTGACACACCTGACACAGACTAACGCACTGACGTCCTGACACACCTGTCACATACCACCCGCACTAACGTCCTGACACACCTGACACAGACCACCCGCATTGATGTCCTGACACACCTGACACAGACCACCCGCACTGACGTCCCGACACACCTGACACAGACCACCCGCACTGACGTCCCGACACACTTGACACAGACCACCCGCACTGACATCCCGACACACCTGTCACAGACTACCCGCACTGACGTCCTGACACACCTGACACAGACTAACGCACTGACGTCCTGACACACCTGTCACATACCACCCGCACTAACGTCCTGACACACCTGACACAGACCACCCGCATTGATGTCCTGACACACCTGACACAGACCACCCGCACTGACGTCCCGACACACCTGACACAGACCACCCGCACTGACGTCCCGACACACTTGACACAGACCACCCGCACTGACATCCTGACACACCTGACACAGACCACCCGCACTGACATCCTGACACACCTGACACAGACTACCCGCACTGACGTCCTGACACAACTGTTACAGACCACCCGCACTGACGTCCTGACACAACTGTCACAGACTACCCGCACTGACGTCCTGACACACCTGACACAGACTAACGCACTGACGTCCTGACACACCTGTCACATACCACCCGCACTGACGTCCTGACACACCTGACACAGACCACCCGCACTAATGTCCTGACACACCTGACATAGACCACCCGCACTGACGTCCCGACACACCTGACACAGACCACCCGCACTGACGTCCCGACACACCTGACACAGACCACCCGCACTGACGTCCCGACACACCTGACACAGACCACCCGCACTGACGTCCCGACACATCTGACTCAGACCACCCGCACTGACGTCCCGACACACCTGACACAGACCACCCGCACTGACGTCCCGACACACCTGTCACAGACCACCCGCTCTGACGTCCCGACACACCTGACACAGACCACCCTCACTTACGTCCCGACACACCTGACACAGGCCACCCGCACTGACGTCCCGACACACCTGACACAGACAACCCGCACTGACGTCCCGACACACTTGACACAGACCACCCGCACTGACGTCCTGACACAACTGGCACAGACCACCCGCACTGACGTCCTGACACAACTGACACAGACCACCCGCACTGACGTCCAGACACACCTGACACAGACCACCCGCACTGACGTCCCGACACACCTGACACAGACCACCCGCACTGACGTCCTGACACAACTGGCACAGACCACCCGCACTGACGTCCCGACACACCTGACACAGACCAACGCACTGACGTCCTGACACACCTGACACATACCACCCGCACTGACGTCCTGACGCAACTGGCACAGACCACCCGCACTGACGTCCCGACGCACCTCACACAGACCACCCGCACTGACGTCCTGACACAACAGGCACAGACCACCCGCACTGACGTCCCGACACAACTGGCACAGACCACCCGCACTGACGTCCCGACACACCTGACACAGACCACCCGCACTGACGTCCCGACACACCTGGCACAGACCACCCGCACTGACGTCCCGACACACCTGGCACATACCTGACGCCTTGACAGAGAACGGGTGTCGGCTGTCAGAGCTGTAGGTACTGACGCCCTAACATTGTGAACATTGCCCTCGCCATGCCTTAATCATGTAATAGTGTGAACATTGCCCTCGCCATGCCTTAATCATGTAATAGTGCGAACATTGCCCTCGCCATGTCTTAAGCCTGTAACAGTGCGAACATTGCCCTCGCCGAGCCTTAAGCCTGTAACAGTGTGAACATTGCCCTCGCCATGCCTTAATCCTGTAACAGTGTGAACATTGCCCTCGCCATGCCTTAAGCCTGTAACAGTGCGAACATTGCCCTTGCCATGCCTTGAGCCTGTAACAGTGCGAACATTGCCTTCGCCATGCCTTAAACCTGTAACAGTGCGAACATTGCCCTCGCCATGCCTTAATCATGTAACAGTGTGAAAATTGCCCTCGCCATGCCTTAATCCTGTAACAGTGTGAACATTGCCCTCGTCATGCCTTAAGCCTGTAACAGTGCGAACATTGTCCTTGCCATGCCTTAATCCTGTAACAGTGCGAACATTGCCCTCGCCATGCCTTAATCCTGTAACAGTGCGAACATTGCCCTCGCCATGCCTTAATCATGTAACAGTGCGAACATTGCCCTCGCCATGCCTTAATCATGTAACAGTGTGAACATTGCCCTCGCCATGCCTTAATCCTGTAACAGTGCGAACATTGCCCTCGCCATGCCTTAATCATGTAACAGTGCGAACATTGCCCTCGTCATGCCTTAAGCCTGTGACAGTGCGAACATTGCCCTCGCCATGCCTTAATCATGTAACAGTGCGAACATTGCCCTCGCCATGCCTTAATCATGTAACAGTGTGAACATTGCCCTCGCCATGCCTTAATCCTGTAACAGTGTGAACATTGCCCTCGCCATGCCTTAATCATGTAACAGTGCGAACATTGCCCTGGCCATGCCTTAATCCTGTAACAGTGCGAACATTGCCCTCGCCATGCCTTAATCATGTAACAGTGCGAACATTGCCCTCGCCATGCCTTAATCATGTAACAGTGTGAACATTGCCCTCGCCATGCCTTAATCCTGTAACAGTGTGAACATTGCCCTCGCCATGCCTTAAGCCTGTAACAGTGTGAACATTGCCCTCGCCATGCCTTAATCATGTAACAGTGCGAACATTGCCCTCGCCATGCCTTAATCATGTAACAGTGTGAACATTGCCCTCGCCATGCCTTAATCCTGTAACAGTGCGAACATTGCCCTCGCCATGCCTTAATCATGTAACAGTGTGAACATTGCCCTCGCCATGCCTTAATCCTGTAAGAGTGCGAACATTGCCCTCGTCATGCCTTAAGCCTGTAACAGTGCGAACATTGCCCTCGCCATGCCTTAATCATGTAACAGTGCGAACATTGCCCTCGCCATGCCTTAATCATGTAATAGTGTGAACATTGCCCTCGCCATGCCTTAATCCTGTAACAGTGTGAACATTGCCCTCGCCATGCCTTAATCATGTAACAGTGCGAACATTGCCCTGGCCATGCCTTAATCCTGTAACAGTGCGAACATTGCCCTCGCCATGCCTTAATCATGTAACAGTGCGAACATTGCCCTCGCCATGCCTTAATCATGTAACAGTGTGAACATTGCCCTCGCCATGCCTTAATCCTGTAACAGTGTGAACATTGCCCTCGCCATGTCTTAAGCCTGTAACAGTGCGAACATTGCCCTCGTCATGCCTTAAGCCTGTAACAGTGTGAACATTGCCCTCGCCATGCCTTAATCCTGTAACAGTGTGAACATTGCCCTCGCCATGTCTTAAGCCTGTAACAGTGCGAACATTGCCCTCGCCATGCCTTAATCATGTAACAGTGTGAACATTGCCCTCGCCATGCCTTTACACCTGTAACAGTGTGAACATTGCCCTCGCCATGCCTTAATCCTGTAACAGTGCGAACATTGCCCTCGCCATGCCTTAAGCCTGTGACAGTGCGAACATTGCCCTCGCCATGCCTTAATCATGTAACAGTGTGAACATTGCCCTCGCCATGCCTTAATCCTGTAACAGTGTGAACATTGCCCTCGCCATGCCTTAAGCCTGTAACAGTGCGAACATTGCCCTGGCCATGCCTTGAGCCTGTAACAGTGCGAACATTGCCCTCGCCATGCCTTAAACCTGTAACAGTGCGAACATTGCCCTCGCCATGCCTTAAACCTGTAACAGTGCGAACATTGCCCTCGCCATGCCTTAAGCCTGTAACAGTGCGAACATTGCCCTCGCCATGCCTTAAGCCTGTGACAGTGCGAACATTGGCCTCGCCATGCCTTAAGCCTGTAACAATGCGAACATTGCCCTCGTCATGCCTTAAGCCTGTAACAGTGCGAACATTGCCCTCGCCATGCCTTAACGCTGTGACAGTGCGAACATTGCCCTCGTCATGCCTTAAGCCTGTAACAGTGCGAACATTGCCCTCGTCATGCCTTAAGCCTGTAACAATGCGAACATTACCCTCGTCATGCCTTAAGCCTGTGACAGTGCGAACATTGGCCTCGCCATGCCTTAAGCCTGTAACAATGCGAACATTGCCCTCGTCATGCCTTAAGCCTGTAACAGTGCGAACATTGCCCTCGCCATGCCTTAACGCTGTGACAGTGCGAACATTGCCCTCGTCATGCCTTAAACCTGTAACAGTGCGAACATTGCCCTCGCCATGCCTTAAGCCTGTAACAGTGTGAACATTGCCCTCGCCATGCCTTAATCCTGTAACAGTGTGAACATTGCCCTCGCCATGTCTTAAGCCTGTAACAGTGCGAACATTGCCCTCGCCATGCCTTAATCATGTAACAGTGTGAACATTGCCCTCGCCATGCCTTAATCCTGTAACAGTGTGAACATTGCCCTCGCCATGCCTTAATCCTGTAACAGTGCGAACATTGCCCTCGCCATGCCTTAAGCCTGTGACAGTGCGAACATTGCCCTCGCCATGCCTTAATCATGTAACAGTGTGAACATTGCCCTCGCCATGCCTTAATCCTGTAACAGTGTGAACATTGCCCTCGCCATGCCTTAAGCCTGTAACAGTGCGAACATTGCCCTGGCCATGCCTTGAGCCTGTAACAGTGCGAACATTGCCCTCGCCATGCCTTAAACCTGTAACAGTGCGAACATTGCCCTCGCCATGCCTTAAACCTGTAACAGTGCGAACATTGCCCTCGCCATGCCTTAAGCCTGTAACAGTGCGAACATTGCCCTCGCCATGCCTTAAGCCTGTGACAGTGCGAACATTGGCCTCGCCATGCCTTAAGCCTGTAACAATGCGAACATTGCCCTCGTCATGCCTTAAGCCTGTAACAGTGCGAACATTGCCCTCGCCATGCCTTAACGCTGTGACAGTGCGAACATTGCCCTCGTCATGCCTTAAGCCTGTAACAGTGCGAACATTGCCCTCGTCATGCCTTAAGCCTGTAACAATGCGAACATTACCCTCGTCATGCCTTAAGCCTGTGACAGTGCGAACATTGGCCTCGCCATGCCTTAAGCCTGTAACAATGCGAACATTGCCCTCGTCATGCCTTAAGCCTGTAACAGTGCGAACATTGCCCTCGCCATGCCTTAACGCTGTGACAGTGCGAACATTGCCCTAGTCATGCCTTAAACCTGTAACAGTGCGAACATTGCCCTCGTCATGCCTTAAGCCTGTAACAGTGCGAACATTGCCCTCGCCATGCCTTAAGCCTGTGACAGTGCGAACATTGGCCTCGCCATGCCTTAAGCCTGTAACAATGCGAACATTGCCCTCGTCATGCCTTAAGCCTGTAACAGTGCGAACATTGCCCTCGCCATGCCTTAACGCTGTGACAGTGCGAACATTGCCCTCGTCATGCCTTAAGCCTGTAACAGTGCGAACATTGCCCTCGTCATGCCTTAAGCCTGTAACAATGCGAACATTGCCCTCGTCATGCCTTAAGCCTGTAACAGTGCGAACATTGCCCTCGTCATGCCTTAAGCCTGTAACAGTGCGAACATTGCCCTCGCCATGCCTTAAGCCTGTGACAGTGCGAACATTGCCCTCGTCATGCCTTAAGCCTGTAACAGTGCAAACATTGCCCTCGTCATGCCTTAAGCCTGTAACAGTGCGAACATTGCCCTCGCCATGCCTTAAGCCTGTGACAGTGCGAACATTGCCCTCGTCATGCCTTAAGCCTGTAACAATGCGAACATTGCCCTCGTCATGCCTTAAGCCTGTAACAGTGCGAACATTGCCCTCGTCATGCCTTAAGCCTGTAACAGTGCGAACATTGCCCTCGTCATGCCTTAAGCCTGTAACAGTGCGAACATTGCCCTCGCCATGCCTTAAGCCTGTGACAGTGCGAACATTGCCCTCGTCATGCCTTAAGCCTGTAACAGTGCGAACATTGCCCTCGTCATGCCTTAAGCCTGTAACAGTGCAAACATTGCCCTCGTCATGCCTTAAGCCTGTAACAGTGCGAACATTGCCCTCGCCATGCCTTAAGCCTGTGACAGTGCGAACATTGCCCTCGTCATGCCTTAAGCCTGTAACAATGCGAACATTGCCCTCGTCATGCCTTAAGCCTGTAACAGTGCGAACATTGCCCTCGTCATGCTGTAAGCCTGTAACAGTGCGAACATTGCCCTCGCCATGCCTTAAGCCTGTGACAGTGCGAACATTGCCCTCGTCATGCCTTAAGCCTGTAACAGTGCGAACATTGCCCTCGCCATGCCTTAAGCCTGTGACAGTGCGAACATTGCCCTCGCCATGCCTTAAGCCTGTAACAGTGCGAACATTGCCCTCGTCATGCCTTAAGCCTGTAACAGTGCGAACATTGCCCTCGTCGTGCCTTAAGCCTGTAACAGTGCGAACATTGCCCTCGCCATGCCTTAAGCCTGTAACGGTGACGCCTTCGTAATGGTTCTCTCCGGACAGGTGTCGACCGGAAATGACGTACCGGGCGAGGGCGACCTGCAGTGGTGCTGCGTGCGGCCACCAGGGGAGACGACCGACCCGCCCCTGGTGGTGCCTGGCCCTGCTGGGCCTGCTCTCCACCCCCGCCACCGTCCTCGGGGACGTCATCGCCAACAAGGACGGTAAGTAGGACCACAGCCTCTGTGGCCTGGGACCGCCCCACCCCATCTTCACATATCACCCGTCCCAATATGATGCGGCAGATGACACTGCCAGTGGTTCATTGCAGATGACATTTTACTCTCCCCTTGTGTTCTATCTCCCGCTGCATGTGTTTGTTTTCGCCTTTTTTCCTCTCTGCAGTCCACATTGCCCTCTGTATTTGTTCTCTCTCTCTCTCTCTCTCTCTCTCTCTTCCTCTCTCTCTCTCTCTCTCTCTCTCTCTCTCTCTCTCTCTCGCGCGTTCTCTGTCTTCTCGCTGAAGACTCAACAATGACCCCACCCCCCCCCCTCCCCTCCCTATGGAGCACGGGCCAGCGACTGACTGCTGCAACCAGCAGTATCTGCCGGACACGCTGTCTCAGAGTATGTGGGGTACATTGAAGCATCGGTATCTGCCGGACACGCTGTCTCAGAGTGTGTGGGGTACATTGAAGGGTCGGTATCTGCCGGACACGCTGTCTCAGAGTGTGTGGGGTACATTGAAGCATCGGTATCTGCCGGACACGCTGTCTCAGAGTGTGTGGGGTACATTGAAGGGTCGGTATCTGCCGGACACGCTGTTTCAGAGTGTGTGGAGTACATTGAAGGGTCGGTATCTGCCGGACACGCTGTCTCAGAGAGATCTCGGTCTATGAGACCCCGGTCTGTGAGAACTCGGTCTGTGAGATCTCCGGTCTGTGAGACCCCGGTCTGTGAGATCCCGGTCTGTGAGAACCCGGTCTGTGAGACACCGGTCTGTGAGATCCCGGTCTGTGAGATCCCGGTCTGTGAGATCCCGGTCGTTGAGAATCCGGTCTGTGAGATCCCGGTCTGTGAGACACCGGTCTGTGAGACTCCGGTCTGTGAGATCCCGGTCTTTGAGACTCCGGTCTGTGAGACCCCGGTCTGTGAGAACCCGGTCTGTGAGAACTCGGTCTGTGAGATCTCCGGTCTGTGAGAACCCGGTCTGTGAGAACTCGGTCTATGAGATCTCGGTCTGTGAGAACCCGGTCTGGGAGAACTCGGTCTGTGAGATCTCCGGTCTGTGAGAACCCGGTCTGTGAGAACTCGGTCTGTGAGATCTCCGGTCTGTGAAAACCCGGTCTGTGAGAACTCGGTCTATGAGATCTCGGTCTGTGAGAACCCGGTCTGTGAGAACTCGGTCTGTGAGATCTCCGGTCTGTGAGACCCCGGTCTGTGAGATCCCGGTTTGTGAGACTCCGGTCTGTGAGACCCCGGTCTGTGAGATCCCGGTTTGTGAGACTCCGGTTTGTGAGACTCCGGTCTGTGAGATCCCGGTCTGTGAGATCCCGGTCTGTGAGATCTCGGTCTGTGAGACCCCGGTCTGTGAGACCCCGGTCTGTGAGACCCCGGTCTGTGAGATCTCGGTCTGGGAGACTCCGGTCTGTGAGACCCCGGTCTTTGAGACTCCGGTCTGTGAGACCCCGGTCTGTGAGATCTCGGTCTGTGAGACCCCGGTCTGTGAGATCCCGGTCTGTATGATGGGCCCCTGCCGGCCAGTCAGCCGCCGGAAAGCACCCCCGTCCTGTCTCACGGGGCTCCGGCCCTGCAGACCTCAGCTGAGGCCTCCCAACAGCCAGAAAACACGGCGAACATTTTGTTATCCACTGGTCGCAACCTATCCATCCGGTTAGTCTTCATCAGTATTATACGTAAGTCTCAACCATCTAAGTGCGAGTGAGAAGGACGGCTGTATTGTCAGAGGGTAGAGTGGAGGGGAGATATGATGTATGTCAGCTAGACGGAGGGAGAAGGGAGATACGATGTATGTCAGCTAAAGGGTAGAAGAAGGGAGATATGATGTTGTATGTCAGCTAGAGGGAGGGAGAAGGGAGATATGATGTTGCATGTCAGCTAAAGGGAGGAAGAAGGGAGATATGATGTTGCATGTCAGCTAAAGGGAGGAAGAAGGGAGATATGATGTTGCATGTCAGCTAAAGGGAGGAAGAAGGGAGATGTGATGTTGTATGTCAGTTAGAGGGAGGGAGAAGGGAGATATGATGTTGTATGTCAGCTAGACGGAGGGAGAAGGGAGATATGATGTTGTATGTCAGCTAGAGGGAGGGAGAAGGGTGATATGATGTTGTATGTCAGCTAGACGGAGGGAGAAGGGAGATATGATGTTGCTTGTCAGCTAGACGGAGGGAGAAGGGAGATATGATGTTGCTTGTCAGCTAGAGGGAGGGAGAAGGGAGATATGATGTTGCATGTCAGCTAGAGGGAGGGAGAAGGGAGATATAATGTTGAGCTCTGTTTCTGAAATTAGGGGGTAAGGGGAGCGTGTGTGTGTGTGGGGGGGGGGGGCGGGGTTACTGTGCTGTCAGTCACCGGTGTACGGGAGGTTGCAGGCATTGCAATTACACTACAACATGATAGATGAATATAATTTCACCTCCAGATGCCGATAAAACTGCCGATATTACTCTTTCTGCAGGTCGTCCTCGAGGTGGGGGGTGGGACAGGACGGGGTGGGGTTACCTGTCAGATAAGCCCCTGTGCTGGGGTCAGACACACGGCCACTGGCCACCGATCTCCTAGGCGACCTCTGACCCAGGCCAGAGTGAAGGGTAAAAGGCGTCAAGCGATTGCAATCGACGAAATGTGGTTACTGTGCTATCCCGCTATGGTAATCGAATGCAGATCCACCGCATAGAACGCTTCTCATTGCGTACAGTAGCCCATACACCCCCTGTAGGCCGCCCCTACACCCTTTCTACACCCCCTGTAGGCCGCCCCTATACCCCTTGTTGGCCGCCCCTATATCCCCTTAGGCCGCCCCTACAGCCCCTCTACACCCCTTGTTGGCCGCCCCCACACCCCTTGTTGGCCGCCCCTATATCCCCTTAGGCCGTCCCTACAGCCCCTCTACACCCCTTGTTGGCCGCCCCTACACCCCTTGTTGGCCGCCCCTATATCCCCTTAGGCCGCCCCTACACCCCCTCTACACCCCCTGTAGGCCGCCCCTACACCCCTTGTTGGCCGCCCCCACACCCCTTGTTGGCCGCCCCTATATCCCCTTAGGCCGCCCCTACAGCCCCTCTACACCCCTTGTTGGCCGCCCCCACACCCTTGTTGGCCGCCCCTATATCCCCTTAGGCCGTCCCTACAGCCCCTCTACACCCCTTGTTGGCTGCTCCTATATCCCCTTAGGCCGTCCCTACAGCCCCTCTACACCCCTTGTTGGCCGCCCCTACACCCCTTGTTGGCCGCCCCTATATTCCCTTAGGCCGCCCCTATACCCCTTGTTGGCCGCCCCTATATCCCCTTAGGCCGCCCCTACAGCCCCTCTACACCCTTTGTTGGCCGCCCCTACACCCCTTGTTGGCCGCCCCTATATCCCCTTAGGCCGTTCCTACACCCCCTTTACACCCCCTGTAGGCCGCTCCTACACCCCCTTTACACCCCCTGTAGGCCGCCCCCTACACCCCATGTTGGCCGCCCCTATATCCCCTTAGGCCGCCCCTACATCCCCTCTACACCCCCTGCAGGCCGCCCCTACACCCCTTGTTGGCCGCCCCTATATTCCCTTAGGCCGCATCTACACCCCCTTTACACCCCCTGTAGGCCGCCCCTACACCCCTTGTTGGCCGCCCCTATATCCCCTTAGGCCGCCACTACACCCCTCTACACCCCCTGTAGGCCGCCCCTACACCCCTTGTTGGCCGCCCCTTTATTCCCTTAGGCCGCCCCTACACCCCCTCTACACCCCCTGTAGGCCGCCCCTACACCCCTTGTTGGCCGCCCCTATATTCCCTTAGGCCGCCCCTACACCCCCTTTACACCCCCTGTTGGCCTCCCCTACACCCCTTGTTGGCCGCCCCTATATCCCCTTAGGCCGGCCCTACACCCCCTTTACACCCCCTGTAGGCCGCCCCTACACCCCTTGTTGGCCGCCCCTATATCCCCTTAGGCCTCCCCTACACCCCCTCTACACCCCCTTAGGCCGCCCCAACACTCCCTCTACACGGCGTGTAGGCCGCCTCTACACCCCCTGTAGGCCGCCCCTACACCCCTGTTGGCCGCCCCTATATCCCCTTAGGCCGCCCCTACACCCCCTCTACCCCGCGTGTAGGCCGCCCCTACACAACCTGTTGGCCGCCCATACACCCCATGTACACCGCCTGTAGGTCGCCCCTACACTCCCTATACACCGCCTGTAGGTCGCCCCTACACTCCCTATACACCCCCTGTAGGTCGCCCCTACACCCCTTATACACCCCCTGTAGGTCGCCCCTACACCCCCTCTACACCCCCTTAGGCCGCCCCAACACCCCCTCTACACGGCGTGTAAGCCGCCTCTACACCCCCTGTAGGCCGCCCCTACACCCGCTGTTGGCCGCCCCTATATCCCCTTAGGCCACCCCTACACCCCCTCTACACCGCGTGTAGGCCGCCCCTACACAACCTGTTGGCCGCCCATACACCCCATGTACACCGCCTGTAGGTCGCACCTACACTCCCTATACACCGCCTGTAGGTCGCCCCTACACTCCCTATACACCCCCTGTAGGTCGCCCCTACACCCCCTATACACCCCCTGTAGGTCGCCCCTACACCCCCTCTACACCCCCTGTAGGCCGCCCCTACACCCCCTGTTGGCCGCCCATACACCCCTATAGGCCGCCCCTACACCCCTTTAGGCCGCCTCTACGCCCCCTGTAGGCCGCCCCTACACCCCATGTTGGCCGCCCATACACCCCTATATGCCGCCCCTACACCCGAGGTACGCCCCCCCCCCCACCATCCCCATCTGCCAGACCGGCTACTTATCGATATCAAATTAGTCCTGGAGTATTAATTGCATGTCGTGACGAGCTGGCCTCACTGGCTGGAGGCGAGGGTCACTGAAAATACACCCTCAACACCCCTCAGTGACCCTCACAGGATAGGTCATCGGCTGACAGTCCTAATCACCCGCAGGCACAGAACATATGAATTATGCATTATGCAAATACGGGAATTGTCCGAGAGATTGATGGGGTGTCCAATAACGTGCTGGCCGCTGGGGAGAGGGGATAGGGCGGCCCTCCCCCTGACAACCCTCCCTTTAGGCCGCGCCGGCCCATAGCCCGACCCTGGCCTGGGGGGAGGCATCCCTGAAGCTGCACTGACATTGGAGGGGGAGCGTCCTCCGCCCAAAACAACCCGAGTCTGTACCCTGAGCCTGGATAGACCCTCATCAATTGACCATGGCGAGGCGTCTGTCAGTACCGTCCTGGCGGACCGCCTTATGGGCCCAGGTCTATAACCCGCTACACGCTGTGTCCCCAGACCGTGAGTACACGATGGCACTACCAGGGGGGAGGGTCCCCTCTGTCAGAGGAGCGGCCGCCCTGCCAGGCGGAGGGTCCCCCCTCTGTCAGGGAAAGGGCCCCCCTCTGTCAGGGAAAGGGTCCCCCCTCTGTCAGGGAAAGGGTCCCCCCTCTGTCAGGGAAAGGGCCCCCCTCTGTCAGGGGGCGGAATCTCTACTCAGTCAGGGAAAGGGTCACCCTCTGTCAGGAAAAGGGTCCCCTCTCTGTCAGGGAAAGGGTCCCCTCTGTCAGGGAAAGTGTCCCTCCTCTGTCAGGGAAAGGGTCCCCCTCTGTCAGGGAAAGGGTCACCCTCTGTCAGGAAAAGGGTTCCCCCTTTGTCAGGGAAAGGGTCCCCTCTGTCAGGGAAAGTGTCCCTCCTCTGTCAGGGAAAGGGTCCCCCTCTGTCAGGGAAAGGGTCCCCTCTCCGTCAGGGAAAGGGTCCCCCCCTCTGTCAGGGAAAGGGTCCCCTCTCTGTCAGGGAAAGGGTCCCCCCCTCTGTCAGGGGGCGGGGTCTCTACTCAGTCAGGGGGAGGGGTTCCCCCTTTGTCAGGGAAAGGGTCCCCTCTGTCAGGGAAAGTGTCCCTCCTCTGTCAGGGAAAGGGTCCCCCTCTGTCAGGGAAAGGGTCCCCTCTCCGTCAGGGAAAGGGTCCCCCCCTCTGTCAGGGAAAGGGTCCCCTCTCTGTCAGGGAAAGGGTCCCCCCCTCTGTCAGGGGGCGGGGTCTCTACTCAGTCAGGGGGAGGGGTCCCCCTCTGTCAGGGAAAGGGTCCCCCTCTGTCAGGGAAAGGGTCCCCCTCTGTCAGGGAAAGGGTCCCCTCTCCGTCAGGGAAAGGGTCCCCCCCTCTGTCAGGGAAAGGGTCCCCTCTCTGTCAGGGAAAGGGTCCCCCCCTCTGTCAGGGGGCGGGGTCTCTACTCAGTCAGGGGGAGGGGTCCCCCTCTGTCAGGGAAAGGGTCCCCCTCTGTCAGGGAAAGGGTCCCCTCTCCGTCAGGGAAAGGGTCCCCCCCTCTGTCAGGGAAAGGGTCCCCTCTCTGTCAGGGAAAGGGTCCCCCCCTCTGTCAGGGGGCGGGGTCTCTACTCAGTCAGGGGGAGGGGTCCCCCTCTGTCAGGGAAAGTGTCCCTCCTCTGTCAGGGAAAGGGTCCCCCTCTGTCAGGGAAAGGGTCCCCTCTCCGTCAGGGAAAGGGTCCCCCCCTCTGTCAGGGAAAGGGTCCCCTCTCTGTCAGGGAAAGGGTCCCCCCCTCTGTCAGGGGGCGGGGTCTCTACTCAGTCAGGGGGAGGGGTCCCCCTCTGTCAGGGAAAGGGTCCCCCTCTGTCAGGGAAAGGGTCCCCCCTCTGTCGGGGAAAGGGTCCTCCCTCTGTCAGGGGGCGGGGTCGCTACTCAGTCAGGGAAAGGGTCCCCCTCTGTCAGGGAAAGTCCCCCCTCTGTCGGGGAAAGGGTCCTCCCTCTGTCAGGGGGCGGGGTCTCTACTCAGTCAGGGAAAGGGTCCCCCTCAGTCAGGGGGAGGGGTCCCCCCTTTGTCAGGGAAAGGGTCCCCCCTCTGTCAGGTAAAGGGTCCCCCCTCTGTCAGGTAAAGGGTCTCTACTCAGTCAGGGAAAGAGTCCCCCCTCTGTCATGGAAAGGATCCCCCCTCTGTCAGGGGGCGGGGTCCCCACTCCGTCAAGGGGAGGGTCTCTACTCAGTCAGGGAAAGGGTCCCCCTCTGTCAGGGAAAGGGCCCCCCCTCTGTCAGGGGGCGGGGTCCCCACTCCGTCAAGGGGAGGGTCTCTACTCAGTCAGGGAAAGGGTCCCCCTCTGTCAGGGAAAGGACCCCCCCTCTGTCAGGGGGCGGGGTCCCCACTCCGTGAAGGGGAGGGTCTCTACTCAGTCAGGGAAAGGGTCCCCCTCTGTCAGGGAAAGGGCCCCCCCTCTGTCAGGGGGCGGGGTCCCCACTCCGTCAGGGGGAGGGTCTCTACTCAGTCAGGGAAAGGGTCCGCCCTCTTTCAGGGGGAGGGGTCCCCACTCCGTCAGGGGAGGGACCCTCCTCAGTCAGGGGGAGGGGTCCCCCCTTTGTCAGGGATAGGGTCCCCCCTCTGTCAGGTAAAGGGTCCCTCCTCTGTCAGGTAAAGGGTCTCTACTCAGTCAGGGAAAGGGTCCCCCTCTGTCAGGGAAAGGGCCCCCCCTCTGTCAGGGGGCGGGGTCCCCACTCCGTCAAGGGGAGGGTCTCTACTCAGTCAGGGAAAGGGTCCCCCTCCCCCCCCTGTCAGGGAAAGGCCCCCCCCTCTGTCAGGGGGCGGGGTCCCCACTCCGTCAAGGGGAGGGTCTCTACTCAGTCAGGGAAAGGGTCCCCCTCTGTCAGGGAAAGGGCCCCCCCTCTGTCAGGGGGCGGGGTCCCCACTCCGTCAGGGGGAGGGTCTCTACTCAGTCAGGGAAAGGGTCCGCCCTCTTTCAGGGGGAGGGGTCCCCACTCCGTCAGGGGAGGGACCCTCCTCAGTCAGGGGGAGGGGTCCCCCCTTTGTCAGGGATAGGGTCCCCCTCTGTCAGGTAAAGGGTCCCTCCTCTGTCAGGAAATGGGTCCCCCTCTGTCAGGGAAAGGGACCCCCTCTGTCAGGGGGCGGGGTCCCCACTCCGTCAGGGGGAGGGTCTCTACTCAGTCAGGGAAAGGGTCCCCCTCTGTCATAGAGGTGGGGTCCCCCTATGTCAGGGGGAGGGTCTGTCCAACAGCCAGGCCACCCAATCACCATACCTGAACAGCCTGGCCACCCGGTCACCCACCCTCAACAGCCTGGCCACCCCGTCACCCTCCCTCAACAGCCTGGCAACCCCGTCACCCTCCATTAACAGCCTGGCCAACGCGTCACCCTCCCTCAACAGCCTGGCCACCCCGTCACCCTCCCTCAACAACCTGGCCACCCCGTCATCCTCCCTTAACAACCAGGCCACCCCGTCACCCTCCCTCAACAGCCTGGCCACCCCGTCACCCTCCCTCAACAGCCTGGCCACCCCGTCACCCTCCCTCAACAACCTGGCCACCCCGTCATCCTCCCTTAACAACCAGGCCACCCCGTCACCCTCCCTCAACAGCCTGGCCACCCCGTCACCCTCCCTCAACCGCCTGGCCACCCCGTCACCCTCCCTCAACAGCCTGGCCACCCCGGCACCCTCCCGCAACAACCTGGCCACCCCGTCACCCTCCCTTAACAGCCTGGCCACCCCTTCACTCTCCCTTAACAGCCTTGCCACCCCGTCACCCTCCCTCAACAGCCTGGCCACTACGGCACCCTCCCTCAACAGCCTGGCCACTACGTCACCCTCCCTCAACAGCCTGGCCACCCCGTCACCCACCCTCAACAGCCTGGCCACCCCGTCACCCTCCCTCAACAGCCTGGCCACCCCGTCACGCTCCCTCAAGAGCCTGGCCACCCCGTCACTCTCACTCAACAAGCTGGCCACCCCGGCACTCTCCCACAGAAGTCTGGCCACTCCACCACCCTCCCACAGAAGTCTGGCCACTCCACCACCCTCCCTCAACAGCCTGGCCACCCCGTTACCCTCCCTCAACAGCCTGGCCACCCCGTCACCCACCCTCAACAGCCTGGCCACCCCATCACCCTCCCTCAACAGCCTGGCCACCCCGTCACTCTCCCTCAACAATCTGGCCACCCCGCCATCCTCTCAACAAGCTGGCCACTCCGTCACCCTCCCTCAACAGCCTGGCAACCCCGACACCCTCCCTCAACAGCCTGGCCACTCCGTCACCCTCCCTCAACAGCCTGGCCACCCCGTCACCCTCCCTCAACAGCCTGCCCAGCCCGTCACTCTCCCTCAACAGCCTGGCCACCCCGTCACTGTCCCCCAACAGCCTGGCCACCCCATCGCCCTCCCCCAACAGCCTGGCCACCCCGTCACCCTCCCTCAACAAGCTGGCCACCCCGTCACCCTCCCTCAACAGCCTGGCCACCCCGTCGCCCTCCCCCAACAGCCTGGCCCCTACGGCACCCTCCCTCAACAAGCTGGCCACCCCGCCACCCTCCCTCAACAGCCTGGCCACACAGTCACCCTCCCTTAACAAGCTGGCCACTCCGTCACCCTCCCTGAACAAGCCACCCCGGCGCCCTATCTCAACAACCTGGCCACCCCGCCACCCTCCCTCAACAGCCTGGCCACACAGTCACCCTCCCTTAACAAGCTGGCCACTCCGTCACCCTCCCTGAACAAGCCACCCCGGCGCCCTCTCTCAACAACCTGGCCAGCCCGCCACCCTCCTTCAACAGCCTGGCCACACAGTCACTCTCCCTTAACAAGCTGGCCACTCCGTCACCCTCCCTCAACAAGTCACCCCGGCGCCCTCTCTCAACAACCTGGCCAGCCCGTCACTCTCCCTCAACAGCCTGGCCACCCCGTCACCCTCCCTCAACAAGCTGGCCACTCCGTCACCCTCCCTCAACAAGCCACCCCGGCGCCCTCTCTCAACAGCCTGGCCACCCCGCCACTCTCCCTCAACAGTCTGGCCACCCCGTCATCCTCTCTCAACAGCCTGACCACCCCGCCATTCTCTCTTAACAGCATGGCCACCCCGTCACCCTCCCTCAACAGCATGGCCACCCCGTCACCCTCCCTCAACAGCCTGGCCACCCCATCACCCTCCCTCAACAGCCTTGCCACCCCGCCACCCTCCCTAAACAGCCTGGCCACCCCGACACCCTCCCTCAACAGCCTGGCCACCCCATCACCCTCCCTCAACAGCCTGGCCACCCCGTCACCTTCCCTCAACAGCCTGGCCACCCCGACACCCTCCCTCAACAGCCTTGCCACCCCGTCACCCTCCCTTAACAATTTGGCCACGCCGTCACTCTCCCTCAACAAGCCACCCCGGCGCCCTCTCTCAACAACCTGGCCACCCCGCCACTTTCCCTCAACCGCCTGGCCACCCCGTCATCCTCCCTCAACAGCCTGGCCACCCCGTCACCCTCTTCAACAGTCTGGCCACCCCAGCACCCTCCCTCAACAGCCTGGCCACCCCGTCACCCTCTTCAACAGTCTGACCACCCCATCACCCTCCCTCAACAGCCTGGCCACCCCGTCACTCTCCCTCAACAGCCTGGCCACCCCGTCACCCTCCCTCAACAGCCTGGCCACCCCGTCACCCTCTTCAACAGCCTGGCCACCCCGTCACCTTCCCTCAACAACCTGGTCACCCCGTCACCCTCCTTCAACAGCCTGGCCACCCCGTCACCCTCCCTCAACAAGCCACCCCGGCGCCCTCTCTCAACAGCCTAGCAACCCCGCCACCCCCCTTTAACAGCCTGGGCACCCCGCCATCCTCTGTGAACAGCCTGGCCACCCCGCCATCCTCCGTGAACAGCCTGGCCACCCCGTCACTCCCCCTCAACAGCCTGGCCACCCAGTCACCCTCCCTCAACAGCCTAGCCACCCAGTCACCCTCCCCCAACAGCCTGGCAACCTCGGCACCCTCCCTCAACAGCCTGGCCACCCAGTCACCCTCCCTCAACTGCCTGGCCACCCAGTCACCCTCCCTCAACTGCCTGGCCACCCCGTCACCCTCCCTCAACTGCCTGGCCACCCAGTCACCCTCCTTCAACTGCCTGGCCACCCAGTCACCCTCCCTCAACTGCCTGGCCACCCCGTCACCCTCCCTCAACTGCCTGGCCACCCCGTCACCCTCCCTCAACTGCCTGGCCACCCCGTCACCCTCCCTCAACTGCCTGGCCACCCCGTCACCCTCCCTCAACTGCCCGGCCACCCAGTCACCCTCCCTCTACAGCCCGTCTTTCCGACAGAGCTGCATGGCAGGGTGTGCAACAAGACCCTCCTTCCGCAATAAATGTGTTCATTTCATTTGGCCGACAAGCCCTTATCAATCAGTCAGTGGGTTGTTGGCTGTCCCTACTATCCCCTCCTGCATACCCCCTCCGCTTCCCCAGCGATCTGAGAGAGACCGGTAATTTGGCAGCTAAGTTCCGCGCGGTGCATCCCCTTCCAAACCCCGCCCCCCGCCCCCCCCCCCCCCTCCCCCCGCACACAATGACGCAGGAAGCGTGGCTGCGGCCCCCTGCGTGGTGACGTACGTGCTGCTTGACATCGCGACCCCAAGATCCCACATTCACTGGGCACAGCCACCCCAGGACTCCCCAGTTACCAGGCACAGCCACCCCAGGACCCCTCAGTTACCAGGCACAGCCACCCCAGGCCCCCTCCCCAGTCACCAGGCACAGCAAACCGGGACCCCCTAGTCACCAGGCACAGCCACCCCAGGACCCCCAGTCACCAGGAACAGCCACCCTAGAATCTCCCCCCAGTCACCAGGCACAGCCACCACAGAGCCCCAGTCACCAGCACAGCCACTCCAGGACCCCCAGTCACCATGCCCAGCCACCCACCCTAGTCACCAGGGCACAGCCACCCACCCCCAGTCCCTAGGCATAGTCACCCCATGAGCCCCCCCCCCCAGTCACCAGGCACAGCCACTCCAGGACCCCCCCCCCAGTCACCAGGCACAGCCACTCCAGGACCCCCCCCCCAGTCACCAGGCACAGCCACTCCAGGACCCCCCCCCCCAGTCACCAGGCACAGCCACTCCAGGACCCCCCCCCCCAGTCACCAGGCACAGCCACTCCAGGACCCCCCCCCCCCCAGTCACCAGGCACAGCCACTCCAGGACCCCCCCCCCCCAGTCACCAGGCACCGCTACCATGCTTTGCATCTGCCGTGCCCCACATCTGGTCGGTCCCCGCATGATAAAGTCACATTCGATTGGCTGGGAGCAGATACTGATGTCGGAGACTTTTAGCGTTCGCTTTGCATGTAGAGTGATACCTGCCGGGATGGGCAACATGCTTTAGCTCAGTTAATCCAAGCAAGCGTAGCCGTGACGACCCAGGACCCATACACCCAGGGCTGCGGCACTCGACCCGGGGCGGCACGGGGTGGAGGCAATGGAGCAAATTGGGGTGCAAATGGGTGACATCTTTTCTACCATACCAAAGGGTGCTGCAGATCAATATGCTGAAGCCGCGCCTGTAGTCTGCGGGGAGTTGGGGAGGGGGGGGGGGTGCGAACGGAAACTCCAGAGGCATCGTAACAGCTCAAAGACATAAATGAGACAGACCTGGCGCCCGTCTTCCTCCTACGACGGTCCTCGTACTCTTCTGTATAGTTAGCTACGCTACTTCTTTTAAAAGTGAAAACGAATTGATGCCTGTGATTTTGAGCTTTGGCCTTGACATATGACATTGGCCACAGAGGTGGCTAATTGGCCCCAGTGACTGACAAAGCTTCTGCCTTTTCCGCACCGCACATCTGTGACATGCACCACGCCCTGGTGCCCGGGGTGTGTAGACCGGGTTAGGGCAGATTGTACCCAGGATTCTACGCAAATACAAACATGTATTAAGCCTCTCTGCCAAACTAAATACAGTATACTGGTTTGCTACCAAATGTTTTTCTCGTAAATAAATTACGATCGTCCCAAGATAGGGCCGCGATTGATTGCTTGAACATAGCTACGAGTGGACACACCTGCTGATTGAACATGGCTACGAGTGGACACACCTGCTGATTGAACATGGCTACGAGTGGACACACATGCTGATTGAACATGGCTACGAGTGGACACACCTGCTGATTGAACATGGCTCCGAGTGGACACACCTGCTGATTGAACATGGCTCCGAGTGGACACACCTGCAGATTGAACATGGCTCCGAGTGGACACACCTGCTGATTGAACATGGCTACGAGTGGACACACCTGCTGATTGAACATGGCTACGAGTGGACACACATGCTGATTGAACATGGCTACGAGTGGACACACCTGCTGATTGAACATGGCTACGAGTGGACACACATGCTGATTGAACATGGCTCCGAGTGGACACACCTGCTGATTGAACATGACTACGAGTGGACACACCTGCAGATTGAACATGGCTACGAGTGGACACCTGCAGATTGAACATGGCTCCGAGTGGACACACCTGCTGATTGAACGTGGCTCCGAGTAGACACACCTGCTGATTGAACATGGCTACGAGTGGACACACATGCTGATTGAACATGACTACGAGTGGACACACCTGCAGATTGAACATGGCTACGAGTGGACACCTGCAGATTGAACATGGCTCCGAGTGGACACACCTGCTGATTGAACGTGGCTACGAGTGGACACACCTGCTGATTGAACATGGCTACGAGTGGACACACATGCTGATTGAACATGGCTACGAGTGGACACACCTGCTGATTGAACATGGCTACGAGTGGACACACATGCTGATTGAACATGGCTCCGAGTGGACACACCTGCTGATTGAACATGACTACGAGTGGACACACCTGCAGATTGAACATGGCTACGAGTGGACACACCTGCTGATTGAACATGGCTACGAGTGGACACACATGCTGATTGAACATGGCTACGAGTGGACACACCTGCAGATTGAACATGGCTACGAGTGGACACACATGCTGATTGAACATGGCTCCGAGTGGACACACCTGCTGATTGAACATGACTACGAGTGGACACACCTGCAGATTGAACATGGCTACGAGTGGACACACATGCTGATTGAACATGGCTACGAGTGGACACACCTGCTGATTGAACATGGCTACGAGTGGACACACCTGCAGATTGAACATGGCTACGAGTGGACACACATGCTGATTGAACATGGCTACGAGTGGACACACCTGCTGATTGAACATGGCTACGAGTGGACACACATGCTGATTGAACATGGCTACGAGTGGACACACATGCTGATTGAACATGGCTCCGAGTGGACACACCTGCTGATTGAACATGACTACGAGTGGACACACCTGCAGATTGAACATGGCTACGAGTGGACACCTGCAGATTGAACATGGCTCCGAGTGGACCCACCTGCTGATTGAACGTGGCTCCGAGTGGACACACCTGCTGATTGAACATGGCTACGAGTGGACACACATGCTGATTGAACATGACTACGAGTGGACACACCTGCAGATTGAACATGGCTACGAGTGGACACCTGCATATTGAACATGGCTCCGAGTGGACACACCTGCTGATTGAACGTGGCTACGAGTGGACACACCTGCTGATTGAACATGGCTACGAGTGGACACACATGCTGATTGAACATGGCTACGAGTGGACACACCTGCTGATTGAACATGGCTACGAGTGGACACACATGCTGATTGAACATGGCTCCGAGTGGACACACCTGCTGATTGAACATGACTACGAGTGGACACACCTGCAGATTGAACATGGCTACGAGTGGACACCTGCAGATTGAACATGGCTCCGAGTGGACACACCTGCTGATTGAACGTGGCTCCGAGTGGACACACCTGCTGATTGAACATGGCTACGAGTGGACACACATGCTGATTGAACATGACTACGAGTGGACACACCTGCAGATTGAACATGGCTACGAGTGGACACCTGCAGATTGAACATGGCTCCGAGTGGACACACCTGCTGATTGAACGTGGCTCCGAGTGCTGATTGAACATGGCTCCGAGTGGACACACCTGCTGATTGAACATGGCTCCGAGTGGACACACCTGCTGATTGAACATGGCTCCGAGTGGACACACCTGCTGATTGAACATGGCTCCGAGTGGACACACCTGCTGATTGAACATGGCTCCGAGTGGACACACCTGCTGATTGAACATGGCTCCGAGTGGACACATCTGCTGACTGAACATGGCTACGAGTGGACACACCTGCAGATTGAACATGGCTCCGAGTGGACACACCTGCTGATTGAACATGGCTCCGAGTGGACACACCTGCTGATTGAACATGGCTCCGAGTGGACACACCTGCTGATTGAACATGGCTACGAGTGGACACACCTGCTGATTGAACATGGCTCCGAGTGGACACACCTGCTGATTGAACATGGCTCCGAGTGGACACACCTGCTGATTGAACATGGCTCCGAGTGGACACACCTGCTGATTGAACATGGCTCCGAGTGGACACACCTGCTGATTGAACATGGCTCCGAGTGGACACACCTGCTGATTGAACATGGCTCCGAGTGGACACACCTGCTGGAAGGCGACTCCTTGTCGGCCCCCATTCTGGGCAGCCTCAGCCATTATACCGCGCGATTGGCTTTTTCCGAGCCTCGGCAGATGGGCCGGCTATGTGCGACATAGTATGTCAGTGAGTCTCTCTGAATTCGTGGAATTGGAAATTCGCCCGAAACAAATACCAATAAGCTAATGTGTTAGACCTTTATGGCTAACCAGGGCGATATTTGACACTGTTGTGCCGTTTCGTAGATGAAGTCACGCTCCACTGCACACATGCATGTTTGTACCGATGCACTGAAGCGTAAGTCCGAAGACAACAGGTGTACTTGGGGGTCACTCCTAACTGGAAGAATCTAGGTTGGCACCCTTTAGCGTGATTAACCGTGATTGTCTCCGGGATTCTCTACTGCCGGTCAAAAATGAACCGACCAAATAAGTATATGCCACAATTGCGCAGCAGAAAACAGGATTCACCGGTCACAATGGACCATGAAGGCGGAATATCACAAAGTGACAGCCGGGGGACTACCCGACTTAATACGGAGACGCGATTGGAGAACATCGAAACACAACTTAGGTACATAGGCGAAGGAAGAACAGTATTTTTATCGGAGAAGGCTGAATTGAAAACAGCGCTGATATCGCTAGGAACTTCGGTGAACGATGTAAGGATGCAGATAGACAGGGCTCAAGACAGGATCGACAATCTGGAGCAAAAAATAGACACTCTGGAAAAAAGAAACGTGAAGATTAGGCAGGATTTTACGGAACCTGAGCGTCTTATCCGGAATATAATCTGTCACCATATCATGTGAGGAAATCATGTCATCGGCGCTCTGCCTCATGCCCTGACGTCATAGACCACGCGACCTGCCGCTCCAGCGGTGTCCTGCCACCGTTCTACCTCATGGCCTGACGTCATGAACCACGTGACCTGCTGCTCCAGCGCTGTCCTGCCACCGCTCTGCCTCATGGCTTGACTTCATAGACCACGTGACCTGCCGCTCCAGCGCTGTCCTGCCACCGCTCTGCCTCATGGCCTGACGTCATAGACCACGTGACCTGCTGCTCCAGCGCTGTCCTGCCACCGCTCTGCCTCATGGCTTGACTTCATAGACCACGTGACCTGCCGCTCCAGCGCTGTCCTGCCACCGCTCTGCCTCATGGCCTGACGTCATAGACCACGCGACCTGCCGCTCCAGCGCTGTCCTGCCACCGCTCTGCCTCATGGCCTGACTTCATAGACCACGTGACCTGCCGCTCCAGCGCTGTCCTGCCACCGCTCTGCCTCATGGCCTGACTTCATAGACCCCGTGACCTGCCGCTCCATCGCTGTCCTGTCATCGCTCTGCCTCATGGCGTGACTTCATAGACCACGTGACCTGCCGCTCCAGCGCTGTCCTGCCACCGCTCTGCCTCATGGCCTGACGTCATAGACCACTTGACCTGCCGCTCCAGCGCTGTCCTGCCACCGCTCTGCCTAATGGCCTGACGTCATAGACCACACGACCTGCTGCTCAAGCGCTGTCCTGCCACCGCTCTGCTTCATGGCCTGACGTCAAAGACCACGTGACCTGCCGCTCCAGCGCTGTCCTGCCACCGCTCTGCCTCATGGCCTGACGTCATAGACCACGTGACCTGCCGCTCAAGCGCTGTCCTGCCACCGCTCTGCCCCATGGCCTGACGTCGTAGACCACTTGACCTGCCGCTCCAGCGCTGTCCTGCCACCGCTCTGTCTCATGGCCTTACGTCATAGACCACTTGACCTGCCGCTCCAGCGCTGTCCTGCCACCGCTCTGCTTCATGGCGGGACGTCATAGACCACTTGACCTGCCGCTCCAGCGCTGTCTTGCCACCGCTCTGCCTCATGGCCGGACGTCATAAACCACGTGACATGCCGCTCCAGCGCTGTCCTGCCACCGCTCTGCCTCATGGCCTGACGTCATAGACCACTTGACCTGCTGCTCCAGCGCTGTCCTGCCACCGCTCTGCCTCATGGCCTGACGTCATAGACCCCGTGACCTGCCGCTCCAGCGCTGTCCTGCCACCGCTCTGGCTCATGGCCTGACGTCATAGACCCCGGGACCTGCCGCTCCAGCGCTGTCCTGCCACCGCTCTGCCTCATGGCATGACGTCATAGACCCCGTGACCTGCTGCTCCAGCGCTGTCCTGCCACCGCTCTGCCTCATGGCCTGACGTCATAGACCACTTGACCTGCTGCTCCAGCGCTGTCCTGCCACCGCTCTGCCTAATGGCCTGACGTCATAGACCACGTGACCTGCCGCTCCAGCGCTGTCCTGCCACCGCTCTGCCTCATGGCCTGACGTCATAGACCACGCGACCTGCTGCTCCAGCGCTGTCCTGCCACCGCTCTGCCTCATGGCGTGACGTCATAGACCACTTGACCTGCCGCTCCAGCGCTGTCCTGCCACCGCTCTGCCTCAAGGCATGACGTCATAGACCACGCGACCTGCTGCTCCAGCGCTGTCCTGCCACCGCTCTGCCTCATGGCCTGACGTCATAGACCCCGTGACCTGCCGCTCCAGCGCTGTCCTGCCACCGCTCTGCCTCATGGCCTGACGTCATAGACCACGCGACCTGCTGCTCCAGCGCTGTCCTGCCACCGCTCTGCCCCATGGCCTGACGCCATAGACCACGCGACCTGCTGCTCCAGCGCTGTCCTGCCACCGCTCTGTCTCATGGCGTGACGTCATAGACCACTTGACCTGCCGCTCCAGCGCTGTCCTGCCACCGCTCTGCCTCAAGGCATGACGTCATAGACCACGCGACCTGCTGCTCCAGCGCTGTCCTGCCACCGCTCTGCCTAATGGCCTGACGTCATAGACCCCGTGACCTGCCGCTCCAGCGCTGTCCTGCCACCGCTCTGCCTCATGGCCTGACGTCATAGACCACTTGACCTGCCGCTCCAGCGCTGTCCTGCCACCGCTCTGCCTCATGGCATCACGTCATAGACCCCGTGACCTGCTGCTCCAGAGCTGTCCTGCCACCACTCTGCCTCATGGCGTGACTTCATAAACCACGTGACCTGCCGCTCCAGCGCTGTCCTGCCACCGCTCTGCCTTATGGCCTGACGTCATAGACCACTTGACCTGCCGCTCCAGCGCTGTCCTGCCAACGCTCTGCCACATGGCCTGACGTCATAGACCACTTGACCTGCCGCTCCAGCGCTGTCCTGCCACCGCTCTGCCTCATGGCCTGACGTCATAGACCACGTGACCTGCTGCTTCAGCGCTGTCCTGCCACCGCTCTGCCTCATGGCCTGACGTCATAGACCCCGCGACCTGCCGCTCCAGCGCTGTCCTGCCACCGCTCTGCCTCATGGCATGACGTCATAGACCCCGTGACCTGCTGCTCCAGCGCTGTCCTGCCACCGCTCTGCCTCATGGCCTGACGTCATAGACCACGTGACCTGCTGCTCCAGCGCTGTCCTGCCACCGCTCTGCCTAATGGCCTGATGTCATAGACCACGTGACCTGCCGCTCCAGCGCTGTCCTGCCACCGCTCAGCCTCATGGCCTGACGTCATAGACCCCGTGACCTGCCGCTCCAGCGCTGTCCTGCCACCGCTCTGCCTCATGACCTGACGTGATAGACCACTTGACCTGCCGCTCCAGCGCTGTCCTGCCACCGCTCTGCCTCATGGCATGACGTCATAGACCCCGTGACCTGCTGCCCCAGCGCTGTCCTGCCACCGCTCTGCCTCATGGCCTGACGTCATAGATCACGTGACCTACCGCTCCAGCGCTGTCCTGCCACCACTCTGCCTCATGGCGTGACTTCATAAACCACGTGACCTGCTGCTCCAGCGCTGTCCTGCCACCGCTCTGCCTCATGGCCTGACGTCATAGACCCCGTGACCTGCCGCTCCAGCGCTGTCCTGCCACCGCTCTGCCTCATGGCCTGACGTCATAGACCACTTGACCTGCCGCTCCAGCGCTGTCCTGCCACCGCTCTGCCTCATGGCATCACGTCATAGACCCCGTGACCTGCTGCTCCAGAGCTGTCCTGCCACCGCTCTGCCTCATGGCGTGACTTTACAAACCACGTGACCTGCTGCTCCAGCGCTGTCCTGCCACCGCTTTGCCTCATGGCCTGACGTCATAGACCACGCGACCTGCCGCTCCAGCGGTGCCCTGCTACCGCTCTGCCTCATGGCCTGACGTCATAAACCACGTGACCTGCTGGTCCAGCGCTGTCCTGCCACCGCTCTGCCTTATGGCCTGACGTCATAGACCACTTGACCTGCCGCTCCAGCGCTGTCCTGCCAACGCTCTGCCACATGGCCTGACGTCATAGACCACTTGACCTGCCGCTCCAGCGCTGTCCTGCCACCGCTCTGCCTCATGGCCTGACGTCATAGACCACGTGACCTGCTGCTCCAGCGCTGTCCTGCCACCGCTCTGCCTCATGGCCTGACGTCATAGACCCCGCGACCTGCCGCTCCAGCGCTGTCCTGCCACCGCTCTGCCTCATGGCATGACGTCATAGACCCCGTGACCTGCTGCTCCAGCGCTGTCCTGCCACCGCTCTGCCTCATGGCCTGACGTCATAGACCACGTGACCTGCTGCTCCAGCGCTGTCCTGCCACCGCTCTGCCTAATGGCCTGACGTCATAGACCACGTGACCTGCCGCTCCAGCGCTGTCCTGCCACCGCTCTGCCTCATGACCTGACGTCATAGACCACGTGACCTGCTGCTTCAGCGCTGTCCTGCCACCGCTCTGCCTCATGGCCTGACGTCATAGACCCCGCGACCTGCCGCTCCAGCGCTGTCCTGCCACCGCTCTGCCTCATGGCATGACGTCATAGACCCCGTGACCTGCTGCTCCAGCGCTGTCCTGCCACCGCTCTGCCTCATGGCCTGACGTCATAGACCACGTGACCTGCTGCTCCAGCGCTGTCCTGCCACCGCTCTGCCTAATGGCCTGATGTCATAGACCACGTGACCTGCCGCTCCAGCGCTGTCCTGCCACCGCTCAGCCTCATGGCCTGACGTCATAGACCCCGTGACCTGCCGCTCCAGCGCTGTCCTGCCACCGCTCTGCCTCATGACCTGACGTGATAGACCACTTGACCTGCCGCTCCAGCGCTGTCCTGCCACCGCTCTGCCTCATGGCATGACGTCATAGACCCCGTGACCTGCTGCTCCAGCGCTGTCCTGCCACCGCTCTGCCTCATGGCCTGACGTCATAGATCACGTGACCTACCGCTCCAGCGCTGTCCTGCCACCACTCTGCCTCATGGCGTGACTTCATAAACCACGTGACCTGCTGCTCCAGCGCTGTCCTGCCACCGCTCTGCCTCATGGCCTGACGTCATAGACCCCGTGACCTGCCGCTCCAGCGCTGTCCTGCCACCGCTCTGCCTCATGGCCTGACGTCATAGACCACTTGACCTGCCGCTCCAGCGCTGTCCTGCCACCGCTCTGCCTCATGGCATCACGTCATAGACCCCGTGACCTGCTGCTCCAGAGCTGTCCTGCCACCGCTCTGCCTCATGGCGTGACTTCACAAACCACGTGACCTGCTGCTCCAGCGCTGTCCTGCCACCGCTTTGCCTCATGGCCTGACGTCATAGACCACGCGACCTGCCGCTCCAGCGGTGCCCTGCTACCGCTCTGCCTCATGGCCTGACGTCATAAACCACGTGACCTGCTGCTCCAGCGCTGTCCTGCCACCGCTCTGCCTTATGGCCTGACGTCATAGACCACTTGACCTGCCGCTCCAGCGCTGTCCTGCCAACGCTCTGCCACATGGCCTGACGTCATAGACCACTTGACCTGCCGCTCCAGCGCTGTCCTGCCACCGCTCTGCCTCATGGCCTGACGTCATAGACCACGTGACCTGCTGCTCCAGCGCTGTCCTGCCACCGCTCTGCCTCATGGCCTGACGTCATAGACCCCGCGACCTGCCGCTCCAGCGCTGTCCTGCCACCGCTCTGCCTCATGGCATGACGTCATAGACCCCGTGACCTGCTGCTCCAGCGCTGTCCTGCCACCGCTCTGCCTCATGGCCTGACGTCATAGACCACGTGACCTGCTGCTCCAGCGCTGTCCTGCCACCGCTCTGCCTAATGGCCTGACGTCATAGACCACGTGACCTGCCGCTCCAGTGCTGTCCTGCCACCGCTCTGCCTCATGACCTGACGTGATAGACCACTTGACCTGCCGCTCCAGCGCTGTCCTGCCACCGCTCTGCCTCATGGCATGACGTCATAGACCCCGTGACCTGCTGCTCCAGCGCTGTCCTGCCACCGCTCTGCCTCATGGCCTGACGTCATAGATCACGTGACCTGCCGCTCCAGCGCTGTCCTGCCACCACTCTGCCTCATGGCGTGACTTCATAAACCACGTGACCTGCTGCTCCAGCGCTGTCCTGCCACAGCTCTGCCTCATGGCCTGACGTCATAGACCACGCGACCGGCCGCTCCAGCGGTGTCCTGCTACCGCTCTGCCTCATGGCCTGACGTCATAAACCACGTGACCTGCTGCTCCAGCGCTGTCCTGCCACCGCTCTGCCTTATGGCCTGACGTCATAGACCACTTGACCTGCCGCTCCAGCGCTGTCCTGCCACCGCTCTGCCTCATGGCCTGACGTCATAGACCACGCGACCTGCTGCTCCAGCGCTGTCCTGCCACCGCTCTGCCTCATGGCCTAACGTCATAGACCACGCGACCTGCTGCTCCAGCGCTGTCCTGCCACCGCTCTGCCTAATGGCCTGATGTCATAGACCACGTGACCTGCCGCTCCAGCGCTGTCCTGCCACCGCTCTGCCTCATGGCCTGACGTCATAGACCCCGTGACCTGCCGCTCCAGCGCTGTCCTGCCACCGCTCTGCCTCATGACCTGACGTGATAGACCACTTGACCTGCCGCTCCAGCGCTGTCCTGCCACCGCTCTGCCTCATGGCATGACGTCATATACCCCGTGACCTGCTGCTCCAGCGCTGTCCTGCCACCGCTCTGCCTCATGGCCTGACGTCATAGATCACGTGACCTACCGCTCCAGCGCTGTCCTGCCACCACTCTGCCTCATGGCGTGACTTCATAAACCACGTGACCTGCTGCTCCAGCGCTGTCCTGCCACAGCTCTGCCTCATGGCCTGACGTCATAGACCACGCGACCGGCCGCTCCAGCGGTGTCCTGCTACCGCTCTGCCTCATGGCCTGACGTCATAAACCACGTGACCTGCTGCTCCAGCGCTGTCCTGCCACCGCTCTGCCTTATGGCCTGACGTCATAGACCACTTGACCTGCCGCTCCAGCGCTGTCCTGCCACCGCTCTGCCTCATGGCCTGACGTCATGGACCACTTGACCTGCCGCTCCAGCGCTGTCCTGCCACCGCTCTGCCTCATGGCCTGACGTCATAGACCACTTGACCTGCCGCTCCAGCGCTGTCCTGCCACCGCTCTGCCTTATGGCTTGACGTCATAGACCACTTAACCTGCCGCTCCAGCGCTGTCCTGCCACCGCTCTGCCTCATGGCCTGACGTCATAGACCACTTGACCTGCCGCTCCAGCGCTGTCCTGCCACCGCTCTGCCTCATGGCCTGACGTCATAGACCACGCGACCTGCTGCTCCAGCGCTGTCCTGCCACCGCTCTGCCTCATGGCCTAACGTCATAGACCACGCGACCTGCTGCTCCAGCGCTGTCCTGCCACCGCTCTGCCTCATGGCCTGACGTCATAGACCACGCGACCTGCTGCTCCAGCGCTGTCCTGCCACCGCGCTGCCTCATGACCTGACGTCATAGACCACGCGACCTGCCGCTCCAGCGCTGTCCTGCCACCACTCTGCCTCATGGCCTGACGTCATAAACCACGTGACCTGCTGCTCCAGCGCTGTCCTGCTACCGCTTTGCCTCATGGCCTGACTTCATAGACCACGTGACCTGCCGCTCCAGCGCAGTCCTGCCACCGCTCTGCCTCATGGCCTGACGTCATAGACCACGTGACCTGCCGCTCCAGCGCTGTCCTGCCACCGCTCTGCCTTACGGCGTGACTTTATAGACCACTTGACCTGCCGCTCCAGCGCTGTCCTGCCACCGCTCTGCCTCATGGCCTGACGTCATAAACCACTTGACCTGCCGCTCCAGCGCTGTCCTGCCAGCGCTCTGCCTCATGGCCTGACGTCATAGACCACGTGACCTGCTGCTCCAGCGCTGTCCTGCCACCGCTCTGCCTCACGGCCTGACTTCATAGACCACGTGACCTGCTGCTCCAGCGCTGTCCTGCCACCGCTCTGTCTCATGGCCTGACGTCATAGACCCCGTGACCTACTGCTCCAGCGCTGTCCTGCTACCGCTCTGCCTCATGGCCTGACTTCATAGACCACGTGACCTGCCGCTCCAGCGCTGTCCTGCCACCGCTCTGCCCCATGGCCTGACGTCATAGACCACGCGACCTGCTGCTCCAGCGCTGTCCTGCCACCGCTCTGCCTCATGGCGTGACGTCATAGACCACTTGACCTGCCGCTCCAGCGCTGTCCTGCCACCGCTCTGCCTCAAGGCATGACGTCATAGACCACGCGACCTGCTGCTCCAGCGCTGTCCTGCCACCGCTCTGCCTCATGGCCTGACGTCATAGACCCCGTGACCTGCCGCTCCAGCGCTGTCCTGCCACCGCTCTGCCTCATGGCCTGACGTCATAGACCACTTGACCTGCCTCTCCAGCGCTGTCCTGCCACCGCTCTGCCTCATGGCATCACGTCATAGACCCCGTGACCCGCTGCTCCAGAGCTATCCTGCCACCGCTCTGCCTAATGGCGTGACTTCATAAACCACGCGACCTGCTGCTCCAGCGCTGTCCTGCCACCGCTCTGCCTCATAGCCTGACGTCATAGACCACGCGACCTGCCGCTCCAGCGGTGCCCTGCTACCGCTCTGCCTCATGGCCTGACGTCATAAACCACGTGACCTGCTGCTCCAGCGCTGTCCTGCCACCGCTCTGCCTTATGGCCTGACGTCATAGACCACTTGACCTGCCGCTCCAGCGCTGTCCTGCCAACGCTCTGCCACATGGCCTGACGTCATAGACCACTTGACCTGCCGCTCCAGCGCTGTCCTGCCACCGCTCTGCCTCATGGCCTGACGTCATAGACTACGTGACCTGCTGCTCCAGCGCTGTCCTGCCACCGCTCTGCCTCATGGCCTGACGTCATAGACCCCGCGACCTGCCGCTCCAGCGCTGTCCTGCCACCGCTCTGCCTCATGGCCTGACGTCATAGACCCCGTGACCTGCTGCTCCAGCGCTGTCCTGCCACCGCTCTGCCTCATGGCCTGACGTCATAGATCACGTGACCTGCCGCTCCAGCGCTGTCCTGCCACCACTCTGCCTCAAGGCGTGACTTCATAAACCACGTGACCTGCTGCTCCAGCGCTGTCCTGCCACGGCTCTGCTTCATGGCCTGACGTCATAGACCACGCGACCGGCCGCTCCAGCGGTGTCCTGCTACCGCTCTGCCTCATGGCCTGACGTCATAAACCACGTGACCTGCTGCTCCAGCGCTGTCCTGCCACCGCTCTGCCTCATGGCCTGACGTCATAGACCACTTGACCTGCCGCTCCAGCGCTGTCCTGCCACCGCTCGTCCTCATGGCCTGACGTCATAGACCACGTGACCTGCTGCTCCAGCGCTGTCCTGCCACCGCTCTGCCTCACGGCCTGACTTCATAGACCACGTGACCTGCTGCTCCAGCGCTGTCCTGCCACCGCTCTGCCTCATGGCCTGACGTCATAGACCACGTGACCTGCTGCTCCAGCGCTGTCCTGCTACCGCTCTGCCTCATGGCCTGACTTCATAGACCACGTGACCTGCCGCTCCAGCGCAGTCCTGCCACCGCTCTGCCTCATGGCCTGACGTCATAGACCACGCGACCTGCCGCTCCAGCGCTGTGCTGCCGCCGCTCGGCCTCATGGCCTGACGTCATAAACCACGTGACCTGCTGCTCCAGCGCTGTCCTGCCACCGCTCTGTCTCATGGCCTGACGTCATAGACCACGTGACCTGCTGCTCCAGCGCTGTCCTGCCGCCGCTCTGTCTCATGGCCTGACGTCATAGACCACGCGACCTGCTGCTCCAGCGCTGTCCTGCCACCGCGCTGCTTCATGACCTGACGTCATAGACTACGCGACCTGCTGCTCCAGCGCTGTCCTGCCACCGCTCTGCCTCATGGCCTGACGTCATAGACCACGCGACCTGCTGCTCCAGCGCTGTCCTGCCACCGCTCTGCCTCATGGCCTGACGTCATAAACCACGTGACCTGCTGCTCCAGCGCTGTCCTGCCACCGCTCTGCCTCATGGCCTGACGTCATAGACCACTTGACCTGCCGCTCCAGCGCTGTCCTGCCACCGCTCTGCATCATGGCCTGACGTCATAGACCACGTGACCTGCTGCTCCAGCGCTGTCCTGCCACCGCTCTGCCTCATGGCGTGACTTCATAAACCACGTGACCTGCTGCTCCAGCGCTGTCCTGCCACCGCTCTGCCTCATGGCCTGACGTCATAGACCACGCGACCTGCCGCTCCAGCGCTGTCCTGCCACCGCTCTGCCTCATGGCCTGACGTCATAAACCACGTGACCTGCTGCTCCAGCGCTGTCCTGCCACCACTCTGCCGTATGGCCTGACGTCATAGACCACTTGACCTGCCGCTCCAGCGCTGTCCTGCCACCGCTCTGCCTCATGGCCTGACGTCATAGACCACTTGACCTGCCGCTCCAGCGCTGTCCTGCCACCGCTCGTCCTCATGGCCTGACGTCATAGACCACGTGACCTGCTGCTCCAGCGCTGTCCTGCCACCGCTCTGCTTCACGGCCTGACTTCATAGACCACGTGACCTGCTGCTCCAGCGCTGTCCTGCCACCGCTCTGCCTCATGGCCTGACGTCATAGACCCCGTGACCTGCTGCTCCAGCGCTGTCCTGCTACCGCTCTGCCTCATGGCCTGACTTCATAGACCACGTGAACTGCCGCTCCAGCGCAGTCCTGCCACCGCTCTGCCTCATGGCCTGACGTCATAGACCACGCGACCTGCCGCTCCAGCGCTGTCCTGCCACCGCTCTGCCTTATGGCGTGACTTTATAGACCACTTGACCTGCCGCTCCAGCGCTGTCCTGCCACCGCTCTGCCTCATGGCCTGACGTCATAGACCACTTGACCTGCCGCTCCAGCGCTGTCCTGCCACCGCTCTGCCTCATGGCCTGACGTCATAGACCACTTGACCTGCCGCTCCAGCGCTGTCCTGCCACCGCTCTGCCTCATGGCCTAACGTCATAGACCACGCGACCTGCTGCTCCAGCGCTGTCCTGCCACCGCTCTGCCTCATGGCCTGACGTCATAGACCACGCGACCTGCTGCTCCAGCGCTGTCCTGCCACCGCTCTGCCTCATGACCTGACGTCATAGACCACGCGACCTGCTGCTCCAGCGCTGTCCTGCCACCGCTCTGCCTCATGGCCTGACGTCACAGACCACGTGACCTGCTGCTCCAGCGCTGTCCTGCCACCGCTCTGCCTCATGACCTGACGTCATAGACCACGCGACCTGCTGCTCCAGCGCTGTCCTGCCACCGCTCTGCCTCATGGCCTGACGTCACAGACCACGTGACCTGCTGCTCCAGCGCTGTCCTGCCACCGCTCTGCCTCATGGCCTGACGTCGTAGACCACGCGACCTGCTGCTCCAGCGCTGTCCTGCCACCGCTCTGCCTCATGGCCTGACGTCATAGACCACTTGACCTGCCGCTCCAGCGCTGTCCTGCCACCGCTCTGCATCATGGCCTGACGTCATAGACCACGTGACCTGCTACTCCAGCGCTGTCCTGCCACCGCTCTGCCTCATTGCGTGACTTCATAAACCACGTGACCTGCGGTTCCAGCGCTGTCCTGCCACCGCTCTGCCTCATGGCCTGACGTCATAGACCACGCGACCTGCCGCTCCAGCGCTGTCCTGCCACCGCTCTGCCTCATGGCCTGACGTCATAAACCACGTGACCTGCTGCTCCAGCGCTGTCCTGCCACCGCTCTGCCTTATGGCCTGACGTCATAGACCACTTGATCTGCCGCTCCAGCGCTGTCCTGCCACCGCTCTGCCTCATGGCCTGACGTCATGGACCACTTGACCTGCCGCTCCAGCGCTGTCCTGCCACCGCTCTGCCTCACGGCCTGACTTCATAGACCACGTGACCTGCTGCTCCAGCGCTGTACTGCCACCGCTCTGCCTCATAGCCTGACGTCATAGACCACGCGACCTGCTGCTCCAGCGCTGTCCTGCCACCGCTCTGCCTCATGGCCTGACTTCATAGACCACGTGAACTGCCGCTCCAGCGCAGTCCTGCCACCGCTCTGCCTCATGGCCTGACGTCATAGACCACGCGACCTGCCGCTCCAGCGCTGTCCTGCCACCGCTCTGCCTTATGGCGTGACTTCATAGACCCCGTGACCTGCCGCTCCAGCGCTGTCCTGCCACCGCTCTGCCTCATGGCCTGACGTCATAGACCACTTGACCTGCCGCTCCAGCGCTGTCCTGCCACCGCTCTGCCTCATGGCCTGACGTCATAGACCACTTGACCTGGCGCTCCAGCGCTGTCCTGCCACCGCTCTGCCTCATGGCCTGACGTCATAGACCACGCGACCTGCTGCTCCAGCGCTGTACTGCCACCGCTCTGCCTCATGGCCTGACGTCATAGACCACGCGACCTGCTGCTCCAGCGCTGTCCTGCCACCGCTCTGCCTCATGACATGACGTCATAGACCACGCGACCTGCTGCTCCAGCGCTGTCCTGCCACCGCTCTGCCTCATGGCCTGACGTCACAGACCACGTGACCTGCTGCTCCAGCGCTGTCCTGCCACCGCTCTGCCTCATGACCTGACGTCATAGACCACGCGACCTGCTGCTCCAGCGCTGTCCTGCCACCGCTCTGCCTCATGGCCTAACGTCACAGACCACGTGACCTGCTGCTCCAGCGCTGTGCTGCCGCCGCTCGGCCTCATGGCCTGACGTCATAAACCACGTGACCTGCTGCTCCAGCGCTGTCCTGCCACCGCTCTGTCTCATGGCCTGACGTCATAGGCCACGTGACCTGCTGCTCCAGCGCTGTCCTGCCACCGCTCTGCCTCATGGCCTAACGTCATAGACGACTTGACCTGCCGCTCCAGCGCTGTCCTGCCACCGCTCTGCCTCATGGCCTGACGTCATAGACCACGCGACCTGCTGTTCCAGCGCTGTCCTGCCACCGCTCTGCCTCATGGCCTGACGTCAAAGACCACGTGACCTGCTGCTCCAGCGCTGTCCTGCCACCGCTCTGCCTCATGGTCTGACGTCATAGACCACTTGACCTGCCGCTCCAGCGCTGTCCTGCCACCGCTCTGCCTCATGGCCTGACGTCATAGACCACTTGACCTGCCGCTCCAGCGCTGTCCTGCCACCGCTCTGCCTCATGGCCTGACGTCATAGACCACGCGACCTGCTGCTCCAGCGCTGTCCTGCCACCGCTCTGCCTCATGGCCGAACGTCATAGACCACGCGACCTCCTGCTCCAGCGCTGTCCTGCCACCGCTCTGCCTCATGGCCTGACGTCATAGACCACGCGACCTGCTGCTCCAGCGCTGTCCTGCCACCGCTCTGCCTCATGACCTGACGTCATAGACCACTTGACCTGCTGCTCCAGCGCTGTCCTGCCACCGCTCTGCCTCATGGCCTGACGTCACAGACCACTTGACCTGCCACTCCAGCGCTGTCCTGCCACCGCTCTGCCTCATGGCCTGACGTCATAGACCACTTGACCTGCCGCTCCAGCGCTGTCCTGCCACCGCTCTGCCTCATGGCCTGACGTCATAGACCACTTAACCTGCCGCTCCAGCGCTGTCCTGCCACCGCTCTGCCTCATGGCCTGACGTCATAGACCACTTGACCTGCTGCTCCAGCGCTGTCCTGCCACCGCTCTGCCTCATGGCCTGACGTCATAGACCACGCGACCTGCTGCTCCAGCGCTGTCCTGCCACCGCTCTGCCTCATGGCCTAACGTCATAGACCACGCGACCTGCTGCTCCAGCGCTGTCCTGCCACCGCTCTGCCTCATGGCCTGACGTCATAGACCACGCGACCTGCTGCTCCAGCGCTGTCCTGCCACCGCGCTGCCTCATGACCTGACGTCATAGACCACGTGACCTGCTGCTCCAGCGCTGTCCTGCCACCGCTCTGCTTCATGGTCTGACGTCATAAACCACGTGACCTGCTGCTCCAGCGCTGTCCTGCCACCGCTCTGCCTTATGGCCTGACGTCATAGACCACTTGACCTGCCGCTCCAGCGCTGTCCTGCCACCGCTCTGCATCATGGTCTGACGTCATAGACCACTTAACCTGCCGCTCCAGCGCTGTCCTGCCACCGCTCTGCCTCATGGCCTGACGTCATAGACCACTTGACCTGCCGCTCCAGCGCTGTCCTGCCACCGCTCGTCCTCATGGCCTGACGTCATAGACCACGTGACCTGCTGCTCCAGCGCTGTCCTGCCACCGCTCTGCCTCACGGCCTGACTTCATAGACCACGTGACCTGCTGCTCCAGCGCTGTCCTGCCACCGCTCTGCCTCATGGCCTGACGTCATAGACCACGTGACCTGCTGCTCCAGCGCTGTCCTGCTACCGCTCTGCCTCATGGCCTGACTTCATAGACCACGTGACCTGCCGCTCCAGCGCAGTCCTGCCACCGCTCTGCCTCATGGCCTGACGTCATAGACCACGCGACCTGCCGCTCCAGCGCTGTGCTGCCGCCGCTCGCCCTCATGGCCTGACGTCATAAACCACGTGACCTGCTGCTCCAGCGCTGTCCTGCCACCGCTCTGTCTCATGGCCTGACGTCATAGACCACGTGACCTGCTGCTCCAGCGCTGTCCTGCCGCCGCTCTGTCTCATGGCCTGACGTCATAGACCACGCGACCTGCTGCTCCAGCGCTGTCCTGCCACCGCGCTGCCTCATGACCTGACGTCATAGACTACGCGACCTGCTGCTCCAGCGCTGTCCTGCCACCGCTCTGCCTCATGGCCTGACGTCATAGACCACGTGACCTGCTGCTCCAGCGCTGTCCTGCCACCGCTCTGCCTCATGGCCTGACGTCATAGACCCCGTGACCTGCTGCTCCAGCGCTGTCCTGCTACCGCTCTGCCTCATGGCCTGACTTCATAGACCACGTGAACTGCCGCTCCAGCGCAGTCCTGCCACCGCTCTGCCTCATGGCCTGACGTCATAGACCACGCGACCTGCCGCTCCAGCGCTGTCCTGCCACCGCTCTGCCTTATGGCGTGACTTTATAGACCACTTGACCTGCCGCTCCAGCGCTGTCCTGCCACCGCTCTGCCTCATGGCCTGACGTCATAGACCACTTGACCTGCCGCTCCAGCGCTGTCCTGCCACCGCTCTGCCTCATGGCCTGACGTCATAGACCACTTGACCTGCCGCTCCAGCGCTGTCCTGCCACCGCTCTGCCTCATGGCCTAACGTCATAGACCACGCGACCTGCTGCTCCAGCGCTGTCCTGCCACCGCTCTGCCTCATGGCCTGACGTCATAGACCACGCGACCTGCTGCTCCAGCGCTGTCCTGCCACCGCTCTGCCTCATGACCTGACGTCATAGACCACGCGACCTGCTGCTCCAGCGCTGTCCTGCCACCGCTCTGCCTCATGGCCTGACGTCACAGACCACGTGACCTGCTGCTCCAGCGCTGTCCTGCCACCGCTCGTCCTCATGGCCTGACGTCATAGACCACGTGACCTGCTGCTCCAGCGCTGTCCTGCCACCGCTCTGCCTCACGGCCTGACTTCATAGACCACGTGACCTGCTGCTCCAGCGCTGTCCTGCCACCGCTCTGCCTCATGGCCTGACGTCATAGACCACGTGACCTGCTGCTCCAGCGCTGTCCTGCTACCGCTCTGCCTCATGGCCTGACTTCATAGACCACGTGACCTGCCGCTCCAGCGCAGTCCTGCCACCGCTCTGCCTCATGGCCTGACGTCATAGACCACGCGACCTGCCGCTCCAGCGCTGTGCTGCCGCCGCTCGCCCTCATGGCCTGACGTCATAAACCACGTGACCTGCTGCTCCAGCGCTGTCCTGCCACCGCTCTGTCTCATGGCCTGACGTCATAGACCACGTGACCTGCTGCTCCAGCGCTGTCCTGCCGCCGCTCTGTCTCATGGCCTGACGTCATAGACCACGCGACCTGCTGCTCCAGCGCTGTCCTGCCACCGCGCTGCCTCATGACCTGACGTCATAGACTACGCGACCTGCTGCTCCAGCGCTGTCCTGCCACCGCTCTGCCTCATGGCCTGACGTCATAGACCACGTGACCTGCTGCTCCAGCGCTGTCCTGCCACCGCTCTGCCTCACGGCCTGACTTCATAGACCACGTGACCTGCTGCTCCAGCGCTGTCCTGCCACCGCTCTGCCTCATGGCCTGACGTCATAGACCACGTGACCTGCTGCTCCAGCGCTGTCCTGCTACCGCTCTGCCTCATGGCCTGACTTCATAGACCACGTGACCTGCCGCTCCAGCGCAGTCCTGCCACCGCTCTGCCTCATGGCCTGACGTCATAGACCACGCGACCTGCCGCTCCAGCGCTGTGCTGCCGCCGCTCGCCCTCATGGCCTGACGTCATAAACCACGTGACCTGCTGCTCCAGCGCTGTCCTGCCACCGCTCTGTCTCATGGCCTGACGTCATAGACCACGTGACCTGCTGCTCCAGCGCTGTCCTGCCGCCGCTCTGTCTCATGGCCTGACGTCATAGACCACGCGACCTGCTGCTCCAGCGCTGTCCTGCCACCGCGCTGCCTCATGACCTGACGTCATAGACTACGCGACCTGCTGCTCCAGCGCTGTCCTGCCACCGCTCTGCCTCATGGCCTGACGTCATAGACCACGTGACCTGCTGCTCCAGCGCTGTCCTGCCACCGCTCTGCCTCATGGCCTGACGTCAAAGACCACGTGACCTGCTGCTCCAGCGCTGTCCTGCCACCGCTCTGCCTCATGGCCTGACGTCATAGACCACTTGACCTGCCGCTCCAGCGCTGTCCTGCCACCGCTCTGCATCATGGCCTGACGTCATAGACCACGTGACCTGCTGCTCCAGCGCTGTCCTGCCACCGCTCTGCCTCATGGCGTGACTTCATAAACCACGTGACCTGCTGCTCCAGCGCTGTCCTGCCACCGCTCTGCCTCATGGCCTGACGTCATAGACCACGCGACCTGCCGCTCCAGCGCTGTCCTGCCACCGCTCTGCCTCATGGCCTGACGTCATAAACCACGTGACCTGCTGCTCCAGCGCTGTCCTGCCACCGCTCTGCCTTATGGCCTGACGTCATAGACCACTTGACCTGCCGCTCCAGCGCTGTCCTGCCACCGCTCTGCCTCATGGCCTGACGTCATAGACCACTTGACCTGCCGCTCCAGCGCTGTCCTGCCACCGCTCGTCCTCATGGCCTGACGTCATAGACCACGTGACCTGCTGCTCCAGCGCTGTCCTGCCACCGCTCTGCCTCACGGCCTGACTTCATAGACCACGTGACCTGCTGCTCCAGCGCTGTCCTGCCACCGCTCTGCCTCATGGCCTGACGTCATAGACCCCGTGACCTGCTGCTCCAGCGCTGTCCTGCTACCGCTCTGCCTCATGGCCTGACTTCATAGACCACGTGAACTGCCGCTCCAGCGCAGTCCTGCCACCGCTCTGCCTCATGGCCTGACGTCATAGACCACGCGACCTGCCGCTCCAGCGCTGTCCTGCCACCGCTCTGCCTTATGGCCTGACGTCATAGACCACTTGACCTGCCGCTCCAGCGCTGTCCTGCCACCGCTCTGCCTCATGGCCTGACGTCATAGACCACTTGACCTGGCGCTCCAGCGCTGTCCTGCCACCGCTCTGCCTCATGGCCTGACGTCATAGACCACTTGACCTGCCGCTCCAGCGCTGTCCTGCCACCGCTCTGCCTCATGGCCTAACGTCATAGACCACGCGACCTGCTGCTCCAGCGCTGTCCTGCCACCGCTCTGCCTCATGGCCTGACGTCATAGACCACTTAACCTGCCGCTCCAGCGCTGTCCTGCCACCGCTCTGCCTCATGGCCTGACGTCATAGACCACTTGACCTGCCGCTCCAGCGCTGTCCTGCCACCGCTCTGCCTCATGGCCTGACGTCATAGACCACGCGACCTGCTGCTCCAGCGCTGTCCTGCCACCGCTCTGCCTCATGGCCTAACGTCATAGACCACGCGACCTGCTGCTCCAGCGCTGTCCTGCCACCGCTCTGCCTCATGGCCTGACGTCATAGACCACGCGACCTGCTGCTCCAGCGCTGTCCTGCCACCGCGCTGCCTCATGACCTGACGTCATAGACCACGCGACCTGCTGCTCCAGCGCTGTCCTGCCACCGCTCTGCTTCATGGCCTGACGTCATAAACCACGTGACCTGCTGCTCCAGCGCTGTCCTGCCACCGCTCTGCCTTATGGCCTGACGTCATAGACCACTTGACCTGCCGCTCCAGAGCTGTCCTGCCACCGCTCTGCATCATGGTCTGACGTCATAGACCACTTAACCTGCCGCTCCAGCGCTGTCCTGCCACCGCTCTGCCTCATGGCCTGACGTCATAGACCACTTGACCTGCCGCTCCAGCGCTGTCCTGCCACCGCTCGTCCTCATGGCCTGACGTCATAGACCACGTGACCTGCTGCTCCAGCGCTGTCCTGCCACCGCTCTGCCTCACGGCCTGACTTCATAGACCACGTGACCTGCTGCTCCAGCGCTGTCCTGCCACCGCTCTGCCTCATGGCCTGACGTCATAGACCACGTGACCTGCTGCTCCAGCGCTGTCCTGCTACCGCTCTGCCTCATGGCCTGACTTCATAGACCACGTGACCTGCCGCTCCAGCGCAGTCCTGCCACCGCTCTGCCTCATGGCCTGACGTCATAGACCACGCGACCTGCCGCTCCAGCGCTGTGCTGCCGCCGCTCGGCCTCATGGCCTGACGTCATAAACCACGTGACCTGCTGCTCCAGCGCTGTCCTGCCACCGCTCTGTCTCATGGCCTGACGTCATAGACCACGTGACCTGCTGCTCCAGCGCTGTCCTGCCGCCGCTCTCTCATCGCCTGACGTCATAGACCACGCGACCTGCTGCTCCAGCGCTGTCCTGCCACCGCGCTGCCTCATGACCTGACGTCATAGACCACGCGACCTGCTGCTCCAGCGCTGTCCTGCCACCGCTCTGCCTCATGGCCTGACGTCATAGACCACGTGACCTGCTGCTCCAGCGCTGTCCTGCCACCGCTCTGCCTCATGGCCTGACGTCAAAGACCACGTGACCTGCTGCTCCAGCGCTGTCCTGCCACCGCTCTGCCTCATGGCCTGACGTCATAGACCACTTGACCTGCCGCTCCAGCGCTGTCCTGCCACCGCTCTGCATCATGGCCTGACGTCATAGACCACGTGACCTGCTGCTCCAGCGCTGTCCTGCCACCGCTCTGCCTCATGGCGTGACTTCATAAACCACGTGACCTGCTGCTCCAGCGCTGTCCTGCCACCGCTCTGCCTCATGGCCTGACGTCATAGACCACGCGACCTGCCGCTCCAGCGCTGTCCTGCCACCGCTCTGCCTCATGGCCTGACGTCATAAACCACGTGACCTGCTGCTCCAGCGCTGTCCTGCCACCGCTCTGCCTTATGGCCTGACGTCATAGACCACTTGACCTGCCGCTCCAGCGCTGTCCTGCCACCGCTCTGCCTCATGGCCTGACGTCATAGACCACTTGACCTGCCGCTCCAGCGCTGTCCTGCCACCGCTCGTCCTCATGGCCTGACGTCATAGACCACGTGACCTGCTGCTCCAGCGCTGTCCTGCCACCGCTCTGCCTCACGGCCTGACTTCATAGACCACGTGACCTGCTGCTCCAGCGCTGTCCTGCCACCGCTCTGCCTCATGGCCTGACGTCATAGACCCCGTGACCTGCTGCTCCAGCGCTGTCCTGCTACCGCTCTGCCTCATGGCCTGACTTCATAGACCACGTGAACTGCCGCTCCAGCGCAGTCCTGCCACCGCTCTGCCTCATGGCCTGACGTCATAGACCACGCGACCTGCCGCTCCAGCGCTGTCCTGCCACCGCTCTGCCTTATGGCGTGACTTTATAGACCACTTGACCTGCCGCTCCAGCGCTGTCCTGCCACCGCTCTGCCTCATGGCCTGACGTCATAGACCACTTGACCTGCCGCTCCAGCGCTGTCCTGCCACCGCTCTGCCTCATGGCCTGACGTCATAGACCACTTGACCTGCCGCTCCAGCGCTGTCCTGCCACCGCTCTGCCTCATGGCCTAACGTCATAGACCACGCGACCTGCTGCTCCAGCGCTGTCCTGCCACCGCTCTGCCTCATGGCCTGACGTCATAGACCACGCGACCTGCTGCTTCCGCGCTGTCCTGCCACCGCTCTGCCTCATGACCTGACGTCATAGACCACGCGACCTGCTGCTCCAGCGCTGTCCTGCCACCGCTCTGCCTCATGGCCTGACGTCACAGACCACGTGACCTGCTGCTCCAGCGCTGTCCTGCCACCGCTCTGCCTCATGACCTGACGTCATAGACCACGCGACCTGCTGCTCCAGCGCTGTCCTGCCACCGCTCTGCCTCATGGCCTGACGTCACAGACCACGTGACCTGCTGCTCCAGCGCTGTCCTGCCACCGCTCTGCCTCATGGCCTGACGTCGTAGACCACGCGACCTGCTGCTCCAGCGCTGTCCTGCCACCGCTCTGCCTCATGGCCTGACGTCATAGACCACTTGACCTGCCGCTCCAGCGCTGTCCTGCCACCGCTCTGCCTCATGGCCTGACGTCATAGACCACGTGACCTGCTACTCCAGCGCTGTCCTGCCACCGCTCTGCCTCATTGCGTGACTTCATAAACCACGTGACCTGCTGCTCCAGCGCTGTCCTGCCACCGCTCCGCCTCATGGCCTGACGTCATAGACCACGCGACCTGCCGCTCCAGCGCTGTCCTGCCACCGCTCTGCCTCATGGCCTGACGTCATAAACCACGTGACCTGCTGCTCCAGCGCTCTCCTGCCACCGCTCTGCCTTATGGCCTGACGTCATAGACCACTTGACCTGCCGCTCCAGCGCTGTCCTGCCACCGCTCGTCCTCATGGCCTGACGTCATAGACCACGTGACCTGCTGCTCCAGCGCTGTCCTGCCACCGCTCTGCCTCACGGCCTGACTTCATAGACCACGTGACCTGCTGCTCCAGCGCTGTACTGCCACCGCTCTGCCTCATGGCCTGACGTCATAGACCACTTGACCTGCCGCTCCAGCGCTGTCCTGCCACCGCTCGTCCTCATGGCCTGACGTCATAGACCACGTGACCTGCTGCTCCAGCGCTGTCCTGCCACCGCTCTGCCTCACGGCCTGACTTCATAGACCACGTGACCTGCTGCTCCAGCGCTGTACTGCCACCGCTCTGCCTCATGGCCTGACGTCATAGACCCCGTGACCTGCTGCTCCAGCGCTGTCCTGCCACCGCTCTGCCTCATGGCCTGACTTCATAGACCACGTGAACTGCCGCTCCAGCGCAGTCCTGCCACCGCTCTGCCTCATGGCCTGACGTCATAGACCACGCGACTTGCCGCTCCAGCGCTGTCCTGCCACCGCTCTGCCTTATGGCCTGACGTCATAGACCACTTGACCTGCCGCTCCAGCGCTGTCCTGCCACCGCTCTGCCTCATGGCCTGACGTCATAGACCACTTGACCTGCCGCTCCAGCGCTGTCCTGCCACCGCTCTGCCTCATGGCCTGACGTCATAGACCACTTGACCTGGCGCTCCAGCGCTGTCCTGCCACCGCTCTGCCTCATGACCTGACGTCATAGACCACACGACCTGCTGCTCCAGCGCTGTCCTGCCACCGCTCTGCCTCATGGCCTGACGTCACAGACCACGTGACCTGCTGCTCCAGCGCTGTGCTGCCGCCGCTCGGCCTCACGGCCTGACGTCATAAACCACGTGACCTGCTGCTCCAGCGCTGTCCTGCCACCGCTCTGTCTCATGGCCTGACGTCATAGGCCACGTGACCTGCTGCTCCAGCGCTGTCCTGCCACCGCTCTGCCTCATGGCCTAACGTCATAGACGACTTGACCTGCCGCTCCAGCGCTGTCCTGCCACCGCTCTGCCTCATGGCCTGACGTCATAGACCACTTGACCTGCCGCTCCAGCGCTGTCCTGCCACCGCTCGTCCTCATGGCCTGACGTCATAGACCACGTGACCTGCTGCTCCAGCGCTGTCCTGCCACCGCTCTGCCTCACGGCCTGACTTCATAGACCACGTGACCTGCTGCTCCAGCGCTGTCCTGCCACCGCTCTGCCTCATGGCCTGACGTCATAGACCACGTGACCTGCTGCTCCAGCGCTGTCCTGCTACCGCTCTGCCTCATGGCCTGACTTCATAGACCACGTGACCTGCCGCTCCAGCGCAGTCCTGCCACCGCTCTGCCTCATGGCCTGACGTCATAGACCACGCGACCTGCCGCTCCAGCGCTGTGCTGCCGCCGCTCTGTCTCATGGCCTGACGTCATAGACCACGCGACCTGCTGCTCCAGCGCTGTCCTGCCACCGCGCTGCCTCATGACCTGACGTCATAGACTACGCGACCTGCTGCTCCAGCGCTGTCCTGCCACCGCTCTGCCTCATGGCCTGACGTCATAGACCACGCGACCTGCTGCTCCAGCGCTGTCCTGCCACCGCTCTGCCTCATGGCCTGACGTCAAAGACCACGTGACCTGCTGCTCCAGCGCTGTCCTGCCACCGCTCTGCCTCATGGCCTGACGTCATAGACCACTTGACCTGCCGCTCCAGCGCTGTCCTGCCACCGCTCGTCCTCATGGCCTGACGTCATAGACCACGTGACCTGCTGCTCCAGCGCTGTCCTGCCACCGCTCTGCCTCACGGCCTGACTTCATAGACCACGTGACCTGCTGCTCCAGCGCTGTACTGCCACCGCTCTGCCTCATGGCCTGACGTCATAGACCCCGTGACCTGCTGCTCCAGCGCTGTCCTGCCACCGCTCTGCCTCATGGCCTGACTTCATAGACCACGTGAACTGCCGCTCCAGCGCAGTCCTGCCCCCGCTCTGCCTCATGGCCTGACGTCATAGACCACGCGACCTGCCGCTCCAGCGCTGTCCTGCCACCGCTCTGCCTTATGGCGTGACTTTATAGACCACTTGACCTGCCGCTCCAGCGCTGTCCTGCCACCGCTCTGCCTCATGGCCTGACGTCATAGACCACTTGACCTGGCGCTCCAGCGCTGTCCTGCCACCGCTCTGCCTCATGGCCTGACGTCATAGACCACGCGACCTGCTGCTCCAGCGCTGTCCTGCCACCGCTCTGCCTCATGACCTGACGTCATAGACCACGCGACCTGCTGCTCCAGCGCTGTCCTGCCACCGCTCTGCCTCATGGCCTGACGTCAAAGACCACGTGACCTGCTGCTCCAGCGCTGTCCTGCCACCGCTCTGCCTCATGGCCTGACGTCATAGACCACTTGACCTGCCGCTCCAGCGCTGTCCTGCCACCGCTCGTCCTCATGGCCTGACGTCATAGACCACGTGACCTGCTGCTCCAGCGCTGTCCTGCCACCGCTCTGCCTCATGGCCTGACTTCATAGACCACGTGAACTGCCGCTCCAGCGCAGTCCTGCCCCCGCTCTGCCTCATGGCCTGACGTCATAGACCACGCGACCTGCCGCTCCAGCGCTGCCCTGCCACCGCTCTGCCTTATGGCGTGACTTTATAGACCACTTGACCTGCCGCTCCAGCGCTGTCCTGCCACCGCTCTGCCTCATGGCCTGACGTCATAGACCACTTGACCTGGCGCTCCAGCGCTGTCCTGCCACCGCTCTGCCTCATGGCCTGACGTCATAGACCACGCGACCTGCTGCTCCAGCGCTGTCCTGCCACCGCTCTGCCTCATGGCCTGACGTCATAGACCACGCGACCTGCTGCTCCAGCGCTGTCCTGCCACCGCTCTGCCTCATGACCTGACGTCATAGACCACGCGACCTGCTGCTCCAGCGCTGTCCTGCCACCGCTCTGCCTCATGGCCTGACGTCACAGACCACGTGACCTGCTGCTCCAGCGCTGTCCTGCCACCGCTCTGCCTCATGACCTGACGTCATAGACCACGCGACCTGCTGCTCCAGCGCTGTCCTGCCACCGCTCTGCCTCATGGCCTGACGTCACAGACCACGTGACCTGCTGCTCCAGCGCTGTGCTGCCGTCGCTCGGCCTCATGGCCTGACGTCATAAACCACGTGACCTGCTGCTCCAGCGCTGTCCTGCCACCGCTCTGTCTCATGGCCTGACGTCATAGGCCACGTGACCTGCTGCTCCAGCGCTGTCCTGCCACCGCTCTGCCTCATGGCCTAACGTCATAGACGACTTGACCTGCCGCTCTAGCGCTGTCCTGCCACCGCTCTGCCTCATGGCCTGACGTCATAGACCACTTGACCTGCCGCTCCAGCGCTGTCCTGCCACCGCTCGTCCTCATGGCCTGACGTCATAGACCACGTGACCTGCTGCTCCAGCGCTGTCCTGCCACCGCTCTGCCTCACGGCCTGACTTCATACCACGTGACCTGCTGCTCCAGCGCTGTCCTGCCACCGCTCTGCCTCATGGCCTGACGTCATAGACCACGTGACCTGCTGCTCCAGCGCTGTCCTGCTACCGCTCTGCCTCATGGCCTGACTTCATAGACCACGTGACCTGCCGCTCCAGCGCAGTCCTGCCACCGCTCTGCCTCATGGCCTGACGTCATAGACCACGCGACCTGCCGCTCCAGCGCTGTGCTGCCGCCGCTCGGCCTCATGGCCTGACGTCATAAACCACGTGACCTGCTGCTCCAGCGCTGTCCTGCCACCGCTCTGTCTCATGGCCTGACGTCATAGACCACGTGACCTGCTGCTCCAGCGCTGTCCTGCCGCCGCTCTGTCTCATGGCCTGACGTCATAGACCACGCGACCTGCTGCTCCAGCGCTGTCCTGCCACCGCGCTGCCTCATGACCTGACGTCATAGACTACGCGACCTGCTGCTCCAGCGCTGTCCTGCCACCGCTCTGCCTCATGACCTGACGTCATAGACCACGCGACCTGCTGCTCCAGCGCTGTCCTGCCACCGCTCTGCCTCATGGCCTGACGTCAAAGACCACGTGACCTGCTGCTCCAGCGCTGTCCTGCCACCGCTCTGCCTCATGGCCTGACGTCATAGACCACTTGACCTGCCGCTCCAGCGCTGTCCTGCCACCGCTCGTCCTCATGGCCTGACGTCATAGACCACGTGACCTGCTGCTCCAGCGCTGTCCTGCCACCGCTCTGCCTCACGGCCTGACTTCATAGACCACGTGACCTGCTGCTCCAGCGCTGTACTGCCACCGCTCTGCCTCATGGCCTGACGTCATAGACCCCGTGACCTGCTGCTCCAGCGCTGTCCTGCCACCGCTCTGCCTCATGGCCTGACTTCATAGACCACGTGAACTGCCGCTCCAGCGCAGTCCTGCCCCCGCTCTGCCTCATGGCCTGACGTCATAGACCACGCGACCTGCCGCTCCAGCGCTGTCCTGCCACCGCTCTGCCTTATGACGTGACTTTATAGACCACTTGACCTGCCGCTCCAGCGCTGTCCTGCCACCGCTCTGCCTCATGGCCTGACGTCATAGACCACTTGACCTGGCGCTCCAGCGCTGTCCTGCCACCGCTCTGCCTCATGGCCTGACGTCATAGACCACGCGACCTGCTGCTCCAGCGCTGTCCTGCCACCGCTCTGCCTCATGGCCTGACGTCATAGACCACGCGACCTGCCGCTCCAGCGCTGTCCTGCCACCGCTCTGCCTCATGACCTGACGTCATAGACCACGCGACCTGCTGCTCCAGCGCTGTCCTGCCACCGCTCTGCCTCATGGCCTGACGTCACAGACCACGTGACCTGCTGCTCCAGCGCTGTCCTGCCACCGCTCTGCCTCATGACCTGACGTCATAGACCACGCGACCTGCTGCTCCAGCGCTGTCCTGCCACCGCTCTGCCTCATGGCCTGACGTCACAGACCACGTGACCTGCTGCTCCAGCGCTGTGCTGCCGCCGCTCGGCCTCATGGCCTGACGTCATAAACCACGTGACCTGCTGCTCCAGCGCTGTCCTGCCACCGCTCTGTCTCATGGCCTGACGTCATAGGCCACGTGACCTGCTGCTCCAGCGCTGTCCTGCCACCGCTCTGCCTCATGGCCTAACGTCATAGACGACTTGACCTGCCGCTCCAGCGCTGTCCTGCCACCGCTCTGCCTCATGGCCTGACGTCATAGACCACTTGACCTGCCGCTCCAGCGCTGTCCTGCCACCGCTCGTCCTCATGGCCTGACGTCATAGACCACGTGACCTGCTGCTCCAGCGCTGTCCTGCCACCGCTCTGCCTCACGGCCTGACTTCATAGACCACGTGACCTGCTGCTCCAGCGCTGTCCTGCCACCGCTCTGCCTCATGGCCTGACGTCATAGACCACGTGACCTGCTGCTCCAGCGCTGTCCTGCTACCGCTCTGCCTCATGGCCTGACGTCACAGACCACGTGACCTGCTGCTCCAGCGCTGTCCTGCCACCGCTCTGCCTCATGACCTGACGTCATAGACCACGCGACCTGCTGCTCCAGCGCTGTCCTGCCACCGCTCGGCCTCATGGTCTGACGTCATAAACCACGTGACCTGCTGCTCCAGCGCTGTCCTGCCACCGCTCTGTCTCATGGCCTGACGTCATAGGCCACGTGACCTGCTGCTCCAGCGCTGTCCTGCCACCGCTCTGCCTCATGGCCTAACGTCATAGACGACTTGACCTGCCGCTCCAGCGCTGTCCTGCCACCGCTCTGCCTCATGGCCTGACGTCATAGACCACTTGACCTGCCGCTCCAGCGCTGTCCTGCCACCGCTCGTCCTCATGGCCTGACGTCATAGACCACGTGACCTGCTGCTCCAGCGCTGTCCTGCCACCGCTCTGCCTCACGGCCTGACTTCATAGACCACGTGACCTGCTGCTCCAGCGCTGTCCTGCCACCGCTCTGCCTCATGGCCTGACGTCATAGACCACGTGACCTGCTGCTCCAGCGCTGTCCTGCTACCGCTCTGCCTCATGGCCTGACTTCATAGACCACGTGACCTGCCGCTCCAGCGCAGTCCTGCCACCGCTCTGCCTCATGGCCTGACGTCATAGACCACGCGACCTGCCGCTCCAGCGCTGTGCTGCCGCCGCTCGGCCTCATGGCCTGACGTCATAAACCACGTGACCTGCTGCTCCAGCGCTGTCCTGCCACCGCTCTGTCTCATGGCCTGACGTCATAGACCACGTGACCTGCTGCTCCAGCGCTGTCCTGCCGCCGCTCTGTCTCATGGCCTGACGTCATAGACCACGCGACCTGCTGCTCCAGCGCTGTCCTGCCACCGCGCTGCCTCATGACCTGACGTCATAGACTACGCGACCTGCTGCTCCAGCGCTGTCCTGCCACCGCTCTGCCTCATGGCCTGACGTCATAGACCACGCGACCTGCTGCTCCAGCGCTGTCCTGCCACCGCTCTGCCTCATGGCCTGACGTCAAAGACCACGTGACCTATTGCTCCAGCGCTGTCCTGCCACCGCTCTGCCTCATGGCCTGACGTCATAGACCACTTGACCTGCCGCTCCAGCGCTGTCCTGCCACCGCTCGTCCTCATGGCCTGACGTCATAGACCACGTGACCTGCTGCTCCAGCGCTGTCCTGCCACCGCTCTGCCTCACGGCCTGACTTCATAGACCACGTGACCTGCTGCTCCAGCGCTGTACTGCCACCGCTCTGCCTCATGGCCTGACGTCATAGACCCCGTGACCTCCTGCTCCAGCGCTGTCCTGCCACCGCTCTGCCTCATGGCCTGACTTCATAGACCACGTGAACTGCCGCTCCAGCGCAGTCCTGCCCCCGCTCTGCCTCATGGCCTGACGTCATAGACCACGCGACCTGCCGCTCCAGCGCTGTCCTGCCACCGCTCTGCCTTATGGCGTGACTTTATAGACCACTTGACCTGCCGCTCCAGCGCTGTCCTGCCACCGCTCTGCCTCATGGCCTGACGTCATAGACCACTTGACCTGGCGCTCCAGCGCTGTCCTGCCACCGCTCTGCCTCATGGCCTGACGTCATAGACCACGCGACCTGCTGCTCCAGCGCTGTCCTGCCACCGCTCTGCCTCATGACCTGACGTCATAGACCACGCGACCTGCTGCTCCAGCGCTGTCCTGCCACCGCTCTGCCTCATGGCCTGACGTCACAGACCACGTGACCTGCTGCTCCAGCGCTGTCCTGCCACCGCTCTGCCTCATGACCTGACGTCATAGACCACGCGACCTGCTGCTCCAGCGCTGTCCTGCCACCGCTCTGCCTCATGGCCTGACGTCACAGACCACGTGACCTGCTGCTCCAGCGCTGTGCTGCCGCCGCTCGGCCTCATGGCCTGACGTCATAAACCACGTGACCTGCTGCTCCAGCGCTGTCCTGCCACCGCTCTGTCTCATGGCCTGACGTCATAGGCCACGTGACCTGCTGCTCCTGCGCTGTCCTGCCACCGCTCTGCCTCATGGCCTAACGTCATAGACGACTTGACCTGCCGCTCCAGCGCTGTCCTGCCACCGCTCTGCCTCATGGCCTGACGTCATAGACCACTTGACGTGCCGCTCCAGCGCTGTCCTGCCACCGCTCGTCCTCATGGCCTGACGTCATAGACCACGTGACCTGCTGCTCCAGCGCTGTCCTGCCACCGCTCTGCCTCACGGCCTGACTTCATAGACCACGTGACCTGCTGCTCCAGCGCTGTCCTGCCACCGCTCTGCCTCATGGCCTGACGTCATAGACCACGTGACCTGCTGCTCCAGCGCTGTCCTGCTACCGCTCTGCCTCATGGCCTGACTTCATAGACCACGCGACCTGCCGCTCCAGCGCAGTCCTGCCACCGCTCTGCCTCATGGCCTGACGTCATAGACCACGTGACCTGCTGCTCCAGCGCTGTCCTGCCACCGCGCTGCCTCATGACCTGACGTCATAGACTACGCGACCTGCTGCTCCAGCGCTGTCCTGCCACCGCTCTGCCTCATGGCCTGACGTCATAGACCACGCGACCTGCTGCTCCAGCGCTGTCCTGCCACCGCTCTGCCTCATGGCCTGACGTCAAAGACCACGTGACCTGCTGCTCCAGCGCTGTCCTGCCACCGCTCTGCCTCATGGCCTGACGTCATAGACCACTTGACCTGCCGCTCCAGCGCTGTCCTGCCACCGCTCTGCATCATGGCCTGACGTCATAGACCACGTGACCTGCTGCTCCAGCGCTGTCCTGCCACCGCTCTGCCTCATGGCGTGACTTCATAAACCACGTGACCTGCTGCTCCAGCGCTGTCCTGCCACCGCTCTGCCTCATGGCCTGACGTCATAGACCACGCGACCTGCCGCTCCAGCGCTGTCCTGCCACCGCTCTGCCTCATGGCCTGACGTCATAAACCACGTGACCTGCTGCTCCAGCGCTGTCCTGCCACCGCTCTGCCTTATGGCCTGACGTCATAGACCACTTGACCTGCCGCTCCAGCGCTGTCCTGCCACCGCTCTGCCTCATGGCCTGACGTCATAGACCACTTGACCTGCCGCTCCAGCGCTGTCCTGCCACCGCTCGTCCTCATGGCCTGACGTCATAGACCACTTGACCTGCTGCTCCAGCGCTGTCCTGCCACCGCTCTGCCTCACGGCCTGACTTCATAGACCACGTGACCTGCTGCTCCAGCGCTGTCCTGCCACCGCTCTGCCTCATGGCCGAACGTCATAGACCACGCGACCTGCTGCTCCAGCGCTGTCCTGCCACCGCTCTGCCTCATGGCCTGACGTCATAGACCACGCGACCTGCTGCTCCAGCGCTGTCCTGCCACCGCTCTGCCTCATGACCTGACGTCATAGACGACGCGACCTGCTGCTCCAGCGCTGTCCTGCCACCGCTCTGCCTCATGGCCTGACGTCACAGACCACGTGACCTGCTGCTCCAGCGCTGTCCTGCCGCCGCTCGGCCTCATGGCCTGACGTCATAGACCACTTGACCTGCTGCTCCAGCGCTGTCCTGCCACCGCTCTGCCTCATGGCCTGACGTCATAACCCACGTGACCTACCGCTCCAGCGCTGTCCTGCCACCGCTCTGTCTCATGGCCTGACGTCATAGACCACGTGACCTGCTGCTCCAGCGCTGTCCTGCCACCGCTCTGCCTCTTGGCCTGACGTCATTGGCGACTTGACCTGCCGCTCCAGCGCTGTCCTGCCACCGCTCTGCTTCTTGGCCTGACGTCAAAGACCACGTGACCTGCTGCTCCAGCGCTGTCCTGCCACCGCTCTGCCTCATGGCCTGACGTCATAGACCACTTGACCTGCCGCTCCAGCGCTGTCCTGCCACCGCTCTGCCTCATGGCCTGACGTCATAGACCACGTGACCTGCCGCTCCAGCGCTGTCCTGCCACCGCTCTGCCTTATGGCCTGACGTCATAGACCACGCGACCTGCAGCTCCAGCGCTGTCCTGCCACCACTCTGCCTCATGGCCTAACGTCATAGACCACGCGACCTGCTGCTCCAGCGCTGTCCTGCCACCGCTCTGCCTCATGGCCTGACGTCACAGACCACGCGACCTGCTGCTCCAGCGCTGTCCTGCCACCGCTCTGCCTCATGGCCTGACGTCATAGACCACTTGACCTGCCGCTCCAGCGCTGTCCTGCCACCGCTCTGCCTCATGGCCTGACGTCATAGACCACTTGACCTGCTGCTCCAGCGCTGTCCTGCCACCGCTCTGCCTCGTGGCCTGACTTCATAGACCACGTGAACTGCCGCTCCAGCGCAGTCCTGCCCCCGCTCTGCCTCATGGCCTGACGTCATAGACCACGCGACCTGCCGCTCCAGCGCTGTCCTGCCACCGCTCTGCCTTATGGCGTGACTTTATAGACCACTTGACCTGCCGCTCCAGCGCTGTCCTGCCACCGCTCTGCCTCATGGCCTGACGTCATAGACCACTTGACCTGGCGCTCCAGCGCTGTCCTGCCACCGCTCTGCCTCATGGCCTGACGTCATAGACCACGCGACCTGCTGCTCCAGCGCTGTCCTGCCACCGCTCTGCCTCATGACCTGACGTCATAGACCACGCGACCTGCTGCTCCAGCGCTGTCCTGCCACCGCTCTGCCTCATGGCCTGACGTCACAGACCACGTGACCTGCTGCTCCAGCGCTGTCCTGCCACCGCTCTGCCTCATGACCTGACGTCATAGACCACGCGACCTGCTGCTCCAGCGCTGTCCTGCCACCGCTCTGCCTCATGGCCTGACGTCACAGACCACGTGACCTGCTGCTCCAGCGCTGTGCTGCCGCCGCTCGGCCTCATGGCCTGACGTCATAAACCACGTGACCTGCTGCTCCAGCGCTGTCCTGCCACCGCTCTGTCTCATGGCCTGACGTCATAGGCCACGTGACCTGCTGCTCCTGCGCTGTCCTGCCACCGCTCTGCCTCATGGCCTAACGTCATAGACGACTTGACCTGCCGCTCCAGCGCTGTCCTGCCACCGCTCTGCCTCATGGCCTGACGTCATAGACCACTTGACCTGCCGCTCCAGCGCTGTCCTGCCACCGCTCGTCCTCATGGCCTGACGTCATAGACCACGTGACCTGCTGCTCCAGCGCTGTCCTGCCACCGCTCTGCCTCACGGCCTGACTTCATAGACCACGTGACCTGCTGCTCCAGCGCTGTCCTGCCACCGCTCTGCCTCATGGCCTGACGTCATAGACCACGTGACCTGCTGCTCCAGCGCTGTCCTGCTACCGCTCTGCCTCATGGCCTGACTTCATAGACCACGCGACCTGCCGCTCCAGCGCAGTCCTGCCACCGCTCTGCCTCATGGCCTGACGTCATAGACCACGTGACCTGCTGCTCCAGCGCTGTCCTGCCACCGCGCTGCCTCATGACCTGACGTCATAGACTACGCGACCTGCTGCTCCAGCGCTGTCCTGCCACCGCTCTGCCTCATGGCCTGACGTCATAGACCACGCGACCTGCTGCTCCAGCGCTGTCCTGCCACCGCTCTGCCTCATGGCCTGACGTCAAAGACCACGTGACCTGCTGCTCCAGCGCTGTCCTGCCACCGCTCTGCCTCATGGCCTGACGTCATAGACCACTTGACCTGCCGCTCCAGCGCTGTCCTGCCACCGCTCTGCATCATGGCCTGACGTCATAGACCACGTGACCTGCTGCTCCAGCGCTGTCCTGCCACCGCTCTGCCTCATGGCGTGACTTCATAAACCACGTGACCTGCTGCTCCAGCGCTGTCCTGCCACCGCTCTGCCTCATGGCCTGACGTCATAGACCACGCGACCTGCCGCTCCAGCGCTGTCCTGCCACCGCTCTGCCTCATGGCCTGACGTCATAAACCACGTGACCTGCTGCTCCAGCGCTGTCCTGCCACCGCTCTGCCTTATGGCCTGACGTCATAGACCACTTGACCTGCCGCTCCAGCGCTGTCCTGCCACCGCTCTGCCTCATGGCCTGACGTCATAGACCACTTGACCTGCCGCTCCAGCGCTGTCCTGCCACCGCTCGTCCTCATGGCCTGACGTCATAGACCACTTGACCTGCTGCTCCAGCGCTGTCCTGCCACCGCTCTGCCTCACGGCCTGACTTCATAGACCACGTGACCTGCTGCTCCAGCGCTGTCCTGCCACCGCTCTGCCTCATGGCCGAACGTCATAGACCACGCGACCTGCTGCTCCAGCGCTGTCCTGCCACCGCTCTGCCTCATGGCCTGACGTCATAGACCACGCGACCTGCTGCTCCAGCGCTGTCCTGCCACCGCTCTGCCTCATGACCTGACGTCATAGACGACGCGACCTGCTGCTCCAGCGCTGTCCTGCCACCGCTCTGCCTCATGGCCTGACGTCACAGACCACGTGACCTGCTGCTCCAGCGCTGTCCTGCCGCCGCTCGGCCTCATGGCCTGACGTCATAGACCACTTGACCTGCTGCTCCAGCGCTGTCCTGCCACCGCTCTGCCTCATGGCCTGACGTCATAACCCACGTGACCTACCGCTCCAGCGCTGTCCTGCCACCGCTCTGTCTCATGGCCTGACGTCATAGACCACGTGACCTGCTGCTCCAGCGCTGTCCTGCCACCGCTCTGCCTCTTGGCCTGACGTCATTGGCGACTTGACCTGCCGCTCCAGCGCTGTCCTGCCACCGCTCTGCTTCTTGGCCTGACGTCAAAGACCACGTGACCTGCTGCTCCAGCGCTGTCCTGCCACCGCTCTGCCTCATGGCCTGACGTCATAGACCACTTGACCTGCCGCTCCAGCGCTGTCCTGCCACCGCTCTGCCTCATGGCCTGACGTCATAGACCACTTGACCTGCCGCTCCAGCGCTGTCCTGCCACCGCTCTGCCTCATGGCCTGACGTCATAGACCACGTGACCTGCCGCTCCAGCGCTGTCCTGCCACCGCTCTGCCTTATGGCCTGACGTCATAGACCACGCGACCTGCAGCTCCAGCGCTGTCCTGCCACCACTCTGCCTCATGGCCTAACGTCATAGACCACGCGACCTGCTGCTCCAGCGCTGTCCTGCCACCGCTCTGCCTCATGGCCTGACGTCACAGACCACGCGACCTGCTGCTCCAGCGCTGTCCTGCCACCGCTCTGCCTCATGGCCTGACGTCATAGACCACTTGACCTGCCGCTCCAGCGCTGTCCTGCCACCGCTCTGCCTCATGGCCTGACGTCATAGACCACTTGACCTGCTGCTCCAGCGCTGTCCTGCCACCGCTCTGCCTCGTGGCCTGACGTCATAGACCACTTGACCTGCCGCTCCAGCGCTGTCCTGCCACCGCTCTGGCTCTTGGCCTGACGTCATAGACCACGCGACCTGCTGCTCCAGCGCTGTCCTGCCACCGCTCTGCCTCATGGCCTGACGTCATAGACCACGCGACCTGCTGCTCCAGCGCTGTCCTGCCACCGCTCTGCCTCATGGCCTGACGTCATAGGCCACTTGACCTGCCGCTCCAGCGCTGTCCTGCCACCGCTCTGCCTCATGGCCTGACGTCATAGACCACTTGACCTGCCGCTCCAGCGCTGTCCTGCCACCGCTCTGCCTCATGGCCTGACGTCATAGACCACTTGACCTGCCGCTCCAGCGCTGTCCTGCCACCGCTCTGCCTCATGGCCTGACGTCATAGACCACTTGACCTGCCGCTCCAGCGCTGTCCTGCCACCGCTCTGCCTCATGGCCTGACGTCATAGACCACGCGACCTGCTGCTCCAGCGCTGTCCTGCCACCGCTCTGCCTCATGGCCTAACGTCATAGACCACGCGACCTGCAGCTCCAGCGCTGTCCTGCCACCGCTCTGCCTCATGGCCTGACGTCATAGACCACTTGACCTGCCGCTCCAGCGCTGTCCTGCCACCGCTCTGCCTCGTGGCCTGACGTCATAGACCACTTGACCTGCCGCTCCAGCGCTGTCCTGCCACCGCTCTGCATCATGGCCTGACGTCATAGACCACGCGACCTGCTGCTCCAGCGCGGTCCTGCCACCGCTCTGCCTCATGGCCTGACGTCATAGACCACTTGACCTGCCGCTCCAGCGCTGTCCTGCCACCGCTCTGCCTCATGGCCTGACGTCATAAACCACTTGACCTGCCGCTCCAGCGCTGTCCTGCCACCGCTCTGCCTCGTGGCCTGACGTCATAGACCACGCGACCTGCCGCTCCAGCGCTGTCCTGCCACCGCTCTGCATCAGGGCCTGACGTCATAGACCACGCGACCTGCTGCTCCAGCGCTGTCCTGCCACCGCTCTGCCTCATGGCCTGACGTCATAGACCACTTGACCTGCCGCTCCAGCGCTGTCCTGCCACCGCTCTGCCTCATGGCCTGACGTCATAGACCACTTGACCTGCTGCTCCAGCGCTGTCCTGCCACCGCTCTGCCTCGTGGCCTGACGTCATAGACCACGTGACCTGCCGCTCGTCGTGCTGCGGTGGCCGATAACAGCTCGGAGCTGTCTGCTGTCTGCACCCCTCCCCCCCACCCCCCACTCGGCGTCCCATGCACCGCGCCACTTGCTCCCATGGTCATTCCTCACGCCCTCCTGGGAAATTCCGCTAAATGCCCGTTGGGTTTGTCAACTGTTTGTTGAAAAAACGCGACTTTGCGATACAACATATATCGGCCCAACATAGAAGCTCTCCGTCCGCCCCACCAGGTAGAAGGCCTCCATGGTAGAAGGTCTCCATTTTAGAGAGCCTCCATGGTAGAGAGCCTCCATGGTGGAGGCCCTCAATGATAGAGAGTCTCCATGGTAGAAGGTCTCCATGGTAGAGAGCCTCCATTGTAGAGGGCCTCCATGGTAGAGAGCCCCCATGGTAGAGGGCCTCCATGGTAGAAGGTCTCCATTGTAGAGAGCCTCCATGGTAGAGAGCCTTCTTGGTAGAAGGCCTCCATGGTAGAAGGTTTCCATGGTAGAGAGCTTCCATGGTGGAGGGTCTCCGTGGTAGAAAGTCTCAATGGTAGAGGGCCTCCATGGTAGAGAGCCTCCATGGTAGAGGGCCTCCATGGTAGAGAGCCTCCATGGTAGAGGGCCTCCATGGTAGAGAGCCTCCATGGTAGAGAGCCTCCATGGTAGAGGGTCTCCATGGTAGAGCGCCTGCATGGTAGAGGGCCTCCATGGTAGAGGGCCTCCATGGTAGCAAGCCTCCATGTAGACGGCCTCCATGGTAGAGAGCCTCCATAGTAGAGAGCCTCTATGGTTGAGAGCCTCTATGGTAGAGAGCCTCCATGGTAGAGAGCCTCCATGGTAGAGCGCCTCCATGGTAGAGGGCCTCCATGGTAGAGGGCCTCCATGTCAGAAAGCCTCCATGGTAGAGAGCCTCCATGGTAGAGAGCCTCCGTGTTAGAGGGTCTCCATGGTACAGGGCCTCCATGGTAGTGGGCCTCCATGGTAGAGAGCCTCCATGGTAGAGAGCCTCCCTGTTAGAGGGTCTCCATGGTAGAGAGCATCCATGGTAGAGAGCCTCCATGGCAGAGAATCTCCATGGTAGAGGGTCTCCATGGTGGAGGGCGAGAGGCGGGAGGCGGGAGGTGAGACATGTCCTCTAACCTTTAATCCCCACCCAGCGCCGAACCTCGCCCACTCGCACCCATCATCTCCCGTCAGAGCGCTTGTGGCGCTCCCTCGAGACGTGGGTGGTAGCGAGAGGCATCCAGGTCCCATTACAGACTGGAGGCCACAGTACTTGGGATTAGGAGGCACCCAGGTCCCATTACAGACTGGAGGCCACAGCACGTGGGATTAGGAGGCATCCAGGTCTTATTACAGACTGGAGACCACAGCACGCGGGATTAGGAGGCATCCAGGTCCCATTACAGACCGGAGGCCTCAACACGTGGGATTAGGAGGCATCCAGGTCCCATTACAGACTGGAGACCACAGCACGTGGGATTAGGAGGCCTCCAGGTCCTATTACAGACTGGAGGCCACAGCACGTGGGATTAGGAGGCATCCAGGTCCCATTGCAGACTGGAGACCACAGCACGTAGGATTAAGAGGCATCCAGGTCCCATTACAGACTGGAGGCCACAGCACGTGGGATTAGGAGGCATCCAGGTCTCATTACAGACTGGAGACCACAGCACGTGGGATTAGGAGGCATCCAGGTCCCATTACAGACTGGAGGCCACAGCACGTGGGATTAGGAGGCATCCAGGTCCCATTACAGACTGGAGGCCACAGCACGTGGGATTAGGAGGCATCCAGGTCCTATTGCAGACTGGAGGCCACAGCACGTGGGATTAGGAGGCATCCAGGTCCCATTACAGACTGGAGGCCACAGCACGTGGGATTAGGAGGCATCCAGGTCCCATTACAGACTGGAGACCACAGCACGTGGGATTAGGAGGCATCCAGGTCCCATTACAGACTGGAGGCCACAGCACGTGGGATTAGGAGGCATCCAGGTCCCATTACAGACTGGAGACCACAGCACGTGGGATTAGGAGGCATCCAGGTCCCATTACAGACTGGAGGCCACAGCACGTGGGATTAGGAGGCATCCAGGTCTCATTAGAGACTGGAGACCACAGCACGTGGGATTAGGAGGCATCCATGTCCTATTACAGATTGAAGACCACAGCACGTGGGATTAGGAGGCATCCAGGTCCCATTACAGACTGGAGGCCACAGCACGTGGGATTAGTAGGCATCCAGGTCCCATTACAGACTGGAGACCACAACACGTGGGATTAGGAGGCATCCAGGTCCCATTACAGACTGGAGACCACAGCACGTGGGATTAGGAGGCATCCAGGTTCTATTAGAGACTGGAGACCACAGCACGTGGGATTAGGAGGCATCCAGGTCCTATTACAGATTGAAGACCACAGCACGTGGGATTAGGAGGCATCCAGGTCCCATTACAGACTGGAGACCACAACACATGGGATTAGGAGGCATCCAGGTCCCATTACAGACTGGAGACCACAGCACGTGGGATTAGGAGGCATCCAGGTCCCATTACAGACTGGAGACCACAGCACGTGGGATTAGGAGGCATCCAGGTCCCATTACAGACTGGAGACCACAGCACGTGGGATTGGGAGGCATCCAGGTCCCATTACAGACTGGAGGCCACAGCACGTGGGATTAGGAGGCATCCAGGTCCCATTACAAACTGGAGACCACAGCACGTGGGATTAGGAGGCATCCAGGTCCCATTACAGACTGGAGACCACAGCACGTGGGATTGGGAGGCATCCAGGTCCCATTACAGACTGGAGGCCACAGCACGTGGGATTAGGAGGCATCCAGGTCCCATTACAGACTGGAGACCACAGCACGTGGGATTGGGAGGCATCCAGGTCCCATTACAGACTGGAGGCCACAGCACGTGGGATTAGGAGGCATCCAGGTCCCATTACAGACTGGAGGCCACAGCACGTGGGATTAGGAGGCATCCAGGTCCTATTACAGACTGGAGACCACAGCACGTGGGATTAGGAGGCATCCAGGTCCCATTACAGACTGGAGGCCACAGCACGTGGGATTAGGAGGCATCCAGGTCCCATTACAGACTGGAGACCACAGCACGTGGGATTAGGAGGCATCCAGGTCCCATTACAGACTGGAGGCCACAGCACGTGGGATTAGGAGGCATCCAGGTCCCATTACAGACATTAGTGGACTGGAGGACTGGAGGTAATGGACTGGTGGTAATGGACTGGTGGTAATGGACTAGTGGTAATGGACTGGTGGTAATGGACTGATGGTAACGGACTGGTGACAATGAACTGGAAGACTGGTGGTAATAGATTGGTGGTAATGCACTGGTGGTAATGGACTGGTGGTAATGGACTGGTGGTAATGGACTGGTGGTAATGGACTGGTCGTAATGGACTGGTCGTAATCGACTGGTGGTAAGGGACTAGTGGTAATGGAATTGGGATCATGGACTGGTGGTAATGGACTGGTGGTAATGGACTGGTCGTAATGGACTGGTCGTAATGGACTGGTCGTAATGGACTGGTTGTAATGGACTGGTTGTAATGGACTGGTCGTAATGGACTGGTCGTAATGGACTGGTCGTAATGGACTGGTCGTAATGGACTGGTGGTAATGGAATTGGGATAATGGACAGGTCGTAATGGACTGGTCGTAATGGACTGGTTGTAATGGACTGGTCGTAATGCACTGGTGGTAATGGACTGGTCGTAATGGACTGGTCGTAATGGACTAGTGGTAATGGACTGGTGGTAATGGACTGGTGGTAATGGACTGGTGGTAATCGACTGGTGGTAATCGACTGGTGGTAATCGACTGGTGGTGATTGGCTGGAGGACTGGTGGTAATGGACTGATGGTAATGGACTGGTGGTAATGGACTGGTGGTAATGGACTGGTGGTAATGGACTAGTGGTAATGGACTGGTGGTAATGGACTGGTGGTAATGGCCAGCAGTGGGCGCTCGTTCCTCACATCACCTCTGCCCCACGTCACAGCCCACCTCAAGGTTGACCTCAACGGTCCTGGGGTCACGAATTGATTTAGAGGGTTTTTTAGATTGAATATTGAATTTTCGATGCAGAATTTGAAAAATAAAGACATTCCGTTATCGAACGATCACAATGGAAGAGTTTAGCGAAAATGTATTTCAAAATAACACGGGGTCAAAGTTCAAAACGCTTCACGCCTTTGACCTCGACCGCACTCGAAGATATAGTTCAAAAGTAACATGGCTTCAAATTAATCAAACTGAAATGCATTCGTCAGGTATGGTACCAGTGGCACAGTAAATGCTAAACATTGAGGCCAAACTGCGAATTTATCTTTGATTAGATTCATTTCAATTTTCGCGGATGAAGGATAATTCTGATGGTTAAATTTGACGTGGGGCAGAGGGACTATGGCGCAAGCGTAACGCCCTCTGCCGGGAGATCGGTAATGGACTGCTGGTAATGGGTTGTAGGACTGGTGGTAATGGACTGCTTGTAATGGGCTGTAGGACTGGTGGTAATGGACTGCTGGTAATGGGCTGTAGGACTGGTGGTAATGGACTGCTGGTAATGGGCTGTAGGACTGGTGGTAATGGACTGCTTGTAATGGGCTGTAGGACTGGTGGTAATGGACTGCTGGTAATGGGCTGTAGGCCTGGTGGTGATGGACTGCTGGTAATGGGCTGTAGGACTGGTGGTAATGGACTGCTGGTAATGGGCTGTAGGACTGGTGGTAATGGACTGCTGGTAATGGGCTGTAGGACTGGTGGTAATGGACTGCTGGTAATGGGCTGTAGGACTGGTGGTAATGGACTGCTTGTAATGGGCTGTAGGACTGGTGGTAATGGACTGCTTGTAATGGGCTGTAGGACTGGTGGTAATGGACTGCTGGTAATGGGCTGTAGGACTGGTGGTAATGGACTGCTGGTAATGGGATGTAGGACTGGTGGTAATGGACTGCTGGTAATTGGCTGTAGGACTGGTGGTAATGGACTGCTGGTAATGGGCTGTAGGACTGGTGGTAATGGACTGCTGGTAATGGGCTGTAGGACTGGTGGTAATGGACTGCTGGTAATGGGCTGTAGGACTGGTGGTAATGGACTGCTGGTAATGGGCTGTAGGACTGGTGGTAATGGACTGCTGGTAATGGGCTGTAGGACTGGTGGTAATGGACTGCTGGTAATGGGCTGTAGGACTGGTGGTAATGGACTGCTGGTAATGGGCTGTAGGACTGGTGGTAATGGACTGCTGGTAATGGGCTGTAGGACTAGTGGTAATGGACTGCTGGTAATTGGCTGTAGGACTGGTGGTAATGGACTGCTGGTAATGGGCTGTAGGACTGGTGGTAATGGACTGCTGGTAATGGGCTGTAGGACTGGTGGTAATGGACTGCTGGTAATGGGCTGTAGGACTGGTGGTAATGGACTGCTGGTAATGGGCTGTAGGATTGGTGGTAATGGACTGCTGGTAATGGGCTCTAGGACTGGTGGTAATGGACTGCTGGTAATGGGCTGTAGGACTGGTGGTAATGGACTGCTGGTAATGGGCTGTAGGACTGGTGGTAATGGACTGCTGGTAATGGGCTGTAGGACTGGTGGTAATGGACTGCTGGTAATGGGCTGTAGGACTGGTGGTAATGGACTGCTTGTAATGGGCTGTAGGACTGGTGGTAATGGACTGCTGGTAATGGGCTGTAGGACTGGTGGTAATGGACTGCTGGTAATGGGCTGTAGGACTGGTGGTAATGGACTGCTGGTAATGGGCTGTAGGACTGGTGGTAATGGACTGCTGGTAATGGGCTGTAGGACTGGTGGTAATGGACTGCTTGTAATGGGCTGTAGGACTGGTGGTAATGGACTGCTGGTAATGGGCTGTAGGACTGGTGGTAATGGACTGCTGGTAATGGGCTGTAGGACTGGTGGTAATGGACTGCTGGTAATGGGCTGTAGGACTGGTGGTAATGGACTGCTTGTAATGGGCTGTAGGATTGGTGGTAATGGACTGCTGGTAATGGGCTGTAGGACTGGTGGTAATGGACTGCTGGTAATGGGCTGTAGGACTGGTGTTAATGGACTGCTGGTAATGGGCTGTAGGACTGGTGGTAATGGACTGCTGGTAATGGGCTGTAGGACTGGTGGTAATGGACTGCTGGTAATGGGCTGTAGGACTGGTGGTAATGGACTGCTTTTAATGGGCTGTAGGACTGGTGGTAATGGACTGCTGGTAATGGGCTGTAGGACTGGTGGTAATGGACTGCTGGTAATGGGCTGTAGGACTGGTGGTAATGGACTGCTTGTAATGGGCTGTAGGACTGGTGGTAATGGACTGCTGGTAATGGGCTGTAGGACTGGTGGTAATGGACTGCTGGTAATGGGCTGTAGGACTGGTGGTAATGGACTGCTGGTAATGGGCTGTAGGACTGGTGTTAATGGACTGCTGGTAATGGGCTGTAGGACTGGTGGTAATGGACTGCTGGTAATGGGCTGTAGGACTGGTGGTAATGGACTGCTGGTAATGGGCTGTAGGACTGGTGGTAATGGACTGCTGGTAATGGGCTGTAGGACTGGTGGTAATGGACTGCTTGTAATGGGCTGTAGGACTGGTGGTAATGGACTGCTGGTAATGGGCTGTAGGACTGGTGGTAATGGACTGCTGGTAATGGGCTGTAGGACTGGTGTTAATGGACTGCTGGTAATGGGCTGTAGGACTGGTGGTAATGGACTGCTGGTAATGGGCTGTAGGACTGGTGGTCATGGACTGCTGGTAATGGGCTGTAGGACTGGTGGTAATGGACTGCTGGTAATGGGCTGTAGGACTGGTGGTAATGGACTGCTGGTAATGGGCTGTAGGACTGGTGGTAATGGACTGCTGGTAATGGGCTGTAGGACTGGTGGTAATGGACTGCTTGTAATGGGCTGTAGGACTGGTGGTAATGGACTGCTGGTAATGGGCTGTAGGACTGGTGGTAATGGACTGCTGGTAATGGGCTGTAGGACTGGTGGTAATGGACTGCTGGTAATGGGCTGTAGGACTGGTGGTAATGGACTGCTTGTAATGGGCTGTAGGACTGGTGGTAATGGACTGCTGGTAATGGGCTGTAGGACTGGTGGTAATGGACTGCTGGTAATGGGCTGTAGGATTGGTGGTAATGGACTGCTTGTAATGGGCTGTAGGACTGGTGGTAATGGACTGCTGGTAATGGGCTGTAGGACTGGTGGTAATGGACTGCTTGTAATGGGCTGTAGGACTGGTGGTAATGGACTGCTGGTAATGGGCTGTAGGACTGGTGGTGATGGACTGCTGGTAATGGGCTGTAGGACTAGTGGTAATGGACTGCTGGTAATGGGCTGTAGGACTGGTGGTAATGGACTGCTTGTAATGGGCTGTAGGACTGGTGGTAATGGACTGCTGGTAATGGGCTGTAGGACTGGTGGTAATGGACTGCTGGTAATGGGCTGTAGGATTGGTGGTAATGGACTGCTTGTAATGGGCTGTAGGACTGGTGGTAATGGACTGCTGGTAATGGGCTGTAGGACTGGTGGTAATGGACTGCTTGTAATGGGCTGTAGGACTGGTGGTAATGGACTGCTGGTAATGGGCTGTAGGACTGGTGGTGATGGACTGCTGGTAATGGGCTGTAGGACTAGTGGTAATGGACTGCTGGTAATGGGCTGTAGGACTGGTGGTAATGGACTGCTTGTAATGGGCTGTAGGACTGGTGGTAATGGACTGCTGGTAATGGGCTGTAGGACTGGTGGTAATGGACTGCTGGTAATGGGCTGTAGGACTGGTGGTAATGGACTGCTGGTAATGGGCTGTAGGACTGGTGGTAATGGACTGCTGGTAATGGGCTGTAGGACTGGTGGTAATGGACTGCTGGTAATGGGCTGTAGGACTGGTGGTAATGGACTGCTTGTAATGGGCTGTAGGACTGGTGTTAATGGACTGCTGGTAATGGGCTGTAGGACTGGTGGTAATGGACTGCTGGTAATGGGCTGTAGGACTAGTGGTAATGGACTGCTGGTAATGGGCTGTAGGACTGGTGGTAATGGACTGCTTGTAATGGGCTGTAGGACTGGTGGTAATGGACTGCTGGTAATGGGCTGTAGGACTGGTGGTAATGGACTGATGAACACGGATGGCGACAATAGACAGCAAAGCAGTTTGTGGGAGAATTGCTCAATGCCATCGATGCCATATGCATACCATCACACAGTGACTTAAGCTAAGCTGAATGCCTCATTCAAGAAACATGACGGGTATGAATAAATCGATATGAAAATCTGCAATGAGATTGCGGGACCAGAGAAGACGCTGGCAACCGGGTACCTTGAGCATTGTCAGGTGTCGCCATCCTGCGTGCACACAGGCCAGCGTTACTCCCCGCCAGGAACGCCTTGCCGCGGCCCGCAGACATCACATCGCACGGCGCCAGCTAAACGACTCGGCCACCAGGACAAGCGGATCGCCAGCAAAACCAATTCCCTTCACAATGACCCATTCAGCCATTAGCGGCAGAAACACACCCAGCGTGTGGCAGACATGGAGCCAATATCCAGACACTCCTCAGCCTATCAACAATAGGGGGCGCTGAGGAGACAGCCAGCGTGCAGACAGACATGGCGCCAATCTCCAGACAGACTCCGCGGCCTATCAAAAATAGGGGGCGCTGAGGAGACAGTCAGCGGGCAGAATACATGGAGCCAATCTCCAGACAGACTCCGCGGCCTATCAACAATAGGGGGCGCTGAGGAGACAGTCAGCGGGCAGACAGACATGGCGCCAATCTCCAGACAGACTCCGCGGCCTATCAACAGTAGGGGGCGCTGAGGAGACAGCCAGCGGGCAGACAGACATGGCGCCAATCTCCAGACAGACTCCGCGGCCTATCAAAAATAGGGGGCGCTGAGGAGACAGTCAGCGGGCAGAATACATGGAGCCAATCTCCAGACAGACTCCGCGGTCTATCAACAGTAGAGGGCGCTGAGGAGACAGCCAGCGGGCAGACAGACATGGAGCCAATCTCCAGACAGACTCCGCGGCTTATCAACAATAGGGGGCGCTGAGTAGACAGCCAGCGGGCAGACAGACATGGAGCCAATCTCCAGACAGACTCCGCGGCCTATCAACAATAGGGGGCGCTGAGTAGACAGCCAGCGGGCAGACAGACATGGAGCCAATCTCCAGACAGACTCCGCGGCCTATCAACAATAGGGGGCGCTGAGGAGACAGCCAGCGGGCAGACAAACATGTCGCCAATCTCCAGACAGACTCCGCGGCCTATCAACAATAGGGGGCGCTCAGGAGACAGTCAGCGTGCAGACAGACATGGAGCCAATCTCCAGACACTCCGCGGCCTATCAACAATAGGGGGCGCTGAGTAGACCAACGGCCATGTCGGTGGCGCCCTGACCCACGGCCATGGCGGTGGCACCCTGCCCCACAGCCATGACGGTGGCCCCCTGCCCCACAGCCATGGCGGTGGCACCCTGCCCCACAGCCATGGCGGTGGCACCCTGCCCCACAGCCATGGCGGTGGCACCCTGCCCCACAGCCATGGCGGTGGCACCCTGCCCCACAGCCATGGCAGTGGCACTCTGCCCCGCGGCCATGACGCATGCTAGAGGGGCGCCCCAAGGCTGTGGTGTGCTGCGCGTGTCCGGTCAGATGATAGATTGGATTATGGGCTGGCAGGTTTAATGTGTCCCGTGAGGCTCAGCCTGGAGCCGGGGGCACGCCCCGCCCCCCGTCACCCGCCCCCCGTCACACGCCGATCGCTTCAACTTACTCTGTTTGCCAGCGGTCAGTGGCACGACAAACGGGCGTCTCTCCCCATCTCATGGCAGCCTTCCAGGGTCACTTCGTCATCAGTCAGTCTGGAGGGGGGTGGGGTAGGGTGTCAGTCGGGGTGATGGTGGAGCATAGGGTGTCAGTTGGGCTGATGGAGGATTGTCAGTCGAGGTGGGGGTGGAGGGTAGGGTGTAGCTTTTGTGTTCGGTACTGTGGCCTTTGTTGTGCGGTCTGGTACAGTAAGTTTATCGTACACTCTAGTACTGTGATCTTTGTTGTACACTCTAGTACTGTGAGCTTTGTCGTACACTCCAATACGGTGAGCTTTGTTGTACACTCTAGTACTGTGGCCTTTGTCGCACAGCCGGGTATTGTGAGCTTTGTCGTACACTCCAATACGGTGAGCTTTGTTGTACACTCTAGTACTGTGGCCTTTGTCGCACAGCCGGGTACTGTGAGCTTTGTCGTACACTCCAATACGGTGAGCTTTTTTGTACACTCTAGTACTGTGAGCTTTGTCGCACAGCCGGGTACTGTGAGCTTTGTCGTACACTCCAATACGGTGAGCTTTGTTGTACACTCTAGTACTGTGGCCTTTGCCGCACAGTCGGGTACTGTGATCTTTGTCGTACACTCCCATACTGTGAGCTTTGTCGTACACTCCAATACTGTGAGCTTTGTCGTACACTCCAATACTGTGAGCTTTCTCGTACATTCCGATACTGTGAGCTTTGTCGCACAGTCGGGTACTGTGAGCTTTGTTGCACAGCCGGGTACTTTGAGCTTTGTCGCACAGCCGGGTACTGTGAGCTTTGTCGTACACTCCAATACTGTGAGCTTTGTCGTACACTCCAATACTGTGAGCTTTGTCGCACAGTCGGGTACTGTGATCTTTGTCGTACACTCCAATATTGTGAGCTTTGTCGTACACTCCAATACTGTGAGCTTTGTCGCACAGTCGGGTACTGTGAGCTTTGTCGCACAGCCGGGTACTGTGAGCTTTGTCGTACACTCCAATACTGTGAGCTTTGTCGCACAGTCGGGTACTGTGAGCTTTGTCGCACAGTCGGATACTGTGAGCTTTGTCGTACACTCCAATACTGTGAGCTTTGTCGCACAGTCGGATACTGTGAGCTTTGTCGTACAGTCTGGTACTGTGAGCTTTGTCGTACACTCCAAGACTGTGAGCTTTGTCGCACAGTCGGGTACTGTGAGCTTTGTCGTACACTCCAATACCGTGAGCTTTGTCGCACAGTCGGGTACTGTGAGCTTTGTCGCACAGTCGGGTACTGTGAGCTTTGTCGTACACTCCAATACTGTGAGCTTTCTCGTACATTCCGATACTGTGAGCTTTGTCGCACAGTCGGGTACTGTGAGCTTTGTTGCACAGCCGGGTACTTTGAGCTTTGTCGCACAGCCGGGTACTGTGAGCTTTGTCGTACACTCCAATACTGTGAGCTTTGTCGTACACTCCAATACTGTGAGCTTTGTCGCACAGTCGGGTACTGTGATCTTTGTCGTACACTCCAATATTGTGAGCTTTGTCGTACACTCCAATACTGTGAGCTTTGTCGCACAGTCGGGTACTGTGAGCTTTGTCGCACAGCCGGGTACTGTGAGCTTTGTCGTACACCCCAATACTGTGAGCTTTGTCGCACAGTCGGGTACTGTGAGCTTTGTCGCACAGTCGGATACTGTGAGCTTTGTCGTACACTCCAATACTGTGAGCTTTGTCGCACAGTCGGATACTGTGAGCTTTGTCGTACAGTCTGGTACTGTGAGCTTTGTCGCACAGTCGGGTACTGTGAGCTTTGTCGTACACTCCAAGACTGTGAGCTTTGTCGCACAGTCGGGTACTGTGAGCTTTGTCGTACACTCCAATACCGTGAGCTTTGTCGCACAGTCGGGTACTGTGAGCTTTGTCGCACAGTCGGGTACTGTGAGCTTTGTCGTACACTCCAATACTGTGAGCTTTGTCGCACAGTCAGGTACTGTGAGCTTTGTCGCACAGTAAAACAGATATATTGATATATTCCTGCCAACAATTCCTATCCATAATCATCATAGAAGAGGTATGACCGGTTTCCATTTTCTCAGAACTATTGTCTCGCTACGATATTGTTCTGTTATTCCATTTTTTTCTATATTATAATAATACTTAATACAATTTATAAAGCCACAACGTTTTCGGTATGTGGCCACATACCCATAAACTTGTTCAATGTTGCCAGAACATTTTCGGAAGGTGATATGGTCACGTGATTCGTGATCAAATAGTTTAATGTTCTAAGAACATCTGGAGAAGCAAAGTATGCTAAGATTGTGGCACCGCAGCAGTTTTTTTCGGTAGAACGGTTATAACCTAATTAGTGGTCATTGCTAAATTAGTTTACTTAATATCTGTATTACTGAGCCCAGAGCCTCTCTTCTTCAAGCAAGTACAGAGAGACATTCTTAATTTCCTGTGGTATCTACGAATACAGTCGTTTTAGAGGAAGTAATGTGGTTCAATTCGTCAATGAAAATCGATGGTAAACTGATCGCTCTAGAAAACTGGATAACAGCGGGAATAATGTCACTCTCTGCCTTCGACTCACTCCGCCAGGGCTCCATTATATCTCTGTTGTCGCCTACTTCCTCATTGCATTTTCACACTCGCTCGCCAGGGTGGCGCTGCGCAATTCGATATGAAAAATGCGTCGCGCATTTCTACAAATTAGTGCTGGGACCCAGCCTAAACCTAATAACACATGAAATCAGGTGGTGAAAAGAAAGAGTTATGTCATCATTAGAGCGTATTTGAAAGAGTAAAAGATGTTTTTTGCTGTATTAAATACACAAAGCTCGTTATTGTGATGTTTTATTCTTGAAAACTATAATGGTGCAAGAAATTACAGTTGATCTCAACTTTTTTCAAAAATGTTGAAATTTGCCCCCGGCCGACAGCAGCGGTAAAAGCTAGCTTGCGTAGCGCCATCGTGCAGGGAGCTGGGAATAATGTATGTAAAATATTTAATTACACTGAATAATGCACTACGGCCGTATGATGACCTTTGTGCGAAGTACAAACAAACTAAAAAGAAATTAATTGCATTACTATCTGGTGGTTCACAGTCTACCGGAGAATTGGAAACAAATGTTATATAATGCGGACAATCCTGTTGTAAATAATGATAATAATTGTCCTTATGTAGCGTTCAATCAAGTCAACAATGTAAGCAAATATGTGCATGACAAACTAATGACAGGATATTCCTTGGATCCAGTGAGTGCCTGAAATGGCAACGTGATTTATCCGGCAATTTAACATTAACTGAGTTTCTGTCATATTTTAGACGTCTATATTCTGTCTCTCAGTGTGTGAAGTATCGACACTTCCAATTCCGTCTACTCCATCATATTATATTTACTAATGAAAAATTGAATGTGTGTAAGCCAACAGATCTCCGACTTGTGTGAACTATGTTGCGAGAAAATTGATAGTATTATGCATGCCTTTGTTGAATGCGAAGTAACTAAGTCATTCTGGATAAAATTGTTAAACTGGTATGAGCATAAAACAAAATCGCCTGTTGAATATGATCACAACAAATTACTTTATGGCGGTTATGAACCACTGCTAGATTACATGTCTAATAGGCAGACACTTTATTTATACGAGTAAACGCCTTAATACTTTCCCCACTTTGGCAGCTTTTAACGCTGTATTCCAGAATGTTTTAACATATGTGAAATATATAGCTGTGTTAACTTTACCAGTAAATTTCAAAGGGTATGTGGTAACTTTTTGTGATGCAACTCAGAGTAGCCCGAAAACAACTTAAGGCCAAGGGCGGCAGACAACCCGAAAAAAAATATACGTCACCGTGCTTACTTTGCTGTATTTAAGCATTTATTATCCAAGAAAATAACATTGACCATATGGGAAAATTAGCCAAAATTCAGGTTATTTCACCAATGTTGTGCCTCAGAAAAAAACTGTTCGATAGAAATACCTCAAAAACTTTCTGAATGTTGTCCATTTGTTAGTAAACATAATGACTGAATAATATGTGGGGGTCACCGTACTAATTATGTCACTATGATTTCCCAAAACTGCCCCCCCCCCGCCCCCGCCGTACCAATATGACTGAAAGTGGGATCTTCCTCACAAGGTACATATATAGATAACACTTTTTGCCCAAGTTTCACTAGATAGATTTCTCTCAAACTCTCTGATTAGTAAATCTCCCTTTTTTTCGCATTAGGCGCCTGCCTGCGTGCTCCTCCATTTTCCTTGATTATCGCTCACAAGTTAGTTCCAGTTCTACTCGCTAGACGCTCATCAGTAGTACATAAAACACTCGTTTGGCGCCTGCCGCACTTGGCCTTAACGAACTGTTTTTGTTACTGGACTCTGTGTTGTTACCTACCATGTGTATCCGTGGCTTGCATGTATGGATCGAGCAATGAATACAAGTATAATGTATTGTTACGTTATAACGGTAACGAAAACTGCGAGCAACGTTATCTTAGCGGAACGTTAGGGTACTACTATTCTATTTTTGTGAAATAAACCTATTTCACTTCTCAGAGTGCCTCACTTGCAATCAACTGGGCGTCTTGTACATCTATTTATTCTTCATAATAACACAATAACGAAGTCATCAAGCGCGCCTGTAGGTAAGTTACTAGAGCAGTTTATGGACAGCGCGACGCCCTAAGTGGATCGTAGGTGGAGGTGGCACCCTCACGGGTCCAGGACACACAGACTGGTACCCTGACAGGCCCAGGACACACAGGACTGGCACCCTAACGGGTCCAGGACACACAGGACTGGTACCCTGACAGGCCCAGGACACACAGGACTGGTACCCTGACAGGCCCAGGACACACAGGACTGGTACCCTGACAGGCCCAGGACACACAGGACTGGTACCCTGACAGGCCCAGGACACACAGGACTGGTACCCTGACAGGCCCAGGACACACAGGACTGGTACCCTGACAGGCCCAGGACACACAGGACTGGTACCCTGACAGGTCCAGGACACACAGGACTGGTACCCTGACAGGCCCAGGACACACAGGACTGGTACCCTAACGGGTCCAGGACACACAGGACTGGTACCCTGACAGGCCCAGGACACACAGGACTGGTACCCTGACAGGCCCAGGACACACAGGACTGGTACCCTGACAGGCCCAGGACACACAGGACTGGTACCCTGACAGGCCCAGGACACACAGGACTGGTACCCTGACAGGCCCAGGACACACAGGACTGGTACCCTGACAGGCCCAGGACACACAGGACTGGTACCCTGACAGGCCCAGGACACACAGGACTGGTACCCTGACAGGCCCAGGACACACAGGACTGGTACCCTGACAGGCCCAGGACACACAGGACTGGTACCCTGACAGGTCCAGGACACACAGGACTGGTACCCTAACGGGTCCAGGACACAGACGACACACAGGACTGGTACCCTGACGGGTCAAGGACACATAGGACTGGTACCCTTGTCCAGCTCCGTGGTGGCCATGTGTATGTTAGCATTAGACCACCAGTCAGTCGTCCAAAGGAACGTTCCATCCTGATTGTTTACGAGAGAAGCCGTTGACTTTGACGCTAATGATGGCTGTATTGTGGTCCGCCAATGGCTGGACGCTCCAGTGTTATGGTTCTGTAATTGTCTTCCCGACTCCCCCCCCCCCCCCACCGCCACCCCCTCCCTCCCCCAACCCACCACGCGCCATCCCTACCAGGGTGTATGGTTAATGACGCCTGAACGGCCGGCATTTTCACATTAGCAATAACGACTCCGTAATCGCACACCCCCCACCCTCCCCTGGTGGACGGTGGGGCTCGCCCGCTGTGATGTCCCCCGCCTCCATTCCCTAGAATACCCGGATCTAGGACATTATGGTCGTGTCTATGACATTAAGGTCGTGTCTAGGATATTATGGTCGTGTCTAGGACATTATGGTCGTTTCTATGACATTATGGTCGTGTTTAGGACATTATGGTCGTGTCTATGACATTATGGTCGTGTCTATGATATTATGGTCGTGTCTATGACATTAAGGTCGTGTCTATGATATTATGGTCGTGTCTAGGACATTATGGTCGTGTCTAGGACATTATGGTCGTGTCTATGACATTATGGTCGTGTCTATGATATTATGGTCGTGTCTATGATATTATGGTCGTGTCTAGGACATTATGGTCGTTTCTATGACATTATGGTCGTGTTTAGGACATTATGGTCGTGTCTATGACATCATGGTCGTGTCTATGACATTATGGTCGTGTCTATGACATTATGGTCGTGTCTAGGACATTATGGTCTTGTCTATGATATTATGGTCGTGTCTAGGACATTATGGTCGTGTCTATGATATTATGGTCGTGTCTAGGATATTATGGTCGTTTCTATGACATTATGGTCGTGCTTAGGACATTGTGGTCGTGTCTATGACATTATGGTCGTGTCTATGACATTATGGTCGTGTCTATGACATTATGGTCGTGTCTGTGATATTATGGTCGTGTCCTGGCCGTTCATGATGGCTGGACGTTTAGACTGTCGAGAATATCGTGTTCCGTGGTGTGTTGACGGCCGTCCTACGATCCCCATTTACCGGGTTAACGGCCCGGAGCCCCAGAGATAAACGACTTGTATCAGGGCGTGACTATTGAGGCAAATACTGTAGCAATAAAGTCAGGCCCTATTTACATAACGGTCGTGTCACTCCCCACTCCAAACCCACGCTCACCCTGCCAGGCGACACGGGCAACAGAACTTGGTGCAGAGGTTGGCAGCTGCATCTTCAAACTACCGGGAGCCCGAAGCATTTAAAGCCAGCTATTTGTTGGCATGGCCTTCAGGGATGCCCCTCTCCCCCCCACCCAGCACAGCGTCGGGGGGCTAAGTGCACTACTGTCAGCCGTCACGCCCATTTGGCTGCAATATCTGGATGAGAAATATCCCTGGCACTTTATCTCACGTCCATTCATTACCCTGGCATGGGCGTCCCGTCGCATCCTTTATCTAGTCAACAGCAGTTTGATGGTCGGTTCTCATATGGCGGCCGGCACACAGCGCCCCTAGCGGCGTCCGCCGCAGTCCCCGGACTCCCAATCGCCCCTTCCGGTGCTAGAAAACTCATTACATCTTGATGTGCAGTTTTTCGCTCGCTGTTCCAATCATCCGTGTTTTTGTCGTCTCCTTGTGGCAGTGTGTTTTGTTGTCACGATTGATCATATTATATGCCAGAGCCAGTGTCCTGGTTAGCGAGGCCACGAGTCCTGCTTGCCACCCCACCCCCATCTACCACCAGTCCCTCACCCACCAACACCACCAGCCTCCACCAGCAAACTTCGGCCTCCCCCCACCTCCCAGCGCCACCAGCTCTCCACACCCTATCCTGCCCCCGAGCTCCACCAGCCCTCCAGCGCCACCAGCCCCCCACCCCCCCTCCCCCAGCTCCATCCCCCCCCCCCACCCCCTCCAGCACCACCGGCCGCCAAGAAACCAGTGATAGGGCCTTCGTGGCAATCTTACGAGCATGCGCAATGTTCTGTGCGCGGCGTGGTTTGCGTTTTGTGAATGCACCAAGAGGTATGGGCGGGGGGGGGGGGGCGTCGGGGAGTCACCCGGTATTAATCGGGGGTCTCCCTGCTAGAGAGGCCATCATACAAACCCAGGGGGTGGCGGGTACGTACAATACCACATGGCAGCATAGGGCAGGCCAGCTTATTAATACCATATCCTATATCATTATCATTACTGATGTCCTGTGTGTTTTTGCCACTTTTATTGACATACTGTGGAGTATTGATGTTGTGTGTTGGGTTCTGGTTACAGCGACCCTCGAGACATGTGAGACGGAGGTCTTCAAGGTCGACTGTGACGTCAACCACGTGATCGTGATGTTGGGTGCGCAGTATGGTCGCATGAGGTTCGGGCGCTGTGTCGACAGGGACTACGGCTTCGTGGGGTGCGCCGAGGACGTTCTCCACCTCGCCGATAGGTGGTGCTCCGGGCGGCGGGGCTGCCAGATCCCGGTGCCCAACTCGGCCTTCAAGGGCACCCACCCGTGCCCCAAGGACCTGAAGCCCTACCTGGAGGCCAGCTACCAGTGTGTCCCAGGTGACCGCACAGCCACACCTACGCAGCGGATGGTGGGGGGGGGGGGTTGTTGCGGGTATATTGCTTTGGTTACCGTGATGTGATGTTACCGTCTCTGTTGGTGAGGGGTGAGGGCTGCCCTTACGTCATGTCCCGGTCAGACTTAATGCGTCCGGCAGTGTCGGCCCTGGCATGGTGGGCGCTGGTGATTGTAAGTGTGTGGCGCTGCTTGCTGTGTCGGCCCTGGCATGGTGGGGGCTGGTGATTGTAAGTGTGTGGCGCTGCTTTCCGTCTCGGCCCTGGCATGGTGGGGGCTGGTGATTGTAAGTGTGTGGCGCTGCTTGCTGTGTCGGCCCTGGCATGGTGGGGGCTGGTGATTGTAAGTGTGTGGCGCTGCTTTCCGTCTCGGCCCTGGCATGGTGGGGGCTGGTGATTGTAAGTGTGTGGCGCTGCTTGCAGTGTCGGCCCTGGCATGGTTGGGGCTGGTGATTGTAAGTGTGTGGCGCTGCTTTCAGTCTCGGCCCTTGCATGGTGTTGGCTGGTGATTGTAAGCGTGTGGCGCTGCTTTCAGTGTCGGCCCTGGCATGGTGGAGGCTGGTGATTGTAAGTGTGTGGCGCTGCTTGCAGTGTCGGCCCTGGCATGGTGGGGGCTGGTGATTGTAAGTGTGTGGCGCTGCTTTCAGTCTCGGCCCTTGCATGGTGGGGGCTGGTGATTGTAAGTGTGTGGCGCTGCTTGCAGTGTCGGCCCTGGCATGGTGGGGGCTGGTGATTGTAAGTGTGTGGCGCTGCTTGCAGTGTCGGCCCTGGCATGGTTGGGGCTGGTGATTGTAAGTGTGTGGCGCTGCTTTCAGTCTCGGCCCTTGCATGGTGGGGGCTGGTGATTGTAAGTGTGTGGCGCTGCTTTCAGTGTCGGCCCTGGCATGGTTGGGGCTGGTGATTGTAAGTGTGTGGCGCTGCTTTCAGTCTCGGCCCTTGCATGGTGGGGGCTGGTGATTGTAAGTGTGTGGCGCTGCTTGCAGTGTCGGCCCTGGCATGGTGGGGGCTGGTGATTGTAAGTGTGTGGCGCTGCTTGCAGTGTCGGCCCTGGCATGGTTGGGGCTGGTGATTGTAAGTGTGTGGCGCTGCTTTCAGTCTCGGCCCTTGCATGGTGTTGGCTGGTGATTGTAAGTGTGTGGCGCTGCTTTCAGTGACGGCCCTGGCATGGTGGAGGCTGGTGATTGTAAGTGTGTGGCGCTGCTTGCAGTGTCGGCCCTGGCATGGTGGGGGCTGGTGATTGTAAGTGTGTGGCGCTGCTTTCAGTCTCGGCCCTTGCATGGTGGGGGCTGGTGATTGTAAGTGTGTGGCGCTGCTTGCAGTGTCGGCCCTGGCATGGTGGGGGCTGGTGATTGTAAGTGTGTGGCGCTGCTTGCAGTGTCGGCCCTGGCATGGTTGGGGCTGGTGATTGTAAGTGTGTGGCGCTGCTTTCAGTCTCGGCCCTTGCATGGTGGGGGCTGGTGATTGTAAGTGTGTGGCGCTGCTTTCAGTGTCGGCCCTTGCATGGTGGGGGCTGGTGATTGTAAGTGTGTGGCGCTGCTTGCAGTGTCGGCCCTGGCATGGTGGGGGCTGGTGATTGTAAGTGTGTGGCGCTGCTTTCAGTCTCGGCCCTTGCATGGTGGGGGCTGGTGATTGTAAGTGTGTGGCGCTGCTTGCAGTGTCGGCCCTGGCATGGTGGGGGCTGGTGATTGTAAGTGTGTGGCGCTGCTTGCAGTGTCGGCCCTGGCATGGTTGGGGCTGGTGATTGTAAGTGTGTGGCGCTGCTTTCAGTCTCGGCCCTTGCATGGTGGGGGCTGGTGATTGTAAGTGTGTGGCGCTGCTTTCAGTGTCGGCCCTGGCATGGTTGGGGCTGGTGATTGTAAGTGTGTGGCGCTGCTTTCAGTCTCGGCCCTTGCATGGTGGGGGCTGGTGATTGTAAGTGTGTGGCGCTGCTTGCAGTGTCGGCCCTGGCATGGTGGGGGCTGGTGATTGTAAGTGTGTGGCGCTGCTTGCAGTGTCGGCCCTGGCATGGTTGGGGCTGGTGATTGTAAGTGTGTGGCGCTGCTTTCAGTCTCGGCCCTTGCATGGTGGGGGCTGGTGATTGTATGTGTGTGGCGCTGCTTTCAGTGTCGGCCCTGGCATGGTTGGGGCTGGTGATTGTAAGTGTGTGGCGCTGCTTTCAGTCTCGGCCCTTGCATGGTGGGGGCTGGTGATTTTTAGTGTGTGGCGCTGCTTGCTGGGTCGGCCCTGGCATGGTGGGGGCTGGTGATTGTAAGTGTGTGGCGCTGCTTTCAGTCTCGGCCCTTGCATGGTGGGGGCTGGTGACTGTAAGTGTGTGGCGCTGCTTGCAGTGTCGGCCCTGGCATGGTGGGGGCTGGTGATTGTGAGTGTGTGGCGCTGCTTGCCGTGTCGGCCCTGGCATGGTGGGGGCTGGTGATTGTAAGTGTGTGGCGCTGCTTTCAGTCTCGGCCCTGGCATGGTGGGGGCTGGTGATTGTAAGTGTGTGGCGCTGCTTTCCGTCTCGGCCCTAGCATTATGGGGGCTGGTGATTGTAAGTGTGTGGCGCTGCTTGCAGTGTCGGCCCTGGCATGGTGGGGGCTGGTGATTGTAAGTGTGTGGCGCTGCTTTCAGTCTCGGCCCTTGCATGGTGGGGGCTGGTGATTGTAAGTGTGTGGCGCTGCTTGCAGTGTCGGCCCTGGCATGGTGGGGGCTGGTGATTGTAAGTGTGTGGCGCTGCTTGCAGTGTCGGCCCTGGCATGGTTGGGGCTGGTGATTGTAAGTGTGTGGCGCTGCTTTCAGTCTCGGCCCTTGCATGGTGGGGGCTGGTGATTGTAAGTGTGTGGCGCTGCTTGCAGTGTCGGCCCTGGCATGGTTGGGGCTGGTGATTGTAAGTGTGTGGCGCTGCTTTCAGTCTCGGCCCTTGCATGGTGGGGACTGGTGATTGTAAGTGTGTGGCGCTGCTTGCAGTGTCGGCCCTGGCATGGTGGGGGCTGGTGATTGTAAGTGTGTGGCGCTGCTTGCAGTGTCGGCCCTTGCATGGTGGGGGCTGGTGATTGTAAGTGTGTGGCGCTGCTTTCAGTGTCGGCCCTTGCATGGTGGGGGCTGGTGACTGTAAGTGTGTGGCGCTGCTTTCAGTGTCGGCCCTGGCATGGTTGGGGCTGGTGATTGTAAGTGTGTGGCGCTGCTGGCTGTGTCGGCCCTGGCATGGTGGGGGCTGGTGATTGTAAGTGTGTGGCGCTGCTTGCAGTGTCGGCCCTGGCATGGTGGGGGCTGGTGATTGTAAGTGTGTGGCGCTGCTGGCTGTGTCGGCCCTGGCATGGTGGGGGCTGGTGCTTGTAAGTGTGTGGCGCTGCTTTCAGTCTCGGCCTTGTCACGGTGGGAGCTGGTGATTGTAAGTGTGTGGCGCTGCTTTCAGTGTCGGCCCTGGCATGGTGGGGGCTGGTGATTGTAAGTGTGTGGCGCTGCTTGCAGTGTCGGCCCTTGCATGGTGGGGGCTGGTGATTGTAAGTGTGTGGCGCTGCTTTCAGTGTCGGCCCTGGCATGGTTGGGGCTGGTGATTGTAAGTGTGTGGCGCTGCTTTCAGTCTCGGCCCTTGCATGGTGGGGGCTGGTGATTGTAAGTGTGTGGCGCTGCTTTCAGTGTCGGCCCTGGCATGGTGGGGGCTGGTGATTGTAAGTGTGTGGCGCTGCTTTCCGTCTCGGCCCTTGCATGGTGAGGGCTGGTGATTGTAAGTGTGTGGCGCTGCTTGCAGTGTCGGCCCTGGCATGGTGGGGGCTGGTGATTGTAAGTGTGTGGCGCTGCTTTCAGTGTCTGCCCTGGCATGGTTGGGGCTGGTGATTGTAAGTGCGTGGCGCTGCTTTCAGTCTCGGCCCTTGCATGGTGGGGGCTGGTGATTGTAAGTGTGTGGCGCTGCTTGCAGTGTCGGCCCTGGCATGGTGGGGGCTGGTGATTGTAAGTGTGTGGCGCTGCTTGCAGTGTCGGCCCTGGCATGGTTGGGGCTGGTGATTGTAAGTGTGTGGCGCTGCTTTCAGTCTCGGCCCTTGCATGGTGGGGGCTGGTGATTGTAAGTGTGTGGCGCTGCTTTCAGTGTCGGCCCTGGCATGGTTGGGGCTGGTGATTGTAAGTGTGTGGCGCTGCTTGCCGGGTCGGCCCTGGCATGGTGGGGGCTGGTGATTGTAAGTGTGTGGCGCTGCTTTCAGTCTCGGCCCTTGCATGGTGGGGGCTGGTGATTGTAAGTGTGTGGCGCTGCTTGCAGTGTCGGCCCTGGCATGGTGGGGGCTGGTGATTGTGAGTGTGTGGCGCTGCTTGCTGTGTCGGCCCTGGCATGGTGGGGGCTGGTGATTGTAAGTGTGTGGCGCTGCTTGCAGTGTCGGCCCTGGCATGGTGGGGGCTGGTGATTGTAAGTGTGTGGCGCTGCTTTCCGTCTCGGCCCTTGCATGGTGGGGGCTGGTGATTGTAAGTGTGTGGCGCTGCTTGCAGTGTCGGCCCTGGCATGGTGGGGGCTGGTGATTGTAAGTGTGTGGCGCTGCTTTCCGTCTCGGCCCTTGCATGGTGGGGGCTGGTGATTGTAAGTGTGTGGCGCTGCTTGCAGTGTCGGCCCTGGCATGGTGGGGGCTGGTGATTGTAAGTGTGTGGCGCTGCTTTCCGTCTCGGCCCTTGCATGGTGGGGGCTGGTGATTGTAAGTGTGTGGCGCTGCTTGCAGTGTCGGCCCTGGCATGGTGGGGGCTGGTGATTGTAAGTGTGTGGCGCTGCTTGCAGTGTCGGCCCTGGCATGGTTGGGGCTGGTGATTGTAAGTGTGTGGCGCTGCTTTCAGTCTCGGCCCTTGCATGGTGGGGGCTGGTGATTGTAAGTGTGTGGCGCTGCTTTCAGTGTCGGCCCTGGCATGGTTGGGGCTGGTGGTTGTAAGTGTGTGGCGCTGCTTTCAGTCTCGGCCCTGGCATGGTGGGGGCTGGTGATTGTAAGTGTGTGGCGCTGCTTGCAGTGTCGGCCCTGGCATGGTGGGGGCTGGTGATTGTAAGTGTGTGGCGCTGCTTGCAGTGTCGGCCCTTGCATGGTGGGGGCTGGTGATTGTAAGTGTGTGGCGCTGCTTTCAGTCTCGGCCCTTGCATGGTGGGGGCTGGTGATTGTAAGTGTGTGGCGCTGCTTTCAGTGTCGGCCCTGGCATGGTTGGGGCTGGTGATTGTAAGTGTGTGGCGCTGCTGGCTGTGTCGGCCCTGGCATGGTGGGAGCTGGTGCTTGTAAGTGTGTGGCGCTGCTTTCAGTCTCGGCCTTGTCACGGTGGGAGCTGGTGATTGTAAGTGTGTGGCGCTGCTTTCAGTGTCGGCCCTGGCATGGTGGGGGCTGGTGATTGTAAGTGTGTGGCGCTGCTTGCAGTGTCGGCCCTTGCATGGTGGGGGCTGGTGATTGTAAGTGTGTGGCGCTGCTTGCAGTGTCGGCCCTGGCATGGTGGGGGCTGGTGATTGTAAGTGTGTGGCGCTGCTTTCAGTCTCGGCCCTTGCATGGTGGGGGCTGGTGATTGTAAGTGTGTGGCGCTGCTTGCAGTGTCGGCCCTGGCATGGTGGGGGCTGGTGATTGTAAGTGTGTGGCGCTGCTTGCAGTGTCGGCCCTGGCATGGTTGGGGCTGGTGATTGTAAGTGTGTGGCGCTGCTTTCAGTCTCGGCCCTTGCATGGTGGGGGCTGGTGATTGTAAGTGTGTGGCGCTGCTTTCAGTGTCGGCCCTGGCATGGTTGGGGCTGGTGATTGTAAGTGTGTGGCGCTGCTTTCAGTCTCGGCCCTGGCATGGTGGGGGCTGGTGATTGTAAGTGTGTGGCGCTGCTTGCAGTGTCGGCCCTGGCATGGTGGGGGCTGGTGATTGTAAGTGTGTGGCGCTGCTTGCAGTGTCGGCCCTTGCATGGTGGGGGCTGGTGATTGTAAGTGTGTGGCGCTGCTTTCAGTCTCGGCCCTTGCATGGTGGGGGCTGGTGATTGTAAGTGTGTGGCGCTGCTTTCAGTGTCGGCCCTGGCATGGTTGGGGCTGGTGATTGTAAGTGTGTGGCGCTGCTGGCTGTGTCGGCCCTGGCATGGTGGGGGCTGGTGCTTGTAAGTGTGTGGCGCTGCTTTCAGTCTCGGCCTTGTCACGGTGGGAGCTGGTGATTGTAAGTGTGTGGCGCTGCTTTCAGTGTCGGCCCTGGCATGGTGGGGGCTGGTGATTGTAAGTGTGTGGCGCTGCTTGCAGTGTCGGCCCTTGCATGGTGGGGGCTGGTGATTGTAAGTGTGTGGCGCTGCTTTCAGTGTCTGCCCTGGCATGGTTGGGGCTGGTGATTGTAAGTGTGTGGCGCTGCTTTCAGTGTCGGCCCTTGCATGGTTGGGGCTGGTGATTGTAAGTGTGTGGCGCTGCTTTCAGTCTCGGCCCTTTCACGGTGGGGGCTCTTGATTGTAAGTATGTGGCGCTGCTTTCAGTCTCGGCCCTTTCACGGTGGGGGCTGGTGATTGTAAGTGTGTGGCGCTGCTTTCAGTGTCGGCCCTTGCATGGTGGGGGCTGGTGATTGTAAGTGTGTGGCGCTGCTTTCAGCGTCGGCCCTTTCACGGTGGGAGCTGGTGATTGTAAGTGTGTGGCGCTGCTTGCAGTGTCGGCCCTGGCATGGTGGGGGATGGTGATTGTAAGTGTGGCGCTGCTTGCTGTGTCGGCCCTTGCATGGTGGGGGCTGGTGATTGTAAGTGTGTGGCGCTACTTGCTGTGTCGGCCCTGGCATGGTGGGGGCTGGTGATTGTAAGTGTGTGGCGCTGCTTTCAGTCTCGGCCCTTGCATGGTGGGGGCTGGTGATTGTAAGTGTGTGGCGCTGCGTGCAGTGTCGGCCCTGGCATGGTGGGGGCTGGTGATTGTAAGTGTGTGGCGCTGCTTGCAGCGTCGGCCCTGGCATGGTGGGGGCTGGTGATTGTAAGTGTGTGGCGCTGCTTGCAGTGTCGTCCCTGGCATGGTTGGGGCTGGTGATTGTAAGTGTGTGGCGCTGCTTTCAGTCTCGGCCCTTGCATGGTGGGGGCTGGTGATTGTAAGTGTGTGGCGCTGCTTTCAGTCTCGGCCCTGGCATGGTTGGGGCTGGTGATTGTAAGTGTGTGGCGCTGCTTTCAGTCTCGGCCCTTGCATGGTGGGGGCTAGTGATTGTAAGTGTGTGGCGCTGCTTGCAGTGTCGGCCCTGGCATGGTGGGGGCTGGTGATTGTGAGTGTGTGGCGCTGCTTGCTGTGTCGGCCCTGGCATGGTGGGGGCTGGTGATTGTAAGTGTGTGGCGCTGCTTTCAGTCTCGGCCCTTTCACGGTGGGGGCTCTTGATTGTAAGTATGTGGCGCTGCTTTCAGTCTCGGCCCTTTCACGGTGGGGGCTGGTGATTGTAAGTGTGTGGCGCTGCTTGCAGTGTCGGCCCTTGCATGGTGGGGGCTGGTGATTGTAAGTGTGTGGCGCTACTTGCTGTGTCGGCCCTGGCATTGTGGGGGCTGGTGATTGTAAGTGTGTGGCGCTGCTTTCAGTCTCGGCCCTTGCATGGTGGGGGCCGGTGATTGTAAGTGTGTGGCGCTGCTTGCAGTGTCGGCCCTGGCATGGTGGGGGCTGGTGATTGTAAGTGGGTGGCGCTGCTTTCAGTCTCGGCCCTTGCATGGTGGGGGCTGGTGATTGTAAGTGTGTGGCGCTGCTTGCAGCGTCGGCCCTGGCATGGTGGGGGCTGGTGATTGTAAGTGTGTGGCGCTGCTTGCAGTGTCGGCCCTGGCATGGTTGGGGCTGGTGATTGTAAGTGTGTGGCGCTGCTTTCAGTCTCGGCCCTTGCATGGTGGGGGCTGGTGATTGTAAGTGTGTGGCGCTGCTTGCTGTGTCGGCCCTGGCATGGTGGGGGCTGGTGATTGTAAGTGTGTGGCGCTGCTTTCAGTCTCGGCCTTGTCACGGTGGGAGCTGGTGATTGTAAGTGTGTGGCGCTGCTTGCTGTGTCGGCCCTGGCATGGTGGGCGCTGGTGATTGTAAGTGTGTGGCGCTGCTTGCAGTGTCGGCCCTTGCATGGCGGGGGCTGGTGATTGTAAGTGTGTGGCGCTGCTTTCAGTATCGGCCCTTTCACGGTTGGGGCTGGTGATTGTAAGTGTGTGGCGCTGCTTTCAGTGTCGGCCCTTGCATGGTGGGGGCTGTTGATTGTAAGTATGTGGCGCTGCTTTCAGTGTCGGCCCTTGCATGGTGGGGGCTGGTGATTGTAAGTGTGTGGCGCTGCTTTCAGCGTCGGCCCTTTTACGGTGGGAGCTGGTGATTGTAATTGTGTGGCGCTGCTTTCAGTCTCGACCCTTTCACGGTGGGGGCTGGTGATTGTTAGTGTGTGGCGCTGCTTTCAGTGTCGGCCCTTGCATGGTGCGGGCTGGTGATTGTAAGTGTGTGGCGCTGCTTGCAGTGTCGGCCCTTTCACGGTGGGAGCTGGTGATTGTAAGTGTGTGGCGCTGCTTTCAGTGGAGACCGCCGAAGCGCAACACTGCGAGATGTCCAGCTTCATTCTCCCCAGCGCCACCGTCGGCTACCTCTCCAGTCTGGTCACCATGGAGACCGGCAAGGGGTCCGAGCGCTGCCCCTGGATCATCCAGGCCCGCCACGGTCAGCGGGTCAACGTCACCCTGCTGGACTTCGCCCGCTCCCCCGCCGCCCAGGACAACCAAGTCCCGGACGGACACGGCGTCTGCAAAGTGTACGCCCTCCTCAACGAGATCAGGGGCGAGAGCAGCGACGAGAGTTCTCCGGAGAGGTCGCTGTCGGTGTGCAGCAGTAAGAACCGGACGCGCCACGTGTACGTGTCTGGGGGCCACGGGCTGGAGGTGCGCATAATGGGGCCCGGCGACAAGGGCCGCGCCGCCGAGCTCACCGACCACTTCCTCATCAAGTACCAAGGTGAGCCCTGTGACGTCATCGCACGCCCGCACCCGCCGCCACCAGGGGACGCTACGCCTACTTGTCAATCATCTCCTATCACGTGCTAATGTAAGGGAGAGTAGTTGTTAGCAACACAGTATAATGGTTTTTCTAACCAGAACTAACAGGAGCATTATGCAGTGTCTGTAGACGAGATCTCATTGTGTTCCAGTATTTGGATGTCCTGACCCAGACATTCCGCTGAACACGTGGCTGGAGCGAGAGCGAGACGTGGCCGTGGTGCGTTGCTCGGCGACGGGCCAGAAGTGGCGCCTGGTGTGTAACGGCTCTCACTGGCAAGGCGACTTCGGGAACTGCACAGATGGTGAGACCGTCAACACGGCCATGCGCCAGCGCCACCTATCAGAGACTGTTTACCATAGCCTCCCGCGTTGTCGTGGTACAAAGCAGTGGGGCTGGGAACAGACAGGTTGGCGAGGGTGACACAAGGGGCCCTCGTCCTGCTTCAGGCCGCCCTGACCATGGGGTCAGGGAGGGGGTCCATGGGGTCAGGGAGGGGGACCATGGGGTCAGGGAGGGGCTCCATGGGGTCAGGGAGGGGGTCCATGGGGTCAGGAAGGGGGACAATGGGGTCAGGGAGGGGGTCCATGGGGTCAGGGAGGGGGACCATGGGGTCAGGGAGGGGGACCATGGGGTCAGGGAGGGGGACCATGGGGTCAGGGAGGGGGACCATGGGGTCAGGGAGGGGGTCCATAGGGGCAGGGAGGGGGTCCATGGGGTCAGGGAGGGGGTCCATGGGGTCAGGGAGGGGGACCATGGGGTCAGGGAGGGGCTCCATGGGGTCAGGGAGGGGGTCCATGGGGTCAGGAAGGGGGACAATGGGGTCAGGGAGGGGGTCCATGGGGTCAGGGAGGGGGACCATGGGGTCAGGGAGGGGGACCATGGGGTCAGGGAGGGGGACCATGGGGTCAGGGAGGGGGACCATGGGGTCAGGGAGGGGGTCCATAGGGGCAGGGAGGGGGTCCATGGGGTCAGGGAGGGGGTCCATGGGGTCAGGGAGGGGGTCCATGCACAGGGAGGGGGCCGTGTGTGTAGGGCGGGAGCCGTGTGGGTAGGGAGGGGGCCGTGTGGGTAGGGCGGGAGCCGTGTGGGTAGGGAGGGGGCCGTGTGGGTAGGGAGGGGGCCGTGTGCGTAGGGCGGGGGCCGTGTGGGTAGGGAAGGGGCCGTGTGGAAAGGGAGGGGGCCGTGTGTGTAGGGCGGGGGCACTGTGGGTAGGGAGGGAGCCGCGTGGGTAGGGCGGGGGAGGGGTGGGTAGGGAGGGGGCCGTGTGTGTAGGGCGGGGGCCGTGTGGGTAGGGAGGGGGCCGTGTGGGTAGGGCGGGGGCCGTGTGGGTAGGGAGGGGGCCGTGTGGGTAGGGAGGGGGCCGTGTGGGTAGGGAGGGGGCCGTGTGCGTAGGGCGGGGGCCGTGTGGGTAGGGAAGGGGCCGTGCGGAAAGGGAGGGGGCCGTGTGTGTAGGGCGGGGGCCGTGTGGGTAGGGAGGGAGCCGCGTGGGTAGGGCGGGGGAGGGGTGGGTAGGGAGGGGGCCGTGTGTGTAGGGCGGGGGCCGTGTGGGTAGGGAGGGGGCCGTGTGGGTAGGGCGGGGGCCGTGTGGGTAGGGAGGGGGCCGTGTGGGTAGGGCGGGGGCCGTGTGGGTAGGGAGGGGGCCGTGTGGGTAGGGAGGGGGCCGTGTGGGTAGGGAGGGGGCCGTGTGCGTAGGGCGGGGGCCGTGTGGGTAGGGAAGGGGCCGTGTGGAAAGGGAGGGGGCCGTGTGTGTAGGGCGGGGGCCGTGTGGGTAGGGAGGGAGCCGCGTGGGTAGGGCGGGGGAGGGGTGGGTAGGGAGGGGGCCGTGTGTGTAGGGCGGGGGCCGTGTGGGTAGGGAGGGGGCCGTGTGGGTAGGGCGGGGGCCGTGCGGGTAGGGAGGGGGCCGTGTGGGTAGGGCGGGGACCGTGTGGGTAGGGAGGGGGCCGTGTGGGTAGGGAGGGGGCCGTGTGTTTAGGGCGGGGTCCGTGTGGGTGGGGAGGGGTCCGTGTGGGTAGGGCGGGGACCGTGTGTGTAGGGCGGGGGCCGTGTGTGTAGGGCGGAGACCGTATGGGTAGGGCGGGGGCCGCGTGGGTAGGGAGGGGGCCGTGAGTGTAGGGCGGGGGCCGTGTGGGTAGGGCGGGGGCCGTGTGGGTAGGGAGGGAGCCGCGTGGGTAGGGAGGGGGCCGTGTGGAAAGGGAGGGGGCCGTGTGTGTAGGGCGGCGGCCGTGTGGGTAGGGCGGGGGCCGTGTGGGTAGGGAGGGAGCCGCGTGGGTAGGGCGGGGGAGGGGTGGGTAGGGAGGGGGCCGTGTGTGTAGGGCGGGGGCCGTGTGGGTAGGGAGGGGGCCGTGTGGGTAGGGCGGGGGCCGTGTGGGTAGGGAGGGGGCCGTGTGGGTAGGGCGGCGGCCGTGTGGGTAGGGCGGGGGCCGTGTGGGTAGGGAGGGGGCCGTGTGGGTAGGGTGGGGGCCGTGTGGGTAGGGAGGGGGCCGTGTGGGTAGGGAGGGGGCCGTGTGTGTAGGGCGGGGGCCGTGTGTTTAGGGCGGGGGCCGTGTGGGTGGGCAGGGGTCCGTGTGGGTAGGGCGGGCACCGTGTGGGTAGGGCGGGGGCCGTGTGGGTAGGGAGGGGTCCGTGTGGGTAGGGAGGGGTCCGTGTGGGTAGGGCGGCGGCCGTGTGTGTAGGGCGGGGACCGTGTGGGTAGGGCGGGGGCCGAGTGTGTAGGGCTGGGGCCGTGTGGGTAGGAAGGGGTCCGTGTGGGTAAGGCGGCGGCCGTGTGTGTAGGGAGGGGGCCGTGTGGGTAGGGCGGGGGCCGTGCGTGTAGGGCGGGGACCATGTGGGTAGGGCGCGGTCCGTGTGGGTAGGGAGGGGGCCGTGTGGGTAGGGCGGCGGCCGTGTGGGTAGGGCGGGGCCGTGTGGGTAGGGAGGGGGCCGTGTGGGTAGGGAGGGGGCCGTTTGTGTAGGGCGGGGGCCGTGTGTTTAGGGCGGGGTCCGTGTGGGTGGGGAGGGGTCCGTGTGGGTAGGGCGGGTACCGTGTGGGTAGGGCGGGGGCCGTGTGGGTAGGGAGGGGTCCGTGTGGGTAGGGAGGGGTCCGTGTGGGTAGGGCGGCGGCCGTGTGTGTAAGGCGGGGACCGTGTGGGTAGGGCGGGGGCCGTGTGTGTAGGGCTGGGGCCGTGTGGGTAGGGAGGGGTCCGTGTGGGTAGGGAGGGGGCCGTGAGTGTAGGGCGGGGGCCGTGTGTGTAGGCCGGGGGCCGTGTGGGTAGGGAGGGGGCCGTGTGGAAAGGGAGGGGGCCGTGTGTGTAGGGCGGCGGCCGTGTGGGTAGGGCGGAGGCCGTGTGGGTAGGGAGGGAGCCGCGTGGGTAGGGCGGGGGAGGGGTGGGTAGGGAGGGGGCCGTGTGTGTAGGGCGGGGGCCGTGTGGGTAGGGAGGGGGCCGTGTGGGTAGGGCGGGGGCCGTGTGGGTAGGGAGGGGGCCGTGTGGGTAGGGCGGCGGCCGTGTGGGTAGGGCGGGGGCCGTGTGGGTAGGGAGGGGGCCGTGTGGGTAGGGAGGGGGCCGTGTGTGTAGGGCGGGGGCCGTGTGTTTAGGGCGGGGTCCGTGTGGGTGGGCAGGGGTCCGTGTGGGTAGGGCGGGGACCGTGTGGGTAGGGCGGGGGCCGTGTGGGTAGGGAGGGGTCCGTGTGGGTAGGGAGGGGTCCGTGTGGGTAGGGCGGCGGCCGTGTGTGTAGGGCGGGACCGTGTGGGTAGGGCGGGGGCCGTGTGTGTAGGGCTGGGGCCGTGTGGGTAGGGAGGGGTCCGTGTGGGTAAGGCGGCGGCCGTGTGTGTATGGAGGGGGCCGTGTGGGTAGGGCGGGGGCCGTGTGTGTAGGGCGGGGACCATGTGGGTAGGGCGGGGTCCGTGTGGGTAGGGCGGGGGCCGTGTGTGTAGGGCGGAGGCCGTGTGGGTAGGGAGGGGTCCGTGTGGGTAGGGCGGCGGCCGTGTGTGTAGGGCGGGGGCCGTGTGTGTAGGGCGGGGGCCGTGTGTGTAGGGAGGGGGCCGTGTGTGTAGGGAGGGGGCCGTGGGGGTAGGGCAGGGGCCGTGTGGGTAGGGAGGGGGCCGTGTGTGTAGGGCGGGGCCCGTGTGTGTAGGGCGGGGGCCGTGTGGGTAGGGCGGGGGCCGTGTGTGTAGTGAGGGGGCCGTGTGGGTAGGGCGGGGGCCGTGTGGGTAGGGAGGGGGCCGTGTGTGTACGGCGGGGGCCGTGTGGGTAGGGCGGGGGCCGTGTGGGTAGGGCCGGGGCCGTGTGTGTAGGGAGGGGGCCGTGTGGGTAGGGCGGGGGCCGTGTGTGTAGGGAGGGGGCTGTGTGTGTAGGGCAGGGGCCGTGTGAGTAGGGGAGGGGTCGTGTATGCAGGGCGGGGGCCGTGGGGGTAGGGCAGGGGCCGTGTGGGTAGGGAGGGGGCCGTGTGTGTAGGGCGGGGCCCGTGTGTGTAGGGCGGGGGCCGTGTGGGTAGGGCGGGGGCCGTGTGTTTAGGGCGGGGTCCGTGTGGGTGGGAAGGGGGCCGTGTGGGTAGGGCGGGGGCCGTGTGTGTAGGGCGGGGACCGTGTGGGTAGGGAGGGGTCCGTGTGGGTAGGGCGGCGGCCGTGTGTGTAGGGAGGGGGCCGTGTGAGTAGGGCGGGGGCCGTGTGGGTAGGGCGGGGGCCGTGTGGGTAGGGAGGGGGCCGTGTGGGTAGGGAGGGGGGCCTTGTGGGTAGGGCGGGGGCCGTGTGGGTAGGGCGGGGCCGTGTGGGTAGGGAGGGGTCCGTGTGGGGGGGAAGGGGGCCGTGTGGGTAGGGCGGGGGCCGTGTGTGTAGGCCGGGGACCGTGTGGGTAGGGCGGGGGCCGTGTGGGTAGGGCGGGGGCCGTGTGGGTAGGGAGGGGTCCGTGTGGGTAAGGCGGCGGCCGTGTGTGTAGGGAGGGGGCCGTGTGAGTAGGGCGGGGGCCGTGTGGGTAGGGCGGGGGCCGTGTGGGTAGGGAGGGGGCCGTGTGGGTAGGGAGGGGGGCCTTGTGGGTAGGGCGGGGGCCGTGTGGGTAGGGAGGGGGCCGTGTGGGTTGGGAGGGGGCCGCGTGGGTAGGGAGGGGGACTTGTGGGTAGGGAGGTGGTCGGGTGGGTAGGGTGGGGGCCGTGTGGGTTGGGCAGGGGCCGTGTGTGTAGAGAGGGGGCCGTGTGGATAGGGAGGGGGCCGTGTGTGTAGGGCGGGGGCCGTGTGTGCAGGGCGGGGGCCGTGTGTGTAGGGCGGGGGCCGTGTGGGTAGGGAGGGGGCCGTGTGTGTAGGGCGGGGGCCGTGTATGTAGGGCGGGGGCCGTGTGGGTAGGGAGGAGGCCGTGTTGGTAGGGAGGGGGCCGTGTGGGTAGAGCCGGGGCTGTGTGGGTAGGAGGGGGCGGTGTGGTTAGGGACGGGTCAGTGTGGGTAAGGCGGCGGTCGTGTGTGTAGGGCGGGGGCCGTGTGGGCAGGGAAGGGGCCGTGTGTGTAGGGCGGGGGCCGTGTGTGTAGGGTGGGGGCCGTGTGTGTAAGGCAGGGGCCGTGTGTGTAGGGAGGGGGCCGTGTGGGTAAGGAGGGGGCCGTGTGTGTAGGGCGGGGGCCGTGTGGGTAGGGCGGGGGCCGTGTGGGTAGGGAGGGGGCCGTGTGGGTAGGGCGGGGGCCGTGTGGGTAGGGAGGGGGCCGTGTGGGTAGGGAGGGAGCCGTGTGGGTAGGGAGGGGGCCGTGTGTGTAGGGCGGGGGCCGTGTGGGTAGGGCGGGGGCCGTGTGGGTAGGGAGGGAGCCGTGTGGGTAGGGCGGGGGCCGTGTGGGTAGGGAGGGGGCCGTGTGTGTAGGGCGGGGGCCGTGTGGGTAGGGAGAGGGCCGTGTGGGTAGGCCGGGGGCCGTGTGGGTAGGGAGGGGGCCGTGTGGGTAGGGCGGTGGCCGTGTGTTTAGGGCGGGGACCGTGTGGGTAGGGAGGGGGCCGTGTGGGTAGGGCGGGGGCCGTGTGAGTAGGGAGGGGGCCGTGTGGGTAGGAAAGGGGCCGTGTGGGTAGGGCGGGGGCCGTTTGTGTAGGGCGGGGCCCGTGTGTGTAGGTAGCGGGCCGGGTGGGTAGGGCGGGGGCCGTGTGTGTAAGGAGGGGGCCGTGTGGGTAGAGAGGGGGCTGTGTGGGTAAGGCGGGGGCCGTGTGTGTAGGGAGGGGGCCGTGTGGGTAGGGCGGGGGCCGTGTGTGTAGGGCGGGGGCCGTGTGTGAAGGGCGGGGGCCTTAGGAGTAGGGAGGGAGCCGTGTGGGTAGGGAGGGAGCCGTGTGGGTAGGGCGGGGGCCGTGTGTGTAGGGAGGGAGCCGTGTGGGTAGGGCGGGGGCCGTGTGTGTAGGGAGGGGGCCGTGTGTGTAGGGCGGTGGCCGTGTGGGTAGGGAGGGGGCCGTGTGGGTAGAGCGGGGTCCGTGTGGGTAGGGAGGGGGCCGTGTGGGTAGGGCGGGGGCCGTGTGGTTAGGTAGGGAGCCGTGTGGGTAGGGCGGGGGCCGTGTGGGTAGGGAGGGGGCCGTGTGGGTAGGGCTGGGGCCGTGTGGGTAGGGCGGGGGCCGTGTGGGTAGGGAGGGGGCCGTGTGGGTAGGGCGGGGGCCGTGTGGGTAGGGAGGGAGCCGTGTGGGTAGGGAGGGAGCCGTGTGGGTAGGGCGGGGGCCGTGTGTGTAGGGAGGGAGCCGTGTGGGTAGGGCGGGGGCCGTGTGTGTAGGGAGGGGGCCGTGTGTGTAGGGCGGTGGCCGTGTGGGTAGGGAGGGGGCCGTGTGGGTAGAGCGGGGGCCGTGTGGGTAGGGAGGGGGCCGTGTGGGTAGGGCGGGGGCCGTGTGGTTATGTAGGGAGCCGTGTGGGTAGGGCGGGGGCCGTGTGGGTAGGGAGGGGGCCGTGTGGGTAGGGCTGGGGCCGTGTGGGTAGGGCGGGGGCCGTGTGGGTAGGGAGGGGGCCGTGTGGGTAGGGCGGGGGCCGTGTGGGTAGGGCGGGGGCCGTGTGGGTAGGGCGGGCGCCGTGTGGGTAGGGCGGGCGCCGTGTGGGTAGGGCGGGGGCCGTGTAGGTAGGGACGGGGCCATGTCGGTAGGGAGGGGGCCGTGTGGGTAGGGAGGGGGACTTGTGGGTAGGGAGGGGGCCGTGTGGGTAGGGCGGGCGCCGTGTGGGTAGGGCGGGGGCCGTGTAGGTAGGGACGGGGCCATGTCGGTAGGGAGGGGGCCGTGTGGGTAGGGAGGGGGACTTGTGGGTAGGGAGGGGGCCGTGTGGGTAGGGCGGGGGCCGTGTGGGTAGGGCGGGGACCGTGTGGGTAGGGAGGGGGCCGTGTGGGTAGGGCGGGGGCCGTGTGGGTAGGGCGGGGGCCGTGTGGGTAGGGAGGGGGCCGTGTGGGTAGGGAGGGGGCCGTGTGGGTAGGGAGGGGGCCGTGTGGGTAGGGAGGGGGCCGTGTGGGTAGGGAGAGGGCCGTGTGGGTAGGGCGGGGGCCGTGTGGGTAGGGAGGGGGCCGTGTGGGTAGGGAGGGGGCCGTGTAGGTAGGGCGGGGGCCGTGTTGGTAGGGCGGGGGCTGTGTGGGTAGGGAGGGGGCCGTGTGAGTAGGGGGGGGGACTTGTGGGTAGGGAGGGATCCATTGCCTTGTGATATGCGGCTCCACTGGGATACGTCTGAGAGGGTGGGAAGGTTAGGGGGCGAGGAGGGGGAGGGGGGGGGGCCCTAGTAGGAAGGTTCCATTTCCCGGAATTCCACCGGACTACAATTACCTGTAGACAGCTGTTCTGACCGTACCCCGCACCACCCCTCCCCCACGGACCACGGGGCGTCTCCGACCTTAGGACATCGGGGCCTCCGGGGTGCGGGTTGCAGGGTACGGGTTGCAGGGCGGGGTAAGGGGTGTGGCGGGGTGCGGGCTGGTCGGAGCGCTGGCAGGCTGCCCTCGCAGAGACGGCTGTCCTCAAAACTCACATCGATATTTCATCTGCGTCTAAAACGGAACCGGAAGTGAGAGCGAGTGGCGACGCCCGGGGCGCCTTGTACCCCCTACCCTAACCCCCCATCAAACCTCCAGTTCCTACCTACCCCCCTGCCCCAACCCCCCATCAAACCTCTAGCTCCTACCTACCCCCCTCCCCCAAGCCCCCATCCAACCTCTAGCTCCTACCTACCCCACTCCCCCAACCCCCTATCAAACCTTTAGCTCCTACCCATCCCCTCCCCCAACCGCCCATCCAACCTCTAGCTCCTACTTACCCCCTCCCCCAACCCCGCATCAAACCTCTAGCTCCTACCTACCCCCCTCCCCCGAGCCCCCATCCAACCTCTAGCTCCTACCTACCCCCCTCCCCCAAGCGCCCATCAAACCTCTAGCTCCTACCTACCCCCCTCCCCCAACAGCCCATCAAACCTCTAGCTCATACCTACCCCCCTCCCAGAACGGCCCATCCAACCTCTGGCTCCTACCTACCTAGTGAGATACGGCCCAGTCTCTGGCAATGCCCAGTCCCTGACTGTGGTGACAGAGCCCAGTCACTGGCTGTGGTGGCTGTGCCCAGTCCCTGACTGTGGTGACAGAGCCCAGTCCCTGGCTGTGGTGGCAGTGCCCAGTCCCTGGCTGTGGTGGCAGTGCCCAGTCCCTGGCTGTATTGGCAGTGCCCAGTCCCTGACTTTGGTGACAGAGCCCAGTCCCTGGCTGTGGTGGCAGTGCCCAGCCCCTGACTGTGGTGACAGAGCCCAGTCCCTGGCTGTGGTGGCAGTGCCCAGTCCCTGACTGTGGTGACAATGCCCAGTCCCTGAATGTGGTGACAGAGCCCAGTCCCTGGCTGTGGTGGCAGAGCCCAGTCCCTGGCTGTGGTGGCAGTGCCCAGTCCCTGGCTGTGGTGGCAGTGCCCAGTCCCTGAATGTGGTGACAGAGCCCAGTCCCTGAATGTGGTGACAGAGCCCAGTCTCTGGCTGTGGTGGCAGAGCCCAGTCCCTGGCTGTGGTGGCAGTGCCCAGTCCCTGGCTGTGGTGACAATGCCCAGTCCCTGAATGTGGTGACAGAGCCTAGTCCCTGAATGTGGTGACAGAGCCCAGTCTCTGGCTGTGGTGGCAGTGCCCAGTCCCTGACTGTGGTGACAGAGCCCAGTCCCTGGCTGTGGTGACAATGCCCAGTCCCTGAATGTGGTGACAGAGCCCAGTCTCTGGCTGTGGTGGCAGAGCCCAGTCCTTGGCTGTGGTGGCAGTGCCCAGTCCCTGGCTGTGGTGGCAGTGCCCAGTCCCTGACTGGTGGCAGTGCCCAGTCCCTGGATGCGGTGGCAGTGCCCAGTCCCTGGCTGTGGTGACAGTGCCCAGTCCCTGACTGTGGTGACAGAGCCCAGTCTCTGGCTGTAGTGGCAGTGCCCAGTCCCTGACTGTGGTGACAGAGCCCAGTCCCTGGCTGTGGTGACAACGCCCAGTCCCTGAATGTGGTGACAGAGCCCAGTCTCTGGCTGTGGTGGCAGAGCCCAGTCCTTGGCTGTGGTGGCAGTGCCCAGTCCCTGGCTGTGGTGGCAGTGCCCAGTCCCTGACTGTGGTGGCAGTGCCCAGTCCCTGGATGTGGTGGCACTGCCCAGTCCCTGGCTGTGGTGACAGTGCCCAGTCCCTGACTGTGGTGACAGAGCCCAGTCTCTGGCTGTAGTGGCAGTGTCCAGTCCCTGGCTGTGGTTGCAGTGCCCAGTAGCTGGCTGTGGTGACAGTGCCCAGTCCCTGACTGTGGTGGCAGAGCCCAGTCCCTGGCTGTGGTGGCAGAGCCCAGTCCCTGGCTGTGGTGACAGTGCCCAGTCCCTGGCTGTGGTGGCAGTGCCCAGTCCCTGGCTGTGGTGACAGTGCCCAGTCCCTGGCTGTGGTGGCAGTGCCCAGTCCCTGACTGTGGTGGCAGTGCCCAGTCCCTGGCTGTGGTGGCAGTGCCCAGTCTCTGCCTGTGGTGGCAGTGCCCAGTCCCTGGCTGGGGTGACAGTGCCCAGTCCCTGGCTGTGGTGGCAGTGCCCAGTCCCTGGCTGTGGTGACATTGCCCAGTCCCTGGCTGTGGTGACAGTGCCCAGTCCCTGGCTGTGGTGGCAGAGCCCAGTCCCTGGCTGTGGTGACAGTGCCCAGTCCCTGGCTGTGGTGGCAGAGCCCAGTCCCTGGCTGTGGTGACAGTGCCTAGTCCCTGGCTGTGGTGGCAGAGCCCAGTCCCTGGCTGTGGTGGGAGTGCCCAGTCCCTGGCTGTGGTGGTAATCCCCAATGTCTGGCTGTGGTGACAGAGCCCAGTCCCTGGCTGTGGTGGCAGTGCCCAGTCCCAGGCTGTGGTGACAGTGCCCAGTCCCTGACTGTGGTGACAGAGCCCAGTCTCTGACTGTGGTGGCAGTGCCCAGTCCCTGGCTGTGGTGGCAGTACCCAGTCTCTGCCTGTGGTGACAGTGCCCAGTCCCTGGCTGTGGTGACAGTGCCCAGTCCCTGGCTGTGGTGGCAGTGCCCAGTCCCTGGCTGTGGTGGCAGTGCCCAGTCCCTGGCTGTGGTGACAGTGCCCAGTCCCTGGCTGTGGTGGCAGAGCCCAGTCCCTGGCTGTGGTGACAGTGCCCAGTCCCTGGCTGTGGTGGCAGAGCCCAGTCCCTGGCTGTGGTGACAGTGCCCAGTCCCTGGCTGTGGTGGCAGAGCCCAGTCTCTGGCTGTGGTGGCAGTGCCCAGTCCCTGGCTGTGGTGGCAATGCCCAATGTCTGGCTGTAGTGACAGAGCCCAGTCTCTGGCTGTGGTGGCAGTGCCCAGTCCCTGGCTGTGGTGGCAGTGCCCAGTCCCTGACTGTGGTGACAGAGCCCAGTCCCTGGCTGTGGTGGGAGTGCCCAGTCCCTGGCTGTGGTGGCAGTCCCCAGTCCCTGACTGTGGTGACAGAGCCCAGTCCCTGGCTGTGGTGGCAGTGCCCAGTCCCTGGCTGTGGTGGCAGTGCCCAGTCCCTGGCTGTGGTGGCAGTGCCCAGTCCCTGACTGTGGTGGCAGTGCCCAGTCCCTGACTGTGGTGACAGAGCCCAGTCCCTGGCTCTGGTGGCAGTGCCCAGTGTCTGGCTGTGGTGACAGAGCCCAGTCTCTGGCTGTGGTGGCAGTGCCCAGTCCCTGGCTGTGGTGGCAGAGCCCAGTCCCTGGCTGTGGTGACAGTGCCCAGTCCCTGGCTGTGGTGGCAGAGCCCAGTCCCTGGCTGTGGTGACAGAGCCCAGTCCCTGGCTGTGGTGGCAGTGCCCAGTCCCTGACTGTTGTGACACACCCCAGTCTCTGGCTGTGGTGGCAGTGCCCAGTTTCTGACTGTGGTGGGAGTGTCCAGGCCCTGGCTGTGGTGGCAGTGCCCAGTCCCTGACTGTGGTGACAGAGCCCAGTCCCTGGCTGTGGTGGCAGTGCCCAGTCCCTGGCTGTGGTGACAGTGCCCAGTCCCTGGCTGTGGTGGCAGTGCCCAGTCCCTGGCTGTGGTGACAGTGCCCAGTCCCTGACTGTGGTGACAGAGCCCAGTCCCTGGCTGTGGTGGCAGTGCCCAGACCCTGGCTGTGGTGGCAGTCCCCAGTCCCTGACTGTGGTGACAGAGCCCAGTCCCTGGCTGTGGTGGCAGTGCCCAGTCCCTGGCTGTGGTGGCAGTGCCCAGTCCCTGGCTGTGGTGGAAGTGCCCAGTCCCTGACTGTGGGGACAGAGCCCAGTCCCTGGCTGTGGTGGCAGTGCCCAGTCCCTGACTGTGGTGACAGAGCCCAGTCCCTGGCTGTGGTGGCAGTGCCCAGTCCCTGACTGTGGTGACAGAGCCCAGCCCCTGGCTGTGGTGGCAGTGCCCAGTCCCTGGCTGTGGTGGCAGTCCCCAGTCCCTGACTGTGGTGACAGAGCCCAGTCCCTGGCTGTGGTGACAGTGCCCAGTCCCTGACTGTGGTGGCAGTGCCCAGTCCCTGACTGTGGTGACAGAGCCCAGTCCCTGGCTGTGGTGGCAGTGCCCAGTGTCTGGTTGTGGTGACAGAGCCCAGTCTCTGGCTGTGGTGGCAGTGCCCAGTCCCTGGCTGTGGTGGCAGTGCCCAGTCCCTGGCTGTGGTGGCAGTGCCCAGTCCCTGGCTGTGGTGGCAGTGCCCAGTCCCTGACTGTGGTGACAGAGCCCAGTGTCTGGCTGTGGTGGCAGTGCCCAGTCCCTGACTGTTGTGACAGAGCCCAGTCCCTGGCTGTGGTGGCAGTGCCCAGTCCCTGGCTGTGGTGGCAGTCCCCAGTCCCTGACTGTGGTGACAGAGCCCAGTCCCTGGCTGTGGTGGCAGTGCCCAGTCCCTGGCTGTGGTGGCAGTGCCCAGTCCCTGACTGTTGTGACAGAACCCAGTCTCTGGCTGTGGTGGCAGTGCCCAGTTTCTGACTGTGGTGGCAGTGCCCAGGCCCTGGCTGTGGTGGCAGTGCCCAGTCCCTGGCTGTGGTGACAGTGCCCAGTCCCTGGCTGTGGTGACAGTGCCCAGTCCCTGGCTGTGGTGGCAGACCCCAGTCCCTGGCTGTGGTGACAGTGCCCAGTCCCTGGCTCTGGTGGCAGAGCCCAGTCCCTGGCTGTGGTGACAGTGCCCAGTCCCTGGCTGTGGTGGCAGAGCCCAGTCCCTGGCTGTGGTGGCAGTGCCCAGTCCCTGGCTGTGGTGGCAATGCCCAATGTCTGGCTGTGGTGACAGAGCCCAGTCTCTGGCTGTGGTGGCAGTGCCCAATCCCTGGCTGTGGTGGCAGTGCCCAGTCCCTGACTGTTGTGACAGAGCCCAGTCTCTGGCTGTGGTGGCAGTGCCCAGTTTCTGACTGTGGTGGCAGTGCCCAGGCCCTGGCTGTGGTGGCAGTGCCCAGTCCCTGGCTGTGGTGGCAGTGCCCAGTCCCTGACTGTGGTGACAGAGCCCAGTCCCTGGCTGTGGTGGCAGTGCCCAGTCCCTGGCTGTGGTGGCAGTCCCCAGTCCCTGACTGTGGTGACAGAGCCCAGTCCCTGGCTGTGGTGGCAGTGCCCAGTCCCTGGCTGTGGTGGCAGTGCCCAGTCCCTGACTGTGGTGGCAGTGCCCAGTCCCTGACTGTGGTGACAGAGCCCAGTCCCTGGCTGTGGTGGCAGTGCCCAGTGTCTGGCTGTGGTGCCAGAGCCCAGTCTCTGGCTGTGGTGGCAGTGCCCAGTCCCTGGCTGTGGTGGCAGTGCCCAGTCCCTGGCTGTGGTGGCAGTGCCCAGTCCCTGGCTGTGGTGGCAGTGCCCAGTCCCTGGCTGTGGTGACAGAGCCCAGTGTCTGGCTGTGGTGGCAGTGCCCAGTCCCTGACTGTTGTGACAGAGCTCAGTCCCTGGCTGTGGTGGCAGTGCCCAGTCCCTGGCTGTGGTGGCAGTCCCCAGTCCCTGACTGTGGTGACAGAGCCCAGTCCCTGGCTGTGGTGGCAGTGCCCAGTCCCTGGCTGTGGTGGCAGTGCCCAGTCCCTGACTGTTGTGACAGAACCCAGTCTCTGGCTGTGGTGGCAGTGCCCAGTTTCTGACTGTGGTGGCAGTGCCCAGGCCCTGGCTGTGGTGGCAGTGCCCAGTCCCTGGCTGTGGTGACAGTGCCCAGTCCCTGGCTGTGGTGACAGTGCCCAGTCCCTGGCTGTGGTGGCAGACCCCAGTCCCTGGCTGTGGTGACAGTGCCCAGTCCCTGGCTCTGGTGGCAGAGCCCAGTCCCTGGCTGTGGTGACAGTGCCCAGTCCCTGGCTGTGGTGGCAGAGCCCAGTCCCTGGCTGTGGTGGCAGTGCCCAGTCCCTGGCTGTGGTGGCAGTGCCCAGTCCCTGACTGTGGTGACAGAGCCCAGTGTCTGGCTGTGGTGGCAGTGCCCAGTCCCTGACTGTTGTGACAGAGCCCAGTCCCTGGCTGTGGTGGCAGTGCCCAGTCCCTGGCTGTGGTGGCAGTCCCCAGTCCCTGACTGTGGTGACAGAGCCCAGTCCCTGGCTGTGGTGGCAGTGCCCAGTCCCTGGCTGTGGTGGCAGTGCCCAGTCCCTGACTGTTGTGACAGAACCCAGTCTCTGGCTGTGGTGGCAGTGCCCAGTTTCTGACTGTGGTGGCAGTGCCCAGGCCCTGGCTGTGGTGGCAGTGCCCAGTCCCTGGCTGTGGTGACAGTGCCCAGTCCCTGGCTGTGGTGGCAGACCCCAGTCCCTGGCTGTGGTGACAGTGCCCAGTCCCTGGCTCTGGTGGCAGAGCCCAGTCCCTGGCTGTGGTGACAGTGCCCAGTCCCTGGCTGTGGTGGCAGAGCCCAGTCCCTGGCTGTGGTGGCAGTGCCCAGTCCCTGGCTGTGGTGGCAATGCCCAATGTCTGGCTGTGGTGACAGAGCCCAGTCTCTGGCTGTGGTGGCAGTGCCCAATCCCTGGCTGTGGTGGCAGTGCCCAGTCCCTGACTGTTGTGACAGAGCCCAGTCTCTGGCTGTGGTGGCAGTGCCCAGTTTCTGACTGTGGTGGCAGTGCCCAGGCCCTGGCTGTGGTGGCAGTGCCCAGTCCCTGGCTGTGGTGGCAGTGCCCAGTCCCTGACTGTGGTGACAGAGCCCAGTCCCTGGCTGTGGTGGCAGTGCCCAGTCCCTGGCTGTGGTGGCAGTCCCCAGTCCCTGACTGTGGTGACAGAGCCCAGTCCCTGGCTGTGGTGGCAGTGCCCAGTCCCTGGCTGTGGTGGCAGTGCCCAGTCCCTGACTGTGGTGGCAGTGCCCAGTCCCTGACTGTGGTGACAGAGCCCAGTCCCTGGCTGTGGTGGCAGTGCCCAGTGTCTGGCTGTGGTGCCAGAGCCCAGTCTCTGGCTGTGGTGGCAGTGCCCAGTCCCTGGCTGTGGTGGCAGTGCCCAGTCCCTGGCTGTGGTGGCAGTGCCCAGTCCCTGGCTGTGGTGGCAGTGCCCAGTCCCTGGCTGTGGTGACAGAGCCCAGTGTCTGGCTGTGGTGGCAGTGCCCAGTCCCTGACTGTTGTGACAGAGCTCAGTCCCTGGCTGTGGTGGCAGTGCCCAGTCCCTGGCTGTGGTGGCAGTCCCCAGTCCCTGACTGTGGTGACAGAGCCCAGTCCCTGGCTGTGGTGGCAGTGCCCAGTCCCTGGCTGTGGTGGCAGTGCCCAGTCCCTGACTGTTGTGACAGAACCCAGTCTCTGGCTGTGGTGGCAGTGCCCAGTTTCTGACTGTGGTGGCAGTGCCCAGGCCCTGGCTGTGGTGGCAGTGCCCAGTCCCTGGCTGTGGTGACAGTGCCCAGTCCCTGGCTGTGGTGACAGTGCCCAGTCCCTGGCTGTGGTGGCAGACCCCAGTCCCTGGCTGTGGTGACAGTGCCCAGTCCCTGGCTCTGGTGGCAGAGCCCAGTCCCTGGCTGTGGTGACAGTGCCCAGTCCCTGGCTGTGGTGGCAGAGCCCAGTCCCTGGCTGTGGTGGCAGTGCCCAGTCCCTGGCTGTGGTGGCAATGCCCAATGTCTGGCTGTGGTGACAGAGCCCAGTCTCTGGCTGTGGTGGCAGTGCCCAGTCCCTGGCTGTGGTGGCAGAGCCCAGTCCTTGGCTGTGGTGACAGTGCCCAGTCCCTGGCTGTGGTGGCAGAGCCCAGTCCCTGGCTGTGGTGACAGAGCCCAGTCCCAGGCTGTGGTGGCAGTGCCCAGTCCTGACTGTTGTGACAGAGCCCAGTCTCTGGCTGTGGTGGCAGTGCCCAGTCCCTGGCTGTGGTGGCAGAGCCCAGTCCCAGGCTGTGGTGGCAGTGCCCAGTCCTGACTGTTGTGACAGAGCCCAGTCTCTGGCTGTGGTGGCAGTGCCCAGTTTCTGACTGTGGTGGCAGTGCCCAGGCCCTGGCTGTGGTGGCAGTGCCCAGTCCCTGACTGTGGTGACAGAGCCCAGTCCCTGGCTGTGGTGGCAGTACCCAGTCCCTGGCTGTGGTGACAGTGCCCAGTCCCTGGCTGTGGTGGCAGTGCCCAGTCCCTGACTGTGGTGACAGAGCCCAGTCCCTGGCTGTGGTGGCAGTGCCCAGTCCCTGGCTGTGGTGGCAGTCCCCAGTCCCTGACTGTGGTGACAGAGCCCAGTCCCTGGCTGTGGTGGCAGTGCCCAGTCCCTGGCTGTGGTGGCAGTGCCCAGTCCCTGACTGTGGTGGCAGTGCCCAGTCCCTGACTGTGGTGACAGAGCCCAGTCCCTGGCTGTGGTGGCAGTGCCCAGTGTCTGGCTGTGGTGACAGAGCCCAGTCTCTGGCTGTGGTGGCAGTGCCCAGTCCCTGGCTGTGGTGGCAGTGCCCAGTCCCTGACTGTGGTGGCAGTGCCCAGTCCCTGACTGTGGTGACAGAGCCCAGTCCCTGGCTGTGGTGGCAGTGCTCAGTGTCTGGCTGTGGTGACAGAGCCCAGTCTCTGGCTGTGGTGGCAGTGCACAGTCCCTGGCTGTGGTGGCAGAGCCCAGTCCCTGGCTGTGGTGACAGTGCCCAGTCCCTGGCTGTGGTGGCAGAGCCCAGTCCCTGGCTGTGGTGACAGAGCCCAGTCCCTGGCTGTGGTGGCAGTGCCCAGTCCCTGACTGTTGTGACAGAGCCCAGTCTCTGGCTGTGGTGGCAGTGCCCAGTTTCTGACTGTGGTGACAGAGCCCAGTCCCTGGCTGTGGTGGCAGTGCCCAGTCTCTGGCTGTGGTGGCAGAGCCCAGTCCCTGGCTGTGGTGGCAGAGCCCAGTCCCTGGCTGTGGTGGCAGTGCCCAGTCCCTGGCTGTGGTGGCAGTGCCCTGTGTCTGGCTGTGGTGGCAGTGCCCAGTCCCTGGCTGTGGTGACAGAGCCCAGTCCCGGGCTGTGGTGACAGTGCCCAGTCCCTGGCTGTGGTGGCAGTGCCCAGTCCCTGGCTGTGGTGACAGAGCCCAGTCCCTGGCTGTGGTGGCAGAGCCCAATCCCTGGCTGTGGTGACAGAGCCCAGTCCCTGGCTGTGGTGGCAGTGCCCAGTCCCTGACTGTGGTGGCAGTGCCCAGTCCCTGACTGTTGTGACAGAGCTCAGTCCCTGGCTGTGGTGGCAGTGCCCAGTCCCTGGCTGTGGTGGCAGTCCCCAGTCCCTGACTGTGGTGACAGAGCCCAGTCCCTGGCTGTGGTGGCAGTGCCCAGTCCCTGGCTGTGGTGGCAGTGCCCAGTCCCTGACTGTTGTGACAGAACCCAGTCTCTGGCTGTGGTGGCAGTGCCCAGTTTCTGACTGTGGTGGCAGTGCCCAGGCCCTGGCTGTGGTGGCAGTGCCCAGTCCCTGGCTGTGGTGACAGTGCCCAGTCCCTGGCTGTGGTGACAGTGCCCAGTCCCTGGCTGTGGTGGCAGACCCCAGTCCCTGGCTGTGGTGACAGTGCCCAGTCCCTGGCTCTGGTGGCAGAGCCCAGTCCCTGGCTGTGGTGACAGTGCCCAGTCCCTGGCTGTGGTGGCAGAGCCCAGTCCCTGGCTGTGGTGGCAGTGCCCAGTCCCTGGCTGTGGTGGCAATGCCCAATGTCTGGCTGTGGTGACAGAGCCCAGTCTCTGGCTGTGGTGGCAGTGCCCAGTCCCTGGCTGTGGTGGCAGAGCCCAGTCCTTGGCTGTGGTGACAGTGCCCAGTCCCTGGCTGTGGTGGCAGAGCCCAGTCCCTGGCTGTGGTGACAGAGCCCAGTCCCAGGCTGTGGTGGCAGTGCCCAGTCCTGACTGTTGTGACAGAGCCCAGTCTCTGGCTGTGGTGGCAGTGCCCAGTCCCTGGCTGTGGTGGCAGAGCCCAGTCCCAGGCTGTGGTGGCAGTGCCCAGTCCTGACTGTTGTGACAGAGCCCAGTCTCTGGCTGTGGTGGCAGTGCCCAGTTTCTGACTGTGGTGGCAGTGCCCAGGCCCTGGCTGTGGTGGCAGTGCCCAGTCCCTGACTGTGGTGACAGAGCCCAGTCCCTGGCTGTGGTGGCAGTACCCAGTCCCTGGCTGTGGTGACAGTGCCCAGTCCCTGGCTGTGGTGGCAGTGCCCAGTCCCTGACTGTGGTGACAGAGCCCAGTCCCTGGCTGTGGTGGCAGTGCCCAGTCCCTGGCTGTGGTGGCAGTCCCCAGTCCCTGACTGTGGTGACAGAGCCCAGTCCCTGGCTGTGGTGGCAGTGCCCAGTCCCTGGCTGTGGTGGCAGTGCCCAGTCCCTGACTGTGGTGGCAGTGCCCAGTCCCTGACTGTGGTGACAGAGCCCAGTCCCTGGCTGTGGTGGCAGTGCCCAGTGTCTGGCTGTGGTGACAGAGCCCAGTCTCTGGCTGTGGTGGCAGTGCCCAGTCCCTGGCTGTGGTGGCAGTGCCCAGTCCCTGGCTGTGGTGGCAGTGCCCAGTCCCTGACTGTGGTGGCAGTGCCCAGTCCCTGACTGTGGTGACAGAGCCCAGTCCCTGGCTGTGGTGGCAGTGCTCAGTGTCTGGCTGTGGTGACAGAGCCCAGTCTCTGGCTGTGGTGGCAGTGCACAGTCCCTGGCTGTGGTGGCAGAGCCCAGTCCCTGGCTGTGGTGACAGTGCCCAGTCCCTGGCTGTGGTGGCAGAGCCCAGTCCCTGGCTGTGGTGACAGAGCCCAGTCCCTGGCTGTGGTGGCAGTGCCCAGTCCCTGACTGTTGTGACAGAGCCCAGTCTCTGGCTGTGGTGGCAGTGCCCAGTTTCTGACTGTGGTGACAGAGCCCAGTCCCTGGCTGTGGTGGCAGTGCCCAGTCTCTGGCTGTGGTGGCAGAGCCCAGTCCCTGGCTGTGGTGGCAGAGCCCAGTCCCTGGCTGTGGTGGCAGTGCCCAGTCCCTGGCTGTGGTGGCAGTGCCCTGTGTCTGGCTGTGGTGGCAGTGCCCAGTCCCTGGCTGTGGTGACAGAGCCCAGTCCCGGGCTGTGGTGACAGTGCCCAGTCCCTGGCTGTGGTGGCAGTGCCCAGTCCCTGGCTGTGGTGACAGAGCCCAGTCCCTGGCTGTGGTGGCAGAGCCCAATCCCTGGCTGTGGTGACAGAGCCCAGTCCCTGGCTGTGGTGGCAGTGCCCAGTCCCTGACTGTGGTGACAGAGCCCAGTCTCTGGCTGTGGTGGCAGTGCCCAGTGTCTGGCTGTGGTGGCAGTGCCCAGGCCCTGGCTGTGGTGGCAGTGCCCAGTCCCTGACTGTGGTGACAGAACCCAGTCCCTGGCTGTGGTGGCAGGGCCCAGTCCCTGGCTGTGGTGACAGTGCCCAGTCCCTGGCTGTGGTGGCAGTGCCCAGTCCCTGGCTGTGGTGACAGTGCCCAGTGTCTGGCTGTGGTGGCAGTGCCCAGGCCCTGGCTGTGGTGGCAGTGCCCAGTCCCTGACTGTGGTGACAGAGCCCAGTCCCTGGCTGTGGCGGCAGTGCCCAGTCCCTGGCTGTGGTGGCAGTGCCCAGTCCCTGACTGTTGTGACAGAGCCCAGTCTCTGGCTGTGGTGGCAGTGCCCAGTGTCTGGCTGTGGTGGCAGTGCCCAGGCCCTGGCTGTGGTGGCAGTGCCCAGTCCCTGGCTGTGGTGGCAATGCCCAATGTCTGGCTGTGGTGACAGAGCCCAGTCTCTGGCTGTGGTGGCAGTGCCCAGTCCCTGGCTGTGGTGGCAGAGCCCAGTCCTTGGCTGTGGTGACAGTGCCCAGTCCCTGGCTGTGGTGGCAGAGCCCAGTCCCTGGCTGTGGTGACAGAGCCCAGTCCCAGGCTGTGGTGGCAGTGCCCAGTCCCTGGCTGTGGTGACAGTGCCCAGTGTCTGGCTGTGGTGGCAGTGCCCAGGCCCTGGCTGTGGTGGCAGTGCCCAGTCCCTGGCTGTGGTGGCAGTACCCAGTCTCTGCCTGTGGTGACAGTGCCCAGTCCCTGGCTGTGGTGACAGTGCCCAGTCCCTGGCTGTGGTGGCAGTGCCCAGTCCCTGGCTGTGGTGGCAGTGCCCAGTCCCTGGCTGTGGTGACAGTGCCCAGTCCCTGGCTGTGGTGGCAGAGCCCAGTCCCTGGCTGTGGTGGCAGTGCCCAGTCCCTGGCTGTGGTGGCAATGCCCAATGTCTGGCTGTGGTGACAGAGCCCAGTCTCTGGCTGTGGTGGCAGTGCCCAGTCCCTGGCTGTGGTGGCAGAGCCCAGTCCTTGGCTGTGGTGACAGTGCCCAGTCCCTGGCTGTGGTGGCAGAGCCCAGTCCCTGGCTGTGGTGACAGAGCCCAGTCCCAGGCTGTGGTGGCAGTGCCCAGTCCTGACTGTTGTGACAGAGCCCAGTCTCTGGCTGTGGTGGCAGTGCCCAGTTTCTGACTGTGGTGGCAGTGCCCAGGCCCTGGCTGTGGTGGCAGTGCCCAGTCCCTGACTGTGGTGACAGAGCCCAGTCCCTGGCTGTGGTGGCAGTACCCAGTCCCTGGCTGTGGTGACAGTGCCCAGTCCCTGGCTGTGGTGGCAGTGCCCAGTCCCCGACTGTGGTGACAGAGCCCAGTCCCTGGCTGTGGTGGCAGTGCCCAGTCCCTGGCTGTGGTGGCAGTCCCCAGTCCCTGACTGTGGTGACAGAGCCCAGTCCCTGGCTGTGGTGGCAGTGCCCAGTCCCTGGCTGTGGTGGCAGTGCCCAGTCCCTGACTGTGGTGGCAGTGCCCAGTCCCTGACTGTGGTGACAGAGCCCAGTCCCTGGCTGTGGTGGCAGTGCCCAGTGTCTGGCTGTGGTGACAGAGCCCAGTCTCTGGCTGTGGTGGCAGTGCCCAGTCCCTGGCTGTGGTGGCAGTGCCCAGTCCCTGGCTGTGGTGGCAGTGCCCAGTCCCTGACTGTGGTGGCAGTGCCCAGTCCCTGACTGTGGTGACAGAGCCCAGTCCCTGGCTGTGGTGGCAGTGCTCAGTGTCTGGCTGTGGTGACAGAGCCCAGTCTCTGGCTGTGGTGGCAGTGCACAGTCCCTGGCTGTGGTGGCAGAGCCCAGTCCCTGGCTGTGGTGACAGTGCCCAGTCCCTGGCTGTGGTGGCAGAGCCCAGTCCCTGGCTGTGGTGACAGAGCCCAGTCCCTGGCTGTGGTGGCAGTGCCCAGTCCCTGACTGTTGTGACAGAGCCCAGTCTCTGGCTGTGGTGGCAGTGCCCAGTTTCTGACTGTGGTGGCAGTGCCCAGGCCCTGGCTGTGGTGGCAGCGCCCAGTCCCTGACTGTGGTGACAGAGCCCAGTCCCTGGCTGTGGTGGCAGTGCCCAGTCTCTGGCTGTGGTGGCAGAGCCCAGTCCCTGGCTGTGGTGGCAGAGCCCAGTCCCTGGCTGTGGTGGCAGTGCCCAGTCCCTGGCTGTGGTGGCAGTGCCCTGTGTCTGGCTGTGGTGGCAGTGCCCAGTCCCTGGCTGTGGTGACAGAGCCCAGTCCCGGGCTGTGGTGACAGTGCCCAGTCCCTGGCTGTGGTGGCAGTGCCCAGTCCCTGGCTGTGGTGACAGAGCCCAGTCCCTGGCTGTGGTGGCAGAGCCCAATCCCTGGCTGTGGTGACAGAGCCCAGTCCCTGGCTGTGGTGGCAGTGCCCAGTCCCTGACTGTGGTGACAGAGCCCAGTCTCTGGCTGTGGTGGCAGTGCCCAGTGTCTGGCTGTGGTGGCAGTGCCCAGGCCCTGGCTGTGGTGGCAGTGCCCAGTCCCTGACTGTGGTGACAGAGCCCAGTCCCTGGCTGTGGTGGCAGGGCCCAGTCCCTGGCTGTGGTGACAGTGCCCAGTCCCTGGCTGTGGTGGCAGTGCCCAGTCCCTGGCTGTGGTGACAGTGCCCAGTGTCTGGCTGTGGTGGCAGTGCCCAGGCCCTGGCTGTGGTGGCAGTGCCCAGTCCCTGACTGTGGTGACAACGCCCAGTCCCTGGCTGTGGCGGCAGTGCCCAGTCCCTGGCTGTGGTGGCAGTGCCCAGTCCCTGACTGTTGTGACAGAGCCCAGTCTCTGGCTGTGGTGGCAGTGCCCAGTGTCTGGCTGTGGTGGCAGTGCCCAGGCCCTGGCTGTGGTGGCAGTGCCCAGTCCTTGACTGTGGTGACAGAGCCCAGTCCCTGGCTGTGGTGGCAGTGCCCAGTCCCTGGCTGTGGTGACAGTGCCCAGTCCCTGGCTGTGGTGGCAGTGCCCAGTCCCTGGCTGTGGTGACAGTGCCCAGTCCCTGGCTGTGGTGGCAGAGCCCAGTCCCTGGCTGTGGTGACAGAGCCCAGTCCCTGGCTGTGGTGGCAGTGCCCAGTCCTTGACTGTGGTGACAGAGCCCAGTCTCTGGCTGTGGTGGCAGTGCCCAGTGTCTGGCTGTGGTGGCAGTGCCCAGGCCCTGGCTGTGGTGGCAGTGCCCAGTCCCTGGCTGTGGTGGCAGTGCCCAGTCCCTGGCTGCGGCGGCAGTGCCCAGTCCCTGACTGTTGTGACAGAGCACAGTCTCTGGCTGTGTTGGCAGTGCCCAGTGTCTGGCTGTGGTGGCAGTGCCCAGGCCCTGGCTGTGGTGGCAGTGCCCAGTCCCTGACTGTGGTGACAGAGCCCAGTCCCCGGCTGTGGTGGCAGGGCCCAGTCCCTGGCTGTGGTGACAGTGCCCAGTCCCTGGCTGTGGTGGCAGTGCCCAGTCCCTGGCTGTGGTGACAGTGCCCAGTGTCTGGCTGTGGTGGCAGTGCCCAGGCCCTGGCTGTGGTGGCAGTGCCCAGTCCCTGACTGTGGTGACAGAGCCCAGTCCCTGGCTGTGGCGGCAGTGCCCAGTCCCTGGCTGTGGTGGCAGAGCCCAGTCCCTGACTGTTGTGACAGAGCCCAGTCTCTGGCTGTGGTGGCATTGCCCAGTGTCTAGCTGTGGTGGCAGTGCCCAGGCCCTGGCTGTGGTGGCAGTGCCCAGTCCTTGACTGTGGTGACAGAGCCCAGTCCCTGGCTGTGGTGGCAGTGCCCAGTCCCTGGCTGTGGTGGCAGTGCCCAGTCCCTGGCTGTGGTGGCAGTGCCCAGTCCCTGGCTGTGGTGACAGTGCCCAGTCCCTGGCTGTGGTGGCAGTGCCCAGTGTCTGGCTGTGGTGACAGAGCCCAGTGTCTGGCTGTGGTGGCAGAGCCCAGTCCCTGGCTGTGGTGGCAGAGCCCAGTCCCTGGCTGTGGTGGCAGTGCCCAGTCCCTGGCTGTGGTGACAGAGCCCAGTCCCTGGCTGTGGTGGCAGTGCCCAGTGTCTGGCTGTGGTGACAGAGCCCAGTCTCTGGCTGTGGTGGCAGTGCCCAGTCCCTGACTGTGGTGGCAGTGACCAGTGTCTGGCTGTGGTGACAGAGCCCAGTGTCTGGCTGTGGTGGCAGTGCCCGGTCCCTGGCTGTGTTGACAGAGCCCAGTCCCTGGCTGTGGTGACAGTGCCCAGTCTCTGTCTGTGGTGGCAGTGCCCAGTCCCTGGCTGTGGTGGCAGTGCCCAGTCTCTGGCTGTGGTGGCAGAGCCCAGTCCCTGGCTGTGGTGGCAGTGCCCAGTCTCTGGCTGTGGTGACAGAGCTCAGTCCCTGGCTGTGGTGGCAGAGCCCAGTCCCTGACTGTGGTGGCAGTGCCCAGTGTTTGGCTGTGGTGGCAGTGCCCAGTCCCTGACTGTGGTGGCAGTGCCCAGTCCCTGACTGTGGTGGCAGAGCCCAGTCCCTGACTGTGGTGGCAGTGCCCAGTCCCTGGCTGTGGTGGCAGAGCCCAGTCCCTGGCTGTGGTGGCAGTGCCCAGTCTCTGGCTGTGGTGACAGTGCCCAGTCCCTGGCTGTGGTGGCAGAGCCCAGTCCCTGGCTGTGGTGGCAGAGCCCAGTCCCTGGCTGTGGTGACAGAGCCCAGTCCCTGGCTGTGGTGACAGAGCCCAGTCCCTGGCTGTGGTGGCAGTGCCCAGTCCCTGACTGTGGTGACAGAGCCCAGTCTCTGGCTGTGGTGGCAGTGCCCAGTCTCTGGCTGTGGTGGCAGTGCCCAGGCCCTGGCTGTGGTGGCAGTGCCCAGTCCCTGACTGTGGTGGCAGAGCCCAGTCCCTGGCTGTGGTGGCAGTGCCCAGTCCCTGGCTGCGGTGACAGTGCCCAGTCCTTGGCTGTGGTGGCAGTGCCCAGTCCCTGACTGTGGTGGCAGTGCTAAGTCCCTGGCTGTGGTGACAGTGCCCAGTCCCTGACTGTGGTGGCAGTGCCCAGTCCCTGGATGTGGTGGCAGAGCCCAGTCCCTGGATATGGTGGCAGTGCCCAGTCCCTGACTGTGGTGGGAGTGCCCAGTCCCTGGCTGTGGTGGCAGAGCCCAGTCCCTGGATGTGGCTCTCTATGGGACGCTCTATTTAGTGAGACGCTATATTTATCCTATGATACCTAATATAGTGAGACACTATATTTATCATATGATACCTAACATAGTGAGATGCTATATTTATCCTATGATACCTAATATAATAAAAACGCTATATATATCCTATGATACCTAATATAGCGAGATGCTATATTTATCCTATGATACCTAATATAGTGAGACGCTATATTTATCATTTGATACCTAATATAGTGAGATACTATATTTATCATTTGATACCTAATATAGTGAGATGCTATATTTATCATATGATACCTAACATAGTGAGACGCTATGTTTATCCCATGATACCTTAGTGAGACGTCATATTTATCCTATGATACCTAATATAGTGAGACGCTATATTTCTCATATGATGCCTAACATAGCGAGATGCTATATTTATCATATGATACCTAATATAGTGAGATGCTATATTTATCCCATGATACCTTAGTGAAACGCTATATTTATCCTATGATACCTAATATAGTGAGACACTATATTTATCATATGATACCTAACATAGTGAGATGCTATATTTATCCTATGATACCTAATATAATAAAAACGCTATATTTATCCTATGATACCTAATATAGCGAGATGCTATATTTATCATATGATACCTAATATAGTGAGACGCTACATTTATCCCATGATACCTAATATGGCGAGACGCTATATTTATCATATGACACCTAATATAGTGAGATGCTATATTTATCATATGATACCTAACATAGTGAGATGCTATATTTATCCTATGATACCTAACATAATAAAAACGCTACATTTATCCTATGATACCTAATATAGCGAGATGCTATATTTATCATATGATACCTAATATAGTGAGACGCTATATTTATCCCATGATACCTAATATGGCGAGACGCTATATTTATCCTATGATACCTAATATAATAAAAACGCTATATTTATCCTATGATACCTAATATAGTGAGATGCTATATTTATCCTATGATACCTAATATAGTGAGATGCTATATTTATCATATGATACCTAACATAGTGAGACGCTATGTTTATCCCATGATACCTTAGTGAGACGTTATATTTATCCTATGATACCTAATATAGTGAGACGCTATTTTATCCTGATTATTTATTTTATGACATCGTAATCCTAATTTATCCTATGGCATTGGTTTGACCTTTACAGCCTTCGACGCGACCTTCGGGGAGATCGTCTGGGGCAGTCTGGTGCTCCCCTTCGGTGAGTGGTTTCTGCCACATTGATGTACAGACTCCCTATGTCAGCCGCATCACATAGTGGATTGTTGCACGGTCAGACACGACGGGTCAGCCACTGCAGTGCGACGCCAGCCACTGCAGTGCGGCGCCAGCCACTGCAGTGCGACGCCAGCCACTGCAGTGCGACGCCAGCCACTGCAGTGCGGCGCCAGCCACTGCAGTGCGACGCCAGCCACTGCAGTGCGGCGCCAGCCACTGCAGTGCGACGCCAGCCACTGCAGTGCGGCGCCAGCCACTGCAGTGCGACGCCAGCCACTGCAGTGCGGCGCCAGCCACTGCAGTGCGGCGCCAGCCACTGCAGTGCGGCGCCAGCCACTGCAGTGCGGCGCCAGCCACTGCAGTGCGACGCCAGCCACTGCAGTGCGACGTCAGTCACTGCAGTGGGACGCCAACCACTGCAGTGGGACGCCAGCCACTGCAGTGCGACGCCAGCCACTGCAGTGCGACGTCAGTCACTGCAGTGGGACGCCAACCACTGCAGTGGGACGCCAACCACTGCAGTGGGACGCCAACCACTGCAGTGGGACGCAACCACTGCAGTGGGACGCAACCACTGCAATGCGGCGCCAGCCACTGCAGTGCGGCGCCAGTCGCTGTAGTGGGACGCCAACCACTGCAGTGCAGCGCCAGCCACTGCAGTGGGACGCCAACCACTGCAGTGCGGCGCCAGCCACTGCAGTACGGCGCCAACCACTGCAGTGCGGCGCCAGCCACTGCAGTGCGGCGCCAACCACTGCAATGCGGCGCCAGCCACTGCAGTGCGGCGCCATCCCCTGCAGTGCGGCGCCAGCCACTGCAGTGCGGCGCCAGCCACTGCAGTGCGGCGCCAGCCACTGCAGTGCGGCGCCAGCCACTGCAGTGCGGCGCCAGCCACTGCACTGAATGTTGGGTATTCCTTCACGTGTACCATTAAGTGACGTCACCCAGTTTTGGATTTGCCTTTACCTTTACCATCAAGTATCGTCATTAAATGGTGGGTTTGTCTTTGCGTGTACCATTAAGTGACGTCACTAACTAGTGGCTGTCTTTATGTGTACTGTGGAGTGCCGTCACTGGGTGGTGGTTGTCTTGATGTTTACTGTGGAGATACGTCACTGGGTGGTGGTTGTCACTGGGTGGTGGTTGTCTTTATGTGTATTGTGGAGTGACGTTACTGGGTGGTTGTCTTTATGTGTACTGTGGAGTGACGTCACTGGGTGGTGGTGGTCTTTATGTGTACTGTGTATTGACGTCACTGGGTGGTGGTTGTCTTTATGTGTACTCTGGAGTGACGTCACTGGGTGGTGGTTGTCTTTATGTGTACTGTGGAGTGACGTCACTGGGCGCTGGTTGTCTTTATGTGAACTGTGGAGTGACGTCACTGGGTGGAGGTTGTCTTTATGTGTACTCTGGAGTGACGTCACTGGGTGGTGGTTGTCTTTATGTGTACTGTGGAGTGACGTCACTGGGCGCTGGTTGTCTTCATGTGAACTGTGAAGTGACGTCACTGAGTGGTGGTTGTCTTTATGTGTACTGTGGAGTGACGTCACTGGGTGGAGGTTGTCTTTATGTGTACTCTGGAGTGACGTCACTGGGTGGTGGTTGTCTTTATGTGTACTGTGGAGTGACGTCACTGGGTGGTGGTTGTCTTTATGTGTACTCTGGAGTGACGTCACTGGGTGGTGGTTGTCTTTATGTGTACTGTGGAGTGACGTCACTCGGTGGTGGTTGTCTTTATGTGTGCTGTGGAGTGACGTCACTGGGTGGTGGTTTTCTTTATGTGTACTGTGGAGTGACGTCACTGGGCGGTGGTTGTCTTTATGTGTACTGTGGAGTGACGTCACTGGGTGGTGGTTGTCTCTATGTGTACTGTGGAGTGACGTCACTCGGTGGTGGTTGTCTTTATGTGTACTGTGGAGTGACGTCACTGGGTGGTGGTTGTCTTTATGTGTACTGTGGAGTGACGTCACTGGGTGGTGGTTGTCTTTATGTGTACTGTGGAGTGACGTCACTGGGTGGTGGTTTTCTTTATGTGTACTGTGGAGTGACGTCACTGGGCGGTGGTTGTCTTTATCTGTACTGTGGAGTGACGTCACTGGGTGGTGGTTTTCTTTATGTGTACTGTGGAGTGACGTCACTAGGCGGTGGTTGTCTTTATGTGTACTGTGGAGTGACGTCACTGGGTGGTGGTTGTCTTCATGTGTACTGTGGAGTGACGTCACTGGGTGGTGGTTGTCTTTATGTGTACTGTGGAGTGACGTCACTGGGTGGTGGTTGTCTTTACAGAGGTGTCGCTGGTGGTCGTCGTGTGTATCGCCATCGCCATCGGTATCGTCATCCTCGCCTTCGGATTAGTCTGCATCGTCAGGTGAGGCGCCTCCGTTACCTAGCAACAGTCGGGGGCGGCAGGGACCCTACACTCAGCGTAGTTGGTGGTATGATACCTCATGTCCTTCAGAGTGAGAAGCGGTGACGGTAGAGTAGAGCATTGTCTATTCATCATTATTTACTCATTATCGACAAAAGCCTGGCAAACTCGCATTCTATCTATACGACGTGAGTGATAATTGATAAAGATCATAGATTTATACCACCTATTTATACCATACCACCTCGGGAGACATGCCCCTTGGTTACCGTACCACCTCGGGGGATATGTCCCCTTGGTTACCATATACCACCTCGGGGGACATGTCCCCTTGGTCAGCATATACCACCTCGGGGGACATGTCCCCTTGGTTACCATACCACCTCGGGGGGCATGTCCCCTTGGTTACCATACCACCTCAGGGGACATGTCCCCTTGGTTACCATACCATCTCAGGGGACCTGCCCCCTTGGTTACCATACCACCTCAGGGGACATGTCCCCTTTGTTACCATACCACCTCAGGGGACATGTCCCCTTGGTTACCATACCATCTCGGGGGACCTGCCCCCTTGGTTACCATACCATCTCGGGGGACATGTCCCCTTGATTACCATACCACCTCGGGGGACATGTCCCCTTGGTTACCATACCGCCTCGGGGGACATGTCCCCTTGGCTACCATACCACCTCGGGGGACATGTCCCCTTGGTTACCATACCACCTCGGGGGACATGTCCCCTTGGTTACCATACCGCCTCGGCGGACATGTCCCCTTGGTTACCATACCATCTCTGGGGACCTGTCCCCTTGATTACCATACCACCTCAGGGGACATGTCCCCTTGGTTACCGGGGTCCCCTCGGTTACCATACCACGTCGAGGGACATGTCCCCTTAGTTACCATACCACCTTGGGGGACATGTCCCTTGGTTACCATACCATTTCGGGGGACCTGTCCCCTTGGTTACCATACCACCTCGGGAGACATGTCCCCTTGGTTACCATAACACCTTGGGGGACATGCCCCTTGGTTACCATACTACCTCGGGGGACATGTCCCCTTGGTTACCATACCACCTCGGGGGACATGTCCCCTTGATTACCATACCACCCCGGGACACTTGTCCCATGGTTACCGCTAGTAACCGCCGCATTCTTTCCCTTTGTTCACAGCTGCAAGAAGAAGAAGCAGAAGCGTCTGTCCCAGTGCGGGACCCGGGAGACCCCCGGGCGACAATCCCGGGGCCACCCCCAGGAAACCAAGGAGACGCCTGGGCGACAGTCCCGGGGCCACCCCAAGCAGACCAAGGAAACCCCCGGGCGCCAGCGGCCCATCCACTCCGTGCCTCCCCAGCCCATGACCCTCTCACCGGCCAGAGGACCCCGCCCCCCCGCAAGAACACACTCCCTTCCCAGGAGGGACCCCCGCCAGGGCCGCGCGGGCGACCCCCCCACAACCTTCCCACCGCCCCCTCCTCCGTACCTGATGGACAAGGGACACGAGTATGACCCTGTCAGCGAGCCACCCCCGCCCCCGCCCCCTACACCCCCGCTGCCCGACCCCAGTCACCTGTTTGATCAGCTACCCCCGCCCATCTACCCGGGGTCCCCCTTGTCGCAAACCACGGTGGGTCTGGATGGCGGGGGGCGGGTTAGGGTGGGGCTGACCCAGGGGGGAGCGCCGTCGCCTCCTCCCTTCGAGGAACCCAGCGTCACCCCACCACCGCCTGGTTACCATAGCCCGATGAAGAGCCCCCGCGCCGGTGTGTTTACCTACCCGCCGTGCCCCGCCAACGGCCTCCGCGGGGGGCTGGGAGAGCCCGGCACACCCCGCACCCACCCCGAGGACGCGCGCGGAGATTTCAAGTTCTCGATGAAGATCTACTCTGCGGACGGTTCCTCCACAGGCACCCCGACTTACTACGAGCTCGAACCAAACGAAGTGCCTTTCCACCATACTACCGATCGCCATGGAGACGGCGGCCAGGGAAACAGGTCACAGGTGCGGTCGGAGTCGCCCCGCTTTAGCCAGACGCTCATAAAACCCCGGCGCGCCTTCTACGACACGAGTGTCAACAAAGTGTTCACCAAGACGGGCACTGTATGACGGGTTCGGCTCACCTAGACGGGCACTGTATGACGGGGTCGGCTCACCTAGACGGGCACTGTATGACGGGTTCGGCTCACCTAGACGGGCACTGTATGACGGGGTCGGCTCACCTAGACGGGCACTGTATGACGGGGTCGGCTCACCAAAACGGGCACTATATGACGGGGTTGGCTCACCTAGACGGGCACTGCATGACGGGGTCGGCTCACCTAGACGGGCACTGTATGACGGCGTCGGCTCACCTAGACGGGCACTGCATGACGGGGTCGGCTCACCTAGACGGGCACTGTATAACGGGGTCGGCTCACCTAGACGGGCACTGTATGACGGGGTCGGCTCACCTAGACGGGCACTGTATGACGGGTTCGGCTCACCTAGACGGGCACTGTATGACGGGGTCGGCTCACCTAGACGGGCACTGTATGACGGGGTCGGCTCACCTAGACGGGCACTGTATGACGGGGGCGGCTCATCTAGACGGGCACTGCATGACGGGGGCGGCTCACCTAGACGGGCACTGTATGACGGGTTCGGCTCACCTAGACGGGCACTGTATGACGGGGTCGGCTCACCTAGACGGGCACTGTATGACGGGGTCGGCTCACCAAAACGGGCACTATATGACGGGGTTGGCTCACCTAGACGGGCACTGCATGACGGGGTCGGCTCACCTAGACGGGCACTGTATGACGGCGTCGGCTCACCTAGACGGGCACTGCATGACGGGGTCGGCTCACCTAGACGGGCACTGTATAACGGGGTCGGCTCACCTAGACGGGCACTGCATGACGGGGGCGGCTCACCTAGACGGGCACTGCATGACGGGGGCGGCTCACCTAGACGGGCACTGTATGACGGGGTCGGCTCACCTAGACGGGCACTGTATGACGGGGTCGGCTCACCTAGACGGGCACTGTATGACGGGGGCGGCTCATCTAGACGGGCACTGCATGACGGGGGCGGCTCACCTAGACGGGCACTGCATGACGGGGTCGGCTCACCTAGACGGGCACTGTATGACGGGGTCGGCTCACCTAGACGGGCACTGCATGACGGGGGCGGCTCACCTAGACGGGCACTGTATGACGGGGTCGGCTCACCAAAACGGGCACTATATGACGGGGTTGGCTCACCTAGACGGGCACTGCATGACGGGGGCGGCTCACCTAGACGGGCACTGCATGACGGGGGCGGCTCACCTAGACGGGCACTGTATGACGGGGTCGGCTCACCAAAACGGGCACTATATGACGGGGTTGGCTCACCTAGACGGGCACTGCATGACGGGGGCGGCTCACCTAGACGGGCACTGTATGACGGGGGCGGCTCACCTAGACGGACACTGTATGATAAAACCTTTCCACTGACATTTCCTTTCAACTACGGTGCGTTATTTACGCAGTGACTCGGTCATCGTATCTTTAATGTTTAGAGTTGTTGAGTCGTTCATGAGGTCTACTTGTTTAACCACAGCGCGATGTTCTTTCACTACTTGTTGTTCCCGCTAGAGAGGGTACCGCCTAGATGTGCATAGATACAAACCTTTATTGTCTGTTTACACTGTGTTATTGGCACTTGTACCGCCACGTTCTGTGGCAATGTGGCACTGGCCGCTGTCTGTAGTGAGTGTCTTACGTGTGTACGGAGACTGGCAGGGCCAAGGGAACCACGGCAACCAGGGCCCGTCAGTTCCAAGCCTCTTGCCAATATGTCCTATATAAGGGGAAATCATCGAGCCCGGCCATGTCGACGGGTCCATGCCTCACCACAGGGCCTGGAAACATGGCGCGAGTAACACGTGAGCTATCCGATTGAGGTTGAGGTTGGTTGAGGAGGACGCAGCCATCACCCGTGGTGGTATTGTTCACGTCCTGTACACTTGAATAGTCACTGTGGGAAACACATGGCATCTTGCACTCCCGGCACACAATGTATATTACCGTGCGGGGGTGGGGGTGGTATTTGGCCTTGGTGGTGTGTCTGCTGAAGCAATGTGTATGAGAGCCTTTACTTATTAGTACCTTATTAGAACAACGCGCCACTTCACCATTGGACCACATCGAGACGTAGAGGTCCACTTCACCATTGGACCACATGGAGACGTGGAGGTCCACTTCATCATTGGACCATATGGCGTGGAGGTCCACTTCACCATTGGACCATATGGCGTGGTGGCCTACTTCGCCATTGGACCACATGGAGACGTGGAGGTTCACTTCATCATTGGACCACATGGTGACGTGGAGGTCCACTTCAACATTGGACTACATGGAGACGTGGAGGTCCACTTCAACATTGGACCACATGGAGACGTGGAGGTCCACTTCAACATTGGACCACATGGAGACGTGGAGGTCCACTTCAACATTGGACTACATGGAGACGTGGAGGTCCAATTCACCATTGGACCATATGGAGACGTGCAGGTCCACTTCAACATTGGACTACATGGAGACGTGGAGGTCCACTTCACCATTGGACCATATGGAGACGTGGAGGTCCACTTCAACATTGGACTACATGGAGACGTGGAGGTCCACTTCAACATTGGACCACATGGAGACGTGGAGGTCCACTTCACCATTGGACCATATGGAGACGTGGAGGTCCACTTCAACATTGGACTACATGGAGACGTGGAGGTCCACTTCAACATTGGACTACATGGAGACGTGGAGGTCCACTTCACCATTGGACTACATGGAGACGTGGAGGTCCACTTCAACATTGGACCACATGGAGACGTGGAGGTCCACTTCACCATTGGACCATATGGAGACGTGGAGGTCCACTTCAACATTGGACTACATGGAGACGTGGAGGTCCACTTCACCATTGGACTACATGGAGACGTGGAGGTCCACTTCAACATTGGACCACATGGAGACGTGGAGGTCCACTTCACCATTGGACCATATGGAGACGTGGAGGTCCACTTCAACATTGGACTACATGGAGACGTGGAGGTCCACTTCAACATTGGACTACATGGAGACGTGGAGGTCCACTTCAACATTGGACTACATGGAGACGTGGAGGTCCACTTCAACATTGGACCACATGGAGACGTGGAGGTCCACTTCAACATTGGACTACATGGAGACGTGGAGGTCTACTTCGCCATTGGACCATATGGAGACGTGCAGGTCCACTTCACCATTGGACCACATCGAGACGTAGAGGTCCACTTCGCCATTGGACCACATGGAGACGTGGAGGTCCACTTCGCCATTGGACCACATGGAGACGTGGAGGTCCACTTCAACATTGGACTACATGGAGACGTGGAGGTCCAATTCACCATTGGACCATATGGAGACGTGCAGGTCCACTTCAACATTGGACTACATGGAGACGTGGAGGTCCACTTCACCATTGGACCATATGGAGACGTGGAGGTCCACTTCGCCATTGGACCACATGGAGACGTGGAGGTCCACTTCGCCATTGGACCACATGGAGACGTGGAGGTCCACTTCGCCATTGGACCACATGGAGACGTGGAGGTCCACTTCACCATTGGACCATATGGAGACGTGGAGGTCTACTTCAACATTGGACTACATGGAGACGTGGAGGTCCACTTCACCATTGGACTACATGGAGACGTGGAGGTCCACTTCACCATTGGACTACATGGAGACGTGGAGGTCCACTTCACCATTGGACCATATGGCGTGGAGGTCCACTTCGCCATTGGACCATATGGAGACGTGGAGGTCCACTTCACCATTGGACCATATGGAGACGTGGAGGTCTACTTCAACATTGGACTACATGGAGACGTGGAGGTCCACTTCACCATTGGACTACATGGAGACGTGGAGGTCCACTTCACCATTGGACTACATGGAGACGTGGAGGTCCACTTCACCATTGGACTACATGGAGACGTGGAGGTCCACTTCACCATTGGACCATATGGCGTGGAGGTCCACTTCGCCATTGGACCATATGGAGACGTGGAGGTCCACTTCACCATTGGACCATATGGAGACGTGGAGGTCTACTTCAACATTGGACTACATGGAGACGTGGAGGTCCACTTCACCATTGGACTACATGGAGACGTGGAGGTCCACTTCACCATTGGACTACATGGAGACGTGGAGGTCCACTTCACCATTGGACCACATGGAGACGTGGAGGTCCACTTCAACATTGGACCACATGGAGACGTGGAGGTCCACTTCGCCATTGGACCACATGGAGACGTGGAGGTCCACTTCAACATTGGACCACATGGAGACGTGGAGGTCCACTTCGCCATTGGACCACATGGAGACGTGCAGGTCCACTTCACCATTGGACTACATGGAGACGTGGAGGTCCACTTCACCATTGGACTACATGGAGACGTGGAGGTCCACTTCGCCATTGGACCACATGGAGACGTGGAGGTCCACTTCAACATTGGACCACATGGAGACGTGGAGGTCCACTTCGCCATTGGACCACATGGAGACGTGGAGGTCCACTTCGCCATTGGACCACATGGAGACGTGGAGGTCCACTTCGCCATTGGACCACATGGAGACGTGGAGGTCTACTTCGCCATTGGACCACATGGAGACGTGGACCACCTGGACGAAGCATAACTAGATCATCGGATTCTAGTGGTTCTCTTGAGTGGTTCTGGGGTATTGATGTTTATGTTATCTACCTCTACCATAGCCCAAGCCAGACGCGGTGCCTGGAGTATTCACACAAAGATCCCTAGATAGTGGTCCTGACCAGACACTGTGCCTGGAGTATTCACACAAAGATCCCTAGATAGTGGTCCTGACCAGACACTGTGCCTGGAGTATTCACACAATAATCCCTAGATAGTGATCCTGACCAGACACTGTGCCTGGCGTATTCACACAAAGATCCCTAGATAGTGATCCTGACCAGACACTGTGCCTGGAGTATTCACACAAAGATCCCCAGATAGTGATCCTGGCCAGACACTGTGCCTGGAGTATTCACACAATGGATCCTTAGATAGCGGTCCTGACCAGACACTGTGCCTGTAATATTCACACAAAGATCCCTAGATAGCGGTCCTGACCAGACACTGTGCCTGGAGTATTCACTCAAAGATCCCTAGATAGTGGTCCTGGCCAGACACTGTGCCTGGAATATTCACACAAAGATTCCTAGATAGTGGTCCTCACCAGACACTGTGCCTGGAGTATTCACACAAAGATCCCTAGATAGTGGTCCTGGCCAGACACTGTGCCTGGAGTATTCACACAAAGATCCCTAGATAGTGGTCCTGACCAGACACTGTGCCTGGAGTATTCACACAAAGATCCCCAGATAGTGGTCCTGGCCAGACACTGTGCTTGGAGTATTCACACAATGGATCCTTAGATAGCGGTCTTGACCAGACACTGTGCCTGTAATATTCACACAAAGATCCCTAGATAGCGGTCCTGACCAGACACTGTGCCTGGAGTATTCACACAAAGATCCCTAGATAGTGGTCCTGACCAGACACTGTGCCTGGAGTATTCACACAATGGATCCTTAGATGGCGGTCCTGACCAGACAATGTGCCTGGAATATTCACACAAAGATCCCTAGATAGTGGTCCTGACCAGACACTGTGCCTGGAGTATTCACACAATGGATCCTTAGATAGTGGTCCTGACCAAACACTGTGCCTGGAATATTCACACAAAATCCCTAGATAGTGGTCCTGACCAGACACTGTGCCTGGAGTATTCACACAATGGATCCTTAGATAGCGGTCCTGACCAGACACTGTGCTTGGAGTATTTACACAAAGATCCCTAGATAGTGGTCCTGACCAGACACTGTGCCTGGAGTATTCACACAATGGATCCTTAGATAGTGGTCCTGACCAGACACTGTGCCTGGAGTATTTACACCCTACAACACTCACCCACTAAACAGTTTAAGATTCAGTGCCAAGTTTGAAATAAAATGCGGTATACAGTTGTGACGTTTCCGAGTTTATTCACTGGAACATATACACGCCGTGTACATGGTCTGTACACTACGTAACAATCACGTGTACACTACATACAAAAATTCTCGCTGTACACTCCATCAAGTCATTTCATCCTCTTGTAGGAACCATTACATCACCAATTTGACACCTGAAGAAACCAATGTGTCCCACTGTGTGCTTGACTGACATACTGGGGTAGGACAATTACAAACTGTTTGCTTGACTGACATACTGGGGTAGGACAATTACAAACTGTGTGTTTGACTGACATACTGGGGTAGGACAATTAGAAAGTGTGTGTTTGACTGACATACTGGGGTAGGACAATTACAAACTGTGTGTTTGACTGACATACTGGGGTAGGACAACTAGAAACTGTGTGTTTGACTGTTGTAAAGGGGTAGGACAATTAGAAACTGTGTGTTTGACTGACATACTGGGGTAGGACAATTACAAACTGTGTGTTTGACTGACATACTGGGGTAGGACAATTACAAACTGTGTTTGACTGACATACTGGGGTAGGACAATTACAAACTGTGTGTTTGACTGACATACTGGGGTAGGACAATTACAAACTGTGTGTTTGACTGACATACTGGGGTAGGACAATTACAAATTGTGTGTTTGACTGACATACTGGGGTAGGACAATTACAAACTGTGTGTTTGACTGACATACTGGGGTAGGACAATTAGAAACTGTGTGTTTGACTGGTGTACAGGGGTAGGACACCTAGAAACTGTGTGTTTGACTGGTGTACAGGGGTAGGACAATTAGAAAGTGTGTGTTTGACTGACATACTGGGGTAGGACAATTACAAACTGTGTGTTTGACTGGTGTACAGGGGTAGGACAATTACAAACTGTGTGTTTGACTGGTGTACAGGGGTAGGACAATTAGAAACTGTGTGTTTGACTGACATACTGGGGTAGGACAATTACAAACTGTGTGTTTGACTGACATACTGGGGTAGGACAACTAGAAACTGTGTGTTTGACTGGTGTACAGGGGTAGGACAATTACAAACTGTGTGTTTGACTGGTGTACAGGGGTAGGGCAATTACAAACTGTGTGTTTGACTGACATACTGGGGTAGGACAACTAGAAACTGTGTGCTTGACTGGTGTACAGGGGTAGGACAGTTAGAAACTGTGTGTTTGACTGGTGTACAGGGGTAGGACAATTAAAAACTGAGCGTTTGACTGATGTACAGGGGTAGGACAATTACAAACTGTGTGTTTGACTGACATACTGGGGTAGGACAACTAGAAACTGTGTGTTTGACTGGTGTACAGGGGTAGAACAATTACAAACTGTGTGTTTGACTGACATACTGGGGTAGGACAACTAGAAACTGTGTGTTTGACTGGTGTACAGGGGTAGGACAATTACAAACTGTGTGTTTGACTGGTGTACAGGGGTAGGACAACTAGAAACTGTGTGTTTGACTGGTGTACAGGGGTAGGACAATTACAAACTGTGTGTTTGACTGGTGTACAGGGGTAGGACAACTAGAAACTGTGTGTTTGACTGGTGTACAGGGGTAGGACAATTACAAACTGTGTGTTTGACTGGTGTACAGGGGTAGGACAATTACAAACTGTGTGTTTGACTGACATACTGGGGTAGGACAACTAGAAACTGTGTGTTTGACTGGTGTACAGGGGTAGGACAATTACAAACTGTGTGTTTGACTGGTGTACAGGGGTAGGACAATTACAAACTGTGTGTTTGACTGGTGTACAGAGGTAGGACAATTAGAAACTGTGTGTTTGACTGGTGTACAGGGGTAGGACAATTACAAACTGTGTGTTTGACTGACGTACAGGGGTAGGACAATTACAAACTGTGTGTTTGACTGGTGTACAGGGGTAGGACAATTAGAAACTGTGTTTGACTGGTGTACAGGGGTAGGACAATTACAAACTGTGTGTTTGACTGGTGTACAGGGGTAGGACAATTACAAACTGTGTGTTTGGCTGGTGTACAGGGGTAGGACAATTACAAACTGTGTGTTTGACTGGTGTACAGGGGTAGGACAATTACAAAATGTGTGTTTGGCTGGTGTACAGGGGTAGGACTATTACAAACTGTGTGTTTGACTGACGTACAGGGGTAGGACAATTACAAACTGTGTGTTTGGAATATCCAAATAATTTTAATTAAAATCTACTGGACACCGGCGCAGTGTGGGGGACAGGGAGGGGGCGGGGGCGGCTCCAATATCACTCTGAAGACTCGACATGGGTCTCCGCCCAGGACGGGGTTATACATTAATAAGTATTGTACATATAACCTATTTAATATTTGCACTCACAGCGAAAAGGTACAAAAGGTGTGCCTTTCTCTCCTCCTGCCCTCACACACACAACCAGCCGGTAACACCAGACACCCTTGACACGGGTTAATCCATAGTCTCACCCAGACGGACGGGTCATGTGATAAATGCTGCCAATGAGAGTGAAGACCGCAGGGTGCAGTGGTTAACTGACAGGTACAACACGGCACACGCTGCCTTCAGTGGCCCCAGCAACCCCTCAACCAGCACAGTGACCCCTCACACTGGCAGCGGCCCCAGCAACCCCTCAACCAGCACAGTGACCCCTCACACTGGCAGCGGCCCCAGCAACCCCTCAACCAGCACAGTGACCCCTCACACTGGCAGCGGCCCCAGCAACCCCTCAACCAGAACAGTGACCCCTCACACTGGCAGCGGCCCCAGCAACCCCTCAACCAGCACAGTGACCCCTCACACTGGCAGCGGCCCCAGCAACCCCTCAACCAGCACAGTGACCCCTCACACTGGCAGCGGCCCCAGCAACCCCTCAACCAGCACAGTGACCCCTCACACTGGCAGCGGCCCCAGCAACCCCTCACACTGGCAGCGGCCCCAGTAACCCCTCACACTGGCAGCGGCCCCAGCAACCCCTCAACCAGCACAGTGACCCCTCACACTGGCAGCGGCCCCAGCAACCCCTCAACCAGCACAGTGACCCCTCACACTGGCAGCGGCCCCAGCAACCCCTCAACCAGCACAGTGACCCCTCACACTGGCAGCGGCCCCAGCAACCCCTCAACCAGCACAGTGACCCCTCACACTGACAGCGGCCCCAGCAACCCCTCAACCAGCACAGTGACCCCTCACACTGGCAGCGGCCCCAGCAACCCCTCAACCAGCACAGTGACCCCTCACACTGGCAGCGGCCCCAGCAACCACTCAACCAGCGCAGTGACCCCTCACACTGGCAGCGGCCCCAGCAACCACTCAACCAGCACAGTGACCCCTCACACTGACAGCGGCCCCAGCAACCCCTCAACCAGCACAGGGACCCCTCACACTGGCAGCGGCCCCAGCAACCCCTCAACCAGCACAGTGACCCCTCACACTGGCAGCGGCCCCAGCAACCCCTCAACCAGAACAGTGACCCCTCCCACTGGCAGCGGCCCCAGCAACCCCTCAACCAGCACAGTGACCCCTCACACTGGCAGCGGCCCCAGCAACCCCTCAACCAGCACAGTGACCCCTCACACTGGCGGCGGCCCCAGCAACCCCTCAACCAGCACAGTGACCCCTCACACTGGCAGCGGCCCCAGCAACCCCTCAACCAGCACAGTGACCCCTCACACTGACAGCGGCCCCAGCAACCCCTGAACCAGCACAGTGACCCCTCACACTGGCAGCGGCCCCAGCAACCCCTCAACCAGCACAGTGACCCCTCACACTGGCAGCGGCCCCAGCAACCCCTCAACCAGAACAGTGACCCCTCACACTGGCAGCGGCCCCAGCAATCCCTCAACCAGCACAGTGACCCCTCACACTGGCGGCGGCCCCAGCAACCCCTCAACCAGCACAGTGACCCCTCACACTGGCAGCGGCCCCAGCAACCCCTCAACCAGCACAGTGACCCCTCACACTGGCAGCGGCCCCAGCAACCCCTCAACCAGCACAGTGACCCCTCACACTGGCAGCGGCCTCAGCAACCCCTCAACCAGCACAGTGACCCCTCACACTGGCAGCGGCCCCAGCAACCCCTCAACCAGCACAGTGACTGGTGAGGTGAGGGGCTGGAGGGGGAGAGAGAGTAGGAGAGGGGCTGGAGGGCGACTGTGACTGGAGGGGGGCAGGGGCTGGAGGGGGGCAGGGGCTGGAGGGGGAGAGGGCTGGAGGGGGGCAGGGGTTGGAGGGGGAGAGGGAGAGAGGCTGGAGGGGCCCAGGGGCTGGAGGGGACCAGGGGCTAAAGGGGGACAGGTGCTGGAGGGGGACAGGCACTGGAGGGGGACAGGGGCTGGAGGGGGACAGGGGCTTGATGGGGACAGGCGCTGGAGGGGGACAGGGGCTTGGTGGGGACGGGGACTAGAGGGGGACAGGGGCTTGATGGGGACAGGCGCTGGAGCGGGACAGGGGCTTGATGGGGACAGGAGCTGGAGGGGGACAGACGCTGGAGGGGGACAGGGGCTTGATGGGGACAGGCGCTGGAGGGGGACAGGCGCTGGAGGGGAACAGGGGCTTGATGGGGACAGGCGCTGGAGGGGGACAGGCGCTGGAGGGGGACAGGCGCTGGAGGGGGACAGGGGCTTGATGGGGACAGGCGCTGGAGGGGGACAGGCGCTGGAGGGGAACAGGGGCTTGATGGGGACAGGCGCTGGAGGGGGACAGGCGCTGGAGGGGGACAGGCGCTGGAGGGGGACAGGCGCTGGAGGGGGACAGGGGCTTGATGGGGACAGGCGCTGGAGGGGGACAGGCGCTGGAGGGGGACAGGCGCTGGAGGGGGACAGGCGCTGGAGGGGGACAGGCGCTGGAGGGGGACAGGCGCTGGAGGGGGACAGGCGCTGGAGGGGGACAGGCGCTGGAGGGGGGGGGGGGCTTGATGGGGACAGGCGCTGGAGGGGGACAGGGGCTTGATGGGGACAGGCGCTGGAGGGGGACAGGGGCTTGATGGGGAC